>CM032433.1:0-1200000 GCA_019049465.1 Dryas iulia moderata | reverse complement strand
ATAAAAATACAGTTGTCTAAATAGTCAATTAGTTTCGTCTATCTTTGCTAATTATGACAAATCGTCTGCATTATCATTTTAATATTAGCTACGGCTGGCCTAAGGTCTTTATAGAATAGAATATATCATTCACTCAATACATATTTATACTTCATTAAGATCCTAGCTTTAAGTTTAAATTATATACATATGTTTATGGTTAAATTATTTAAATTTACTTGTTGTAGGTGCGTTAAGTGTTAGCCGTAAATAAAAGTAGAAATATAATAATTGTAATAAAATAATATTTTCTAGAGTTCAAAATTCACATATTTTGGATGATTTTTGTAAAAAATGTATAAATATATAGGAACCAGACGTGGCGCAGTGGCACAGACGTGTGACTGTAAACGACTGGTTGTGGGTTCGATTCCCACTCGAGGAGTGTAAACATTTATTATTTCCATTTTCTTCGCTCTGGTGTCGAGGCAAAGCGCGGCATTAAGTTCCGCCACTTTGCTTTGATATTAGAGAGAAGAAAATAGAAATGTTAGATATTTCCACCCCTCGAGAGGAAATTGAACCCACAACCAATCGCTCTCACCATAATGAGTATTATTTTTATTAAAATAATTCTAACTTATCAAATATATGGAAAACCATTTAAAATAAACATAATACCAACAAATTAATCACATAGACAGCCACAGGAAGTGACTAGTATATAAATATTCATAGCAAATCAATAAACCAGCGGCTGTATTTTCGCAAGAGACGAACATCGAAATCCAAATTTATGACTTAATCTACACCATTTAATAAGATTTTCTATAATATCCAACGTTTTTACTCGTGAGCCTAAATTATTGACAGGGGCCTGTGTAAATCACTTTTTATATACTAACTGTTCATTTTATTAGCGAAAATGATGAAATGAATTAGATATATTTTAAATTAATGAGATTTTTTGTTTTTGTAAACGACATTTAGAAAACGTTTAAAAATTTGAACGCAGCGGGATTCGAACTCGCGCCTCCTGAATACTGTCCAGAAGGCGCGTCCGTCAGGAGGGGCGGGTTCGAATTCCGCTGCGTTCAAATTTTTATACGTTCTCTAAATGTCTTTTTCAATTTCCTAATTAATAGCACTTTAAAATGATAAAAACTTATTTTTTTTTTATGGAATAAAGGAGGTAAACGAGCTGAAGGCCCACCTGGTGTTAAGTGATTACCTTCGCCCATAGACATCCACAACATTAATGTTATGGATGCGTTGCCAGCCTTGGGAATGTAGGACAGAAGGGGGGAGGAAGGATGGGAATGGTGGGAATAGGGAGAGCTGGCTTACATGCTATCGAACCGGAACACATCATAAGAAATTTGGCGGTTCGTCTTTGACATGATAGTGGTCGCGAGCCAGTCAGAGAACGAGTCTCCTACCACCAAAATTCTGGGTTACCCGCCTTTTACGGGACGCTACCCAGCGGCGGGGGGGAATTGTATTCTTAACCCGTCCCCCCACGGGAAGTTACTTTTTTAGCTTAATTAAGCTCAAATATGTCAAAAGAATACATACTAAAACAATGTACGTTTACAGCTTAATCAGTATTTAGCTTACATTGCTTTGAATCTCAGGATGAACGGAAACATTTATTAAGTAGAATAATCTCTTTCGAATTGAGAAGCCAAGAATATTAATGTAAGGTATGGTATACATTTTCGTATGACATATCATAGAATAATAATAAAAATATATGTTTTGCCATATTAAATCCATACTTATATTATAAACGCGAAAGTCTATCTGTTTGTCTGTCACGATTTCACGGCTAATCCGAGAATACTAATCCGATTTGGATGAAATTTAGAATGAAAGTTGTAAAACATCGAAGGTCAAGCATAGGCTACTTAATTTTCTAAAAATCTACCTCTAAAGGGTTGAAATAGGGGATGAAAGTTTATATGAAAAATCTAAACCGCTTGACGATTGTATTGAATTTTGGCATAAATGTAGTTGGAAATCAAAGGTTAAACATAGACTACTTTGTTTTTCAAAAATCCACCCCCGAAGGCTGCAGTATAACGAAACAGTGAAGTATTTCACGCAGCGAAGCCACGAGCGGGCCGCTAGTAAGTAATATTTTTATAGCTTCACGTCTTTTCCCTCATAGCATAGTGAGGAAGAACCTAGTGTAAAGACATTCTGTTCTCCACTATCAATTCGAAAATCAATTCAACAATACTTTTTTTAAACATTTTTAAAGTGTTATTCCACACTTAGGAAAATTTAAATGTTTTTTTCAATTCAACAATTTTAAAAAAAAGTCAATATATCTTTATTCAAATAGACTTTTGTAAGCACTTTTGAATGGTCAAATGTACATAATCTACCACCGACTCGAAAGGCAGTGCTGCGCTTTGCCTTAAGTAGCAGAGCGGAGAAATGAAAACACTACATATATGTACGAGTATATTCTCCGAGCGAAAAATAAACCCATAACCAATCGCGTTTGCGGTCAGATAATGCCCTATTTCACCACAACGGTTCTGTTCGATATAATCGATTAATCTATATAATTGATCGATATCTATATAATCGATTAATCGACAATAGTAAGTTAGGCAAAGGCAAAGACTTTTATATAATAACTAGATAAGTTAAAATAACCTATCGTCCTTAAGTTCTTAAATTCAAAAAATAAATAGATACATTTACAACTAGATATTAAGCAGTCATATCACGATTATAAATTTTGGATAAAGATTCATACTCATTGCCTAAGTTATATAAACAAGATATTTTTTCCAGCTTCACGTTTTGTTAGCATCACGCTATAAAACAAGAAACCTAGCGTTAAGACACTCTGTTTCCCACTTTTTAGGAAAAAACTTAGATTCAACTAATAATAAATTTAATAAAAAATCAATGAAAAAAATTGAAAACTACTAACAACATCATTTAACTACAAGCTTTAGGCCACCACACCCAAACATCTCCAGTTATTTTTTATACGTAAAATACCACAAAAGAAATATGTTATATCAATTAACACTTTATTAGGAGCTAATCTGAAATCTGGCGCCGGTCCAAATAAGACGTCACATGGAAGACTATTATACGCAAATAACCATCGATACGGCTTCTAGGAAATAGAATGGATTGTATAAATAGTTGCGGCTAATGTGATATTTTTAAACCTATTAACGTTTGGAGATTCCTTTTTGTCTCGCCCGTAGAGACGTTAATTGGCTACCTTTGGTTTTGTTATCAAAATAATTGTATGTTCGGGGCCAGTCGTGGCGCAGTTGTGGGTTCGATGCCCACTTCAGAAAGTATTTAATATTTCCATTTTCTTCTCTCTAATGTGAAGGCAAAGCGCGGCGTTAAGTTACGCCACTTAACACGCAATGTTTCCAAACTTAGCGGAAAGTGGGGAACAGAGTGACTTAACACTAGGTTACCTTGCGGTGTGCGATATCTTTCATACATACATAAAATTTATAAAATAAATATTACACACCTTTGTATAAAGTGAGATAGGTATCTACCGTTGCTGCGGGAGCTATCAGTTAGGTGTTTTTTTTAATTTTAATACTTAAACACTACAGACACGGTCTCGTATCCTTTTTTTGCTTAAAATGATTTCATTATAATTCTTAAATTTCATTGACATACTACTCAAATGACGTTTTTAGTTACCTAAGCGAGTTATCCTATTATATTTACTATACTTATTTTTACAATTAAATTAACTTTTATTCAATACAATATTATATATAACTTTAAACATACGTATACTATAAGTTAGTTATAAGTATAACCTTTACTACGTCTCACACAAGGCTAGCAGTATGTGATGAGGCAAGAACCTTTATTACGGTGCCAATAAATAACCATATATCATCTTAAATAGGATATTAATATTGAAACACAACACAAATTTGTTATATCTGACTTAATATCAAAAATCACAAGCCGCCAGTTATCTTACTATATTCCTATTTCAAGTACTAACATACCTAAGTTTTTATATACCCAAGTATTTATATACGAGTACTTACTATGACACATCTTATAAAGTTAAATTTAATATGACTTTTCATGTCATTGTCATACACATGTCTTTTTATTTTTGCAAAAGTGATAGCAAAAAAAAAGAAAAAAAAAGATTTTCACAAAAGAGTCATCGTGACTAGAATAATTATGTATTCGAATGACTCTCACTTTTATATTTATCCCTTTTTTTATTATGTTTATTTATTATTATTTCTATTATTTGGTCCCTTAGACAAAAGGCGGCGTTAAGTTCCACAAATCAATACGCAATGTCTCGAGTACGAACAGAACGAAACGGAGATCGGGAGTGACTTGTCTATAGAGATATTGTTTTTAAAAAATCAAAACAAGTCCGTTGGCAAAAAAAAACGACACTAAACAAAACCACAACTATCATTGAAACAAATCTTAAAATTAAAATAATAAACTGCCCTCAGAAATATCTATTAATACTTTTAAACATTTTTAAAATGTTATCCCACACTTAGGAACATTGAAAAAGATATTTTTAAGAAAACGTATAAAAATTTGAACGCAGCGTGATTCGAACCCGCGCTTCCTGAATACCGTCCAGGCGCTCTCACCACTGAGCCATGCGTTCTACTACACGCTGCGTCGAAATTCTTATACCTATGTATCTTTTAATGTTTGATTGTCATTAAATTGTTATGCTTCACAAACAGCAAGTTAATCACCTTTACACAAGCGGTATTCAAACAAGATGACACGTTGCCCGTGATTTAGGTTCAATGCATACGATATTTAGATCTGACACTACTTCGTCACAAATACCAGCGCGCAGCCATTGGGGATAGCTATCTATATAAGAAACGACATAGAAAGGAAAATAGGAATTTATATTTTTATTCTCCCTTCACGCTATATCCCGCACACAGTTTAGGCAAAGGGAACCTAATATCAAGACACTCCGTCCACCACGCACCGAATTTTAGAGGCAATACGTGTTAAGTGGGAGAAATCAACGCCGAACTTTGCATTCATTTTGCGCCAGAGCGAAAAAAGTTAAATGTTTTAATTCTTAGAGTGGAATCGAACCCACAACCAGTTGCATTTAAAACACACACTTTGTTAACACACGCAAAACAAACATTATATTTAATTTGAAAATTACTAAGAAAAAGCCACTTCACTTTTTTTCCTATATAGTATCCTGCAATTAAAAAGTATCTAGTGTCAAGACACTCTGTCCTCCTCTTTCCGCCCGAAATCAAGATATTCTTGAGTGGCCGAAGTGTTCGCTGCGTTTAATGCTACCATAGCTAAGAAATGAATATAATTTATACAAATAAATTAAGTTTCAATGTTTGCTTGTAATATTAAAAGAACCCCTTTACAATGCTAATATTTGTTTTGGTATATTTACCGTGTATGTATGTAAACACGATATACATAGCAAAATAAGTAGTCGTTTTAAAAATTAACAAATTTTTGTTTGTTTCTCTGTTCGTGTTCCGGCTAACTCTAAACTAACTAAAATAAAAAATAGCTTCACGCTATATCCCGCACACAGCAGGGTAGGCAGAGGGAACCTAGTGTTAAGACACTCCGTTCCCCACTTTCTAAACTAACTAAAGCTCTGGAACTGCTGGACCGATTTTAATGAGACTCTCACTGGCAGATATCTTATATAATATAGAATCTATTTTTATTTGGTTTACTTTGGAATATATAAGGAAACCATTTTCATATATAAAAAAATATTTTTTTTTGCTTCACTTGCTTCGCTTGAGTGGAAATCGAACCCACAACCAGTCGTTTACAGTCACACGCTTCTGCCACAGCGCCACGACTGGCCCTGTTTATATAAAAAAAAAAGTTTATATACAAAAATTAAACTATTATACAATATATTTACTTAACACCATATAAATTTTAAATATTTCTCGCGCAAGCCACTTCCATGACATGTGCGTATGTCTTAGATGCGCACGCGCATTAAACAAGCCGTCGGGCGTCGCCAATTCGGCAGGCGCTATGCAATTACGCACGATAATATCCAACGCGTTTAATATCATCATATATTTATAGGGTTGTCAGTAATGTCCTTAAGATATGTTTATTTAAAAAGATATTTTGTTAGGCCGATTTTTAGACATTTTGAAAAAAATATATATTTTTTCTATTTTTAAGTATTTAATCGCGTATATTCTTGGTATTCAACAAAACATTTGTGCTCATAGGTAGACTTTTGAGTAGATCAGTCTAAAGATTGCTAGCATTTTTTTTTAATTTTAGTATTTAAAATACAAAATAGAAATATTAGTACTTCACTGGTAAAGTATTCGAAACGTTAAGTTTTCTAAAGATGTATTTTTACCAATATACCTACATACTATGATACCGTTACTATAGTATATATTTACTTGTGATACTCACACAATATTCTGTGATATTTTTCAATATTCATAATTTATAAAGCTTGTAGTCACCGAATATAATCTTTCATTTAGCTTTATACCGTGCTTCAGCTTAACACCGAGTGTACTCGTTATAATAAATTAAACAAAAATCACAAATAGAAAAAAGAAAAAAATGCAACAAAGTACACGGAACTCGAGTCTGTGTTATTTAATATATAAAGAAAAAAAAATATTAAATTTTCTACAAGCCCAATCCACATATGTTAGGTGGAAAATGTAGGCATATGTAAAAAAGTACAGAAAACCATTCATTCAATTAATGTAATAAATATTTTCAGACTATCATTAATGACTTGCGCTTTTTATAATAAAAAAGCACATTACTATGCACGTTACCATAGCAACGTATACTTTACGCTTCAACCGAGTAACTAGCATAGATAAACATATATGTACGATATAACCAACACTTTTGATCTAAATCCTCTCTGTACTAACAATAAAACCGTCAACTCTTTCACAAAATTTGTAAATGTAGTAATAGGAAGCTTAAAATCGTTTAATACTCAAATTAATTAAAAGGAAATTTTTATCTTATTTAGTTCATATCTCATTTCATTAGCACCCAAATTTCTTATAAATAACCAACTTATGAACAACCTATTTAACAAAATCTTACTGTCACCCGTATAAAATTGCGAGGACAGATAAGATGAGGAAAGTGGAAGAAGGAAAAAAAGAAGCATAGATAAACAAAATAAAGAATATATTTACTAAGTAACTATGCAAAGCAACTAGACTAACAATTTCATGTTCAACAACATTTAACTTTTTACTTTCATTTCAAAACCAGTTGTTTGTTTTTATTGTTTATATTATAATATTAGATTTATGTGTCAGGCTAGAACACTCGGGATCATTAAATCCTGATTAGATAAGCGCTTTCTACTCGCCTGATTGGCGAACGTTATAAATAAACAAAGTGTGTATATTTTAGCTGCACGTCCTGCATTGCTAACGTGACCAGACGTCCCGTTTGTACGCTGTGTCCCAAAAGGTAGCAATAGGACGCAAGAATGTCCTATTATTATTTTTTTTAGCTTCACGCTGTATCCCGCACACAGCAGGGTAGGGAGAACCTAGTGTCAAGACACTCCGTTCCCCACTTTCCGCCGAATTTGGAGGCATTGCGTGTTAAGTGATGGAACTTAACTACGCTTTACCTCTGATACCAGAGCAAAGACAATGGAAATATTTTTTGTTTTTTGTCTTCTTAACAATAACAATTATCATATATCAAGTAATATCTAATGTAATGTTATGTTGGGGCCAGTCGTGGTGCAGTGGCACAAACATGTGACTGTAAACGACTGGTTGTGGGTTCGATTCCCACTCAATGAATTGGAATATTTAATGTTTCATTTTTTTCGCTCTGGTATCGAGGTAACACACAGCATTGAGTTCTACCACTTAGCATGTAATGCCTCCAGAATTCGGCGGAGAATCAGGAACGGAGTATTTTAACATTAGGTTCCCTCTACCTACTGTTCTGTGCGTTATATATCTTGATTATTCTAAAAAAACGGAAGCCAAATATCCTAAAGATTGTTGTAAAGAAAAACGAAAACCAAAATATCTAAATGATCGTCAATGCGAAATAGCGTAAATTAACTTTTTGAAATCGATGTCCCGTTTTAAATCCAAAAAACTATGGTCACGTTATGCATAGCATAGTCTAGGAACTCTGTAGTATAAGTACACACAGAGATAACTACATCAAATGCCCACTCGCCCCTCAAATGTGACACGATTCGTTAAAGTTTATGATGACAGTTGTGCAATAAAATATTAATTTATGCAGTCGCTAGAATAACAATTATATTTAATAAATTTTCAGTCGTGTTAACGGTATAAGTCATATTTAAATACCTATTTGAGATTTAAGCAGGCCTGATAACTTCATTGGTAGTGGGTTTAAATCCCATTTACGAATGTGATCCCACAGGGTCAGAGAGAATCGAGTGTCATAACACTCCATTTGGTCACTTTCCGAAATACAAACATAATAAAAGAGAGATGCTTAACACTGTGCTTTATCTTTAGGTGCCAGTGAAGAGAAAGGAAAATAATTCAAATATAATCATTTTCTTGAATAGGAATCGAACACAATCGAGCTTACAGTCAGACACTGTACCCTTGCGCTGTAGCCTCTAATTTGGTCTAGAATCTAGACCAACAATACTACAGAATAATAATACTTTATATAGACAAAAAGCGATTATGGGCAATAAGAGTTAATTTGCAGTGTAAGGAAGATATGTGCGAAAAAAAGGTTTTTTAAAAGTTACATCTTTTAGAATTAATTTTGAAATTTTGTTCCTCTGAGATTTATAAACTATTTAGTCTTTAAAATTAAATATAACCTAAATAACATAAAGCAAATTCGTATAAAATTTTAGAGATCAACTTCTGTAATGGAAAAATGAGGAAAAGGCTTTGTAATTATGTCTACATATCTAATACATTTTGTCAATCATTCACTTTTGATAATAATCCATTACATTATACTTTTCGTGGCTGATGATGATGCATTACATTTCGACAGCTTATACATATTTCTTTTTTTTTAGCTTCACGCTGTATCCCCTGCGGGGTAGTCAGAGAGAACGGAGCGCCAAACGCTACGGTCCCTGCATACTTCTTTCGCCTCGTCCACAGTCATCCTCCTGATACACGCCCTCCGGGAGGTTCTCATACTTTTTACGTGACCTTCCTCCAGTATCGTCGATACTGTGTTTTCGACGGTCCACCGAGGTCTCTCCCTGCCTCTCTTACCACTCACCTTTGCTTCATAAATCTTTCTTACTTTCTAATCTTTCTTCCATCACTCATCCTCTCGACGTGCCCAAACCACCTGAGCACGCCCTTCTTCATTCTTACAAATATATAATATATTTTTCTTAATAAAAATAAAATATAATTTATTAGACTATACTGTTTAACAGAAAATTATATGTAATACTACTACAAGAAATATTTTTTTGCGTAGAAAGAACTTAGTGACAAAACACTCCATCCACCATTCAAATTAAAGCTAAAACATCTACACACATAAAAAATAAGGAAAAATAAGGTAAAAACTAAGAAAAAAAAAGTCGATTTCAAACAACCCTGTCAGATTAGCAATCTACACGACTCGTGATTACGAACATCCTTCCCCGGCGCATGCATATTGCATGAGCTCTTGTTAAAACCCCGTCAAACTCTGTTAGTTTATACTTTATAGACGTCGCAAATGATAAGTTACCTGCTGTAAAACTTTTTTTTTATACAGTGAGATATTGTATATGTTAAAGTTATTTTATATTTTACCTAAAAGTTATAAAATAATAAATGATTTCACTCTTAATTTTGTTATTTCTTCTAAGACGTGGGATTATGGGATATTTTTAAGTTTAAGTAGAGAATGAAGGTGAATGGTTATGAGCATGTTAAAGGGCCTTTTTTAAGCCTACACTTGTATCAAAAGTCCCTGGCACAGCTCTAAGATCTTCTCTCTGCCTCGCTGTAGGCCTGGCACAGTGAATCAAGAAATATTAAAAAATTTCCCATAAATATTTTAAAGTTCATTAGAAAACAAACGTCTATTTTATTGATTTTTTTGTAACTATTTAATTATAATTATAATTTTTAATATTCAATACCCGTATGATAAAGTAATTGTTTACAAATATGCAATAGTCATAATTTTAAATGAGTATAGCACTTAGCCTATCCAGCGGAAAACCCTCTTTCTCGAAAACAAACCTACAACCAGGCAATAAGTCAGTCCCATTCCAACTTCCCTTTTACCCACATAAGTCTCATCTTAAATTTTAAATAATAAAAATATTGTTCAGTTTTTCAATTATGACGCTTCAAACGTGTCAGTAGAACACAAGCCACTTCACCAATCACCAATACCACGTTTCATGGAAGACACCCAAAGAAGATCTATCAGTAAAAAAGATACAGTTATACTATGAACTATTACATATTAAAAAAATGGAAAACATAAGCCAAGTAGCGGCCACAGACGAGTATATAATGTGACATTTATACAAAGGTGTTAACATAACGAGCGACCCATTATGTTGGTTTATCATCTACGTTGATGACACGTTAGCTCCTGTACTCGACAGGTTTAGTACAGTTATGAATTTTTTAATAATCGCACCAGTCAAAGAAGTTATTGATGGATGTGCGGGACTTAAAAAATGCTGGAAAAAGTATTTTTCTTGGAATATCTTTAAAAGAGATACGCCCATATATGTGTTAAAGGTATCGTGTCCTAGTCGATAGCACCTTTTTATTGAATAAAGTTTTGTTCGTTTGTTTGTCCGTTAACAGTACAGTACGTTATAGTAGTACTTCATCAACGCCTCGCCACTTGACAAAAAAAGGCGGAAATTGAAAATAATAATAATTGACTTAGAAGCATCGATTGTATAGTAGCCATACATAGATCACGTCTGCCACATATGCAAAAAATAAATTACAGTATAATGTATAAAAAATATTATAATACAACCATGAAATTTCCACCCGTGGGGGGACAGGTTAGGAATACAATTCCCTTTCGCAGCTGGATAGCGTCCCGTAAATTCGGGTAGCCCAGTAATTTGGTGGTAGGAGATTCGTTCTCCGACTACCTCACGAACACTGTCATGTCAAAGACGAACCGCCAAACATCTGATGTTATGTTCCGGCATGTAAGCCAGCTCTCCCCATTCCCACAATCCCAATCCTTCCTCCCTCCTACAAGGCCGGTAACGCATCCATAACTCTAATGTTGTGGATGTCTATGGGTGAATCAAGCCAGACAATCTCTGCCAGACAACCTTTGTAAAAAGAACCTCGGTCTTAACAGAAACGGGTTAGTGCAAATTTAAAATGTTTTGAAGGATCAATAATTGATTATTTCTATATTTGTGTAATATATTATACAATAAATATAATAGATACATAGATTATATATACATAATTCAATATACTTATTTAGAAGTACATAATATACACATATATTGAATACTAGCGGCCCGTTCGCGGCTTTGCCTGGTGATCTACGTGGCTCTTTCGGTAGGTATATTGCAACCTTCGGTGGTGGATTTTTGAAAAATAAAGTAGCCTATGTTTAAATTTGGGCTATCAACTATATATATGCCAAAATTCATTACAATCGGTCAAGCGGTGTAGATTTTTCATATAAACTTTCATCCCCTGTTTCAACACTTTAGAGGTTGATTTTTGAAAAACTAAATAGCCTATGTTAGACATAGTCATTTTTACTACTTTCATTGAAAAATTTTATCCAAATCGGACCAGTAGATTAGCCGTGAAAGCGTGACAGACAAACACACAGACATTCGCATTTATAATATAAGTATGGATATTCCCAATACACGATACACGATACGATGTGTCGTATTCAAGAGAAAAGTGGAGAACAGAGTGTCTAGACACTAAGTTCTTTCCCAATACCCTGTTATGAGGGAAGAACTAGTGAAAATATATAAATAAACATAAACATATACTTAAAGATATTATAATATTAAGCACCTACTTAATTTGAAAGCAAATGTTAATAGTGTATGGAAACTGGATAACCGTTGTAGCTTCATCGTTAACCCGCAATCCGCACACTTGTTGCTCGGCTTAATAATTATTTAACTATCTTTAACTTCATAAAGCTTGACTAAGTTTTAATATAAGAAAGTTTCTTACTAGTGATTCCCTCAGAGTCTCGAATTCAGACGGCTAAATGGAGAACAGAGGGTCTTGTCACTAAGCTTTCTGAGCAGAGGTCACTAAGCTTTCTAGCCTAATTTTCACAAAAGCTACTTTTAGTTACACACTTTTGTCCACATAGACAGTTAAGTAGAAAAAACTTTCTGTCAAGACACTCCACCTTTCACCTTCATATATGGCCAAAAACGAGACATTGTGTGCTTTATTGGCGGTAATAGTAATCTACGCCGCGCCTTGTCTCAGGAGCTAAAGTTGAAAAATGAACGATGTTCTACTGGCCTACGATGGCCTCTCATCGCTTTTTTATTTTTCCTTGTCATATACGACATTCTCTCAACCACAATAGAGTAGTTAGAAGTCATTCTGTTTGACTTGTGATATTTACTGGACGGATTGATCGTGTGTTTGCCTTTAAGACTCTAGTAATTTAATAAGAATATTGTTAGATATATATCTAACAATATTGTTATCAAAATTAATTTTAATCAATTCCTTAATTATTGAACTCAGCTGTACGTTAAGGGAATGGATTTCCCTTTCTTGTTTTCTTTGCCTTACAAAGAGTAATTAAAAATAGATAAAAAATGTTTATTGGTACATAATCAAATTATATATAAGCAAAATGTACGTTTTCTTCTAAAATTATACAATTGCAAAGCAGTGTCAGCGCCCACGAGGTACACATTACTACTTCAATTTTATAATGCTAAAAGATACAACAGTGTAACAAGTTACTTAACCAATTGTCTTATACTATAACATTTTTTTATAGCTTCACGCTGTATCCCGCACACAGCTGTGCAGGCAGAGGAAGCCTAGTGTTAAGACACCCCATTCCACACTTTCCGTCAAATTCGGAGACGGCGGCGTAACTTAACGCCGCGCTATACATCGACACCAGAGCGAGGAAAATTTAAATGTTAAATATTTCCACTCCTCGAGTGGGAATCGAATCCACTACCAGTCGTTTACAGTCACTCGTACGTGCCACTGCGCCATGCCATGACTGGCCTCAACTGGACTATAACTTTTACTGTAGTTAAAATATTTAATAGTTGTTTCTATAATATTTGAGATTTAATGATTTTTTTTATAAAATGTAAAAAGATATCACAATATGAAAACGACAATTAAAACTTAAACATACATAAGACAAATAAGCATTTAAAAGCAGATTGGCAAACGTAACATGAAAGTCACCATTGTGAAGAGCCGGTTAGAAAGTAAGGAAGTGATCTTTTAAAATACAATTTATTTTGCGATCAATTGCTTGTCAGCAAAACATCTTTCTTACCATAAATTCTGAGAGTAGAAAATGACTTAAAAACTTAAACATACATGGAAATAAACATATTTTACAATTTAATAACTCCACAACTATCATTATTGGTATCTAAAATCGTTGTTTTATGTCAAACGGATATTATTAAACATATAACGTCAACATTTGAACTGCTTTTAATTTAAATGCAGTATAAATTAATGTAAGCGGTATAAAAGTCGATTGCGCGAACTGGTTAGCCAGTACAAAGATGTTAAAGTAAAATCTCTATAGAGATATATAGCATGTATAGATATTTTTAAATATTTTTTAAAGTATTATTCCACACTTAGGAAAATTGAAAAGGACATTTAAAGAAAACGTATAAAAATTTTGAACGCAGCGGGATTAAAACATGCGCCTCCTGATTACCGCTCAGGCGCTCTCACCACTGAGCCATAGATATTTTTTTTCAGCTTCACACTGTATCCCGCAGTCGTGGCGCAGAGGCACAAAGTATGATTGTAAAGCGACTGGTTGTGGGTTCAATTCCCACTTGAGGAGTGGAAATATTTAATATTTCCATTTTCTTCGCTCTTATATCGAGGCAAAGCGCGGCGTTTTAGTTCCGCCACTTAACTCACAATACCTGCGAATTCGGCAGAAAATGGGGAACAGAGTACCTTAACACTAGGTTCCCTCTGCCTACCCTGCTGTGTGCGGAATACAGCGTGAAGCAATGAATGACAATAGAATAGGTAAAAACTATACCATTAGATTACGTCATTCAATACGTAAACAGTAAGTAACTAAGGAACGGAGTGTCTCAACACTACGTTTTCTCTGTCTTACTATATGCAGGAAAATTATTAAGCAAAAAAAACTACAATTCCTATGAATTTTCCTAGAGTACAACTTTGAGACAGACCGATTGGCATAATTTCAACGCGACACTGACCACATAATCTCAAATATGCGATAGTATTTTATTGTGGACCGAATTAAAAATACATACAATCGTCTAGCGATATCTTAATTTTAAAACGTTTTTGTTACTACGAGTAGACACTCGTAGACACGAAATACGAAGTATCTTATTATGTATGTTCTAAAGTCATGAATTACTTTATTTTAGGGGTTGTGGGTTCAAATCTTTTAATATTATGTGTTTTTTCTTTTAATAAAAAAGTTATTTGTCAGTATGCTGCCTAATTTTTCTTATAAATTACCGGCTGCTTAAAATTTATTAAAAAAATATTTCACTTTGTACAGTAGCGCACTTGATATAGTTACGTATGAAGTCTATAATTTTTATCGTGTATTTATTTATGTTTTTTTTTCTTATTGAGTAAAGGAAGCAAACGAGCAGAAGGACCACCTGATGGTTAGTGGCTACCTTTGCCCATGGACATCCATAACGCCAGAGGAGTTGTGGAGGCGTTGCCGACCTTGGGGATGAAGGAGGGAAGGAGGGAGGTAGGATGGGAATAATGGGATTAGGGAGAGCTGTCTTACATGCCAACGAACCGGAACACATCATCAGATATTTATGTATTTTTAATATATAATATATTAAATTTAAATATGCTTAATTGGCATCATTCTCCGGTTTAAAACTTGCAGCAAACATGATATTTTTATAAAAAATAGTTTATTAGTGTCCTCACGTATTAAATAATTTTAATTAAACCATTACATATCTTAAAATATTAATTAAAATATAGTAAAAATACAAATAAAAACAATTTAAACCTAATAATTCTGCTAAAATAAAAGGAAAAAGCTCCACCCATAGCCCATATAAACAATTCCTCGCACACTCACAAGTGGGATGCCAGATCACAATCTCTAAAGTCTAAAGCTTACTTATAAATAAATCAATAACACTAATATCACTTCAAAGCTTTAACGCACTTCAATTAGCATACAATGTAGATTGTTTTACGATCAAAAGCGAGGCGATACGGGTGTTACCACTAGTATAGGAACAACCACTTAGCTAGGAACAACCATTTATAGATTTGACTCAGTCGTGAGTAAAATTGCTTGTCAATGTTCTGTAGAGTATTTATTTCGAATGGTGATTCATTTGTCAATAGAATAATTAAACTTAATTCGGGGCCAGTCGTGGCGCAGTTGCGTGAAGGTATGACTGTAAACGACTGGTTGTGGGTTCGATTTCCACTCGAGGAGTGGAAATATTTTATATTTTCATTTTCCTTCGCTCTGGTACCAGAGGTAACGGCGCCACTTAACACACAATGCCTCCAAATTCGGCGGAAAGTGGGGAACGGAGTGTCTTAACACTGGATTCCCTCTGCCTATCCTGCTGTGTGCGGGATACAGCGTGAAGCTAAAAAAAGCATTATATATTTTTAAACCTGCAAGATATAAATATGTAGCTAGTTTACATAAAGTCTTACTTTTCGCGTCGCAATGTATTTTAGTCGAACCTGTTGTTGTCACAGATAGCTGATGGAATATTTAACACCTATAGAAGTTAATTACCGTGTTTATAATGAGAGAAAAAAAATATTGCATACAAAATGAATACGTAAATAAGGTCACTTGGCGCAGTGGACCATTGTATAACTATAAACGCTTTCAGTTGTGGGTTCGATTGCCATTTACATCCTTTTCCCATATATTTAAGTTGCTTTCATTTCTCCTCCCTCGTATGATAAATTTGCTTGGTGGAAGGAGATTAGTTCTCCGACTGGCTCGCGACTACTATCGTGTCAAAAATGAACCGGCAAACATCTGAGGATGTGTTCCGGTTCGATGGCATGTAAGCCAGCTCTCCCTATTCCCACCATCCCATGGACTGAAAAAAAATGTTCCGTTAAGTTGCTTGCACCAATTCTTCTCAGGTCTGAGGCATTAACTTTAGAGATATTAAAAAAATAAACCATGTAACTTCTTATTTTAAATAAAATTATTTTACTTTGACTTGAATTCTAACAAAAAGGGGAGGACGGAGTGTCTTGACATTAAAAAAAACGTTTACCTTGCTTACTAAACAATTTGTCCAAAGATATCCGACAGGGGTCTGATCAGTGTCTTATTAAATTTAAATTACGGAAATACCTGTTCTCATTTCTGTAAAATGTCTGACATAATATCTGTAACATGTTAAATGTTTGACATAATACCTGTAACTTAGAGATTGCTGATCCTATAGTCAAACTTTTTTATCACTTTTGTGAGACAATTTTCAAATTTTTCATTTAAAATATGCTATATCCATATATATTATAAATGCGAAAGTCTGTTCGTTCATCTGTCACGCTTTCACGGCTAATCTACCGGTCCGATTTGGAAGAAATTTAGAATGAAAGTAGTAAATAACCATGGGTCTAACATAGGCTACTTTATTTAACCGCTAAGGAGTTGAAATAGGGGATGGAAGTTTATAAGAAAAAACTAATCCCCTTGACCGATTGTAATTAATTTTGAAATAAATATAGTTGATAATCGAAGGTCAAACGTAGGCTACTTTATTTTTCAAAAATCCACCCCCGAGGGTTGCAACATAACAAAACAATTAGGCAGTATACGGGGCGAAGCCGCGAGCGGGCTGCTAGTAATAAATAAATAAATAATAAATAATAATTACAAGATTCTCTCTGCAGTAGATTTTCTCAACATTAATAGTATGAAACTTAAAAAGACAGACATATATCATTTGACTCTAAATCCAATTACTCGTAAAAAAATACAATATTTTGAAAACATTATCACAAAAAAAATATCAAAAGCTCTAATTTTCGACGCAACACTCATATTTATTAAACTAATTTCCTAGCGACGATCAAAATATATCGTCAGATGTAATCTTCTTATATTTTACAATATGTATATTATAAAGAAACTCTCGAACAGGTCGTTATATAGAATTTATTGTTCACCAATAAAATACTCAGCTGCGAATATACGTACAATATGTTTGGCTGTGACGGGAACGGTTCACATCAAAGGGACCGTCGTCTTCGCGTGTAGATAAACATATATTTTTGTATATAATTATAAAATAACGAATAGATGCCGCTAACGTGGTATTCTTTGGTTATCATTGAGCTCGGTTTCTTTTGTCTTAATTGCTTTCACTAAACATAATGTTATTAAAATCAATATATTTTTTTTTTAGGTTCACGCTGTATCCCGCACACGGCATGGTAGGCAGAGGGAACCTGGTGTTAAAACACTCCGTTTCCCACGCACCGCTGAATTCGGAGGCTTGCATGTTAAGTGGCGGAACTTAACGCCGCGTTTTACCTCGACACAAGAGCGAAGAAAGTGGAAATATAATTTCCACTTTTCGAATGGGAATCGAACCCACAACCAGTCGTTTACAGTCACACACTTATGCCTCCGGGCCACGACTGGCCACTAATTAATTAATATGTAATGTACTTATTAGTAAAAAAAATCATATCGTGGTTATGTAGTAAGGGCAGATTCGAATCTCACTCAGAGAAATGAATTCCCTTAAATGATTCTGATTTTTAGCTCAGGTAAGAGAGATCGCCGTGTTGGTTCCCCAAATTTGACAAGCAATGGTTCAAATTCGGCCGAAATGTGAAAAACGAAATATCTTGACTTAAATTTCTCCTTGCCTACTCTAACAGATAGAAAAATTTTTAAAGTTGTTTTTTTTTTTAATAAAAAAATAATGAAACTATTTTAGTATAGAAGTATTAACGATCTTTGGATTTGAACCGCAAACTGTCATTGTCCAAAGCTTGACAATGCAATAACAATAAAAAAATATTATATAAATTATTAACTTAATATTTATGTTAATTTTTTAACATTTGCCAGTATTTAAAACAGCTATTTCTATATCCTAACATAAGGAGGCTATTTAAAATGAATAAAAACATAATCTCAAAGGATACGCGTGCGTTGTGGGAGACTAGGTGACAAATCCATGTTACGTCTTATTTGTGCCTTATACAATTGTAATAAAGAACATTTTTACTTTATTCAAGACGACTTGTATAGAAGTGTAGAAGTCGACAAGGTCATTGACACCCGATGGGAATCACAGATAGTGTCGTGATATTTTGTTTTTATGATATCACACTTATTAGGCCAGCGTTTGACAGTGAACGCAATCGTTGTGGGTTCGATTCCTACTAGAGATATGATTATATATTATTTATTTTTTTCTGTATCCCGCACACAGCAGGGTAGGCAGAGGGAACCTAGTATTAAGATACTCCGTTCCCCACTTTCCGCCAAATTCGGAGGCATTATGTGTTAAGTGGCGGAACTTAACGCCGCACTTTACCTCGACACCAGAGCGAAGAAAATGGAAATATTAAATATTTCCACTCCTCAAGTGGGAATCGCACCCACAACCAGTCGTTTACAGTCACACGATTGTGCCACTGGGCCACGACTGGCCACTTTTTTTTGTATCGATACCTACGTCTAAGCCTTGAATTCCGCCACTCAATACGCAATGTTAACGACATTCGGACACGATTTTGGGGGGAAAGTGGGGATTAAGTTCTTTCTAATTAGCATAGCAATTAGCAGGGCCAAAACGTAGAGCTGATGAAAAAATTACATGTATGTAATATGAATGATGATTTGTTTGTGAATCGTTCAAGAACCCAATCAAACCACTCTGACATTATTTATTATAGAGCGTGCCAGTTCTTTTAATTATTTTAACATGAAGTAATATTCTTATATTTCTATTTATTTTCACAAATTCATAAGAAAACTACTTTTGGCAATGCTCTTTTACTTTTTAAGGTTCACGCTGTCATAGCATATTTTAGCAAAGTACATAGACACAACCTAGTGTCAAAATACGTCGTTCTCTAATTTCAGCCCGATTTTAAGATATTGGTGGTTTTGTGGCAAGCTCTAATACCGAGCTTTTTGGTGCAAGCATAAATATATTTTATTGGTGAAAGGGGGGCGAACGAGCTTGAGGGAAACCGACCTAAAGCGGGAGAAAAAGAGGGAGGACGCATGGGGATGGTGGGAATAGGGAGAACTGGCTTACATTCCATCGAAACGGAACACATCATCAGATGCTTGGCGGTTCGTCTTTGACATAATAGTAATCGCGAGCCAGTCGGAGAACGAATCTCCTACCAACAAGGTACTGGGTTACCCGCCTTTTACGGAACGCTGCCCAGCGAAGGAGGGGAGTTGTATTCTAACCCGTCCCCTTACGGGGAAAAATAACTAAAAAAAAACCTTCTAATACACTAAGTAAAGATCATATACGGTACCATTGCATTAACACTGCCGCTGTCCCACTGCGATACGGCCATCTTTATTAGTTTTGTAAAACATAATAACAATAACCTAAGCCGTTTTAAGCTTATAATCCATGTCGTTCGTAGAAAAAGACCTTCTAGCTCGTGCTTTCAATAAAGTAACAATTTTATTACAAGAAAACAGATCAAAGATACTACGCGTATACACACCTATATCGACTATCGACAGTACTACACATAGTAGTACCTGTGTAGTAGTTCCAGTGTAAAAGACATTTAAAGAAAACGTATAAAAAATAACACTTTAAAATGACCTAAGTGTGGAATAACACTTTAAAAATGTTTAGAAAGTTCCAGTGTAGTTCATTAATCTGATATTATAATATTAAAAAAATACAGAAAAAAGCAGCTTTACGCTGTTTCCCGCTTAGCAGAGTAGTTAGAGAGAACATAGTGTTAAGACACTCTGTTTCCCACTTGCCAACTGAAATCGAGACATTGCGCCTTAAGTTGTGGAACTCAACGCCACGCTTTGTCTTAGTTACCACAGCAAAAAAATTAAAATAATTTATTAAAATCATAGGACAGATGTTGTCCCACTGATTGTCTTTATCCCGATCTGAAAGGACTTAGGATAGGATAGCAAATCTAGAAATAAAAGGTTAAGTGGGGAACGAAGTGACTTGAAGCTACCTTTTGTCTATCTGCCCTGCAATACAGTATTAATACGCTAAGATATAACCCAGGCGTATATTAAAGTGTCAAATATAAAGTATCAAATTTCTCAACTATTTTTTTCGTTGTCTGCTTAGGATTCGGAAAAACGTAACGACACCTTTTCTACGTCATAGAGCTGCAGAAAAATAGATGAGATGTAAGATCTCTATTAACCTTCGAGAACACAGTAGGGTTGATCGAGGATAGGAAATATTTAATATTTCCATTTTCTTCGCTCTGGTGTCGAGGTAAAGCGCGGCGTTAAGTTCCGCCACTTAACACACAATGCCTCCGAATTCAGCGGAAAGTGGTGAATGGAGTATCTTAATACTAGGTTCCCTCTGCCTACCCTGCTGTGTGCGTGAAGCTAAAAAAAAAGAAAAAGAAAAATTATATAACGTTAAAATGTCCAACATGACTAAAATTGCAGAGAATATATTACAACTTCCTAACTAGCAGTGGCGAAGGGCCCATACAAGCCGATTCTGACCGGCTTCCCTTTTATAATTACATCACTATACTAGGGCTAATTTCTTTCAATTACCACTTTTAGACCGTATAAAGAACCAAACTTGAAAATGTATTTAGCCAACTTTAATTTATCGAAACGCCTAAATACTTTTGTAGGAAAACAAGCCGACGTGAGACCGGCCTACTTCGTCATTATATCTCTATACTAAAATCTCCATAGTGCGCCGTTGTCCCTTTCATTTCCTTGCAAAACAGACCTATATCTATTTCGTTCTAACTTACCGAATTTTACCTCAAATATGCCGGGTCTGTTTGCGGCTTTTTGCAGTTGACGTGTTTCGGAGCCACTGTGTCGGCGAGAGGGAGAATGATCAAATCTGTGCGTGCGAGCGAGAGCGCGAGTAGCGAGTGGCGCGTGATTCGCTAAACTCATGTCAAATAATACGAAAACAAAGTGTTTATTGAACGTCTATTGGTTAATTTTGAATGGTTTTGGTAACTCAAAACAAAAAAGCATAATGGCTGACGTGTTTGTTTAATCCGTGCGTGTGTGAATGAAAAAAAGAGTTTTTAAATAGTTTATTTAAGTGTTTAGTGTTTCCAAGTTAATTTTCAGCTTGTGATTATTTGTGAATCGGATTACTCAGAGGTATGGTGGCACTCTTACACATAGAATGCTGTTTAACTGATTATTTACTAACCGAAGAAACTTCATTTTGCAAATTGAGTTTCGAAAACAAAAAGCATGTCGTAAGCCTAGGTCGGGCTCTTCCAGATATGACTATCGATTACGAGAGAGAACCACGAACTATTACAAAAAATCTTCTATCGAGTGAACTGTGCTTGGGGAGTGGTATACGTTAAAATGCGATTCTAATAAGAAGTGTACTAAGTGACGAACTTGTTTAGTGACAAAAGTGCCGTATAATAATAATAAATAGTGACAATATTAACTTAATTGCAAGTTGTAACTTCCTTTGTGTCACAACGTTCGGTTAAATAAGTCTTCAACCATATAACGATATTAGACCGTTGCCTTAAAGTTTACGTTGGACTAGTGGTGTATGAAGGACAACAAAATCGAGTCAACCCGAGTTCAATCCCGCGTTGTCGAGCAAGATTTTTAAAAAAAAAAGATTCTAAGATTAAAAACTTTTGTAAAATATTTGTAACATAAAATACATTTACTTTAAGTTATAAAGTTGTTGAAAAAAAAAACATAAGTTTGTGTTTATAAAAATAAGTTTTTGCTAATTCTTTACAAAACAAATTCAATTACACGTAACTAATAAATATACAAAACCAGTACTATGGACCAATTTCAAATTTTTTTTGGAAAAATAAAATCAGAGATGGAGAAGCAAACTAAATTAATAACACAAAATATACTTACCCAATTAGATCAAAAGTTAAAACCAATTAAGGAAGAAAATATAAAATTAAAAAATCAAATCGAACACCTGGAGAAAAAGGTCAACAGCTTAGAAAGGGAAAAGAGGAAAAATAACATTCTGCTGTTTGGAATAGAAGAAAAGAAGAAATCACGGACAGAGTTATTGGATTTTACTATGAATATTATTAAAGATGACCTAAATATTTCAGTTCGATATACTGAAATACAACAAATCTACCGCATCGGAAAACCGAAGGAAGAGAAGACTAGACCTGTCTTACTAACCTTAGGGACTAATTGGAAAAGAAATGAGATTTTAAGAAATAAAAAAAGTTTAAGAATATTTACATAGCAGAAGATTTTCCAAAACCAGTATTAGAAAAAAGGAAATCACTGCTGCCAAAACTAAAAGAAGAGAGAGGGAAAGGAAATTTCGCCCACATTAAGTATGACACACTTGTTGTTAAAGATGGGAATCAAAAAAAAGAGAAACGAAAGAGAGAACAATCAACTTCACCAGTTACTTCTTACAACCAACCCAAAAAACAAGTAAACTTAATAGCTACAAAGAAACCTAGCAAAGCAAATACTTTTGACTTGATGAGGCAAAGACCTACTACGAGTTCTTCTCTCTCCACATCGAATAAAAACAATAGCAATTAAAAGTAATCGAATGGCAGCGAACAACCCCAATACAGTTGGTCACTGCGGGGTTGATAGACCACCACCCTCCAACATAATCCTAAATGACAAAATAAAAAACAGTAAAAACAAAAAAAAAAACATCATAATCTTTAAATACTAAAATTGTAATGAGCGATCCCAGACTGTTTAGAATTTGAAGAGGATTTAAAGAAAATAAGATGGGATATAGTTGGAGGAGGCCTATGTCTCAACCTGACACTCTGGTCGAATGCCCCGCTTGGGCCCCACAACGCCATGCCTTGATGGCTGTAGTGGGTAGGGACCTTTCACTAACCAGTGTGGTGGGGGCCATGCTGGATAGTGAGAGGAACTGGTCTGCGATGGTCTCCTTCTGCGAATCAGTTATCACCCTGAAGGAGGCCGCGGAGCGGGCGCGTGAGTCCAGTGCTAGTGCTGACCCGCTCCGCCGTCGGAGGCCAGGGGGTAGGAGAAGGCGGTACGCGCATCTTCTACTCCCCCTACCCTAGAGGATCTACTGCAGGAGGGCTGGGATGATCCTCCTGCAAGTCATCAAGGCTGCGGGTGCTCTGGAAGAAACCCCGGAGCACCCTGAAGGCGACGGTGGCCCGCAATAGGCGGGCCTTCCACTGAGGCGTCGTAGCAGAATGCGCGAGCGATCCTGCGACGTCTCATGAGGGTGGAGAGGGTTTCCGCTGGGTTTTAGTGGGTAGTATCGGACTCACCGGTGAGTCCCACAGTATCATCCGTTCGTAAGGTAGTTCTGTCTTCCTTGTGTACGGATGATCTGCGTAAACTGCATTTCCCAGACAAAAAAAAAAAAAAAAAAAAAAAAAAAAAAAGGCCTATGTCGCAAGACAACCTGACCATATTGTGAATAAAAAATCAATAAATACAAAAATCAACTAAAAAATAAATAAAAATGAAATAAGCTATAATATAACATACTTAATATATATTTTGTTTAGTTGGAAAGCTTTACCTAACTTTTAAAATGTATTTTTAGCAATTTTTGTAAGTTTATATTGAGAATAAACGTTCAGTGTATTCTTAATAAAAAAATAAACACAAAAACCAACTAAAAACTTCAAAAAAAAACTAAATAAGCTATAATATAACAAAATTAATATATATTAATATAAATAGGTAAAATTGAGTATTTTTAGAATTATAAACAGATTGTAGCAATTTTTTTTTTGTTTAATTGTAAAATTTTAACTAACTTTTTTGTAATTTTATAAGTTTATATTGATAATAATAGTTCAGTGAATTCTTAATATTAAAAACAAATAAATACAAAAATTAAATAAGCTAATATAAACATAATTAATTGTAATATAATATGATAGAATAGGTTAAATTAAGTTTTTTAATTAAGGATTATAAATAGGTTGTAGCTGTTTGTATGTTTAGTTTGTTTAATTGTGAAATTTAACTTAATTTTTAAAAGCGAATTGTTTTGTAATTTTTGGAAGTTTATATTGATATTAAAAGTTTTCTTAATAAAAAAAAAGTATATAAAATCAACAAAAACCAAAAAAAATAAATAAATAAAAATGAAATAAACTAATATAAGCATAATTAATGCAAGGTTAAATAGCTTAATGTAGGTTAAATAAAGTTTTTTAAATATTATAAATAAATTAAAGCTGTTTGTTTGTTTAGTTGTAAAATTTTACCTAACTTTTTTAATGTATGTATTTTAAGGAAATTGGTCAGAGAAATAAAGGCTATTTATATTTTTATTTATTTATTTATTTTTGCTTTCCTTGTCTGCTATTTTCAAATTCGAGTTCTGTTTGGAGTCAAACGGGTTTCACAGATATTAATAACTTAGCTAGCTCTGCTAAAAAGCACGTTCAGACCGAAAAACATATTTGTAGTTGCTTGTTACGTAGTTGTTCATGATTTCGGTAATAGTCGCATCGAAAACTTTTTTTCAAATTCGTTTGACGTTCACAACCTGAAAGTCGACCGCAATCGCGAATTAATGAAAAGGTTTATTGACACCGTTGTTTTGTTAGGAAAACTTTTATCATATTTGAAAGACACTGTTTAAGAACACATCAGTGCTTACCACCTCTACCATATATGAATATGGTAGAGGTGGGGCCTTTCGTCTTCAATCATGAAAGATAAATGCATACAGATGCACGCAGGCTATTTGGTGAGTTATTTTTTTAATTATCAAATTATATTTTTTGTGTTGTAGTTGGAAGAAGTCGGTTACAAACATACATACAAACTTACATACACATGAAACTAAAGAAAAGCACTGCAAAAATTACGGCGATCGAATCGAACCCGCGACCTTTGTGTAAACGTTACATCTCAAGGCGGCGGGAAAGGCCAACTTGATTTCCCACAAACATGTTTTTTTTTTGTTACGGCTTCCCTTCTCTAAGAATCCACCACTCGCCACTGCTATCTAGTATATACTACTACTAACTATAAGTTTATTAACTCTTATTTATGAACGATACAACAATACTTAAGCTTCTACTTTACACTGAAAACGAAATTGTAATAAGAAATTATTACTAAAACTTATAACATGTACCGTCGTAAAACACAAAGCTGCATAACCACATTACAATTTATACCTGACAAATGCATTCTAATTGCATTTAATAATTAATTGACGTGTGGGAGAGACACTAATGACCACTTAAGTCAGATCTCCGCCTATTTCGAACACTAGATATAAAGTCTAGATTATTTATGCATGTTTTGATTGATTTAAGTATAATAAAATATGTATGTATTAATAAAATATATACAAATCGGTTTTCTGAATAAAATATGACTTGTAAAGTATGTTTTAATAACACAATGGTAAGTATTGTATCGCCATATATCTTATATACAATCACTAAATTAACAGTAAGTGGGAAACGGAGTGTCTTAACACTAGGTTTCCCCTGCCTATCCCGATGTGTGCGGCACACAGCGTGAAGCTATAAAAAAAACAAAAAAGAAATATTTCTTTTTTAATTTTTAAAAAAATTTTTTCCTGTACTATGTGAGAATAACACCTCAAAATTAATAAAAATCTTGAATAAATAAATGGTGAGTTAGATAAAACGTGTGGCTTGGTGGTCAGAGTACTTGGACGGTTTTCTAGAGACGAGGATTCGATTCCAGGTACGTTAAATTTTGAAAAATGATGTCTTATTTTTAGAATAGACAGAGAAAATCTACCTGCATAGAAACGATTTTTTTTTAGTTTTTTTTTACCTTTACGCTGCGTCGCACGCAGTAGGGTAGACAGAGGGAACCTAGTGTTGAGACACTCCGTTCCCCACTTTCCATCGAATTCGGAGGCATTGCGTATTAAGTGGCGGAACTTAAAACCGCGCTTTGCCTCGACACCAGAGCGAAGAACATGAAAATATTAAATATGTCCACTCCTCGAGTGGGAATCAAACCCACAACCAGTCGTTTACAGTCACACGCTTGTGCCACTGCGCTACGACTGGCCCCAAATCTAATATATTTTTTTATTACGACACAGCAGCGTCAAAAATAAGTCACCTCTCATTACCACCCATTCGGAAATTCCAGTTATGTATATAAGAATATAGGCAAGTGTTCTTGAATATTAAATGTGCATGTCAAAATACACTCAATAAGCGTAAACAATGCTACTGTACGCGTGTATCATTAAGAGGATTTACCTTGTACATACCGCTAAGAAACTTTCTTTGAAGTACATTCAGGCACTAAATTGTTATTGACTATTTTTTTTACGTCTACAGGCTACATTTCTACATAGGCATAGAGATTTTTTTTTTAGCTTCACGCTGTATCCCGTTAACAACAGGGTAGGCAGAGGGAACCTAGAGCTAAGACATTCCGTTCCCCAATTTCCGTCGAATTCGGAGGCGTTGCGTGTTAAGTGGCGGAACATAACGCCGTGCTTTACCTCTGATACCAGAGCGAAAAAATAAAAACATTAAAAATTTCCACTTCTCGTGTGGGAATGGAAACCACAACCAGTCGTTAACAGTCACACGGTCGTGCCACTGCGCTACGACTGGCCCGTATTAGAGAGAGATATATATATATATTTATAAACCTGTTAAACCTTAAGTTAATCGCTAAGTTCAATAAAAAATAAAAGAAGAAAAGTTACACAATTTGTCATCGATTATTAAAACAAACCACATTAAATTAAAAATTTAAATAACTTAAAGTAAAAGTAAAAGAATTCATACTCTTCAAAACCTGTGGACCAGCTTACCAAACATAACCGATATTTATCAAATATAAGCACGAATATCACAAGGAAATTGATTTTCAAACGAAAAAACTGCATCAAAATCAGTCCATCTCTTTGAGATCTACATTGCCACAAATAAAAACACAAACATCTACATCATACTTACAACATACCATTTTTCAACTCCACCTCCACAGTTCTTGGGACAATCGTCAGTATATTAGTGAGACTTATATTACCAATATGACCGCTATTGTCTTACAAGATAGTTAAAATAAAACAGAAATACATAGTCTAGGCAATGAGTGAGTAAGCAGAAGTAATAGTAATATGTCTAACAACTTTATTACAACCTACAGTCTGAACTGAATAACCTCATTTACAATTAAAAAAATCTTTTATTTTGAACGCAAATGATGCAATGAACATATTTCGTCTACACTTGAAGCGATAAATTTTGTATCACGACCGATTTATTTACTTACGTTATATTTACGTTATAAACTTTTTAAATATTTTTAAAGTGTTATTCCACACTTAGGAAAATTGAAAAAGACATTTTAGAAAACGTATAAAAATTTGAACGCAGCTGGATTCGAACCCGCGCGTCAGTGGTGAGAGCGCCTGGACGGTTCAGGAGGCGCGGGTTCGAATCCCGCTACATTGAAATTTTTATACGTTCTCTAAAATGTCTTTTATGATATATATTTTTTTCAGTTTCATGATTTTTCTCGCGTAGCAAGGCAGACAGACAGAACCTAGAGTCAAAACACTCCGTTCTCCATTTTCCATAGGAGTCCGAAACATTGCGTTTTGAATAGTGAAAGTGAAGGAATTTTGTCTTGGACACTAGAGCGAAGAAATGATAATAATTAAAGTATTATATAATCATTTCCTCGGGTGGACAAAGAACCCACTACCCCATCTCGTTTACCGTCAGACGCTGTACTATTAAGCCACGATGGCTATTACAGATATATAATTAGCATAATTAGCATAATTATAATTATTTTCACGCAAGCACGTTGTGGTCTCTTTTAGATACAATATAAATAAATTGTGGTGTTTTTAATAATAACGGACGAAAAAGTTTCCACAGCTTTACATTTATATTAATAATTAAGTAATTAGACTGTTATCACAAAATTAATTATATTTTTATTTTTAACTTTTGAAATAAGTTAACTTGGTCTAATTTATACACCTGTAGTATAATAAAGTATGCCCATATAAATAACACTAGGTACCTAGTAACGTAAGAAATAATAGAACAATACTTACCAACGTACTTACTCGTATATATAAAGAGCTTTAATTGTATTTATTTTCACGAGCCCAGAACTTTTTGCATATCAAAAGACAAGAATGTGAAGTAGGAATAAACAGCCACTTTATGACCCTTTTTGAGAGAAATGTCGTTCTAATTTGTAGAATACGGTGATAACCACCCATCTGGTAACAGCTTTTATATTAAATCTCTATATATTTTTTTAGTTTACGCCCAAGTAAGATTGTAATCAACAATCATAGAAAGCAAGGTGTACCTGGGTCAACCATTATACGCTATAAAGATTAATAAAAGTAAGGGGCCAGTCGTCGCGTGGCGTGGCACGAACGTGTAAAAGACTGGTTGTGGGTTCGATTACCATTCGAGGAGTGGATATATTTAATATTTCCATTAGCGAGTGAACGGAGTGTCTTAACACTAGGTTCTCTCTGCCTACCCTGCCGTATGCAGCGTGAAGCTAATAAAAAAAATAAAAAACAATATTAGAGATTTTCAACGTGAATGTACATATGTTTGCTTCAAACTCCAGCCACCATCGGAGAAAAGTTTACTTGCACTTGTGTCTCGCTTAAAACTCAAATTGGTATGTAATCTTTGAAAGTGTCGGAAATACTTGAATTATGGATATAAATCAATGGTAATAATTAACTAATTTAAAAAAATGTTAACTGTTATTATTACTTTATAAATATTTGCTTTTTTTTAGCTTCACGCTGTATCCCGCACACAGCAGGGAAGGCAGGAGGAACCTAGAGTTAAGACATTCCGTTCCCCACTTTCCGCCGAATTCGGAGGCATTGCGTGTTAAGTGGTGGAACTTAACGCCGCGCTTTACCTCTGATCCGCGCTTTACCTGAGCGACGAAAATGGAAATTTTAAATATTTCCACTCCTCGAGTGGTTATCAAACCCACAACCAGTCGTTTACAGTCACATGTTCGTGCCACTGCGCCACGACTGGCCCCTAAATTATTTTTCATTTCTCTGCTCTGATACATATGTTAAAATGAAGCGTTGAACTTTGCGATTGAACACGCAATATTTTGAAATCGTGCGAAAAGTGAAGAACGGAGAGTCCAAACACTATGTTTTCTCTGACTACCCTACTGTTATCTGGAAAAGTGTAAAGCTGTAAAGGACTTGGTAAACCAAAAAAAACGAATATGCCTGAGAAACTAGATAAGTAGGTATATGTATTTGTATTTTAAATCTTTAAAGGAGAAGCACATCATTACACTGCAAAATTATAGACTTAACACAGAGCAAATACGGCATTTGTCTTGTCATCTGACATCGATTGTTTTTATACTGGATTTCATAATCATTTAAATTATTTACATAGGCGCTTGTTTAAATTCACTACTCGGAAAATTTATAAGGTTTTTATTTTTTCTCTAGGATAAGGAAAGCGTCGTTCAATCCGTAATTCTTTTATTTATTTATTGTACTTGTGATGACATTAGTATACTTGTGATGACATTAGGTTAAACATGGACAATCAAAATCTCACTGTCATTGTTCTACTGGACTTCAGCAACGCTTTTAACACCGTTGATACTGACCTTTTAATTGCTGTTTTACGTTCGATAAACATCTCTCCTGAAACCATAGAGTGGTTTAGGAGTTATTTATCTGAGCGGCAACAGTACGTACAAGCTAATGACAAATCCTCGTCCTTTTGCTCTCCCTCTGCTGGTGTCCCCCAAGGAGGTGTACTTTCCCCTCTCCTTTTTTCTATTTTTATCAACACAGTTACCCAGACCCTTTCCTCCCCCTTTCATCTATATGCTGATGACTTGCAAATCTACCTAGCCACCCCGTCGATGAATATTACTGAGGCTGTCCGTTTAATTAACGAGGACTTACAGAATGTTAGCAGGTGGAGCAAGTCTTTCGGCCTTACTATCAATCCTGGTAAGTCTCAAGTTAATATAATAGGTAGCAAGAAACAATTAAATAAGCTGGACTGGAATCACCTTCCTGCCATCCAGTTTGAGGGAGTCGACCTGAACCTTAGTGCGTCTATTAAGAACCTTAGAATCATTTTAGACAACTCACTATCTTGGTCTGCGCAGATAGCTGAGGTAAGCCGTAAATTATTTGCTACGATTGGATCCTTAAAACGATGGAAATACTTTCTACCAACTAAAACTAAAACTACTCTAGCTCATTCACTACTGTTACCGATTTTAGATTATGCTGACTCCTGTTACCCAGATTTATCTGAGGAACAACTAAACAAACTAGAGCGGTTACAAAACTTATGTATTAGATTTGTTTTTAATCTACGCAAATATGATCATATCTCCGATCATCGTCGTCAGCTTGGATGGCTTCCTATCCGACTACGCCGTAACTTCCGAATGCTCACACTCCTCTATTCAATCTTTTATAATCCTCTCGCTCCTTCACACTTAAAAGAACGATTTTGTTTCCTCGGGTCAGATTCCATGCTACATCTTGAGCTACGGTCACGTAGTGATAACCTCCTTAAATTACACACCTGTTGCACCCACTTCTATACCAATTCTTTTACTGTGAAATCTGCGATTCTTTGGAACGAGCTTCCTACAGAAGTTCGGCACTCTACGTCACTTAATGTTTTTAAAAATCGTCTTAAACAGCACCTATTTAATTTAGAGCGTTGATTTATTCTTATCTATTCTATTTATGTATATATTTTGTTCAATATATATGTTATTATTTTTTGTATGTATATATTTATCAGTATATATTTATAATAAATATTTTAGTTTATTATTGTATCGATAAGTTTATGTATTTGTTCTATAACTATTGTATATATGCACTATTTTGCGCTATTTCCCACTCCTCTATATAATTAGTCCTTTCTTCACCAAAGGTTGTCTGTAAGAGATTGCTTGAAGCAATAAGACCGCCTTTGCATACGTCTTATATTTTTAAAAATTTTTATTGTATATTTTAATTTATGTTGTGTGCAATAAAGTCTATTCTATTCTATTCTATTCTATTAATCTTTTTTAGCTTCACGCTGTATCCCGCACACAGCAAGATAGAATGCAGCAATGTTAAAGATACTTTCCCCCCCTTTTTTCCGCCGAATTTTGGAGCATATCTTTGACTTTCCGACTACGAAAAAATCTTAAACCTGAAAAATATAGAACGTCAATTACAATTATTTTTAAAATTCAAATACTTTAAGGCTTCTAATACAATCAAATAGTTTCCATTATACAACATTCTCGTAATATATAAGAATTCCCTGTTGTCGTTACATCATATCAATTTTCACACTAACTCATTATTTAAAATTCCGACGTACACGAACGACCAAATTAATAGAAAATGCGCTAATTGGATATATAAATAGACGTTTTAACAATCGAAGACACTGATTAACATATACGCGCTTTATTTATGATTATTGACTCTGTGGCGACACTAGGAGCATGGGGTGATGGGCACAAAAATGTTTAGTTGCGTAATCCTACCTATAAAAATGTTAATAAAATGTTCCTTATGGTAAAGTGGTAAAGTAGTTAGTAGTATTAATAGGAAAGGGTCATGGAATCATATTTTCTCTTGAAAAGTTTCGAAATTTCAGTCCTTGTGTATCATTTTCAGGTAGAAAATGGAGAAGTCTACAGTATCTTGACACTAAGTTGTATCTAATAAAGATGTTTTTTTTAAGCTTCACGCTGTATTCCTTGCGGGGTAGTCAGAGAGAACGGACGCTACGGTCCCTGCATACTTCTTTCGCCTCGTCCACTATCATCAAACTCTTCATACACGCCCTTCGGGGGGTCCTCATGCTTTTTATGTAACCTTCCTCCAGTATCGTCTACACTGTGTTTTCGAAGTCAACCGAGGTCTCCCCCTGCTTCTCTTACCACTTTTACTTTATATATCTTTCTTACCATTCTTCCATCACTCATCCTCTCGACGTGCCCAAACCACCTGAGTACGCCCTTCTTTATACTTACTGTTATGCGACACAAAAGGGGTAGCTGCTTAAGATGGACAAAATTATTGACAATGTGTTGACAACCCGCATTAAGCGTAGGAGAGGCAACTTAGCGTTTGTAAAGATACTGCGCTCTTAACTCTCTTATTTATTTATTTTGATCACTAACACAACGCGCGGTGTTTAGTTTCGCCACTGAACACGCAATGCCTCCGGATTCGGCGGAAAGTGAGGACCGGAGTGTCTTAACACTAGGTTCCCTCTCCCTAGCCTGCTGTGTGCGGGATACAGCGTGAAGCTAGAAAAAAAACGCAACACAACAAGGACTGACAAGCATATAAAAGAAACAATATAAAAGATTAATAAGTTAAAAGTGCGGCTGCAATTATAGGTAAAGACGGCATGCAAGTTACCTACAATATAAACTTTTTAATTTAATATATAAAAAAGAATATTTTTTTAACACCCCCCTTTCTTAGTAATCGAACTCACTACCATCTATTCCCATTTTGAACGAAAAGCAATAACAAAAATGATATTATGTTAAATAATATTCGCCCAAGTACATTGTGGGCTCTCTCTCTCTTATTCAATATGCTTTATTTACTTGCCCTACAGAAATCATATCAACTGCAAGCTGGAACAAACTTTGTTACAAGTGTCGGGTTTATTTGCATAGCGTCCTGTTTATAAGATAACGGAGGCAGAGTCACGACAGACGGTTTCTTTTAATAAGAACCTTTCTTTTTGCGATTTTTTGCAAATTTGAAATATTTTTTTTTAAATGGATTAGTTGTGTATGTTTTTGAAGTATGATAATACACTTTTTTTAAAGTAAAGTGTACCCGTGATCATAGATAACGGTAAAGTGTTCGAAACAACGTGTTTTCTATAATAAATATGATTTTTTAAATAACAAAAATATACATAATTAATTGGCTTAAAATCTTAATATCAAAAACTTTTGTTTTATCTCAATGCTTCTTACGCATTCAGCTTCCTCTGGACACCCAGTTGGATTACTGGGTGAGATTTGAACCTCCACCTACTATACCCAATCATACTATGTACCAAATTAGTCGCCTTATATTATGTCACATATTAAGTCAACTAAGAATCTTTTAACTTATACAATCTATGCTATTAATAATCCTATATGATATGTATATCCTATATTTTGAAGAACATTAAGCTAAAAAATCATGGAATTATAAACATTTTTTCTTAAAGAATTAACATTTTTGTATTATATAATGTAATTAAAACTTACTGGATTATATTTCCATTATAATTGAGGTCTCGTGCGTCTTATTCTTATTCTTATAATCATAATAAATCGTGGGTTCGATTCCTACCCGGAGGCATGATCATGATTTTTTTATTTTTATTTCTCCACTATGGTGAAAAAGACAAGGCAAGACGTTGAGGTGCGCCACTCAACACGCTATGAACTGATTTAGGCAAAAAGGAAAACGGAGTGTCTTCACACCATGTTCACTTTGCCTAATTTGATATACAGGAAAATGTGGAAAGGTGCCTTTACAATTATATTATAACTAGCGGCCCGGTTGCGGCTTTGCCGCATAATCTACATAACTCTTTCATTGTATTGCAACCCTCGGGAGTGAATTTAAAAAACAAATAAGTAGCCTATGTCCAAGCCTGAATTATTATCTATATTTATGTCAAAATCTATTACAAAATTAATTACAATCGGTCAAGCTGCTTAGATTTTTCATATAAACTTTCATCCCCTATTTTTAAAACCCTTTAGAGGTTAATTTTTTAAAAATATGTAGCCTATGCTAGACAAAGTAGCTTTTACTACTTTTATTCTAAATTTTATCCATATCAGGCCGGTAAATTAGCCGTGAAAGCGTGACAGACAAACAGACAGACTTTCGCATTTATAATATAAGTACGGATATACTGAAATTTCAAAAAGGAATAAAAAAATACCTAAAAAGTTCAAATAAATCGAATCTGCTACCATCACAGTCACATTCACTTACCACATAACAATTTATTTTATTTGATCAGAGTCGCTGTTCATACAAGATAATGCATATTTAACTAGAGAATGCTACATGCAATATGTTCCTCATTACCAATGTGAAGTTTAACTACCTTTTCTAACCGCGTTTCATTTGTTCCATTAACATTTACCATTTTCAAGTAATACTAAACGAAAAACGGTAAAATTATTACTGTATATACATAAATAAGTTTGTATTTAATGGTAAAACTGTATAACATGGTAATACTAGTTTGAAATTTTAACTATTTTAAAAGGATGAATCGTGTATGCCTTTTTATATTAAAAAATACGTACTCGTACATTGTGGACACAATATTTCGAATTCGAACACTTTGCAGTAGTCCAAGGTCACAGGTAGACTGATAGTAGGTAGTGGTAGGTAGTAAGTGAGTCTACTTGTAACTATGAACTTCTTTAAAATGTTCTTCTATAAAATTTGGAGATTTCTAAAATTTATTTAAAATTTATTTCTATAACCCTAAAGATAAGAGATTACACTGGTTAAAACAATTTATTTTAAAAATATGTAGAAATAACAAAAATTAAACATGTTATTAAGTTAAAACTGAGTTGACTGACATTTATGTAAGTTATGTAAGTATTAATATAATTTGTACATATGTGAATTGCATTTAGATTCGCGATATGATAGGAAAACCACGTGGTGATCTTGCAAATGTCAAAAGAATTTAAATAGTACATACACGTTACCTACCACATGTTTAATGAGTCTGTAAAGAATTTAGATTAAACTTTTATATGTTATTTTATCATTAAGCAATCTACTTTTAAATATTTTTAGTGTTATTCCACACTTAGGAAATTTAAAAAGACATTTAAAGAAAACGTGTAAAAATTTGAACACAGCGGTATTCGAATCCGCGTTTCCTGAATACCGTTCAGGCGCTCTCACCACTGAGCCATGCGTTCTACTACACTCCTGAACGGTATTCCGGAGGCGCTGGTTCGAATCTCGTTGCGTACAAATTTTTATACGTTTTCTTTAAATGTCTTTTTCAATTAAGATTGCTTAATATACATACTATATGCTTAAAAATAAATAATTAAAAAAATCATTATCTATTGTATCCTACGAAAACGTACTACAAAATGAATTAAGACTTACCTGCAAAACGGCCTGAATTTCAGCAACATCTATCATCATTCAGCAAAAAATATGCTAAAAAAAAATCCACACAAAGCACACCACTCAAAATAATCTAGCACAGAACACAGCACATTAATTGAAAACTATATATTCTTTTAACAAAAATCATTAACGTAATAGAACGCGCGTACACGGTGACTCCAAACCAACAACTGAAGCCGACGAGACAGTAATAAACCGACTTTAAGTCTTTTTTCCCCATTTATTTTCAAACTAACTAAAAATTCGCGATCTCGTGAGATTGACGCCTCGCCTTTGTGTTACCGACCACCGTGTATTTAATTTGAATGTCAATTTTGACAAGATAATCCCCAGTTGCAAATTGGGCGCTACAAACTTTTTTTTTTTAGCTTCACGCTATATCCCGCACACAGCAGGGTAGGCAGAGGGAACCTAGTGTTAAGACACTCCGTTCCCAATTTTCTGCCGTAATTGCGTGTTAAGTGGCGGAACTTAACGCCGCGCTCTACCTCGACACCAGAGGGAAGAAAATTGAAATAATAAATAATTCCACTTCTCGAGTGGGAATCGAACCCACAACCAGTTGCTTTGCAGGCACTACTGGACCGTCCAATAAAAACAATACCGCCAAACTACCACCGTGTATTTAATATGAATGTCAATTTTGACAAGATAATCCCCAGTTGCGAATTGGGCGCTACGAATTTAACGCCCGTTATCTACCGCAGGCGCATTTTTAAATGGCCGCATCGTATTAAAGTAATGAAAGTTATGTTTTTTTTTGTTTTAATTTATATTATTTGTGTAATTAGTGAGTTATGACTGTAAAAAGATGGAATGGAGAGTGAATTTAGTATCACTATTTTGTCCCTAATTCTTCTTACCGCTTAGGTATATAATGTGCGGGAAATACATGATGTTAAAAGGGCAAAAGTTATTTTTTATCACTGTAAATAGATCCGTGTAGCGCAGCGAGACATCTTTCGACTGTAAACGCGATGGTTGTGAATTCATTTTTTTTTTTTTAGCTTCACGCTGTATCCCGCACACAGCAGGGTAGGCAGAGGGAACCTAGTAATAAGATACTCCGTTCCCCACTTTCTGCCAAATTCGCAGGCTTGCGTGTTAAGTGGCGGAACTTAACGCCGCGCTTTACCTCGACACCAGAGCGAAGAAAATGGAAATATTAAATATTTCCACTCCTCGAGTGGGAATCGAACCCACAACCAGTCGCGTTTACTGTCACACTCTGTGCCCCTCCGCCACGACTAGCCTCTTATGGACATGATTATATTTAACTTATTTTCATATTTCCGCTTAAGGTATGACAAGACGCGGTGTTGACCTCCACTTAATTCGGGGGAATTCAAACAGAAGGCGTAGAACGAAGTGTTTCGACACTAGGCTCCCTGCTATAGCGAAAAGTTTAACTGTGACTCCCTTAACGAGGTATTTTAAATGATAATGTTTAATATCTTTGTCCATAATTTTCATTGTTTGTTATATTTTTTTCAGCTCTTTTTTATTATATGCTTGTTCAATGTATATTATTTTATAAATGTCACTCGAGTGCTTATTAAATTATACAAACGTTGTTATATACTTACACTCTATATATTCCCTTATGTTGTATTTAGAAGGCATTTCTTTTCTTTTTTCTAAAAACCATAAAATAATAATATAAATTAATCACTACTACTTAAATGAATATGGAAAAAGAAAAATATATGACGCCGTCTTAGCACTGTTGATGACATCTTATCTTTGTCAACGGATAGTGGGATCGTATCTCATTTAGAGTAAATAAAAAAAGATTTACTTTTAAACATTTTTAAAGTGTTATTCCACACTTAGGAAAATTGAAAAAGACATTTAAAGAAAACGTATAAAAAATTGAACGCAGCGGGATTCGAACCCGCGCCTCCTGATACGGGCGGGCGGATAGAAGGCACGGGCTCGAATCCCTGTGCGTTCAAAATTTTATACGTTTTCTTTAAATGTCTTTTTCAAAAAATGATTTTTTAAAGTAAACAAAAGTAATTAACTTAAGCTTTGTTCACCCATATTTGATATGTATTAAACTTCTTCAACTTTAAAAAAATATATACAATATTCTTAATAATATCATAACCAATTTCTATAAGCAAAGTCGAAAAAAAAACAAGTCTTTGATAAAAGATATGTCTGTCAGTCACCACCTCAGGGCAAAATCATAGCGCCTCTGACACTAAATTACTGTTTGCAAAATGAAATTTGTACTAAACCATAATAAAAATGTTCCTTATTACATCGCAAGAGAAACTATACGGTTAGCATTTATTATTGTTTTAAAGATTTATATGCAAAAATTGTTGTTTACGCAGAGATCGAACTTGTTCTGTAGAAATGAATTTTCACCTTATAAGTTATTGTGATTCATAAAGCCGCCTACCTGCCTATTATACTTTTTTTTAGCTTCACGCTGTATCCCGCACACAGCAGGGTAGGCAGCGGGAACCTAGTGTTAAGACACTCCGTTCCCCACTTTTCGCCGAATTCGGAGGCTTGCGTGTTAAGTAGCGGAACTTAACGCCGCGCTTTACCTCGACACCAGAGCGAAGAAAACGGAAATATAATTTCCACTCCTCGAGTGGGAATCGAACCCACAACCAGTCGTTTACAGTCACACGCTTGTGCCACTGGACCACGACTGGCTACTGTGCCTGCCTATTATACAATTACAAAATAACAATCGATTATATTTTTCTTTCAAATTTACATATTTCTTGGTTTATTGAAGCAGGGAAGGGTCGGGGAAAAGTCTAGTGTCATTCTTTTCACGACATTTTGAATATTTTTTAAACATAGTAACTGTGTGGCAGCGTCTCACTGCAAAAGAGATTGGTTGTGGGTTCAATTCTCATTCGAGGGGAATGATTGTAATATCATTATTTGTATCTAAATAAAAACGTTGAAGCAAAACAGCATTGAGTTCCGCCACCCAACACGCAATGTCTTGGGACATTATTTATTAATAAATACATATAAAATTCAAGAATTTAGTGAAATTTAATTTCTTTCTTAATACCCTCATATATAGGAAAAAGCGTGAAGCTGCTATTTTAACATTTCCAGATTATCCCTTTATACAAGTAAAACCAAGCGGCAGAGCCTTACCACTGTGTATATTAGATTTCTTAAATGGATATAGGAAATACGATAATGTAATCTCTGAGTACAACCTATTTAAATTTTATATCCTTGAAATTTATTAGAATCAGTTTTCAAGTGTTTTGGTTCCAATATAAGGCTTTAATGCACTGTGCGACAGTTTTGTCGTTTGTGGAGATATTTGCTGGAAGCTAAAATATATAAAATGCAGGTCATTTACCTGCATAAGTTACAAAACTAATTTTATTAAAAAGTTTTATTAAAAACTAGAAAAGGATTTCTATTTATATTATTGAATAAAAAAATACTAATACAAATGCATTTTTAATTTCTAATTCAAAATATATTTTTACTTAGATTACGTACATTATGGAAAATTAATTAACTTAATTAATTTTCTTATTAATAAGCTTAAGCTAAGAAAAAAGTCAATAATAAAGAGACACTATGTTTCCTCTGTATCTTCTACTTTGAGACAAAAAAATGTCAAAAAAAACTTACCAACAACACATTTTTTATATCACCAAATTTAATCTATACTTATATTATAAATGAAAAAGTCTTTTAATCACTGTATGAAATCCACCTAAGAGCGGCGCAGTCATTCATTACGTTCTCGATTATGTTCAAACTGTGCTTTTACGAGTGTTACATCGATTACGATCGTAAATTAATCGAAATGTCGATGTCAAGGTCGAGAGGGAATCGATTACGTTAACGCTTTATCGATATTCGGGTTACTGGGGAATGTTGGTACTATTGACATATATTACATGTCACCGTTACGTGACGACTGTACCGTAAGTGTATTCACACTGGACAAAAAGCTTATAAACATTTGATTTCAAGTGTTTACCATTTTGTTAAGTGTGAATAGGCTTTGCTTTAAGTTTTTTTAATCTATTTCTATTATATATAATAATAGCTCTTGCCCGTGCCTTCGTCCGCGTGGAGTAACATAAATACATTACAATTTTAAATTAAAAGTCTAAGTTATGCCTTAATACATGAGCTATCTAGCATTCAAAGTGCCATCGAAATCGGAGAATTTGCGAATAACCGGAACAGACCAGACAGGTCGACAAATTTTCTAATCAATATTATTTTAATTTTACAAATAAACATTCCAATTTTTCTTATGTATATCTTATTAATATTATAAATGTGAAAGTTTGTACGGATGTGTGTGAGTTTGTTACTCTTTCACGCAAAAACTACTGAACGGATTTTCATGAAACTTTGCAGTAATATAGGTTTGATATCAGAATAACATAATAAGTTAAAATTTATAGGAATTTTTAACCGACATAAAAAAGGAGGTTCTTTTATGTGTTCCCCGATTACTCGAAGATGGGTGGACCGATTTTCAAAATTTTTTTTTTGTTCGAGAGGGTATATTTTACAATTGGTCCCATGGTAAGGAGATCAGGATCTGATGATGGAATCCTGGGGAAATCGAGGGCAACCCTCAAATGTGAAAGGCACAGATGCGGTTTTTTCGTATAACGCAATTGGGAGATCTATTTGACTCAAACCATTTTCACTTTGGGTAGAGATCCTGATCGGAACTCAATGAAGATGTTTCTTGGTTCCCGCGGACGAAGTCGCGGGTAACAGCTAGTACATATATAAAGATTTATAATGTAGATTCCCTTGAAAAAAAGTTTGATTCTGGAAGTCGAAGGTTGAAAGTCCCACGAAGTACTTTTCTCTATCTGCATGGTGGGTTCGACACTCGCACAGCAAATCCATGGAATGTCAAGGAGTTTTTTTGTCTCTGAAATTAAAATTTTACATTAATCACACAATTTTTATGGCAAAAATTATATATAAAATTAGAGTTGTAGCACAAGCTGAACCATTCAGGCGCAGGGGGAGGGAGCGGTTGATTGTAAACGTGGGTCGTTGTGGGTTCGATTTCCACTCGAGGGAATGATTATCTTTAAACAATTTTCAATCCCCCGTCCTGGTAACAAGACGAAGCACAGCGTTGAATTCCACCACTTAATACTTCTCGATTTCGAAAGGAAAGGGGAGAACGCAATATCTTGATACTATATGCGGAAAAATACACAAACTTAAAAACTTCACGCTATATCCCGCACACAGCAGGAGAAGCAGCCGGGAACCTAGTGTTATGACACTCCGTTCAGCACTTTCCGCCAAAATTCAGAGGCATTGCGACGAACTAAAAAAAAAGGACTAAAAAAAATTAATTTGAAATTTTATATGAATACAATCGAAAAATCTAATAGAAAACCAATAGTAAACTAAATGTAACATAATCATTATAAATTGAACTTTTGCCAAGTAGTTTGGTGTTCATAAATAAACAACACTAGGTGTGTATTAACGGCTCACTAATCGCTAATGTAGCGACGTCATTGTGTCTGATATTTCAATTTTAAATGCGTACGTCTGAGTCTAGTCTAGATTTTACTATAGAATTTCTACCTAGATTTTAAATGGTACACATAATACGAGTATGTGGTAGTACTTGGCGGATTTAGAGGTCAACATGGCGGTTGCTGATGATGATGGCGGTTGTGGGTTCGACTGCCACTCGAGGAGTGTAAATATTTATATTTTTTTAGCATTAGTGTCGAGGCAAAGTGCAGCGTTAAGTTCCGCCACTTAACACGCAATGCCTCCGAATTTGGCGGAAAGTGAGGAACAGAATGTCTTAACACTAGGTTCCCTCTGCCTACCTTGTTGTGCGCAGGATACAGCGTGAAACTAACGTAGCTTCATAAACAACGTTTGATAGCTAAGTGACTAGTTGTGGATACGATTCCTAATCGGAGAATAATTTATTTAAATTATTTTGATTTCTCCGCTTCGGTTCGCTACTTAATACACAATGTCACTATTTAGGGCAGAAAGCGGAGAATGAGGAATAATCCGTAATGTAGCAACGTAATTATGTTTGATTTTTTAATTTTAAATCGTTATGTGGCTATATCTGAGTCTAGTCTAGATTTTAATATATAAATTCTATCTAGATCTCAAATCATACACAGCGCATTTTAGTGCTAACGAGCGTATACGTATAAGCATTTTGTAATAAAAATTTAACAGCCACTATATATTTCATTTACATCAGATTTATTGGTATAGTGGTATAGTGGGTAGTAGTGTCGCAGACTCTGGCTATAACGTAATTGGTTGCGGGTTTGAATCCCACTAGGGAAATGATTGAATTGAAATTATTTATATTTTTCTTGTTTAGTATCTAAGACAAAGCGGAATGACAAGGACATTGTTGTCTCTGCTCTCTACTCGAAATGAAGTTTCTCGGAAATCAATGAATTAAGAATATAAAAAATAATTTAAAATATAATTATCTCTTGGGATCGAATACACAACCCGATCGTATTTACGCGCCATGATAGCCACAATGCAAATTGCTTCTCCTAGAGAAATAACCCTTACCTTTTCATAATTAAAATTAATAAAAAAATATGGTCAAAATCTTATCTAACAAATTAAATTAAATACTAAATCACCAAAAATTACTTAAGAAATATCTAATAGAAATGGCAATAAGCTTGTTATACCACAATTTATTACAGTAATCCATCTTAAATAATCGCAGGCAAACAGAATAAACTGTATTCTAACATTGTAAGCACCGCCATAAAGTATGGGATTATTTTCCATGAAATGAACCATATAAAGTGACTTTCAGTACTTACATTTAAGCTCAGCAACTAGATCTAAAGCTATTAAACTTTAGCAACAGATAAAGGCCACTTTGCGTGAAAGTTGAAGAGAGGTATTGAGTGGCAAGGAAGTAAACGACGCGTAAACAATCATAAATTATACGTTCAGGAATGAATAAACGAGTGGATTCTAGTCCGGTTAGACAATACGTATAAATCTTTATGAAATGTAACTAACTACATGCGATGCGATATGCCTCTAATGTCGTTTACGTACTTAATACGTTTAAATTTCTTATAGATATATCTGAGAATAATGTTTTATGTTAAGCGACTGGTTGTGGGTTCGATTCCCACTCGAGGAGTGGAAATATCTAATATTTCTGTTTTCTTCGCTCTGGGTATAATCGATTTTTCATATTTCCATTTTCTTCGCTTCAGTATCGAGGTAAAGCGCGGAGGTTAGTTCCGCGACTTAACACGCAATGAAAGTGGGGAACGGAGTGTCTTAACATTAGGTTCCCTCTGCCTACCGTGCTGTGTACGGGATATAGCGTAAATCTAAAAAAAAATTAAATCATTATTAATCTTTTATTAAAAAATCATTATTATACTATACTAATTACACACAATTATTAACATCGGCCAAATTTTTGACAGTATTTTTTTTAGTAACTCTATATAGAGTAAACATGATCGTTGTCCAGTAGAATTGAAATACGAGTAATATACCTAAATCGTGCGTTTTGTCCGAGCAGAGTTACAGCCAGACGCTGCGCCACAAGTCCGGAAGGAAATTATAATAATTAAATATAATAATTCTTTCAAATCGATATAAAACACACAACCATCGTGTTCCAGTGCACAACCTTGATCTTATACATATATATATATATATATATATATATATATATATATATATATATATATATATATATATATATATATATATATATATATATATATATATATATATATTTTAGCTTCACGCTGTATCCCGCACACAGCAGGGTAGGCAGAGGGAACCTAGTATTAAGACACTCCGTTCCCCACTTTCCGCCGAATTCGGAGGCATTGCGTGTTAAGTGGCGGAACTTAACGCCGCGCTTTGCCTAGACACCAGAGCCAAGAAAATGGAAATATTAAAATATTTCCACTCCTCGAGTGGGAATCGAACCCACAACCAGTCGTTTACAGTCACACGCTTGTGCCCCTGGGCCACGACTGGCCACAATCTCATACTAAATCCAAAAATTCAATTATTAAATAACTAAAACAATGATCTTAGATATTGTCGGTATATGTAAAAGGACTATAGTAGTACGTTACCAACCTGTAGTATTAACTAATATTGCACACCGACGTAAGAGCTGTGACTGTTACAAATCAATCACTTCTTAACAAGGATAAAATGAAGGGTATATTACATGCTATGAGGCTTATTAAGTTCGTGCATTAAGAAAAAGGAGTGACAGGTCACTACGTTTTCCGGTATGCAAAGTCAAAGTCAAAGTCAAATAATTTTATTCAAAATAAGAAGTTACAAGCTTCATTTTTTGAACGTCAAATAGTTTACCATCGGTTTAATTTTGGTATACAGATTTATTACTGACAGTGATACTTTTTAAATATTATGCGCTTATTTTATAGGAGTAACATAATTTTACTTTTGCTTATCCGCACTGCTACCTGTGCGTCGCCGTCGTTGAGTTAGATGATGTTTCTTTAAACGGCTCAATTAGATTTTACTTTGATTATCTCATAATTAATTAATATTTTATGAAAATTGAAACCTACATTTTCTTTTCTTATTTTATTTTATTGTTTTTTTTTTCTTTTTACTTGTGTCACATGGTCCGTACCTTTTATTATCACCATTTTTATCCTGTTAAAGATGTAGGCTAACAAACTTGGATCCTAAAGAATCTAAGCGAACAATTTTTTTGCCTTTTATCATAAAAATGGATGATACGATACGGTCAGTCGCAACAAGTACTGCATAATTTTAAATTGTAACCCGGTGGCACGGTGTAATAACAAATTTCGTATGGATACGAAAATAATGAAAAGTTGCAAAACTTTCCCCTGTATTGTATGCTGCTGGGCTTTAATCGTGTTCAATTAGATACATTTTCATTGAGCCACTGTGATTTTTTAGATGGTTTCTTTTATTTTGATCTAATAACTATTCAGTATATAACAAAGTAGGCTCAGAGGTACTAGTGTCAAGATACTCATTTCTTCACTTACTTTCAAAGTTCACTTCACTTATATTTTAGACAAGCCATAAGTTCAACGAAATTATAATATTATTTATTATTATTTAGCTTCACGCTGTATCCCGCACACAACAGGGTAGGCAGAGGGAACTAGTGTTAAGACACTCCATTCCCCACTTTCCGCCGAATTTGGAGGCTTGCGTTTTAAGTGGCGGAACTTAACGCTGCGCTTTACCTCGACACCAGAGCGAAGAAAGTGGAAATATAATTTCAACACCTCGAGTGGGAATCGAACCCACAACCAGTCGTGTACAGTCACACGCTTATGCCAATTGGCCACGACTGGCCACATTGAAATTATACTAATTTAAATATGATCTTACGTCATTCTCACAAGTGGAAATCGTACCTACAACCATCACGATTACAAAAACTGTACCACAACAAAATTATTACAGAAAAAAATATTTTTCTTTCAAGATTTCTTAATAAAACGATACTATCTTCACTTACTCACGGATCTATCGTATTATCCATACTTATGTTATAAATGCGAAAGTCTGTGTGTTTGTCTGTCCTGCTTTCACGGCTAATCTAATGGTCCGATTTGGATGAAGTTTAAAATGAAAGTAGTAAAAGTGATTGGGTCTAACATAGGCTACTTATTTTTTCGAAAATCAACCTCTAAAGCCAACGCTTTAAATAGAGGATGAACGTTTATATGAAAAATCTAAACCGCTTGACCAATTATAATGAATTTGGCATAAATATAATTGATAATCTTTGCAATATAACAAAATAGTTTACGCGGCGAAGCTGCGAGCGGGCCGCTACTACACTACATTTCCTCCCATAAGCCCATTTTAAGCCACAGTTTACTGGAAACCCACACTTGGCCTACTGATTTCACGGTGTCGATAGCGAGAGTGTGTTGCGTGCATTAGTAAAAGGTGTTATATATGTACATATTATTTGTTGTGTTGCCAGTCACGTTGCGTTCTAGTTCACTAAAGTATTCTTTGCTAGACTAATTCTCACGTATATTTCAATTCTTTATTTTTTATTTATTTTAAATTTTTATTTAGTGGTTGTGGTACTGGTTTGATTCCCACTCGTGGACTGGAAATATTTAATATTTCCATTTTCTTCGCTCCGATATCGAGGGAAAGCGCGGCGTTAAGTCCATCTACTTAAAATGCAACGCCTACAAATTTGGCGGAAAATGGGGAACGGAGTGACTTAACACTATGTTCCTTCTTCCTACCCTGCTGTGTGCGGGATACAGCGTGAAGCTATAAAAAAATACTATAAATATGTAATTTAAATTCTATTAGTATACAGAAATGTTGTAGTACTACAGAAATGTTGCCGGCCTTTAAGGAAGATACAATATCAATAATTGATTCTAATGCTAAAACTGCCTTTAAAAAACCTTAGATTGATCTAGCAATCATTTTTTTTAGTTATTAGTATTACTAATTGAAGGATTGCATATTCAACTTTTACTTTACCCAAAAAAATAATTTGCAGTTGCAGTTTATGGATTAGGATCGATTATTGATATTGGGCGGATATGTTCCTTAACCGGCAACATTTCTGTAATTCCGTACAGACGTATCTTTTGATTGTATCCATGTCGTATCGACCTGAAAACACTTTGGCAGAAGAAAATAACTATAAAACTTGGCTTATTTTTTAAAATTAGTAAGGTTACTTATATAACTACTAGCGGCCCGCTCGCGGCTTCGCCGCGTGAACTACGTAACTGTTTCGTTATATTGCAACCCTCATTTTCAAAAAATAAAGTAGTCTATGTTTAAGCTTAGATTATCAACTATATTTATGCCAAAATTCATTACAATCGGTCAAGCGGTTTAGATTTTTCATATAAACTTTCATCCCCTATTTCAATCCTTTAGAAGTTGATTTTTGAAAAAATAAATAGCCTATGTTAGACCCAGTAACTTATACTACTTTCATTCTAAATTTCATCCAAATCAGACAGGTAGATTAGCCGTGAAAGCGTAACAGACAAATACACAGACGGATTGGGCGGATATGTTCCTTAACCGGCAACATTTCTGTAATTCCGTACAGACGTATCTTTTGATTGTATCCATGTCGTATCGACCTGAAAAACTACCTCAGGTCGTTCTTCGGCTGAAGAAAGTAACTGAAAGGTTACTTTTAAGGCTTATTTTCTTAACTTATGTAAACTGCACAATTATATTCACCAAACGTAGAAAAACATTAATTCCCTTTAACAAATCGTAATTAAATTAAAACATGCACATACTGGTACATTTGAAATAGCAAATTACCAATTTAAATGTAAAATTTACTCGAGATTTTTAAATTTTAAACATTTTCTCGTAAAAAGCAGTTGAACATAAAATGTGGGTCTTGTTAAAATTGATGAATGAAAATAAAATATATATGTGACAGTTTAAGGGCACCAAGACAGGCGTGAAGTACTGCGTCTAGACGTTAAGTGCGTGACGAGAGTGCCATTAGCATTATAGGCACATCTTGGAGATGTATATAACAAAAATATTATTATTTTTTAAAAAATAATATAAATATGTATTAGAATTTTTTTTTTTTTTGGTTGATTTTTTTTAGGATAGATGTAGTAGTCAGGGAGAACCTAGTGTTAAGACACTCTGTTGTCCACTTTCAGCCCGAAATCGAAAAAGCATTTAGAAACAAAGCGAATATTCAATTTTTGTATTAGTAGTAAAAATTGTTAGTATAATAATTGACTAATTAAGACATTTCAGTTTATACCACAGACAAAGAGTTAACAATTCCACGTGTTATGTGTATTTGAATTGAAGAATAACTGTACGGAACACGTTACAGTACCGCAGTTTCAATCAAGGATATTATTGATAACTAGCTGTGCCCACGACTTTATCCACGAGGAATTTAATGAAAAAAATACAATGTTATATAAATAAAATAAAAGTTAAGTTACTCAATGTTCCATCAGCTCTATGCCAGTGAAAGTTTCGTCAAAATCGGTCCAGCCAATTTAGAGATTAACCGGAACAAGCAGACAGACAGACAAGCAGACGGAAGTATATATATATAGCATGTATACATATATATTAGTAATTATATACATATATATTTTGTAAAAAACGATTAATACAACATTTTTCAAACAGACAATCCAATTTAATACTTAATATAAATCCAACTATTAACCTGAAAACTCAAAAGAACCAAAACTTTTTAACATTTTAAAATGTTATTCATACACTTGAAATTGAAAAGGATATTTTAATTACACCGGAAATAGAAATGAAGGAGCATTTCAGAAACTCCGTTTCCCACGCATCGTCGAATTCTAGAGGCATTACGTGTTAAGTGGCGGAACTCAACGCCATGCTTTGCATCAACACCAGAGGAAAAAATATTAAATATTAAATACATCAATTTCTCGAGTGGGAACCGAACCCACAACCAATCGCGTTTACAGCCACACTTCGCGCCCACAAGCCACAACTGGCCTTAAAAGCTTATTCCGTATTAGAAAATGAACAGCTTAAAAGCTTCAAATATATCTTTAAACTTTTTATCTTAAAAAGCTTCATCATTTTCTAACATCTACATATGTACATAATAAAGTTTTAGCATAAAATAGAAATTTATTCGTTCGGCAGCTGCCATCTGTCCCGCGAGATTTACTACGACACGCTGATTTATAGACTCAAACTCAAAACTATTACGGTAGCCGTATTTGTCCATAGTAAAATTTATATCACTAACAGCTAAAGTTTGAAAGTATTAACGTATTTTTTCTTATTTTAATAGTTTTATGTTCTAGCTTTTTTTTTAATGTAGGCATTTTTTAAAACAACTGGCTTTTGCCAGATAGGTTATTGGTATACCTACCTACCCTTTTTAAAGTATGTGCTTTTACAAATTTTATTTTTTCCGCTCAATTTCATGACTTAAAAGTAACGCTTATAACATAGATTTTGTATGTAATGTAATATTAATTAAGTGCATTGTTAAAAAATATTTTTACTATTGTCATTATAATGCTATTATATTGTATTAGCGATGATTTAAGTCGTGGTAGTATTTGGAACAGTGGCTGGAGATACCCAACCATAGTCCTTAAAACAGATTTTCAAAACTTTATTTACTTTTTTGGCACGCATTGTAGCTTAGCTACAGGTAACAACTTTAAATATTCTACTATATTAAAGTCAATGAGTACACAGAAGTTTTTTTTTTACTTTAAAACATTTTTAAAGAGTTATTCCACACTTAGGAAAATTGAAAAGGCATTTAGAAAACGTATAAAAATTTGAACGCAGCGGGATTCGAACCCGCGCTTCCTGAATACCGTTCAGGCGCTCTCACCACTGAGCCATGCGTTCTACTACACGCTGCGTCGAAATTCTTATACGCTTTATTACAACTTATTTTTGTTGTTAACACACAGAAAACTATTTTAATATAACAAAATATTCATCAAACATTCATACGTGTAGAGATTATCCGTTATTCCGTTCGTAAAGATTGACGGCGCCAATATATGGACCTTGTGAATGCATCTCAAATCAAATTCTTATAAATACAATAAGTAACATAGTTGAAATTTACACCAAAAACAGTTTAAAGTATTTTAAATCATTATTTTATAGGAATAAAGGCGTTAATCCTTTGCAATATTATCAAAATTTGATACGATCTTTGAAAATTGTGATGTAAGTCACGCCTCCCCGTGTCACCTCGTTTGTCACTATCGACAGAACAACGTGCGGTTTTTATATGCATGTTATTAGGCTGAGAGGCGGCGGGAAATATTTTCTTTTGATTTCTTATGATTCAAAACATTTTAAGCTAATTGGCGGAAGTTAAAGAGGACCTAGTGTCGAGATTCTCCGTTTTCTTATTTTAATATCATTTTTAAAACTTCATTCAATCCCCCTCATAGCAATGTAGGCAGAGGGAATCTAGTGTTAAGACACTCCGTTCCCGATTTCTCGCCGAATTCTGAAAGCATTGCGTGTTAAGTGGCGGAACATAACGCTACATATTTATTTATTAATTAATAAAAAATATTTCTATAAGCACCTTCAAAAATTTAATATTTAAATACAAAGACTGCAACAGAGATTTGTCTATCTTAACTTTTTACTCCTTTTAATCATTCCTATTAACGCCGCGCTTTACCTCGACACCAGAGCAAAGAAAATGGAAATATTAGATATTTTCACCCCTCGAGTGGGAATCGAACCCACAACCAGTCGTTTACAGTCACACGTACGTGCCACTGCGCCACGACTGGCCCCACACGGATGAATTAAGCCGATAATAGCATTTAACATCTGCCTCATAGTCTAAAATAAAAATTTTAAGAAAAAATATCGCCCCCCTCATTTGCATACATGCAAGTTGAATTGCAAATTGGGAACTGCTTGAGAAACGTAATGAATGCATTTCATTATTTCTTCAAATTCAAGTTATTTTTTACTTGTTACCTCACGAGTTGGCCATCACGACTGAGTGTGATATTTGACAGTATACAGGATGGTTGTGGGTTTGATGCTTTCTGGGAAAACATTATTTTAATAATTATTATTATTCCGACAAGGGAAAGGTTATTTAAATAATTATTTGGAACAGTCGTGGCGCAGTGTCACAAAGTGTGACTGTAAAGCGACTGGTTGTGAGTTCAATTCCTACTCGAGGAGTGGAAGTATTTAATATTTCCATTTTCTTCGCTCTGGTGTCGCACAGTGTTAAGTTCCGCCTCCAGATTTCGGCAACATAAAGGAAACGGTGTATCTAAGAAAAAGATAGATAGATCCACCACTTGACACGCAATGCCTCCAAACTTAGCGGAAAGTGGAGAAGGGAGTGTCTTAACACTAGGTTCCCTCTGCCTACCCTGCTGTGTGCGGGATATAGCGTGAAGCTATAAAAAAAGAAATAAGTCATTTGCGCTCTCGTGACAGGACAATGTGCGGCGTTGAGTTCAGCTACCTAACACGCAATATCCCGGATTTGGCAACCAAACGTCTTAGCACTAGGTTATCTCTGACTAACGTGAAGAAATAGCGTGAAGCTGCTAAGAAAAAGAATAAATATAAACCAATACGTGATTGGCAAATATCTGACTACGCACTAGATGTAGTTTCAATCCAAAAATTATACTTATTATAATCTTAAGTGTTTACTTTTTAATAAAGTACAGAAATAATTCTTTTTTTTTATTTAGTAACTTTTTTTACTTTTATACATATATTTTTAAACCTGCAAGATATAAATATGTAGCTAGTTTGCATGAGGTCTTACTTTTCGCGTTGCAATGTGTATTTTAGTCGAACCTGTTGTTGTCACAGATAGCTGATGGTCTCTTTAATACATAGGATTTCTATAGAGAAGTTATTATGCAGGAAGAAGCGTGTAATAGGTATCAAAAAATAGCTTAATATGTTAAAAATCAATATGAAATTGTATTCAGATTCGGAATCGAGCCTTTTAATTACCTTCTGAGGCTTTCATTCAAGCCATCCCATGTAATATTTTTTCACAGACTCTCCTTTCCCCACTTTCCGCCAAATTAAAAGGGATTGCTTGTTAAGTGGCGGAACTTAACGCGCTTAGCCTCTGATACCAGAGCGAAGAAAATGTTTAAATATTTCCACTTCTCGAGTTCGAATCGAACCCACAACCAGTTGTTTACAGTGACGAGTTCGTGCCACTGCGCTACGACTGGCCCCTAATAATATTTTTAATATTTAATATATAATATTTTTAATACAGTTTTTTTTAATCTGTTAATTAAAATAAGATAAAAAAGATATCTTTATATTAAGATATACGTTTACGTATTAAAATTAAATATGTTTGTGTTACTTCTATATTTCGGTTTATTTTCTTTTGCCATATGTGCAATTTGTTACTTACAATAATGATTTTATGTATCAATATATCCTACAATCAGTTAGCACGAACAGAAAATTAAGAAAAATCTTTATTTACGAATACATTAGAAAATAAACAATTATAAAATCAAAAAGCGAGAACCACGACGTAAATTAATCAACTAACTCAAGTCCGTAATGATGCATAGGCATTAGGTACATGCAATTAACATATGCTAAGACCACCGTGACGGTTGTTTTATATTCAAATTTGTTTTAAATAATCATTTTAATTGGTCAATAGATATTCTATCCGCGTGTCTATAGCACCTGAGGGCGTCCAATATTATGCTATATTGCTCGTGACTTGTTCTAGCCTTAAGTAGGACTAGAGAAGCGTATATATGTTAAGTTATACGCATTCTCTTTTGAAGAAAGCCACTGAATAACCATAGGTATCTAAATAGCATAGATTTAAGATAAGATAAATAAATAGCATAGATTTAATATTTTTTTAAGATAGAAGTACCACCTGATGGTAAATGCTAACCTTCACCCCATAGACATACACAACGCCAGAGGAGTTGTGGATGCGTTGCTGACCTTGGGAATGAAAGGAGGAAGGAGGAAGGAAGGATGAGGATAGTGGGATTAGGGACAACTGGCTTACATGTCATCGAACCGGAACACATCATCACATATTTGGCATGATAGTGTTCAAAGCAAGTTCGACTTTGACATGATAGTGGTCGCGAGCCAATCGGATAATGACTCTCCTACCTCCAAACTACTGGGTTACATGTCTTTTAAGGGACGCTGCCCAGCGCCGGAGGGGAAATGTATTCTTAACCCGTCCCACCACGGATAGAGTATTGAAATAATGATTTGTAATCTACGTATCTAAAACAATTCTTTGGTAATGTGGTAGCGTCTAACTGTAAATACGATAGTTATAGGTTCGATTTCCTCTCGGGGAATATTTGAATCATTTTTTTTTCTCCGCTCTGGTGGCAAGACGCATTGCGTTGAGTGCCACACCTTATGTATTGTACCGAGTGATGGGCTATACAAATAGCCCAGGAAGAGTTAAACAACTGAAATTTGGCAGGGCACTACCGGGCACAGTGTCTTGTGTGCTGTAAAGTTTTTTGGTGACAATTTGTAATTGTAGTATACACTTAGGCTGTGAAAAGTCTAGTGTTATGTTAGTGTTAGTGTAAATAGTGTCTCAACACTAGGCTTTATGTTCTCTTAATAATAATGAAAATTAAAATATACCACACCCATCATTATTCCAAAAAAGCACGTAAAAAACAATCATTTTACGCAATTTCCGAAGCTATGTATGTATTTCGACATTCAGTAAACATATGAGATGCTTTCCGAATCATAACTACGCTCCAAAAGAGCCGCCTCCATACAAATTTATTAATTAACACGCTGACCGCGGTTCTCATGCCGCGCTGGCTACCTTTTAATACGTATTTAAACTAAATAGTGTATTATTATAGCTTTAGTACTACTACTGATATAGTAGTCGTTTATGTTTGTACGTGTTTATATTAACGATTACTTTGAAGTGTTCCTTTTAGATTTTAGAATCTATAATAGCAAGAATATATCTAGAATAGCAAACCTAACGTTTTTATTTGTTTAACGCAAGAAATGATAATAATTGAAATATTTTCAAACTCAAAGGTGACTGGTAAGAGAGGCAGGGGGACACCTCGGTTGACCTTAGAAAACACAATATCGACGATACTGGAGGAAGGTCACGTAAAAAGCACGAGGACCCCCCGAAGGGCGTTTATGACGAGGTTGACGACAGTGGACGACGCGAAAGAAGAAAATGCACTAAAAAATTAAAAATTAATCTCATATTCTTGAGTCTACGACTTTTTATATATTTGCTTTTAATACGTATTTAAACTAAATAGTGTATTATTATAGCTTTAGTACGTGTTTATATTAACGATTACTTTGAAGTGTTCCTTTTAGATTTTAGAATCTATAATAGCAAGAATATATCTAGAATAGCAAGCCTAAGCCACGTTTTGATTTGTTTAACGCAGGAAATGAAAATATTTCAAATATTTTCAAACTCACGATTGCAAAATTATTTTTTTTTCATAAAAAAAGAAAAGTGACTTTGAAAAGTGAAAAGTGACAAATTAAATGCACTAAAAATTCAAAAATTATCACATATTCTTCTATGACTATCTATGACTCTTTATCAATTTGCTTTTAATACGTATTTAGACTAAATAGTATATTATTATAGCTCTAGTACTACTACTGATATAGTAGTCGTTTATGTTTGTACGTGTTTATATTAACGATTAGTTAGAAGTGTTCTTTTGATATTTTAGGTGACGAGTGGAGAACGAGTGGAGAAACATTCTTCATATCCCGCTGCATTCAAATTTTTATACGTTCTTTTTTAATTTTCCTAAGTGTGGAATAACACTTTAAAAATGTTTAAAACATTTTTCATATTTTGGAAGTTAGTCTAAAAGAACATAATGATTAGACACTCCGTTCCCCAATCTCCAGCAGCATCATAATAAGAGCGGAGGAAAACACACTTGGATTCAAACCCACAACCTTTGCATGTCAACGGCCAACGTTATTAATACCCACAGAATTTGTTCAAGATGATAATTATCACGGAAACCAAGAGAAATTTCGAAAATGCGCCAAAGGAAGTATATCAATTAGGCTTAATATGGAACCGGCTTTTTAAATTAACTTTGCGGCGAACATTCTTCTAACGAACGCTTGAAAATCCCACGATACGATCCGAACGCGGCTGTTTGTTTGTTAATTATGACAATACTATAGTAGAAGTAGATTCTTAAGTGGATAGTGGTTCAAATCTGATAAAGGGAGTAAGATTTTTGAATAAATTGCTAAGCGCTTCTTACCGTAAGCACTTTGCCTCGATACCAGAGCGAAGAAAATGGAAATTATAAATAATTACACTCCTCGAGTGGGAATCGAACCCACAACCAGTTGTTTACAGTCACACGTTTGTGGCACTGCGCCACGACTGGCCCCATATGGCATACATATTGAATTGGTATAACCAAAGTCTATGTATATATTGCAGATTTCAAATTAAAACACGCAAAATATAAAGAAGACAGTAATGAGACACTAAGAATTATAAAAATCTTTTAAAAAGTTCTAGCTACTTAGCTTCCTGTTACTGAACTTAAAATCAATTCCGCTGTTATTCTTATTCCTCTGAAAGAAAATTGTCAAATAAATTATGCCATCAAATATAATCACGTGAGCAAATTTTAAATTATATTGAAACAGGTTAAAACAACGTTAAAAAGAAATAAGTTAAAAGAACTTTTTAAGATTTTCTTACAGTTCAAAACTCAAAATAAGGTCTTTTTGTGGTCAGTCGTGGTACAGTGGCACAAACGTGTCTCTGTAAAGCGACTGGTTGAGGGTTCGATTCCCACGCGAGGAGTGGATTTAATAATTCCATTTTCTTCGCTCTGGTACAGAAGCAAAACGCGGCATTAGGTTCCACCACTTAACATGCAATGCCTCTAAAATTCAACAGAAAAATTGGGAACGGAGTGTCATAACACTAAGTTCCCTCTGCCTACCCAGCTGCTTCCGGTATACAGCTTGAAGCGAAAAACAAGTTGTTTTTTCTAAATATAAAAATCTAAGTAAGTATATATAAATGCTTAACGTATTTAAAAGTAATTAAACACTTAACGTCGAACGCTTGGAGTAAACACGACACGATATTTTAAGAAGGCCATCAATCGGCCAGTCAACTGAAATTTTGAATTGCTCGGCTTTGTGGTATCCCGTGTGGGGCAACTCGTTTTACTATGAACTTGTGGTTATTTAGTTATTGAGTGCGAATGTCTTATTAGTTTTAACTATTGATAGTATTAATTTTATTTTAGTTGATTAAAATTATTAGAATATAATATCATTTAGGTTCAGGCAGTAGGCAGAGGGAACCTAGTGTTAAGACACTCCGTGCTCGCTTTCAGCCGAATTCGGAGGCAGTGCGTGTTAAGTGGCGGAACTTAACGCTGCGCTTTACCTCTGATCAGAGCGAAGGAAAATGGAAATATTAAATATTTCCACCCCTCGAATGGGAATTGAACCCACAACCAGTCGTTTACAGTCACACGTTCGTGCCACTGGGCCACGACTAGCCCCTATATATAATAATATTCTTATGTAGAAAACTATATGGAAAGTGTCTTGACGCTAAGTCCTAAAAACCAGTAAAGCTAAATGAATATATGGAAAATATCATATAAAAATCCTTGTAGTACAGTTAAGAGGCGTTGAAGATACGATAGTTGGATATCTGAATCCAACGAAACCACACTGTGTATGCATATATATTTACTTAATTAAGAAAAATAAAGAATAATGGTGGGGAACGGAGTGTCTTAACACAAGGTTCCCAGTGCCTACCCTGCCGTGTACGGGATACAACGTGAAACTATAAAAAAAGGAGAAGAATAATAAATAAAATTTAAAAATAAATAAATGTTCAAATTGACTATGATTATTAAAAATATACGTAGGTATATCATGTTTGTAACACTTCTGCAACATTAGGTACATTTAAGTGAAATTGCTAAGAACAGAATACTGCCGAACCGATTTTTTATATAATTAAATGTAAAATAAATTCCACTTTACGAACTGATGAAAGATACAAAAATATTTAATAAACGTTAATAAGAAATAAAAATAAATTTCAAAAGAACTTATACGCACACAAGTGCTTGTAACGACATCTAGTATTCAGTAGCTCTATATAGTTTGGTTATAGTATAAACTAATAGATGGCGCAATTAATAACGTATTATTTATTTTTGATTCTCAAAATACTTTTATTTAATAATAAAAACAAAACGAGTATTTTTTAAAAATTATAAACTTTAAATTTGCAATTAATATAATATATTTTTTATGAACAATAAAATATTTCAAAATGTAAATATTTCAGAACTAGATATTCCACTGAACGTGGTAGTAGAAGGCAACACTTACAGTTTAAAAATTCATCTTTCTTTTTAAGTGCTGTCAAACAAACAAAACAGCACGTGTGAAAATGCGTATAGAAACTTGTTATTTCTGCTCCTCCAGGATATATCCTGGCCATGGCATACAATTCGTGAGAAACGACTGTAAGGTAGGTTCCATTAAAACAAATAAATTTTAACAAAAATCCGATTTGCATAACTTTTCCTCAATTGCGTATTCTGAACGTAATATTCTTAGATTTTCAGATTCTGCCGTTCAAAATGCCATGCAGCGTTCAAAAAGAAGAAGAACCCACGTAAAACTAAATGGACCAAAGCTTACCGTAAGACCGCTGGCAAGGAATTGGCAATTGATCCTTCCTTCGAATTTGAAAAACGTCGTCATGTGCCAGTCAAATATAACAGAGAGTTATGGACAAAAACCATAGAAGCTATGAAGAAAGTGGAGGAAATAAGACAGAGACGATCAAATAATTATATTATGCAGAGATTAAGGAAGGGACGTGAAGTAGAATGGCAACGAGATGTCAGAGAAGTTCAACGGGATATATCTCTTATCAGGTACGAGTTAGATTAAATTGGTGACTAAATTCATTTTAAAGTACTAAAAATTGCTAAATTAAACGGAATTATGGCTTTTTTTTAGTGTTTTTTTAAGTATATACTAATTTGGCATTCTTGTGAAATTGTGAGCAATAATATGAAATTGTTGTGATATTGTATATTTTTACATGATTTACAAAATATTCATTGTAATTTACAAAATCAATGTCTAAGATGGTGTAAAAATATTATTAATAATTCTTTACAAGTATTAATATAAATTTTCATTTATTGTGTAACTTTATAGTGCATCTTTATAACTTGTGAAACTTTGTGATGTGTGATGATTGATAATGTGAGATGATTCCGGTAATAAATAGGTAAAACATGCAAGTATAACTGTAGGAACTGTTATGCTTACAATGAAAGCCCAATATTTTTTCTTGTATTTCAATTTAAAACTGAATGGGCAGGGATTACTTGGTGTTCAGATACTCCATTCTTCACTTTCTGAATGTGAAAAATAACTAGTTGAGTATTGAACTCAACACCGCCCTGTTTCTTATCACTAGAGCAGATAAATAAAAATAATGTAAATTTTGTGATTCTCCCCAAAAATCCTCACACACAATAAGAACATTTTTTTATATAACTAATTAAATTCAGCAATTTTCCTAACAGCTACTTTAATTAAATATATTTGTCATTCCCGTGCAAAAGTGAATGTAATTTACTTTATACATTCTAACAAGCCTTGAAACCAAGAAAATAATTTGCATCAACATTTTAAGTCCGATTTGGATTAAATTTAGAATGAAAGTAGTAAATGTGACTGGGTCTAACATAGGCTACTTATTTTTTCAATAATCGACCTCTAAAGGGTTGAAATAGGGGATGAAAGTTTATATGAAAAATCTAAAGCGCTTGACCAATTGTAGTGAATTGAAAATAGTAATAGTTTGGCATAAAAATAGTTGATAATCTAAGCTTAAACATAACTAATTTATTTTCAAAAAATGCGCCTCCGAAGGTTGCAATATGACGTAATAGTGCACGCGGCGAAGCCGCAAGCGGGCCGCTAGTTTTAATATATAAGTTATTGTACATTATCACTCCACAGATCACCAGCCGCAGGTCTCAAACAGAAACAAGATGAGGAGATGGAAGTAGAGCCTGAAACAATTGAAGTTGTTGATGCAAAGGGCAGGAAACAAGTTATAGAAGCACCCATCATGGTGCCTGCTGTCGGAGAGATGATCGAGGAAGGGGGAGATGTGGAATTATAATTGTTAATGAAATATAAGTCTTATGCATAACAGTTGTTTTTTATTTGAAAATGAAGAGATACACAGAATGTCAGGTGTTAGCGAGAATGTTATAGTAAGAATGATGAATGATGACAGAATGGTGAGTAGTAAGAGGCAGGGGGAGACCTCGGTCGACCTTCAAAAACACAGTATCGACGATACTGGAGGATGGTCACGTAAAAACCATGAGGACCCCCGAGGGTGTGTATGACGAGGTTGATGACAGTGGACGAAGCGAAAGAAGTAAGTAGGGACCGTAGCGTTTGGCGCTTCATTCTTTCTGACTACCCCCAAGGGATACAGTATGAAGTTAAAAAGAAAAGAAAATGAACACCATTGTGATGCAATGGGCTGGTAGTGGATTTGATTCTGACTGGAGAGAGTAAATATATTTTAATCATTTTATTTTTGCCACTTACATGCTTAATATAGTGTTATTCGATATGCAATGTATTGAATTTAGGTGAAATGAGAATGGAGTGTCTTGAAACTAGATTCTCTCTGAGTGTCCTCCCATAAAAAAGTGACAAGTTTCTTTTTGTATTTATGTCGAATTTTTATGTAAATTGTAGTTCTTACAGTTTTTTAAGTGATTAATTTCGAAACCTATAACATTATGCTTCATTTTTAAATTGAAGGTACAAGTAAAATATAATAATATATTTTCCCTTACATAAAACTGATTATGCACATGATTTTCTGTTGAGATCTATTGCATCTTATCACAAGACGGTGCAATTTACTCTTGTTTTAGCGGAATTTTGGTTTCGAATCTAAGCTCCAGACAATTTTGATTAAGGATACCACATTTTTGAGGTATCTATATAAGTAAACTTCCATTCAATCTTTGTGTTTGTTATTTCTTTTTTACAAGTTATATTTATTTTACCACCAACATTCACCAAAGATATAGGGTGACCCGTGACATCAGCTATTTTAGCGATATATAGAATTCCTATATCTGCCAGTTCAAAATTTGTGGAATGTAAACTCCAAGATAATTTCTTACCAATTTCTTTCATTTCTTTAAAGTAATATAATGATTATGAAATCCGGGTGTAAGTTAGTGTCTTGAACTTGTGTCAAAAGTCAATATCAAAAATATGACGTTACAAATAATTTAGTTTAGTAAAAAGGTGCCTTTATTTTGCTAAGAATCTGTTTTTGATAGCACTTATGTAGAATCGATATATTTATTTTTTTTATAAAAAGGACAAGGCAAACGCGTTCGGGTCACTTGGTGTTAGGTGAACACCGTCGCCCACGGCCCCGTGTAACACCAGAGGAGCTACAGGGACGGTGCAGGCCTTTAAGGTGGAGGTAAACGCGCCTTTTGAAGGTACCCATGTCGTATCAACCTGGAAACACTGCCGCTGGTAAGCCGTTCCACATATTCGAAATTTTATTTTGAATGTCCAATAATTTTGGTTATTACGGAACTAAATAACGTCTCTGCCATAAGGATGTACAGCAACGTAATTTCTCTTTAAGCAAAATAATAATACTACACTGTCTTAAGGCATCAGATTCGACTGTTGTAGTAATTGGGGGCTTGATCCTCGCTCGAAGTAGTTGTTATATTTCGGTCCGTTCCATTTCCCCTGTCTGGGAAGACAACCGTGTGTTCTTTTAGGTTTATTTTTTTGCTTCACGATGTATCCCTTGCAGGGTAGTCAGAGAGAACGGAGCGCCAAACGCTACGGTCCCTGCACACTTCTTTCGCCTCGTTCACTATCATCAACCTCTTCATACACGCCCTCCGGGGGTCCTCATGCTTCTTTTAGTGATTTCTAACACTATTTCTAAACACTACGACACGTGGCGTAGCATTAACAAAATATTAACTATCATTTCTTTTTCCTATCACTTAATAGGCTACGAAACAAAGCTTAATCACACTTAGATTTAAGCCTTAGACCTATATATAAATAGTTCCTAAAAGGGTCTACATAGAGATCAGTGTGTTGGGTTCCGCCAAACAGGAAGTCCTACCAGACACGGGATATAGGTACCTGTTCGTAGATAACCAATAAACCAAAACCCAGTCAGGTGTTTCCTTTATTTTAGAACTATTGTTCCCAGCCTAACGTAACAAAATATACAGAAGACCGTTTTACTTTTCTTATAAGTTAGATTTTCAGTCACTTTCATATTTATATGATGTAATCTCTATCGCACATGATGAAACTATGAGGAGCTCTTGCATTTCCTGTATAATCCAACGTGGAAATTGAATGACCTTTGACATAATTATAGCATATTTTAGAAACTTAAGTATTCAAGAACTCTTAGATTTTTTTTCGATTGTGTAGTATGCTGTTGGCCTGAGCGGCCTTGACAGCGCCACCGGGCTTCGGGGGAGGCCGAGCTATATGAGCTCTGACCTTGGCTTGATGATTCACTATCTAATCTAACAAAACATATAGAAGAGCATTTTTCTTTTGTCATAAGTCAGATTTTCAGTCACTTACATATTTATATGATGTAATATCTCTATCGCACATGATGAAACTATGATGAACTCTTGCATTTCTTGCATGCATAACCTTTGACATAATTTTAGCATATTTAATAAACTTAAGTATTCAAGAGCTCTGGAAAGGTAACATTATTAACATGTTTATTTATTTTTATATGCTTGATATTATCTAATAAATAGGAAATGTTTCGTCAACACAACGAAATTGTGTCGTTAATATAAATAAAGTATTGATTTCCAACGCCACCGATACCTTAATCCCCTTAGGCTTAGAGACAGGGGTGGGAAACAGTTTCAGAAAGCTTGCCTTCTCTCTATTTTTTTACACAGAATAAATCTTTTTAATGTTTTGAGGCTAGTCGTGGCGCAAGGGTACGTAGGTTTAATTGTAAACGCAACTGGTTGTGGGTTCGATTTTCACTTTGCGGATTGGAAATGGAAATGTTTAACATTTTTTTCGCTCTGGTGTCGAGTCAAAGCGTGGTGTTAAGTTCCGCCACTTAATACGCAATGGCTCCGAATTCGGTGGAAAGTGGGGAACCTACTGTATTAACACTGGGTTTCCTCTGCGTACCCTGTTTGGGAATAAAAATAAAATACCTTATATTCCTAGCATAAAAAGGTTTGAAACACACAAAACAGTTTGTTTGCAATATCATACCGTTTTTCAAAGATGAAAGACAATTTATGAATATAATCCTGAAAATCAAGAAGTTCTTATATCGTGATAGCATACTCGTAGTGCCTCTAAATGTGATGTTTGTGGGTAAGATTTCCATTACGATATTTTTAATAATTTTTTTAATGATATATATATTTAAATTATTTTCGTATCTCTTCTTCTTGGCATTTATCCCAGCCTATTTCCGTATCTCTGCTTTGGTAAAACAAAGGTTTTGTACCCCTGCTTAATCCAATTAGTACTGGTAGCATGTCTAGATTAACCGCCCCAGTCTTATTTCCTTGCCTCGTTGTTCCAGTTCACTCTGGTACTTCAAAATGGCTGTTTATTCTTACTTAATTAGTATCCTAGTGGCTGTCGCGTCCTACTTCGTGTATCAAAAGTATTCAAATGTCTATACAAGTTTCGTTTCAAAACCTGAAAAAAGATATGATTATATCATTGGTAAGACTTAGTATTCAGTGCTCTCTCTACCCTCTGTTTTTCTCTCTTCATTTCTATATGTTGGGGCCAGTCGTGGCCCAGTGGCACAAGCGTGTCAACGGCTGGTTGTGGGTTCGATTCCCACTCGAGGAGTGGTAATATTTAATACTTTTATTTTCCTTCACTCTGGTGTCGAGGCAAAGCGCAGCGTTAAGTTCCGCCACCTAACACGCAATGCCTCCGAATTTGGCGGAAAGTGGGGAACGGAGTGTCATAACACTAGGTACCCTCTGTCTACCCTGCTGTGTGCGGGATACAGCGTGAATCTAAAATAAAAAAAATAATGTGTTAAGAATTAAGAGTTATTTTTTCGTATATGATATGTTAAAGCAGTGTTTTGTTAAGTGGTTTCGGGAAATTACTTTGGTTCCACATTGTAAATTATGCGCTTAGATCTTATGTAACAATATTGCAAATGTTTTTATTGTTTATTGCTATTAATTTTTCTCAGGTGCACAATTATTATGTCAAAATATCAGCTTTACGCTGTATCCCGCATAGTGGAGTAGTCAGAAAGGATCTAGTGAAAAGACATTTCCTTGTCCACTTTCTGCCGAAATTGAGGCGTGCTGATTGACAGATGTCAACACCGCACTTTGTCTTGTTAACCAGAGAGGATAAAAAAAAAAAATTTATGAACATTCAGACGATATCCTACTGAGCCACGATGGCTTCTAAAATAAATTATATTTAATATGTAATATGATGCAATATCAAGCAGTTGTTACTGTTATAAACAATTATGATTTTTCTTAACATAGCACTTAAAAAAATACTAAAGTTTAGCATACAATTTCTTTATATATGTCGTGGCCATATCGTTTAATTGACGATTTCATGAAATTGTTGACTATATCATGAAATCGTCGCAGTTCATGAAATGACCAATTATCGTTTGGCCAGATCATGATGTCGTTTGACGAAATCAATGACACCCTAACGTTTAACGATATGGTCAACTAAACGCGTGGCTACTTCAAAATCATTATAATTTTGATTTTAAGTTGTTTTGTATTTGCGATACTATAATAATAACTTCAACAAATATATAGTAAAAACTACTTTTAAATACTAAAGAATCTGTTAAATATAAAAAGTCTAACCTAACCTAACCTATATTGATAGGTTTTAAATATATTCACACAAAATAAAAATAATTACGTAAAAGAATTTTTAGGTTTAGGTTAGGTTAAACCTTTTTTATTTAATTGATTCTCACAAGATTGAAAGTGTTTTGAGCTAAAAAAATCGCAATTATATATAATGAGTTCGTATTACGCACATACTCTGAATTTATGTTAAATATATTATAAAGACACCTTATTTTACGATATGACCAAACGTCGAAATCGTTAAACGTTGACGAATCAACGATATCGTCAAATTCAGTTGCTCATTTCATGAACTGCGACCATTTCATGATATCGTCAACGAGATCATGAAATTGTCAATTCTACGATCTGACCACGACAGATACACAAACAATTCTCTCTTACTTTCTTCACTAAGTTATGTCTCTTAACTTCATAAACTTCATAAGCTTTTACTTCAAAAATATAATTAGGCACATGACTTCTTTCCTCCATTTTCTTCCTATTATCAGTTGGTGCGGGAACAGCAGGATGCGTGCTCGCGTCCCGTCTCTCAGAGGACCCCAGCGTGAAGGTATTGCTGGTAGAGGCCGGTGACCACATGAGCTACTTCACCAAGATACCTCTAGTGTCGACCGCCGCACAACAGGGCAACAACGACTGGTCAGTGCACGCGACGTCGCAGAAATATTCGTCTTTTGGTTTACATAATCAGGTTTGATGTTTTCTTATATTTTCTTAAACATCTGAAGAAGACTTATTTATTTGTTTATTTACTTATAACCTATAAATATCTGCAAAGGGAGGTCTTAACAGTAAAAAGCATTACTTGAAGCAATAAAAGTGTGGAGAAACTGCACTAAACTAGTGTCAAGACACTCTGTTCTCCACTATCTATCTGAAATCTAGACTATGTGTTAAGTGGTGAACATCATCTTTTTTACTAAAGTGAAATGAAAATATTTAAATTATGATCATTTTTGTTATGGGGTCATTGTGGCCAATCGTGGCGCAGTGGCACAAACGTGTGACTGTAAACGATTGGTTGTGGGTTCGATTCCCAGTCGAGGAGTGGACATATTTAATAATTCCATTTTCTTCGTTCTGGTATCGAGGCAAAGCGCGGCGTTAAGTTCCGCCACTTAACACGCAATGCCTCCAAAATCGGCGGAAGTGGGGAACGCAGTGTTTTAAAACTAGGTTCCCTCTGCCTCCCTGCTTTGTACACTGCTGCTGATACAGCTTGAAACTAAAAAAAAGAGGATCATGTTTCCTAGTGGGAATTGGACGTACAACCAATAGCATTTGCAGTTAGACGCTGGCGCACTGCGCTACTCTTGCCTCTTCTCTAATCTTTATGTCTAAAATTATTTTCGTTTTACTGGTCTGGTTAGATTATTTAACACGGCAGCATGGCGTTTAGAAAAATTGAATATGGATATAAATACTCACCGAGCGCAATAATTACTGACTCAGCCGAGCTAGCTTAACCTTAAATTATGGCATGTATCTCCTTATTATTACATAGCATATAAAATAATTTTGAATTTACTAATGTATTATTTTATTAGGTACCAGTTATTCCACGAGGCAAAGGTCCAGGAGGGTCTAGTCAAATCAACTTTCTTCTCCACGGTTTTGGTTTACCTGAAGACTTTAACAGGTGGTCGAGGCTGGGCTTCAAAGGGTGGACCTTAGAAGATTTGAAACCTTACTTCCTTAAAGCATTTGGAACTGTCAAAAGCGAGTTTGATTCCGACTTTTGCCCACCAAAAGGATTTTGTTCAGAGGTGACGATATGTTATTTATTATATGTTTTAAGTGCCTAGTTGTAACTCTTCAAGATTGTGGTCATACACGGCGAAAGTGATATATGCTTTTTTTCTAAGTAATTTCTAAAAAATCTAAATAAAAAAACTATGAAAAAATAGTATTGCAAATTTTCACAAAAATTAAACGGTAATAAGTGGGTCTTAATAGCAAGGTTTTGTTGCATGAATCGTTAGTTGAAAATAGTAAAATAGAGTCTAAAATGTATAAGTATATATCTCTGGTCATAGTAATTACTTGATGTAAAGCTAAGCTGCAATGTCACATGTCATCTTAATTTTTGATCTATTATCAAAATAATATAGTATTGATCACTTTATTATGTACATTTTGGTGTGTTTCAATTAATAAGTATTCTGGACAAAGACATTTAAAGAATTTTCCTAAGTGTGGAATAACACTTTAAAATTGTTTAAAAGTATTCTGGACGTTTATTTATATATATATATTTTTTAGCTTCACGCTGTATCCCGCACATAGCAGGTTAGGCAGAGGGAACCTAGTGTTAAGACACTCCGTTCCCCACTTTCCGCCAAATTCGGAGGCATTGCGTGTTTAAGTGGCGGAACTTAGCACCGCGCCTTGCCTCGACACCAGAGCGAAGCAAATGGAAGTAATAAATATTTCCACTCCTCGAGTGGGAATCGAACCCATAACCAGTTGTTTACAATCACACGCTTGTGCCACCGCGCTAGGACTGGCCCCATAATAATAACTGGCATAATTAACTTTAATTAATAATTTTTAGTGCTTCTTGAATTAAATTACAGTACTATAACATTTTCATGCAATTTACAGGCACCAATGAAATTGAAGCTCATAGACGAAGAAAATGAAATGTTGAAAGTGTTTAAACAGGCGTCCTCAAGTATCGCAGACAAACATACTGTGTTTAGAAAACCTACAGCGAATGTCCGAGATGGGAACAGACACCAACCTTTCGACGCTTACCTCAAACCGGCACTGAGGAGACCGAACCTGCATGTTTTAATAAAAACTCAAGCAATTTCAGTAAGTACATTCTTAAAAAAAATCTATAGTGTTATTCCACATTTAGGAAAATTGAAAAAGACATTTAAAGAATACGTGTAAAAATTTAAACGCATCGGTATTCGAACCCGCGCCTCCTGAATACCGTCCAGGCGCTCTCACCACTGAGCCATGCGTTCTACTATCCCCTGAGTCGAAATTCTTATACGCTTTATTACAACTTATTTTTGTTGTTAGCATCTCTGTAGAGAGATTTTTACAAATTTCTGCTACCCAAAGATTATTCTACGAACAATCATTTGGCAAGAGAGAATGCTATTTATTAAATATTTTTTTAAATTTAATAATTTTTCAATTTTAGCAAGTTTCATATATTTAAAGAATAGAGTTAATATATTTTTTTTATTTTTATTTCTCCATAAATTACGATGCAATCGAAGGCTGCAAACAGAGTAGCCAAAGACAATATAATGTCCAGACGTTTCGTTTTTCACTTTAGAACAGTTTACCTTCTCAAAGTGGAACTAAGAAAAAAAATTAAAATTAAAAAATTAAATAGCTTTACGCTGTATCCCGCACACAGCAGGGTAGGCAGAGGGAACCTAGTGTTAAGACACTCCGTTCCCCACTTTCCGACGAATTCGGAGGCTTGCGTGTTAAGTGGCGGAACTTAACGCCGCGCTTTACCTCGACACCAGAGCGAAGAAAATGGAAATATAATTTCCACTCCTCGAGTGGGAATCGAACCCACAACCAGTCGTTTACAGTCACACTTGTGCCACTGGGCCACGACTGGCCACAAATTAAATACTATATTTTTATAATCATCTCCGGAGATGATATTAAAGTCACATCTATCGCGTTTTGAATGTATCATTTCGGTACAGAGGCTTTTTTCTATATTTTTAAAACGTAGTAATATGTTCAAGGAAGTCTCTCTTAGACTTGTTGCTCCTAATTTCTTCGTAAACATGCATTAGAAACTTAGCAAGCATTTGTGAAATATTCACTTCAGCTTTACTCCTAAAGTAAAAGAAAGGCAAACACCCTGATAATATTTTTTAATATAGGTAACATTGTAAATTTAGCGTAACTTATAACTATTTTGTAAATAAATCATAAAAATCTTCTTTTTCAGGTCCGATTTGAAAACAAGAAGGCTTCATCACTGTACATATTACAAGACCATCGTGATTTAGACAATATATTCGTCAAGAGAGAAATTATCTTAAGCGCTGGTGCCATTAAAACTCCACAACTTATGATCTTATCAGGCATTGGACCTAAGAACTTGATCAAAAGGTGAAAACACGTTTATTAAAAGTTTTCTTTTTAGCTTCACGCTGTATCCCTTGCAACCGAGCGCTAAACGCTACAGTCCCTGCATACTCCTTTCGCCTCGTCCACTGTCATCAATCACTTCATACACGCCCTCCGGTGGTCCTCATGCGCTTTACGTGACCTTCCTCCAGTATCGTCGATACTGTGTTTTCGAAGGTCAACTGAGTTCTCCCATGCCTCTCTTACCACTCACCTTTGCGTCATAGATCTTTCTTACCATTCTTCCATCACTCATCCTTTCGACGTGCCCAAACCACCTGAGCATGCCCTTCTTCATTCTTACTATGACGTTCCCGCTAATACCTGCCATTCTGTGTATCTCTTCATTGGATTTGGTCAGCTAAGTTGACTCCGCACATCTTTCGAAGAGATCTTATCTCCACAACTTTCTTCTGCAATACCCACGTTTCGCTGCCGTTTAGCAGCGTCGGTACCAGCACTACATTGTGCACAGCAATTAAAAGTAAATTCTTATTTTTTAATCAATTACGTTTTAAAAGAAAATAGTATAAATATATTATAATTATAAGCTTAATTAGTAATAATTAAACTTTTTATTACTTAAGTACTAAGAAGTATCTAATACTAAAATAGTTTTTTTTTAGCTTCACGCTGTATCCCGCACTCAGCAGGGTAGGCAGAGGGAACCCAATATTAAGATACTCCGTTCCCCTTCTTTCCGCCGAATTCGGAGGCTTTGCGTGTTAAGTGGCGGAACTTAACGCCGCGCTTTACCTCGACACCAGAGCGAAGAAAATGGAAATTTTATATATTTCCACTCCTCGGGTGTGAATCGAACCCACAACCAGTCGTTTACAGTCACACGCTTATGCCACTGGGCCACGACTGGCCACTAAAATAGTACTACTACTAAAAAAGTATAATTGATCATAATCTTATAATAACTGACTCTGCCTTGATTTTCTACTTATTTCAAGAGTGCGAAGAGTTTTCACGTCTCTTTATTTTTTGCACGTTCTTTCACGTTTTCCCGCTTTGCTAAGTAAGTTGTTAGAATTCAAAGGGAACTTGGCATTAATGAAGTCAATGAATGTTGAGAGATGGAGCTTAACACCGTGCTTTGTCTTACCTCACCTGAGCGGAGAAATGAAAATAATCGGAATATAATCATTGCGGCCAGTCATAGCGCAGAGGCACGGAGTGTGCCTGTAAAGCGACTGGTTGTGGGTTCGATTCCCACTAGATAAGTGGAAGTATTTAATATTTCCATTTTCTTCTCTCTGGTGTCGAGGCAAAGTGCGGCGTTAAGTTCCGCCGCTGTGTTGCGGGATACACCGTAATACGAAAAAGGATTGAACTCACAACCAGTCATCTTACAGTCAGACGATGTCCCTCTGCATTACACTAACTTACTGTTAACTGTAAAAAAAACAATCAGTTACTATTTAGTAATTCATACTTATATTATAAATGCGAATGTCTGTGTGTTTGTCTGTCACGCTTTCACGGCTAATCTACTGGTCCGATTTGGATGAAATTTAGAATGAAAGTAGTAAAAATGACTAAGTCTAACATAGGCTAGTCTAATATATTGTGTTTTAAAATAGGGGATGAAACTTTGTATGAAAAATCTACACCGCTTGAAAGATTGTTATGAATGTTGGCATAAATATAGATATATGATAATCAAAGATTAAATTTATTTTTCAAAAATCCACCACCGAGGGTTGCAATATACCGAAACAGCCACGTAGATCACGCGGCGAAGCCGCGAGTGGGCCACTAGTATTATATATTTTTCTGATTAATCCCATATATTTTTGATATCTCAGTCTATCTGTGACCACAGACTACTATGAGATATTTGAAACGTCGAGTTTTCTAAAATATATTTTCGAATAACAAAAACATATGCGATGAGCCACATATGCATATTGTGGCCAGTCGTGGCGCAGTGGCACGAGCGTGTGACTGTAAACGACTGGTTGTGTGTTCGATTCCCACTCGAGGAGTGGAAATATTTAATATTTCCATTTTCTTCACTCTGATACCGAGGTAAAAGCGCGGCGTTAAGTTCCGCCACTTAACACGCAATGCTTCCGAATTCGGCGGACAGAGGGGAACGGAGTGTCTTAACACTAGGTTCCCTCTGCCTGAAGCGTGAAGCTAAAAAAATATATATATGCGATGAATCCGGTTAAAGTAGTTTCACGTCAAAATTAACATAAATCGCGAAAATAGAAGATCTCTTCTTCTATTCTTTTCTCTTCTTTATTATTTATTCAATATTTTTTAGGTTAAGGATAGATCTAATATCAGAGAATGAACGTGTGGGACGCAATCTCCACGACCACTTGAACTTGCCCATTTACGTCAGTATCAAGAGACCGATCAGCATAACTCTGGCCAAAGTGTTTAGCATATCAACTTTATTCGATTACTTTTGGAACAAAAGCGGTAAGTAGAGTTTTCTTCACTTGTGTTTTTTTTAGCCTGTGTGTTAAATATATCTATAGTTGTCAAATATATATTTATAATAAAGCATTAAAAATAGCTTTTAAATATTTTTAAAGTGTTATTCCACACTTAGGAAAATTGAAAAAGACATTTAAAGAAAAAGTATAAAAATTTGAAACCAGCGGGATTCGGACCCGCGCCTCCTGAACGTATGGCTCAGTGGTGAGAGCGCCTGAACGTTAACTATATTTAGGAGGCGCGGGTTCGAATCCTGCTGCGTTCAAATTTTTATACGTTTTCATTAAAAATTGCGTCTCTACATTTACTATGTACTATAAAATAATTAACGGAGACGTAAAGCTGTATTAAAATATGAATTTATGATTTTGAAAATTTATGTCTGTCTGTTTATCTGTTCTCCTTATTAAAATCAATGGAAAAGGTTGATAATTGGAAAAGTGTAAGTAATATGTCTTAAACTCAACGCAAACGTATTTAGTGTATCAATTTTTAATATGATTAGTCTCAAATACTTAATATCAGCGGCCCGCTCGCGGCCTCGCCGCGTGAACTATTTCGTTACATTGCAACCCTCTGGGGCGCATTTTTAAATTAGGCTATGTTAAAGCTTAGATTATCAACTATATTTACGCCAAAATTCATTACAATTGGTCAAGCGGCTTAGATTTTTCATATAAACTTTCATCCCCTGTTTCAACCCTTTAGAGGTTGATCTTTGAAAAAATATGTTAAACCCAGTCACTTTCATTTTAAATTTCATCCAAATCGGACCGGTAGAGTAGCCGTGAAAGCGTGGCAGACAAACACACAGACTTTCGCATTTATAATATAAGTATCTATGAATAATATATATGTACTTACTGTGAAAATACTTAATTTCTCTCTAACCTAAGGGTCTATATATCTACCGATTATTCTTCAAATTACTCAACATTTATTATTAAGATCATCGCATAATCGCAACGCAAAGTAATAGAGTTTAGCTGATTGTGTGTTCCATTCCCATTTATGGGAATGATTATATTCGACGTGTTTTAATTTATCCGTACCAATGATAAGAAAAAACACAGTATTAAGCGGTTACATACGTCCAGAATTTTGAAAAAATCGTTTTTTTTTTTTAATTTTTACAGATTATTATTCTTCATGGGGAACGGAGTGTTTTAACACTAGATTCTCTCTGCCTACCCTGCTGTGTGCGGGATACAGCGTGAAGCTAAAAAAAAATTAAAAAAAATATATTCTTCATAGATTAGATTAGATAGCTTCACGCTATATCCCGCACACAGCAGGGTAGGCAGAGGGAACCTAGTGTTAAGACACTCCGTTCCCCACTTTCCGCCGAATTCGGAGGCATTGCGTGTTAAGTGGCGGAACTTAACGCCGCGCTTTACCTCGACACCAGAACGAAGAAAATGGAAATATTAAATATGTCCACTTCTCGAGTGGGAATCGAACCCACAACCAGTCGCTTACAGTCACACGCTTGTGCCACTGGGCCACGACTGACCACTTCTTCATAGATTTAGGTGTATTTCTGTGAAAGTCGATTATAAAAATTCCCCATAGATACAAAGTTATGGTTGATAATGTGACTGTGAGAGTTTGATGCACACGTTCGATCCGTAGTGATTTTAGAAAATATTCAAACGTCACTCTGTAGATCGCAATAAAAGTGAACGATCCTTAGTCCAAGAACAAAGAAGTCTCCTCAAAGGCCAGATCAGATGGAGAGTGCATAATTCACGATAGGGACAAAGGAATCGTGGTTAGAAAATCATCGAGAAAATTGTGCAGCAAATCACGAAAGTAGTTCTTAAGTTTGAACACGTTTTTCTATATACAACTTTTTCCGGCACGGTTGACATGATAACTCATACAATTTTTAATATTTTTTTGATACGTTTTTTTTAAATATTCGTTTATTTAGTGTTTTCTCTATAGTCTGTCGAGCCGGATTTGCGATATTTTTGTTTAAAAATTTTTATAAAAATAATTAATGTCTTTTTTCAAAATTCCGTAAATTGCAAAATTTTTCGAAATTTAAATATCCGGCTCGACGGACCAAAACAACAACTTTATTTTACAAGATTTTTCTTAGTTTTTGCAAATCCATCAACATTTCAAGGAGAAATGATGTCAACCGTGGAGCTACATTTTTTTTCATTGCACTTTGGATCTCGTGATTTTTATATGCAAATTATTGTAAAGAAAAATTAAAATACTTTTTTTATAAAGTTTAACAACTAATAAACAATGTATAATATTTTTTTTATATTTTTTTCTATTGTTATCCCTTCTGAAAATAATTTTTCTTTTAGCGATTTTTTGGCGCTGCTGGACGTACCTATGTAACCCCTTAAATTTTGCCAATCAACACGCAATATTTTAGATTCGGGCAGAAATTGAAAAACGGAGTGTTGAGACACTAATTTCTCTCTTCAATTTGCCGAAAAATAGTAATTAAACATAAAATATTGAAACATTCTTTCCAGGCTATCTAGCATTTCCACCTGTGGCCGGCGTGGAGTACCGGAACACCTCCGCTTTACTAATGTTCTCGATGGGTTCTTCAAGTGAAAGATTACTACGTGACTTATCTAATTATAAATCTAAGGTAGTATAAGTAAAGTAACCAAAATTGGAGTCCTTGATAGAATGGCTAGGTTGACCAAGAAATAATTTAAGCAGTCTTCTGTTAAACTATGGTATATATACCCCTGATAACCAAATTAATTACAATTTTAAGTATTTTAATTTATAGATTAAAATTAAATAAAAATAGCTTCACGCTGTATCCCGCACACAGCAGGGTAGGCAGAGGGAACCTAGTGTTAAGACACTCCGTTCCCCACTTTCACCATTAAGAATTTAGAATAAGAACAAAAAAGGGAATATAATGTTGCATTATTATCACAGGTGATCTCTTCCAGGCAACCCTTACTATAAAAAAGATGAAAACAAATGACTTCACCATTTTCTTCATACACATAACAAACATACTCAAAAAATGATATATATTTTGAACAAACTTTCAATATTATTATAACCCTATTAATTGCTGAGTTTAACAGGTGTATCGCGAAACATTTCCTTTCTACAACGACACTAGCAAGGAAGGCTTCATGTTCCTAGCGACGTGCGTGCAACCGAAGAGCAGAGGCTTCGTTACGTTAAGAGACTCGAGTACTACAGTGCCAGCTGTGGTCGATACTAACTACTTGCATCGGGATTATGACGTTAAATGTATGATAAGAGGTTAGTTTATATTAGTAAAAAATGACTGCTTAATAATTTGTACTTTGTTAGTACAAAGTACAAGTACTGAGGGTACATTGGGACAGAGTCTAGTTGTAAACACTGAGGGAATGATTGTATTTAAATTCTAACTTCAATGCTCTGATCTGGTAAGACAACGGCAACGTTTCTGTAAATTAAATTAAATTAAATAGCTTCACGCTGTATCCCGCACACAGCAGGGTAGGCAGAGGGAACCTAGTGTTAAGACACTCCGTTCCCCACTTTCCGCCGAATTCGGAGGCTTGCGTGTTAAGTTGCGGAACTTAACGCCGCGCTTTACCTCGACACCAGAGCGAAGAAAATGGAAATATAATTTCCACTCCTCGAGTGGGAATCGAACCCACAACCAGTCGTTTACAGTCACACTCTAGTGCCACTGGGCCACGACTGGCCTACGTTCCTGTAGCCTCTTCATATAATTTAATTTTGCACAATATCATACTTTACGTTCGCATAAATTTCGTAAAAGGGAAAAGTAAGAAGATATTTATAATTTAATTGGTAGCTTAGATGTACCTACATCCCTTAACAAATATCCCTTAACAAATAATGGTAAGACAAGGGCAACGTCCCTGTAGCTCCTCTGGTGTTGCACGGGGCCGTGGGCGACGGTGTTCACCTAACATCCAGTGACCCGAACGCTCGATTGCCTTGTCCTTTTTATAAAAAAAAAAAAAATACACTGCGCTGTGTTCAGTTCCGCCACCTTGCACGTAATGTGTCGATTTCAGTTAAAAGTGGTAAAGGAAATATCTAGACACTAACGTTTCTCTGACTACCAGGCAATATGTGGTGTAAAGGCATTGAATAATCGTCTAAATACGATATGAAAAACTATACGTCTATATATCATTTTAATGACATTTGTTAAGGGATGTAGATACATTTAACCTACCAATTAAATTACAAATATCTTCTTTCTTTTCCCTTTTAAAGTGTTATTCCACACTTCCACACACCCATTGCTCAGTGGTGAGAGCGCCTAGACGGTATTCAGAAGGTGCGGGTTCGAATCCCGCTGCGTTCAAATTTTTATACGTTTTCTTTAAATGTCTTTTACAAATATCTTCTTTCTTTTCCCTTTTACGAAATTTATACGAACGTAAAGTATGATATTGTTCAAACTTAAATTATATGAAGAAGTTAAATTTAATTTAAAATATTTTGCAATAATTCAAACGTTGCCAAGGTAACTTATTTTGTAATGATGTTGCGGTCTACAAGCCGTGTTTAGTGTATAATTATTATAATAATAGGTATGTTATATATTTACTCTTTTATTTAATCAGACATGCACAAACAATGCACTACGAGGGACTATTTTTTTTATCATTTCTATTTGGCTAGCCGTGGCGCAGTGGCACAAAGTATGACTAGGTAAAGTAAAGTATGACTAGGTAAAGTAAAGCGACTGTTTGTGGGTTCGATTCCCACTCGAAGAGTGGAAATATTTGATATTTCCATTTTCTTTATGGTGTCGAAGGAAAGCTCGGCGTTAAGTTCCGCCACTTAATACGCAATGCCCTCAAATTTGGCCCGGAAATTGGGGAATGGAGTGTCTTAACACTAGGTTCCCTCTGCCTACCCTGCTGTGTGCGGGACACAGCGTGAAGCTAAAAAAGAACAAATCTATACTAAATCCAGCGAAATCCAGGAAAAGCGAAGAACGGAGTGTCTTGACACTAGGTTCTCTTTGACTAGCCTACTATGTGGGAAAATGTTAAAACTTACAATATATTTACAACTTACAATTTTCAGCAATCAGGCGAGCAGAAAGGCTGATATCAACCAAACCGTTTCAAGATATAGGCGCACGAATCCACTGGCCAAGGGCAGAGCGATGTCAAACCTTCTGGAACTACACAAAGCTCGACCAAATGGGACTGGTTCGACGGAGAAAAAAGTAATCAAATATATTGTTTATCGTTATGCATAATATTAAAGTTTAACATTTCTCATACATTTTTGTAGCGGGTCAGCTTTCCGAATGGAGGCGGTCGTGGCGCAGTGTGACAGTATCTGAATCTAAATGGTCAAGGGTTCGATTCCCACTCGGGGTAACGGATACTTATCATCAATACTTATCATTGTTGCAAATTAAGAACGGAGTGTCGGGACACTAGGTTCTCTGTAACAACACTGCTATATGGGAAAAAGCGTGCGTGCTTAAAGTTTTTATAATTGGACACATCTTCGTTAAGGCATTAATCTCCTCGTTCTTCCAACTTATTAACTTTCACGTCGTCATTAGATGGCTTCCTCACAAGCGAGGATTCCAAGCCAAGGTCAGAGCTCATATAGCTCGGCCTCCCTCAAAGCCCGGTGAAGCTGTCAATGCCGCTCTCGCCAACAGCATACTACACATTTTAAAAAAAATAATAACTTTCATGTATAATTAATAATTATTAATTTATTTATTTTCAGAGTAAAGAAGCAACAAACCAAACCGCGGAAAGAAGTCCCAAAGCCCAAACCGAAAGTGCACAGTCCCCCCGACGCATACTTAGAATGCATCTTAAGAGAGGTGGCTGTCACTGGACACCATGTAGCCGGCACCTGCGCTGGAGGGCAAGTCGTTGATAGTGAATTAAGGTATTTTTTCCTTTCACCAAGAATTTTACGTATAGTTCAGTATATCAATAATTAGGGATTATAATAGAGGTAAGAAAAATCAATAATTAATATAGTTTTTGTTAATTTGCGATAATTAAATGTTACTTTTTTTTTTTTTTTTTTTTAGCTTCACACTGTATCCCGCACACAGCAGGCTAGGCAGAGGGAACCTAGTGTTAAGACACTCTGTTCCCCACTTTCCGCCAAATTGCGTGTTAAGTGGCGGAACTTAACTCCGCGCTTTGCCTCTACACCAGAGCGAAGAAAATGGAAATATAATTTTCACTCCTCGAGTGGTAATCGAATCCATAACCAGTCGTTTAAAGTCACACGCTTGTACCACTGCCCACAACTAGCCTAAATCAAATGAAAATCGATTAAATGTAATCGTTCTCCGATTGGCAATCGAACCCACAACATAGCGAATGTAACAAAAAACAATTACCTAAGCGATATTAAATTTAATTTCTTCATTTCAGGGTCAAAGGAGTAAAGGGTTTACGGATAATGGACGCGAGCGTGTTCCCTTCTCCCACATCGCTGTATCCCAACTCGGTTATAGTAGCAATGGCGGAGAAAGCGGCGGATTTAATACGAAATACTCCTTTAGTCACTTAAATAAATGGTCTTTGAATATTTAAATTGTTTAATTTTTTATTTTTTTATAGTGTTAGTAAATTTTTTTTTAGCTTCACGCTGTATCCCCCACGCAGCAGGGTAGGCAGAGGGAACCTAGTGTTAAGACACTCCGTTCCCCACTTTCCGCCGAATTCGGAGACATTGCGTGTTAAGTGGCGGAGCTTAACGCCGCTCTTTACCTCGGACACCGGAGCGAAGGAAATGGAAATATTAAATATTTCCACTCCTCGAGTGGGAATCGAGCCCACAACCAACCGTTTACAGTCACACGTTCGTGCCACTGCGCCACTACTGGCCCCTAGTGCTACTTGTGGTGTAATTAGGAAAATCGATTGTAAGGACTCGTAATCGTGGTTTCGAAGAAACCATCCAAATACTTGCTGCATCCAGTAGTTGTTTTTTATTCAATGTTTTAATGTTCAGGTTTTAAAAACGTCTGACTGATAGCAAACGCAAATAATTGTAATAAATGTGTAATTTTATCATATGTATTTTCACTGGCCCACGTTATCGCTTAACTCTCAAATATATTTTTAATTTGAGTGCTATTGAACAATATTGTTCAGCAGTACGGCCGCGGCATTGCACATACTCGTACATACTTGATTATTGATATCATAATTTTGTGGGAGAGTGGCCTAAAATTATTAATTTCCTGAAATATTTATTGAAATCAAATTATTAATTGTGGCCAGTTGTGGCCCAGTGGCACAAGAGTGTGACTGTAAACGACTGGTTGTGGGTTCGATTTCCACTCGAGGAGTGGAAATTATATTTCCATTTTCTTCGCTCTGGTGTCGAGGTAAAGCGCGGCGTTAAGTTCCACCACTTAACACGCAAGCCTCCGAATTCGGCGGTGCGTGGGGAACGGAGTGTCGTAACACTAGGTTCCCTCTGCCTACTCTGCTGTGTGCGGGATACAGCGTGAAAGTAGAAAATCAAATTATGTAAAAGTTAACTTTTTTCAATATTAAACAACAGACATGAATTAAATATTTATTTGATTAAGGATTAATTTCATGTTTATAAAAACATCTTCCCAAATAATACATTATTTTAGAACCCATTTCCTTACCGTAAAGGTTATACTGCTTCTACCTTGAAGATTCGACATATGCTGTCGTCGTACTTTTTTAGAACTTTTGGAGGGTAATAATTCTGTCATACATGATTTTTACGTCGCTTCAACTGTTCTGGCATCGTGAACTACGAAAGCTATCAAAAAAGGAAGAATTTGCCCGTTTTCACAATATTTTTCTTTACTGCTTCGCTACGATACATTGTACGGTGATGTTATATAGCATATGCCTTCATCGTTAAATGAACTATCCAAAACAAAAGTTTTTTTTGAAATCGAACCAGTAGTTTATGAGATTAGCAAACTTAACAGCAAACGAACTCTTCCGCTTTATAACATAAATATAGATAACACTGTAGTTAGATGTGTCATTGACATAGACTGTCATTTTACGGTTCAAAAACATGGCTATAATTTTTTTTTAATCTATTTATAATAACTATAACCTCTCATTGAGCTGTCGTTAAACCAAATTACGTAATTCAGATAAGTTACTGACAACTTGTTATATAAGTTCAATGTCAAAATATTATGCTCGTAGTTATACCTTGTAGAAAATAGCTTAATCTTTTTGACAGATGTAAATTTTTCTGATCGACATAACTTTTCAATGACGTACATATTACAAAGAAACATGGGCCAGAAAAATATCGCCTCAATTAAAAGTATTTTAATACGCTATTTAGAGTAGATATTTTCTGTTTCCATCACTAGCCCATCTGTCAAAATGATCAAGCTATCTTTTTACAGAAAAGGGGTTTATTTAAAGATCCTGGTGTCGAGGCAAAGCGCGGCGTTAATTTCTGCCACTGTTAAGTGGCAATGCCTCCAGAATTCTGTGGAAAGTGAGGAACGGAGTGTCTTAACACTAGGTTCCCTCTGCCTACCTACCCTGTTGTGTGCGAGATAGAGTGTGAAGCTATAAAAAAATACAAATATATTCTATGTATTTTTACTTCAGTAGGTAGGTACATCTTTAGTGAACTATAACGTAAGTATGGAGAATTTAACGTAAATTATACTAATCATTTTGAGATGGAATTTAACGCAGATAGTTTTAACCAAATTTGAAAAAACGAATATATTTAAAAAAACCGTTTACTTTCATTTATATAGAGTGCCCATAAATTTTAAGCTCACAACCTTTATTTGCAAATACATTAATAATGCGGCGATTGCATACCATATTTTTTTCAGCTTCACACTGTGTACCAACAAGATAGGCAGAGGGAATCTAGTGTTAAGACACTCCGTTCCCCTCTTTCCGCCTAATTCCGGTGGCATTGCGTGTTAAGTGGCGGAACTTACTTAAATAGGCTGAAGGAACCTACTGTTAAGACACTCCGTTCCCACTACCACTTTTTACTGATTATCAAGTACAAAATGCTCATACTGTAACTGTAACCTTGTCCAGACAAGCATAAATAGTTTACAAATTACTTTGATTACAATACAATAAAAATATTTTTCATATTATAAGCGAACTGCAAATATATTAATTATATTTTTAACATTAGTAATTATAGCAAACCGCCACTTCTTGTTACGCAAATTACCGCCCAATTATTTCAAAGAGTTACTTAATAAATAATAGTATGTAGTAGTTTTTTTTAGCTTCACGCTGTATCCCGCACGCAGCAGGGTAGGCAGAGGGAACCTAGTGTGAAAACACTCCGTTCCCCACTTTCCGCCTAATTCTGGAGGCATTACGTATTAAGTTTGTCTCGGCCGTGAAAGCGTAACAGACAAACACACAGACATTCGCATTTATAATATAAGTATGGATTGATCTATCTCATATTTATGACGAGGATAACTACATAGATACTAATTACTTCTACATAATTGAACTTGTATTATAAAACTACTAGTTATAATCAATGTAAAGTTGTAAAGTTCCTACTATAAAAAAAACGAAACAACTTTTGTATATAAAACATAAAGCAAATATTTGTAATTTTTTTATATAAACTCATTTACAATTGAAAATAAATTAACAATAGCAATCGTTATTCTCATCACAAGCTAAATACGAACGAGGAAGTGTTCTTGCTCCTACTAAATTGCGTTTTTTCACACTACGAGAGTTAAAGCAAAAAGTTTGTAAAATATAATATTTATGTACATATATGTAATTACTTTTGTTTGTCGTACGTACTTAAAGGCCATTCTGTCGCAGCTTTGACTATAAGCGCAATGGTAGTGGGTTTGATTCCAATGACGGGAATTTTAATTATTTTCGTTTAATTTTATTTTACCCGTGGGGGGACGGGTTAGAATACAATTCCCCTCCGTCGCTGGGCAGCGCCCTGTAAAAGGCGGGTAGCCCAGTAGCTCGGTGGTAGGAGATTTGTTATCCGACTGGCTCGCGATCACTATCATGTCTAAGACGAACCGCCAAACATCTGATGATGTGGTTAAGGTCGGCAACGCATCCACAACCTTTCTAATGTTGTGGATGTCCATGGGCGAAGGTAAGTACTTACTATCAGGTAGTCCTTCTGCTCGTTTACCCCACTTTCTTCAATTAAAAAAAAAAAATTCTTTGGTACAAATGAATGTGTTCAGTTCCGCCGCTATATCTTTAAATTTAGACGGAAAAAGAGAACGGAGTGTCTTCACACTATATTCTCTCTTCTTCTGCTTACCCTGCTAAAGAGAATAAGGCGGAAAGGTGGAAAATATATACCAATATTTAAATATTGATATAACAGCTATTTGGAGGGTGGTGCAAGGACCACTACTTTTACTAAACACGTTTCCTATATTACTAACGTAACTTAATATGACAGTTAAATAAAGTTACATTTAACAATTTACTTATAAAAAAACTTAACATTTTTTTCTAAAATATATACTTTTATTCACTTTTTTTAAAGTAAACATAAATAAAAAGTAGCAAAACGAAGAAAAATACGTCTATACACCTTACATTTAAGAATCAATTCAATTGATTTTCCTATAAATTAATAACACGACTAATTACAGACGGCGTGAGAAAACCGTGAGTATACAATGGTAGTGCCTACATAATATTAAACGATATAAAAATATATAACAAATAATATTGCAGAACACGTTTCTGGTATCTGCTTCCTTCTAGCCCGTAGTGTCTTTACAGACGTTGACCTGATTATATTGTCACCACGATTTGATTGAGTAAATGGAACAATGTGTGAAACCAGCGCGCGTCTAGATGGCAAAGTAATCATAATAACTGGTGGCAGCACCGGTATGGGATACGAAGCTGCCAAAAGTATAGCAACCAAAGGAGCCAAAGTAATTTTAGCCAGTCGAAACGAAACTAAACTAAGCCGAGCCAGAGATCGAATAGAACAAATAACTGGAAATAAAAACATAACATATAGATTACTTGATTTAGCTTCAGTGAAATCTATAAGAAGTTTTGCTAGTGACACTCTTAATGCAGAGGAAAGGCTAGATGTGCTTATCAACAACGCCGGTGCTATCGGTTTGCCGGACAAACTCACCGCCGATGGAATCAATCTGGCAATGCAAGTTAACTATTTCGGAGCATTTCTTCTCACTTATCTATTGCTGCCTTTGCTCAAAAGTTCTGCGCCGAGCCGAATAATCAACAGTTCGGCCTCTTCGATGTATATTGGACACATAGATTTTGACCATTGGAATGATATTGGAAGGTATACGGTAATAGAACAGACAGCGAATTCGAAATTAGCTATATCCTTGTTTAATGCAGAATTAAATCGAAGGCTTAAGAATACAGGAGTGACAGCAAACACTTTTGATCCATTCGTTGTTCGTGATACAAATATATTAGAGAATCTTCCTAGTCTAGTTAAAAATATTTCTGAATTATTTATCGATATGATAGGACAGCCAAAAGAGGAGGTCGGTAAACAGATAACACTGTTAGCAGCAGACCCTGCGTTAGACAAAGTCAGTGGAAAACATTATAAGTTTTGTAAAGTCTGGATTAACCATTGGTTAGTCAGTGACAGAAAGTTGACCAAAGAGTTATGGGAAAAGTCGAAGCAACTTTTAAATATAACTGCTGAAGAGAACTGGGAGAATAATACTTAAAGAGTCAATTAGTAAATTTTACAAATACTTAGTAAGCTCATAAGTAATACTGTGTAAATATGTATATTAAGTAGAACTTTAAATCTAATATTAATGATTTTATGAATATGTTTTAATAAAATGATTTAGTCTATTTTATAGCATTTTTTACATAACAAAAAATCTAAAATTCGGTAATCTAAAATCATATCTACATTACAAAAAACAACACTCAATTATGTTTAAAACTCAATAATTATATTTTTTACTTAGTTATGGTCTATGTGTTAACTTAAATAGAGAACAATGAAACACAAAGAATAGATTGTATATTGATAAGAATAGATTGTATATGTATATTTTTTATTTTTTTTTACATTTCCACAACGCATTAACAAAATAGCCAACCTAGTGTAAAAATCTAGTGTAAATAATTTATTTCCTTTTTCCGACAGCTCTAAAAGTTTTTACCTTTTTTTAATCAGACCTTAGAATTAAAAAAATTAAATATGTAGCGGGGTTAGAAGTTACCGAGGTAAGTTGTTCCGATTGAAATAGCTTCGCAAGGAAAAAGGATAGGAAATATAGATTAAACACATCGTGAAACGGAAGGCGATAGCGCACCGACGGCCACCATCTTGAATAGGCCATTGGCACTAGAAACATCAGAACAGCAGGACCCTCCTCAATAATTCACGTACGTAAATATTTCCATATTTAGTATTTTTGGTCTATCTCAAAAAATTTTAACGATTAGCCTTGAGTGTTTTAGTGTTTTCAAATAATATTTTATATACTTTTTCGGTAAATTACTTATGAAACATAATCTAACCTATATCTGGCCTTTTTTCCAACGCGTGTACTTGGGGCTAGAAGTTCCTTTTTTCGGGGGCACGTTGTGACTTTGGAAAAGCTTACCCCAATTCGTTTGTACTAACAATGGAATATAAATGATGTAATTTTTCATTTGTAGCATTCGAACATATACCCGATAATCAACACGAGGTTGTGTGTCACTGGAGTTAATGCAAAAAACTGAAGATGCAGTTATCAAAGATGGCAGGAAAATAAAAACTGTTGCCAGAAAATCAAAATAATTATACAGATTTTTCAAAAACCTAAGAACTGGAGTAGAAGATGTCTCTATTGGTTACAAGAAAGTAAGATTAGGATTTACTGAAGAACAGGAATATAAGTCAGCAGAATATTTGTTGAAATGAGCGTCAATTTTCTTCGGTCTTTTACCAGAAGAAGTAAAAAATGTAGTGTATGAATGTGCAGTGAAATACAACGCTCGCAATATCCCAACATCATGACATGCAAATAGAAAAGTTGGACCAGACTGGTTGACTTAATAATTGTTTGTTAATAATTGTTTAAATATAAATTATAGTTACTTGTTATAACGTACATGTTTACTGGTTGATTCTTATAATACTGTTGATTATTGCTTAAATAATGATTCTTATGATACTTGTTTATGATTGCTTAAATAAACAATCTTAGATCTATCATTTATTATTTTTTATTTCACAATTATTTGTGCTATTAAGCTTTCACAGACCAGGTAACAATATACCCCGGTTTGTTAACAACTTGCCCCAAGTTGGGGTAAGTTGTTACTTTCCGACTTTAGTCTTTAAAATAATAATAGTAAAAAAATCTTATAAGGAATGTCTCAAATAACTATATTAATAAAAAAGTTAGACATGTAAGTTTATTTAAATCGTATTCATACAATACTAAAATCAAGTATTCGTAACATTATTTAAGGTTAATTAAAAATCGGAACTTTTAGCCCCGCTCTCCCTATAAGGTGTCTGATGTCACTTGAGAGCGACAATGGCGTCTAAAGTACTCGAAGCACCAATTAACCACAAAAATTTCTTAAATACCTACGTCACTATAGGCGTCATATTATGATGATATAATAATTATTTATTGAATATATAAATAAACATATTTTTTTATTGGGGCTAGTCGTGGCGCAAAGACACAAAGTGTAACTGTAAAGCGACTGGTTGTGGGTTCGATACCCACTCGAGAAATGGAAATATTTAATATTTTCATTGTCTTCGAAGAAAAGCGGGGCGTTAAGTTCCGCCACTTAGCACGCAATGCCTCCGAATTTTGTGGTAAGTGGGGAATGGTGTGTTTTACTAGTTTCCCTTTGCCTACCTTGCTGTGTGCGGGATACAGCGTGAAGCTAAAAAAAAGAACTATCTTTCAGATGAAAAGTGTCTCGACTCTGATTTCCCTCTGCCTTCATTGCGATGATAAAGTGAAGCTGAAAAAAAATTGAATATGAAATAATCAGTTCATTATAACATTCGAGTTTTTGTTTCTTGAGTTTTTTCATAATACTATGTTAAAACGTGCTTATAATAAACGTTATCTAACTTGCTTTGTTATTTATTACCTTCATAATTTAGTTTTATGAAAAAGCTCAGCGTAAAAACACAAAAGGCCATCGAGGCGCAATGGGATAGCGTCTGACTGTAATCATGATTGGTTGTAGGTTCGATTTCAACTCAAGTAAATGATTATTTCTAAGATATTTAATTTCTCCACTCGGCGGATTAAGCGCGGCGTTGAGTTCCGCCTTTAAATATAAACAATGTACCAAATTTGAACGAGGAAAGCAGTCTCTTAACAACAGATTCACATTTACTTATAACTTTTTTAGCTTCCGAATTCGGCGGTGCGTGGGGAACGGAGTGTCTTAACACTAGATTCCCTCTGCCTACCCTGCTGTGTGCGGGATACAACGTGAAGCTATTTACTTATAACTTTTTTATTATATGTATCTATTATATATTAATTTATTTATTTATGTATGTATTTATCAATATTTAGGTGTATGTATGTTTATTTGTGTCATGTTCCTTTTGTTTATCATTCTCTTTTTTTTTTTAAATCCCTCAAATGTTTACTCTCACTCTTCTAGGGATAAGACCACTATCGTGTCAAAGACGAACCGCCAAGCATCTGATGATGTATTTCGGTCCGATGACATGTAGGCCAACTCTCCATATTCCCACCATTCCCATCTTTCCTGTCTCCTTCTGTCCTACATCCCCGAGGCTGGCACCGCATCCATAACTGTAATGTTGTAGATGTCTGTGGGCGAAGGTCACCACTTAACACCAGGTGGGCCTTCTGCTCGTTTGCCTCCATTATTCAATAAAAAAAAAAACATTCGCTTACTCCACTATTTAGAAAAAAAGTAAATATATATTTTATTTATTATTAGTAATGCAATATACTTAATCTTACCTAATCTTTCGTGCATATTGCTTTTTTTATTTTATTTCAGCATCAGATTCATACATAAGTATGAGATATTTTAAATATAATAATGGCGTAACAAATGAAACCACTATTAAACTTTTGTTCTCTTTTTATAGTTTAGATCAGGGCTTCTTAAACAATGGGTCGCGACCCCAAATGGGGTCGCTTAGCAAAAATATGGGGTCGAGAGATTTTAATGTCAAATATTTATATATACCATTTTATAACATCACTAGAGTTGGCGTTACAAAACGAATTCTAAAAGTATATATTTTCATGTGTATATGTATTTTAGCTTCACGCTGTATACCGCACGCAGCAGGGTAGGCAGAGAATTCGGAGGCATTGCGTGTTAAGTGGCGGAACTTAAAGCCGCGCTTTACCTCGACACCAGAGCGAAGAAAATGGAAATATTAAATGTTTCCACTCCTCGGGTGGAAATCGAACCCACAATCAGTCGTTTACAGTCACACGCTTGTGCCACTGGGTCGCGACTGGCCACTATACCACTGGCCACTGTATATGTATATTGTTACATAATAAATAAATCATCAAAAAATATTAATTCATTTTTCCTTTATATTTGTACTAGCGGCCCGCTCGCGGCTTCACCGCGTGATCTACGTCGCTGTTTCGGTACATTACAACACTCGGTAGTGGATAATTGATAAATGAAGTAGCCTATGTTTAACCTTGGATTATCAACTATATATATATGCTAAAATTCATTACAATCTGTCAAGCGGTGTAGCTTTTTCATATAAACTTTCATCCCCTATTTCAACCCTTTAGAGGTTGATTTTTGAAAAACTAAATAGCCTATGTTAGACTCACTCATTTTTACTACTTTCATTCCAAATTTTATCCAAATCGGACCGGTAGATTAGCCGTGAAAGCGTGACAGACAAACACACAGACATTCGCATTTATAATATAAGTATGGATGGGGTCGTCAGGAAACTCACAATCATAAATGGGGTCGTGAACGACAAACGTTTATGAAGCCCTGGTTTGAATTAATTATGAAATCTTGATTTACTTTTTTTATATTATATCGCTCGATTCGCATATATTGAGAAAGAGTTGCTTAACTGCATAATAACTTAAAGGGGAGATGTGGGTTAAATGGCAAATATTTTTTAAAACTGTACGTATATATTTCTGGGGCCAGTCATGGCGCAGTGGCACGAACGTGTGACTGTAAACGACTGTGGGTTCGATTCCAACTCGAGGAGTGGAAATATTTAATATTTCCTTTCCTTCGCTCTGGTATCAAAGGTAAAGCGTGGCGTTAAGTTCCGCCGCTTAAAATGCCATGCCCCCGAATTCGGCGGAAAGTGGGGAACGGAGTGTCTTAACACTAGGTTCCCTCTGCCTAACATGCTGTGTGCAGGATATGGCGTGAAGCTATGCCATTTTTTTTATCCGGGACCCAGAAAAATTTAGAAACTTCACAGAAGGACCAGAATTATAGGAATACCTTTCTTTTTTTTACAACTACCGCCAAAATATTTAAGCTTTTAGTTTTTCGGTACTACCACTCAATTTTTTTAAATATATTTATCGCGAGCCATATACTATTCAAAAAAATGTTGAAAACACGAAATGTTGTCGCGAAGTACCCTATGTTTGCCGCTGGATGTTTTACTACTTTCATTCTAAATCTCCTACAAATCGAACAGGTAGATTATCATGCAAGCGTGACAGACTAACAGACAGATATTCGCGTTAATAATATAATTATGGATTTTAGAAGCTTTGGCTTTTAAATATTTTTTTCATTATTATATTTTATTTATTATAAGAAGATTAATTATATTATTTATTTATATCCGAAATCAAATAAATCGGTAATAAATTTTATAAAATATAATATGTAATATTGGGGCCAGTCGTGGCGCAGTGGCACAAGCGTGTGACTGAAAACGACTGATTGTGGGTTCGATTCCAACTCGAGGAGTGGAAATATTTAATATTTCCTTTCCTTCGCTCTGGTATCACGCGGCGTTAAGTTCCGCCGCTTAACACACATTGGCTCCGAATTCGGCGGAAAGTGGGGAACGGAGTGTCTTAACACTGGGTTCTCTCTGACTACCTTGATGTATGCGGAATATAGCGTGAAGGTATAAAAAAAATGTAATATTAAAATTTCACGGGATTGTTTAATCCCGTGAAGTTCCACTGCTATGGGTACCGGATATTGGAACCTTCATATATAATCTAATAAGGCATAATCAAGCCAAGGTTATACTAATGCATTTAATATGTCTTCTGAATTACTTGCCCAGTAACATATACTATTTAAAAATTATATTTACTCAAGATATGTATTAGAAAAATATTCTTAATGACTGAGACAAATTTACTAGGATCATTTTATGTATGCACATTTTTTTATAGAAATTACATAAAATAAAGTATTCTTTGCATACCGTCGTAATATATATTTATATATCGTTTTTATGTAGAGTATGTAGAAAGCTAAACTAATATTAGCTAATATTATTTAATTATAATATTATGTGTTGTAAATAGTATATAATACAATTTACGAATACTATGTACATATGTTATCTTTTTTTTAATTCTTGAACAAAAAGTGCCAAATGAGACCAAGTTGAGTAATGAAGTGTTCATTCACCTGCTCATATAAAGCCTACCATTGACCTTCTCTGCCTTATTATCTTGGTATTAAATTTGAAACTTCAGTTTTAAAATGGCTGTCAGCTAAACCGCACTGATAGATAGCTCGTTATATTTTACAATGCGAATTTTAGACGACTTTACAAATTGTGAAAATGATGTACGGTTGGAGGGTAAAGTGGCCCTCGTCACTGGTGCCACCTCAGGTACTGGATTTGAGGTAGCCAAGAATCTATCAAAACGCGGAGCAAAAGTAATCATAGCGAGTCGTAATCCTGAAAAACTACTAACAGCTAAAAACAACATCATAGAAAGCTCAGGAAACAGTGAAGTAACGACAGGAACAGTAGATTTCTTATCTCTAAAATCAATTCGGAGGTTTGCCAACAATATAAATACGTTTGAACCAAAATTGGATATTTTGATTAATAATATTGGTGCTATAGGACTAGAAGACCGACTGACGGCTGATAACTTACACTCGATGATGCAAGTTAATTATTTTGGAGCTTTCTTACTGACATTTCTGCTTTTCCCATTAATGAAAGCTTCAGCTCCTAGTCGAGTTATAAATGTGTCGTCTTCAGCACAATTCTTGGGATACATTGACTTGGATCATATGAATGATGTGGGAAGGTACTCTGATTTCGGATATTATTGCAACGCGAAATTGGCGGACTTGTTATTCACAATAGAAATGGACAAAAGAATTAAAGGGAGCGGAGTGAATGTGTACAGTATGGATCCAGGTTTAGGCAAATCGGAATTTTTTAGAAATTATAGAAATTCCTCTTTGAAAACATTTCTTAACACGGGCCTTTCGCTAGTTGGTAGGCCTTTACACCGAGTTGCGACGATGCCTGTGTTCCTGGCGGTGGACCCTCGAGTGGAAAACTCTAGTGGGAAACATTTTCGTGATTGTTATGAATTTTACAGCACATGGTTTGCCAACGATACTGTTCTAACTAGGAGATTGTGGGAAGAATCAAAAAGGCTAGTCGGCATTACTCCTGAAGAAGACTGGGAAGCTCCTTCTATTAACAATAATTACTATGGCTACGGCTAATATTATCGTGAGACGAATATGCTGTTGATACTAGTTAATTTTAAAAAATAGTTAATTAGTAAGTAAAATATTTTTTAGATTTATTACAGTTGTTTCATTTATTTTTTCTAAAATAAAATGTTTCTAATTGAAACTCTGACTGAACATTTAACCAAATTATTGAAAACATACTTCATTCTTCTTCTTAATAGGTGAAAATGATCTTTTTCAGTAATAGCCGAAAAGGATCTTTTTCAGTGGGGAACGGAGTGTCTTAACACTAATTTCCCTCTGCCTACTCTGCTGTGTGCGGGATACAGCGTGAAGCTAAAAAAAAAGTATTTTTTCCAGCCTATTGTTTCAAGATTGCAAATACATACACACGCACATTGTTTTATGCAAGCAATATTAGCCAAACCGACGACAATATGACCTCGCCTTACATTGCATTAATTATTCCGATATTAATTTACTATTATGCTGCGTTTAAACGTATAATTTTCTTTACTGTGGCAATGATAAGAACTATGAAGGACACTTGATTTTGTACTGTTGATTTAGAGACAGATTACTTCATACTTCACAGGCAGAGGGAACCTAGTGTTAAGACACTCCATTCCCCACTCTCCGCCGAATTCGGAGGCTTGCGTGTTAAGTGGCGGAACTTAACGTCGCGCTTTACCTCAACACCAGAGCGAAGAAAATGGAAATATAATTTCCACTCCTCGAGTGGGAATCGAACCCACAACCAGTCGTTTACAGTCACACGCTTGTGCCACTGGGCCACGACTGGCCACCAAACTTCAATTTGGATAAATCAAAACTAAATATTATATAATTAAAAATTCCTGAATGCCTGAAGTTGAGATATTTGTATGGCGGAAATCAACGCCGGAGCAATAGAGAGCTGTAAGCGAAGAACAGCATTAAGCTACTTGTAATAAATTATTGTAAAGTTATTAAAACTACATAATATGTATTGTGGCCAGTCGTGGCCCAGTAGCAAAAGCGTGTGCCTGTAAACGACTGGTTGTGGGTTCGATTCCACTCGATGAGTGGAAATATTTAATATTTCCATTTTCTTCGCTCTGTTGTCGAGGTAAAGCGGGGCGTTAAGTTCCGCCACTTAACACGTAATGCCTCTGAATTCGGCGGAAAGTGGGGAACGGAGTACCTTAATAATGAAAGACGTGAAGCTGAAAAATAAATATGTATACACATTAACTACATATTAACAATATGAGCTATTGCGAAAGTTAATTATAAAAAGATTTCTCAATTTGCTTTTGCTTAACATAAACGAGGTTACACACGCACTTTAAATTATGTTACAAGTAGTACTTAGTTACCTTCACCTTGTACAGAGGACATATTCAAATAACATTCATTTTATATTACGCTTTAAGATAGGGTCCAGTGGAAAAAACTTATTGTGGCCAGTCGTAACCCAGTGGCACAACCGTGTGACTGTAAAAGACTGGTTGTGGGTTCGATTCCCACTCGAAGAGTGGAAATATTTAATATTTCCATTTTCTTCGCTCTGGTGTCGAGGTAAAGCGCGGCGTTAAGTTCCGCCACTTAACACGCAATGCCTCCGAAAGTCCGTGGATGTAAAAAATCGGTCATAGTCAAATAATTAATTGGCTACCGATTAACCAAAGCGAATGCCTCAGGTCGAGAAGAACAGGCGCAAGAAACTCAGAGCCGGCGGGACCTCATGTTTTTCCGCAATACCCTCGGCTTTCACAAAAGGCAACAAGTAGTACAAGCTATATTTTCCTAGCAGTTACAAGTTTTAGGCACCGCAATGTATCTGAACTGATCAGCAAGTTTGGATCCATAATGGCGCCCATAATGGATCGTGGCTATGGGCACCATCCATTATGGACGCTATGAGCATGACAACCTAAATTGCTGAGACGTCGTATTTCCGAATTTCAATGTCACATTAATAAAATGAAAAAAATAAAAGGATTCGAGTTTCTCAATTTACAAATCTCCGTGTTCATACTCCGAATTAAACTTGGCCGATTTTTAAGTGGCCGTGACCACAACCTTTATTGAGTGAAGAGCAACCTAATCTTAATTTTTTTTATAGCTTCACGCTGTATCCTGCACACAGCAGAGTAGACAGAGGGAACGTAGTGTTAAGACGCTCCGTTCACCACCACCGAATTCAGAGGTATAATTCAGAGGTGTTAAGTGGCGGAACTTAACGCCACGCTTTGCCTCTGATACCAGAGCGAAGGAAATGGAAATATTAAATATTTCCACTCCTCGAATGGCAATCGAACACACAACCAGTCGTTTACAGTCACACTTTCGTGCCACTGCGCCACGACTGGTCCCTAATCTTCATAATGTGTAAAATATGACAAAAATTATAAAAAATAGACACATTTAAACATGTATTTATTTGTACCTTGATGTCAAAGTTTTTATAACCTTGAATGAATGGAAAAAATGCTTTAACTTAAGGTGTTTATAATTAACACTTTATATTTGTTTATGCTATTCTAAGACATGAAGTTAGAATCGAAAAGAAAAATTTTATACGAATTGTTAATTAGTGAGTGTGTTTCTTACATAGTTAATAAATATTAAGGACTATCATCAGCGATTAATTTAAAAAAATAAAGTTATTACTGAGGCCAGTTGGGTTGTTGGGTTCGATTCCCACTCGATAAGTGGAAATATTGAATATTTCCATTTCCTTTTCTCTGGTATAGAGGCAAGCGGCGTTAAGTTCCGCTACTTATGACGCAATGCATCCAGAATTGAGTGTGGAAATCGTGGGAAAAGGGGAGCGGAGTGTCTTAAAACTTGGTTCCCTCTGCTGCTCTGCTGCATGCATGATATAGCGTGAAGCTAAAAAGAAAATATTACTTAAGATATCTATGTACATTTATTATGGTAAAGATCATTACGATGGTCATATACGGCATGGTAAACCTATTATGGTAAACGGGCACACAGCACATATGACATGGTGGTTTCACATGTTAATAGTCATAGTTCTTTTTTTTTTTTTAGCTTCACGCTGTATCCCGCACACAGCAGGGTAGGCAGAGGGAACCTAGTATTAAGACACTCCGTTCCCCACTTTCCGCCAAATTCGGAGGCATTGCGTGTTAAGTGGCGGAACTTAACGCCGCGCTTTGCCTAGACACCAGAGCGAAGAAAATGGAAATATTAAAATATTTCCACACCTCGAGTGGGAATCGAACCCACAACCAGTCGTTTACAGTCACACGCTTGTGCCACTGCGCCACGACTGGCCACAAGTCATAGTCAAATAATATTATTCAAAATAAGAAGTTACATTATTTAGTTGGGGGTCAGTCGTGCAGATGCTCAAATTGTGACTATAAAACGACTGGTTGTGGGTTCGATTCCTACTCAAGGAGTGGAAATATTTAATACTTCCATTTCCTTCCCTACCCTGAATACCCTGCTGTGTGCATACAGCTGGATACAGCGTGAAACTATTTAAAAAAAAGAAGTTACAAGCCTCATTTTTTGAACGTCAAACCATATATCACCGGACACAGTTTCACTAAAGTTAATGCCTCAGACCTAAGAAGAACTGGCGCAAGAAACTCAGCGGGACTTTTTTTCTAAATTCAACAAATTACAGGTACAATTATAATTATATATTGACAATGATATCTTATAGTAAAAACGCTTCACTGCAAACACAAGTAGTCCAATTATAAAAAGTTGTCCACTCAAAACTGAAATCTAAAAGACGATATATAACTCATTTTGTAATTTTAGGTATATCTTAAAAACTAAAAAGTCATAAGTCAAAAAGTACTTTAACCTTCAGAGGTTAATAGCAATAAAAATAGCATGTACGATTTTTTTGCGCTAAAGTCTATTTATGCTAATAACCTGCGATGATTCAAATTCAAATTTGAATGGAAGTCGAAATAGACATTTAGAAAACATATGAAAACTTGTTCTATAAACGCATAGCTTAGCGGTCAGAGGTCTGTTCAAGAAACGCGGGTTCGAATCCCCAGCGTTCAATTTTTTTATACGTTTTCTAAATGTCTTTTTCAATTTTCCTAAGTGTGGAATAACACTTTAAGGATGTTTAAAAGCATTTAATAAATAGCATTCTCTCTTGCCAAACGATTGTTCGTAGAATAATCTTCGAATAGCAGACATTTGTAAAAAAACTCTCTGCAGGGAATTCTAACAACAAAAATAAGTTGTAATAAAGTGTATAAGAATTTCGACGCAGCTGGTAGTAGAACGCATGGCTTAATGGTCAAAGCGCCTGTACGGTTTTCAGGAGACGCGGATTCGAATCTCGTTTTGCTTAAAATTTTTATGCGTTTCCTTAATGTCTTTTAAAATTGCGTATAACACTTTAAAAATGTTAAAAGTATTGAAGGGAACTTATTAAAATAGCTTTTATTTATTACAACAGATCTCGTTGCAGTTTCCAAGTCTATATTAACAAAACTTTAATAACTAAAGCCTAAATATACCTTACCGCAAAAAAATATTTACATGTTATTGCTATAAAATTCTAAATATACCTTAGCTCCTAAATATCCTAGATATTCCATACTTATATTATAAATTCGAAAGTCTGTCTGTTTATCTGTAACGTTTTCACGGCTAATCTACCGGTCTGATTTGGATGAAATTTAGAATGAAAGTAGTAAATAATTGAGGGTCAAACATAGGCTTATTTTTTCAAAAATAAACTTCTCAAGGGTTTAAATAGGAGACGAAAGTTATAATTATTTTCCCCACTGGGGATCGAACCCAAAACCAGTGGCTGTTACACTTATTTACTGACCCGCTGCGCCACGAACATAATAATACACGAACATAATAATACACTTATATACTACAATTATTGTATAAAAGTAATTCAGCGTGACGGTCATTTTTTGTTGACATATGAAAATCATGTGTGATAAAACTTGTGTGGAAGAAACAATAGGAAAACAGCTACTCTGTAATATTAATCTATCTAATCTAAAACGTGTGAGTTAGGTACCTATCAGCTAAATTATAGTAAATCGGACTTAGATTCTTAATAATAGTTGTTCTTTGCTCGGTAAATCTTTTTTACCATTAATATATATTTGTTTTTTTAGCTTCACGCTGTATCCCGCACACAGCAGGGTAGGCAGAGGGAACCTAGTGTTAAGACCAGTTCCCCACTTTCTGCCGAATTCGGAGTCATTGCGTGTTAAGTGGCAGAACTTAATGCCGCGCTTTGCCTCCACACCAGAGCGACCAAAATAGAAATAAATATTTTCAGTCCTCGAGTGGGAATCGAACCCACAACCAGCCGTTTCCAGACACGCGTTTGTGCCACTTGGTCACGACTGGCTCCTACTGGTTACGTAGAGAAACGTATAAAATTTATAATATGTTATTTTGTTATTTATTCTCTCGACGTATCCAAACTATCTGAGTATGTTTTTACAGCTCCACTACGAGTACCAAGGCCCATCATGCTAAGGAGCGACACCCACCAGTGCATCTCCGATTGTGTGAAAAGTGGAAACATATGCATTGAGATCATTGCCACCGAACACTCCATTTTGTAGATGACGGGATTATACAAATAACTTAAGGATATATAATATTTTTATACGTTTTCCAAATGTCCTTCGTTTGTTTTTTTTTATATTGATGAAAGGAGGGCAAACGAGCAGAAGGACCATCTGATAGTAAGTACTTACCTTCGCCCATGGACATCCACAATATTAGAAAAGTTGTGGATGCGTTGAGACCGACCTAAAGGGGGTAGGAAGAAAGGAGGGAGGAAGTATGGGGATGGTGGGAATAGGGAGAGCTGGCTTACATGTCATCGAACCGGAACACATCATAAGATATTTGGCGGTTCATCTTTGACATGATAGTGGTCCTGAGCCAGTCGGAGAACGAATCTCCTACCACCAAGCTACTGGATTACCCGCCTTTTACAGGACGCTACCCAGCGACGGGGCAATACAATTCCCTTAATTGTATATTACTATTATTTTTATATACATAAATAACCTACTGACATAAACTTCTTTTACTCCAATAGCATTTGTTTTGACGCCCATGTAACAACATAGTCTATGTACTTACGTGAGCTGCACAAGTAAATTGTTAATGAGGTCAGGTATCTAACGAAAATGAGGACTTATCAGCGTTTGTGTATGAGGAGATTGGAATGCACCTGTCTGTTTGTTCGTAATGCGCAAATCATTATGTCAGTCACACTCATCTCACTTCCGTGTGAATTACGCAAATATGGCGGTTTGGTCTAAGTTAAAGTCGGTGAGAAGAAATTTTTCAGCATTCCAAAAAAAAAATCTGTAGTGATGTCCATCGTGTAGCAGAAAGAGGAGTTCGGAGCGGCGCCTGGGTCTTGCGAGCCATATGTAAGGAGTCTCTTTAATACTGATTAAAGCTGGCCACCACTTTACGTTCTGCTCTTCCTACCTAACCATGTATAAGAAAAAGTGTTACGTTAATGTAAAGTAAAATAGTTTCTGGAATGTTGACCTTGATCTTTTGATAATCTACTGTTTATTTAGTTTTCTTATTTCACTAATTCATGTTCTTTTCAAAACCTATTAACATTCAGGTCTCCACTGTACAACCAAATTTTTGGGCATTGAGTATTGAATAGTAGATATTAACTATGCGTAAAGTACAAATACTTTTAAACATTTTTAAAGTGTTATTCCACACTTAGGAAAATTGATTTCTTTAAATGTCCTTATGCGCTTTGTCTTGTCACCAGAACAAAGAAAAGAAATTGTAAAAAAAAGGTCTATCCCCTCAGTGGAAAACCAATTCACAATCTTCACGTATATAATCAGACGCTATCAAACTATACCACAACAATTTATTTTAATTAATATCTCCTAACGATTAAAAAAAATATCTCATAGGCACAAACAAGGTTACACTTAAAAATATGTATTATATAAAATCGCTACCACTCATAACTTAAAAAGGGCCAAACACTAAAAGGATTCTGCGGTGAAACTGGAAAGTGTGTTTTCCACCGTCCTCTATGCCGTTTGCATCTCAAACGTCTAACTTGTAATATATGTATTGATTTGTAAAATACACGCCACCGTCGCGCCACTATGAATTAGCGGCACTACTTTGATGATGTTTAAAGCTTTGTTTCACGTTTCTATTAGAATTTTAAAGTCAAATGTTTTAGCATCATTTATTTAATTATGTTTTTTGTTATTGCTTAGCTTCATACTTTTTTCCTGCATAGCGGGGTTGTCAGAGGGAACCTAGGACGAAGACATTCCGTCCTTCCGCCTAAAATTAAGACGACGAGAGACGAAACTCATCGCTGTTAATTAATTTATTATTTAATCATATTTTAAAAGGCCATGTTATCACGTTTCAAATCAAGATTCGAAGATTGGTTCTGAGTTCGATTCCCACTTGAGGGAATAATTATAATTAGATCGTTTTTATTTTTCCGCTCAAAAACGTAACTTAACACTCAATTCCTCTTTTTCAGGAAAAACGCTTCGGAGAAGCCAAAAAAGGAATGAAAATAATATTAAGAGAGTAATTGTTGAGTGTCCAGCTCTGCTATCCCAACCAGTGACCTTTAGGAACTGAAATTAATTAATGAAATCCTGTAGGAACTGAAATTAATGAATTAAATTATTTAAATACGTGTGTTGTTTTGATTTTATACCTATAGATATGTCTTTTTCATATTCGGCGTGGTCAACAGAGAGTACGTGTATACTATTTTATAATTTTACAGTTTTAATAAAACTAATACTTTTTACTTATATTTTTAGTAATGAGCTACAAAGACATCACTACGCATAAACATTGCACTACATATTCAGTTCAATATATTTTTTATCGGGCACAAAATTCCATCTCTCCTTTCTATATATGTCGGTATAACCAATTTTGCCGCTCAGGTTCACGAACGATAGGGACAGTTCCCGAAACCTGGGCTAGTGGTGGCAGAGGAGCACCGTCAGGTTTTAGTGGGTAAACGGAGGCGTACCATCTTACCAAACCAGAGTCCTACATAACCGCGTCCCAGGTCCCCACCCCGGGCGGGTATCCGTAACGGATTTCCTGACAATAAAATAAAAATAAATGTCAAAAAAATACGTAAAGCAATAGATGGCTTTCAGCCGATAGTCCCTAAACGTCAATTGCAATATGCATATAATATATTGATTTTATTTAAAAATGAAAAATAATATCAAAAAGTAACTGATAAATATAAATAGCAAAAGTTCATAGATGCGTATCAGCATCAAATTTCTTAAAGTTAAAATTTATTGATAGGTCTAATTGATACTATTTTAGACTGAAATCGCAAAGCAATTATAATAATAAGCAAATAATTTTTACTTTGTTTGAAAATGATAATTTGAATTCAAAACATTTAAACAAATTGAGATGAGTTACATTAAAAAAATAATAAGATTTCTTGTATTATGTCCAAGTACAACCTAAAGGACTCTTTAATAGGCATGATGGCAAATTTTGAACTCCTATTTAATAATGTTTATAGATATCTTTTTTCAACAAATTGTAATATTTCAGCAAAAAAATAAGCATAAGTAAGAAAATATTAAACTTTTTTCTTGAATCTAAAAATTTTATATAAGTATAATTATGTTAATATTAAACAGTATTAGTACTTACGCGATATTTTCACATTTCGAAATTCTGATGAGCAAAAGTCATTATGCAATGCCTAAAATTCTCCCATCATCAACAAACCTATCCTAGGCAAAATAGCACTATCTGCTTTAATAAAGCTTGACTCCATCTTCGTTGATTATTAGTAACAATATTTTTTTTCCTTTTTTTTAGCTTCACGCTGTATCCCGCACACAGTAGGGTGTCAGAGGGAACCTAGTGTTAAGACACTCCGTTCCTCACTTTTCGCCGAATTTGGAGGCTTGCATTTTAAGTGGAACTTAACGCCGCGCTTTACCTCGACACCAGAGCGAAGAAAATGGAAATATAATTTCCACTCCTCAAGTGGGATTTGAACCCACAACCAGTCGTTTACAGTCACACGCTTGTGCCACTGGGCCACGACTGGTCACAACAATATAAATGTGATTATAGTAATAAATGCAATTACTCTTGTTATCATATTTTGTATTATTATATTAGCGAAGAATCTCTCTGGTGACAAAGGCGAGTTCCACCACTCAACACAAAAAGTCTTGGAATTAAACGGACCCTATGCCTATTCCTTATATACCTTGCTATATAGGAAGAAAGTATTAAAACATGTAAATTGACAAGCTTTATAATATATTTAAGATTTTTATTATTTTCAGCTCAGAATCTAACTTTTAGAATCTCTGTTGTCCATTGTCTGCCTAATTTTCCTAAGTATTGATTAACAAAACCTAATGCCTAAATATACCTTCACCTTCATGCTTTTTCTTACCCAGTATTAAGACATTCTGCTCTCCACTCTCCGTCTAAATTCGAGTCATTACATGTTGTGGGGCTTAACGCCACGTGTTGTGACAACAATTGTACTTGTTGAAAATAATTGAACTACAATCATTCCCCCGACTGGGCATCGAACCGACACTATCACATCTAAAGAAAACGTATAAAAAATTGAACGCAGCAGGATTTGAACCCGCGCCTCCTGAAACCGTTCAGGACGACGTCGACGTTCAGGAGGCGCGGGTTCGAATCCCGCTGCGTTCAAATTTTTATACGTTTTCTCTTAATATCTTTTTCAATTTTCCTAAGTGTAGAATAACACTTTAAAATGTTTAAAAACTATCACATCTTTTATGAGCCACGTAATTCTTAACCCCTCTACCAATATACGAAATATCGATACACACAGTAACCATTCGATAGACTATTGCTACCATCACTATTCAGCCGTAACGGGTCATTGGAAAGTATGCAGGAAAGGTTAGCCATTTGTTATAACGATGGTTTATCGGTTCGACGACTGGAGCACATTGCACGACGAGTACTAGATACTTATAGAGATCTATATAAGATCTAAATCTAGATGCTTTATTAGAATAGTGAATTGTCTGAATTATAGGTATGATATAGTTAAAAATGATCCCTCGGAGATTGATTATATTTTATTTCTATTCATTTACCATTGTGGTAAGACAATGACTGGGGCCAGTCGTGGCGCAGTGGCACTAACTGTGAAAATTGAAAAATACATTTAGAAAACGTATAAAAATTTGAACGCAGCGGTATGGAATAGGAACCCGCGGTGGTGCTCAGTGGTGAGAGCTGGACGGTATTCAAGAGACGCAGGTTCAAATCCCGCTGCTTTCAAATTTTTTCATGTTTTCTAAATGTCTGTATTCATCGTCCCAAGCCATTTTTACGCGCAAGTTTTAATGTTATCGAAACCCCGTTATTACATTTGCTGTCAGACGCTGTTACACTGTCTAAATATATATCCATACTATATTTTTATTTATTTTATTAACACACTACAGACATAAGGTTTGTTTATTTTAATATATTTTTAGTTTTTCAATAAAATATATATTTTTTTCCTGAAAAATTCAGTACTTAAAACTAAGACTAACATATATCCTAAGAGACTCTACATATATACTACGAGTATATAAGTATGCTTATATATCCTATATATTAGCATACCAAGAAGTATTTACAGAGGTTATAAGTGACTAACAATTTCCTTCCATTACATAATAGAGGAAAGCGCTACGTGTTAAGTTTACTCGTTATTAGGGACGACCTCTTACTACCAATAGTAATGTAAAATGTAAATTTGTTCACAAAATTTTTATAGGGTATTTTAAAATGATTTAATTACTTTTAAACATTTTTAGTGTTATTCCACACAAAGAAAAATTGGTTTTTTAACGTTTTCTAAAGGTATTTTTTTATGAGTTATTTTTTGCTTCACGCTGTTTCCCATATATGAGTACAGTTAGAGAGAATAGAGTCAGAACACTCTGTTATTCATTTTGCGCCAGAAATTGAGATATTGCGTGTTGAATGGCATAACTTAACGTCGCGCTTTTGTTTTAGGTACGAAAAAAGAAAAAAAGATAATAATTTTAATAATTATCCACTCCAACGAATAGGAATCGAACTCACTACCAATCAGACTTATAGTTAGACGCGGTCCCACTGCCACATTGATGATTTAAATAGAAACCTGTGAATTATTATACAAATAAGTCAATGAAAAATTTAGTTAAAGTGGTTGTGGTAAAAACTATTAGACTTAGTGAAAATAGTGCGAAGGGCTTCATATATCTGGCATACTTAAAGTGTGTATGGAAAGATAAATGGCAATATTTTTATGGTAATATATAAGAAATGTTTTAAAAAGAAATGCAATTAAACAGTTGAGGCTAGTCTTGGCGCATTGGCACAAGCGTGTAACTGTAAACGACTGATGTCAAGACAAAAGCGCGGCGTTGAGTTCCGCCACTTAACAATGCTCCTGGCCCAAATTAGGTGGAAAGTGGGGAACAGAGTAAACATAAAAGCAATATAATTCAAATAGAATTTTTTAAATTGTGGCTTTATTCTATCAGTAGCCGACTGGTGATCTCTTTTAATCGTATCTCAACTTCTTATATCACAAAAAGCTAACTTACAATCTAACTTCAAACTTATAATACAAATGATGAACAAACCGTGATCGCGATATTAGCGGACGTTACAAAAGACAAAGATATTTGCTTTAACGCAATAATGGCACGATTAGACTTGATGAATTGTTTAATGTAGTTTCAAATAGTACTCTGTGAATTATTTAGATTATAATATTTTAATAATAATTGAGAAGAATATGCTCAGGTGATTTGGGTATATCGAGAGGATAAGTAATGAAATATTAGTAAGAAAGATATATAAAGCAAAGGTGTAAGGGAGGCAGGAGGACACCTCGGTTAACCTTTGAGAACATAGTATCGAATGTACTGGAGGAAGGTCACCTAAAAAGCTTCGTATGAAAGCGTATATGAAGACGTTGATGACAGTGGACGAGACCAACAAAGGATGCAGGGACCGTAGGCGTACGTTTGGCGCTCCATTTTCTCTGAGTAGGGACCGCTACGGATAAATCGGGAAGCTTTGTATGTATGTATAATATTTTATATATGTACGGTAAGTTTACAAAACATAAAACTAAAACCAGCACGAAGGGCGTAAATATATTTTAAGTGCACTGAAGAGTAAAAGATTATAGTTTTTCATTGCTACATCATCACATCTGAAATGCAGCTTCACAGTTTTTCTCGTATAGCAAGGTTGCAAGGTAGTCAAAAATGATTTAGTTTCTAGACACTCCATTCTCCACTTTTAGGCCTGAAATCGAGACATTGGATATTGAGTGCCGAATTTAAGCGCAATGATTGTGGGTAAGATAAAGACTCGAGGAAGCGGTTGTATTCAAATTATTTTCTTTCCCCTGGCTTGGACACAAAGCGTGGGGCTAAGTTCTGTTAATCGACGCAGAAAGTGGATAACGGAGTGTCTTAACACTAAGTACTCTGTGTCTACTTTGCTATGCGATACATAGTAAGACAGATGTACATGTATATAACTGTAATTAAGAGTCATCATTCTTGTCAGATTGTGTATTACACAAAGCAGTGGGAAAGTTATATAATATTCGCGTATTGTCTTTACTATGCCATTTGATAATGTGAGTGCGCTTTGGGTCAATTGAGTCGTTAAGTAATGGTAGAGGCTATGTTATTTATTATGTAAAAGAAGTTAAATTATTTTTTATATAATATATTGAGTATGGTAACTCAGTGGAGATGTGTACGTTTCAACGATATGTGTAACTTCAAATTTCATTTAGGAATGTTTATTTTAATATTCACCCTTTTTCCCCCTTTTTCCCTATTTAATACTTCCATTTTCTTCGCTCTGGTACTGGAGCAAAGCGCGGCGTTAAGTTCCGCCATTTAACACACAATGCCTGCAAAAATTCGGCGGAAAGTGGGGAACGGAGTGTCTTAACACTAGGTTTTCTCTGCCTACCTGCTGTGTGCGGGATAGAGCATGAAGCTAAAAAAAAACCTTTTTCTCGTACATCAGGGTAGTAGGCCACATGTCAAAGACCTTAAAGTCAAGAGACTTCGTTCATTATTTTCAATCTAATCTAATTTAATCTGTTGCTCCAAAGCGGAGGTACTTATTTAATTTATATCCAACTACTTGAATCATGGTCACCTGACCGATAAGGAATCGAACCCACAACCAGTCACAGTTATAATCAGACGCTGCACCACTATGCCACGATGGCTTCACCATCATAATTTCCATGTTATATAAAAACATAAATTAGGTTAACCGATACATCACGAAAGATATAATAGAAAGTCATTGAACTCGATAATGCCTTGTATCAACGGTTTCAAACCATCAATCAACATTTCTAGGTCAAATTAAAATAGGCCTAGGGCCTACATATAAGTATATTAGTCTAACAAACGATTAAAGTGAAAATTTTGATTGATATGCAGCGACTTGTCAACGATAGCTGTAGAAGAGATAACTGTAGTTTAGGTATAATGATGTTTTGTACGTAGTATTTATGTATCGATCAGTGTACCCAGTGTTGGGCCAGTCGTGGCCCAGTGGCACAAACGTGTGACTGTAAACGACTGGTTGTGGGTTCGATTGGCACTCTAGGAGTGGTAATATTTAGTGTATCCATTTTCTTCGCTCTGGTATCGAGGCAAAGCGCAGCGTTAAGTTCCGTCACTTAACACGCAATGCCTCCAAATTCGGCGGAAAGTGGGGAACGGAGAGTTTTAACACTAGGTTCCCTCTGCCTACCCTACTGTGTGCGGGATACAGCGTGAAGCAAAAAAAACAGTGTAATGAGGCGTCAAAGCGCAGTAAGACATCGTGTGCCAACAAAAATCGATGGTTGTAGGTTTAAATCCAACTCAGGGAAATGATTACATTTAATCGTTTTCATTCCCCGCGACGTTGAGTTCTGCCGTTCAACATGTAATGACTTCTTGACTTTGGATGAAAGGTGAAGAACGAAATGTACTGACCTCAGGTTCTCCCTGATTACTATTCGGGAAAACGCAGCAAAATCAATGTAATAAATGCTTATTATATAATACTGACACACTGCTTGCCCTTTGAGTTGCTTGAAATTTATTCACGTATCCGGATCCAATGCCAAAATAAATATTTTCATAGCATGAACCTGGAAAGAGTAGAAACTTATGAGGAGTGGCAAAGTGTAAGGAAAATGTAAAGAAAGAGGTAACCCTGCGTTAAAAATATGTTAAAAGTCGAGGATCCGTGGATGACTGATTTACAAAAGATAAGCCAATGGGAAAATTTGTTCATGGGCCATCACTTCTACTGATGAGATATTCACTGTGCTCGTGCCAGACGCAACGTACCTAATATTAGAAGAGGAGCTCCGAACACTGCGTGAAACTTGCTACTCAAATAAGTACTTAAGTAAATAAGTCAATATAATGATCACATGAATGAAAAATATTCAATATTAACAATAAACAAGCAAAAGACTTAAACAAATAAAAAGTTACATCTACAGCTAACACTTGTATTCCCTCAACTCGGAATCAAACGCATGACCTTTGCCATTAGAAACTGCCCCACCATGCCATAATGGTGAATAATATTGTAAGCCATGTAAAAAGAGTGGTATAACGTAAATAACATATAGAAAAACAATGATGAAACCGGTATACGTGTTTCCACTATCAATTACACCTATGATTAGCTTTTACTTACATTTAAAGGTTACGTATGTACGTGGGGTATATTATTTTATGACAAGCAAACTCGAACCTTGAACTATCGAAATAAAGATTATTTTACATTTTTAAAAATTAAACCATCAAAGTTTCTATTTTTTTAACAGTTAAGTGATATTGTGACATTTGATTAGGAAAATATTGAAGGAAATAATAATATATTCGTTTTGTTAAAACGGCGTTTAGTTCCGCCACTTAACACGTTACTTCACGTTGCACGAACACGCCTTGTGCACGATATTTGAAATAAAGTAAAAACGAAGATAAGAACTTAGTTGGCTAAAGCGATAAGATGTGTTTTAAGTGCGTCCAATTTGTTCTATGCAATGTGTTAAAAACGTTTTACATTTTTTTTTTGCTTTAACGCTATATCACGCATACAGAAGGAACACAGTGTTAAGACACTCCGTTTCCCACTTTCCGCTAATTGAATTGAGTGAAGGCATTGCGAGTTAAGTGGCGGAAATTAACGCCGCGTTTGGCCTCGACACCAGACCAAGGAAGATTCCCTCTTCTTTATATGCCATATTTCTGACTTACCTTTCCAGAACGGAGAAATGAAGATTTTAAAAATAACTCCCCCAGTCGGGGATTGAACCCACAAGCATCTCCTTTACAGCAATCTGTGGTACTGCGCCATAACGATTTCTCTATTACTTTTTATTCATCTTATCCCTGGGGGCCGGTGTGCTTCTCTTCTGATGATCCCAGTGTCTGTGCCGCCGCTGTCGCCGACGTGGTTCTGCAGGGTATGGAACTTGGCAAATCACGACCTTGGTTTGGTAAGTCTTGCAAACAAGCTGCCTTTGGCAAGCGCGAAGCTTATCAAGCCTGGGCCGCGGCACTAGTCGCTAAGGATCCGAAGGTGAAAGTCTTAAAAGGGAAGTACAACCGATCCTCTAGGTACTTTAAGCGGCAAATTGCTAGAGCAAAGTACCAGCATATCATCAAAACCGGTGAGAAACTTGAGAGATACCCGTCGGGAACGCGGCAGTTTTGGGCACTCTCCAAGGCTGTGCTTGGCAACTTTAGCCAGCCCTCGTTTCCACCGTTACGCACAGAGAATGACATCCTGGTCCACACACTTCTGGGTTATCTAGAGGATCACCAGTTGATCAACGACCGTCAATATGGCTTCCGCCATGGTCGCTCAACTGGTGATCTTCTGGTTTACCTAACGCACCGCTGGGCTGCTGCTATAGAAAGCAAGGGAGAGGGCCTGGCAGTTAGCTTGGATATGGCGAAAGCCTTCGATCGTGTGTGGCATAGGGCGCTCCTAGCGAAACTACCATCTTATGGGCTTCCCGAGAAATTATGCAAGTGGGTCGCCAGTTTTCTCACTGGGCGTAGCATCAAGGTCGCTGTCGACGGTTTTGCTCTGACTTTATGCCCGTGAACGCTGGCGTCCCGCAGGGCTGTGTGCTGTCCCCCACGCTATTTCTTCTGCATATCAATGACATGTTAGAAGACCCTGGCATTCATTGCTATGCGGATGACAGCACGGTGGACGCCGTATACACCGGCCGTGCAGGTCTTTCTCGGGAAAACGTCGACGAGAGCCGAACAAAACTTGTGTCTTCTGTTGAGGCATCCCTTGTGAATGTCTCCTTATGGGCTGAAAGGAACCTGGTTCAATTCAACCCCCAGAAGACACAAGTTTGCGCGTTGACCACTAAGAAAACCCCATTTGTCCTATCGCCACTTTTCCAGAACACTCCCCTTAATGCCGCGCCCAGTATCAGCATATTGGACCTGAAAGTCTCAAGTGAGTGCCAGTATCGCGATCATTTGGAGAGTAAGGCCAAGTTGGCCTCGAAGAAGCTGGGTGTCATCGGTAGAGCGAGACAGTACTTCACGTCCCAACACCGATTGTCCCTTTATAGGGCCCAGGTGCGGCCTCATATGGAGTACTGTTCTCATCTCTGGGCCGGTGCCCCCCAGTATCAGCTCGAACCATTTGATCGCATACAGCGCAGAGCCACTCGAATTGTCAGGGACCCAAGAATCTGTGCTGGGCTTGACACTTTGGCGTTGCGTAGAGACGTGTCCTCGTTATGCGTTCTCTATCGCATGTATCACGGGGAGTGTTCTGGAGAACTGTTTGACTTGGTACCTGCCGCTGAATTCTCCAACCGCACAGTACGTGCCAGATTGAAATATCATCCTCACCACCTGGCACTCCAGTACTGTGCGGTTTCGTCGTCATTTCCTTCCACACGCTACACAACTGTGGAATGGCTTACCAGCGGCGGTGTTTCCAGGTCGATACGACATGGGTACCTTCAAAAGGCGCGCTTACCTCCACCTCAAAGGCCGGCAACGTCCCTGTAGCTCCTCTGGTGTTACAAGGGGCCGTGGGCGACGGTGTTTACCTAACATCAAGTGACCCGAACGCTCGTTTGCCTTGTCCTTTTTATAAAAAAAAAAAAAACGCATAATGCGTTGATGCATAAAGGCATAAGGCGTGATGTGTTTCTAAACGCCTTTTTAAAAAAGAATCTTTATATCAAACATAAATTTAGTAAATATGAGTTTTATGTAATGTATATTTCATATTATGCACTCATCACCTATTAACCTTTCACTTTTTGTGGTACGACGACGTATACCAAGTAGATAATTGACATACAACTTTTACAATAATCGGATCTAAGCGTTTCGAAGATTTTGAATTCATTTGTGGCAGTAACTTTTTTTTATTATTAACCAACAGCCCGTTCGCGGCTTGGCTGCGTTATCTACGCAACTGTTTCGTTATATTGCAACCCTCGGTGGTGGATTTTTGAAAAATAAAGTAGCCTACGTCTAACCTTGGATTATCAACTATATACGCAAAATCAGGCCATTAAAGAAAAAAAATATACTATATATATGTCAAAATTCGTTACAATCAGTCAGGCAGTGTAGATTTTTCATATAAACTTTCATCCCCTATTTTTTCGCTGGGAAATGCTTTTACGCAGATCAACCGTTCGCAAGACAGGCAGAACTGCCCTGCGAACGGATGATACTGTGGGACTCACCAATGAGCCCGATACTACCTACTAAAACCCAGCGGAAACCCTCTCCACCATCAGGAGACGTCGTAGGCTGGAGTTGTGTGGGGTGGAGTGGATTATCAACTACATATATGCCAATTCATTAAACAAATTCGTTACAATCAGTCAGGCAGTGTAGATTTTTCATATAAACTTTCATCCCCTATTTCAACCCTTTAGAGGTTGGTTTTTGAAAACCTAAGTAGCCTATGTTAGACCCAGTCATTTCTACTACTTTCATTCTAAATTTCATCCAAATCGGACCAGTAGATTAGCCGTGAAAGCGTGACAGACAAACACAAACACACAGGCATTTATAATATAAGTATGGATACTGTGTTCTTGAAGGTTAACCGACGTCTTCCCCTACTTACCTTGCCGTTTAAATAAATTGCTTCAAGTAATTTATTTAAAAAAATAGATATCTATTACTGAATAGATTTTGACACATATTAGTTTATCGTCAACTTTATTTAAAAATCTTGCTAGTATGTTTTTTTTTCTAAATGCAATCTAGATTCGGCGAAGCTTAACACCGTACAGTCTATTACAGAGGCGAAATCAAAAATATTTAAGTATATTTAAATATTTTTATTTTTATAACTTACACTTAGGATAAAAAATCCATTTTTAAAAAACGTTTAAAGCTACTGGTCATGCGTTGTACTATAAGTTCACCGAAATTCGTATATGCATATTACAACCTGTTTTTGTTGTTAGTATCTTTGTGTAGAGTTGTTTTCAAATTGGTAATCTCTCTACAGGATTGTTCTTATTAACAGTTGCTTCCAAAAGACAATGTTATTTATTTGAAGATATTAAGATTTGATCATGAAAAATATATGTATAACTTTTTTTTAATATTTTATAATAATATTATTTCCCAGAGCTAGATCAAACCGACGACAATTGCGTTTACTCTACAGTCGGACACTGATCACTGAGCCACGATGGTTTTTATTCAATTAAATAGAATTGGAATGGTTTTTAATGATGGTTTTTATTAGCTTCACGCTGTATCCCGCACACAGCAGGGTAGGCAGAGGGCACCTAGTGTTAAGACAGTCCGTTCCCCACTTTCCGCCGAATTCGGAGGCTTTGCGTGTTAAGTGGCGGATCTTAACACCGCGCTTTACCTCGACACCAGAGCGAAGAAAATGGAAATATTAAATATTTCCACTCCTCGAGTGGGAATCGAACCCACAACCAGTCGTTTACAGTCACACGCTTGTGCCACTGGGCTATGGCTGGTTTTTATTCAACTAAATATAATGAAATAAAATTAAATAAATAATAGTTTATAGCATCTAAATAACGATCTCAATCATTAATAAACCTAGAGTACAGTAGTATTATTAACGTTGATCAATAATAAAATAAATAAGACTTACTGATTGAACTTACAAGTTTGGAGGCTAAAACGGCGGTTCAAAGTTCGAAGGCGAATCTAGTAGAAATATTTTACAAAAAGGTCACGGAAACAGTTTTTTTTAACTAAAACTAACTTTTTTTTAACTCAAAAGACAAATAAGTACTATGCTTAGACTAGAAAGTAAAGATAAGTATATCGTTTAATTCTCAAATATATATATATATAGACACACATAACATAGACACAGTATATATTATGTTATTCACATACTTGGGATAAGACATTATAAAAAACTCCCTGTTATTTGAAGTACCGAGAAAATAAGTTTAGGGATATAAAAAATTTGACATAGTGTGATAAGTTCGTATGTTAGCTAGAATGTTAAGATGCCTCTTAAAAACCACAAGTTTGAACTCTGTATTTTTTATGAATTTTCGATATTTCTGTTATTTTTTTACGTTCCTAAAATAATTGTATACTGTACGTACTAAATTAGAGGGAAGCCTTACTACAAAATTGTCGTATAATATAACTAGCGGCCCGTTCGTAGCTTTGCCGCATGAACTACATAGCTGTTTCATTGTATTGCAACCCTCGGGGGTAGATTTTTAAAAAATAAAGTAGCCTATATTTAAGCTTGGATTATTAACTATATTTATACTAAACTTCATTACAATCAGTCCGCTTGTTTACTTTTTCATGCAAGCTTTCATCCCCTATTTCAACCCTTTAGAGGTTAATTTTTGGAAAAATAAGTAGCCAATGTTAGAACCAGTAATTTTTCATTCTAAATTTCATCCAAATCAGAACGGCAGATTAGCCGTGAAAACGTGACAGACAAACAGACATCCATTCGCATTTATAATACAAGTATAGATAGTCACTCAGTTTATAGAAAAGGTTTAACATTTTTAGAAAACTTAAAAAAGAAATAATCTACTGGGATTCGAACCTGCGCCTTTTGAGAACTGTCCAAGCGCTTTGACCGCTAAACCTTTCTTTCTAGGTCCGGTCCGGCCCTTTAATCCGGTTGTGTCGAAATTCTTATACACTTCTTACTACTAACTTTTCTTGGTCTATCAATTTACTAAGAGTTAGTTTAAAATGTTATAAAAATCGTATCGTTTGTCAGTCGTATCGTACATTATAAAGCAGCACAATAGTCCGTTTTAATGAATCAAGGTTCTCTACTAATTATGTTTGCTTTAACCACAAGACTCGTGATCTTCATTAATACGCGATGAATATATAAATATTTAGTTATTTTTTAATTTCACTTTCTATTTGCTTGATAAACAGAATGATTGACAGACAGCGCACGTCAGAAGTGGACGCCCAAAATGGGGTTTGTTAGGAAAGAAGTTTGCAATTAGGTATTGTTAGTAGGTAGGTAGGTAGGCCTTACAATCTAAACACATTGGATATCTATAATCTAAACATACAGAATGTCCTATATATTCTTTTTTTTTTTAGCTTCACGCTGTATCCCGCACACAGCAGGGTAGGCAGAGGGAATCTAGTGTTAACACTCCGTTCCCCACTTTCCGCCGAATTCGGAGGCATTGAGTGGAAAGTGGCGGAACTTAACGCCGCGTTTTGCCTCGATACCAGAGCGAAGAAAATGGAAATATTAAATATTTCTACTCCTCGAGTGGGAATCGAACCCACAAGCAGTTTACAGTCACACGCTTGTGCCACTGGGCCACGACTGGCTCCTATTAGGGCAATATTTTTTAATTATAAAATAATCTTCGCATTACACTTCACCTATATGCCTTTTTTTACTCTTGCATAGCAGGCTGATCAGAGAAGACCTAGAGTTGAAACACTCCGTTCTTTATGTTCCACCCACAATTTAGACTTCATTTGTTCAATGGCGCAACTCAATGCCGCGCTTTGTCATACCAAAACGAAAAATTGAATTACTTTAGCTTCGTGCTGTATCCCGCACACAGCAGGGTAGGCGGAACCTAGTGTTAAGTCACTCCGTTCCCCACGTTTATTAAAATATGTGTAATTATTCTCCCGAGTGGGGAACCAACACAGCTGATATCATTTACATAAAATACTCTCCACCATGGCCTATATGGCTTCTTCATCCATATAATCTGCCCTGTTCTATCCATTGATGGTCTCGCCACTGTGTTTCATCTTCTTCTTCTGCGCTTCGCACTCTTAACTCTTGCTAACTACTTTACGTGTGTTATTACTCCACATGACCGGAAGACATCGTGCACGATCATCGTTTCTGTCACTAATAATGTATGACCCTTGCCCAACCCAGTGCTAATCTTTCGTCCTTCGTAATCCTTTGCATTATGTCAATGACTTTGGATCTCTGTTAGATTACCTCTATAACTTAGATAACGCTTAATAGAAAACCACTTTCATATGTTATCCATACTTATATTATAAAAGTGAAAGTCTGTCTGTTTGTCTGTCACGCTTTCACGGCTAATCTACCGGTCCGATTTGGATGGAAATTGGAATGAAAACAGTAAAAATCCCAGTAACAAACATAGGCTACTTATTTTGTCAAATCTCTACCTCTAAAGGGTTGAAATAGGGGATGAATGTTTATATGAAAAATCTACACCGCTTGACCGATTGTAGCGAATTTTGGCATTGATATATTTAATGATCCAAGGTTAAGCATAGGCTTCTTTATTTTTTAAAAATCCACCCCCGAGGGTTGCAATATAACGAAATAGTTGCGTAGACCACGCGGTGGAGCCGCAGCGGGCCGCTATTTACTTATAAAAGTATTGAAATCTGATAACTATACAAATAAATTAAGTTGGGGTGTCTGTTTGTATGTATAAGAAAAGCATAAATGCATATCAAAATAACATTTTTAACCATTTTTATCTATTTATCTGCTTATTCTGGCTAACCTCTGGTACGGCTGGACCGATTTTAACAGAACTTTCACTGGCCGAAAGCTGATGAAATAAGAAGTAACTTAGGCAGCGATTTTTACAGACAGACAAAGTCACAGGCATATCTAGTTATAAATACAATTGCACAAACACCAAACCTCGGACACTAAACATGCTAATGATGATAATTAAGACTACTCAATTTTGACATTTCGTAGGAAAGATGCAACTGAGTGTTACGAAACACTAGAATGCGTTTTTTTCTTATTTAAAAAAATATATTAAGTTAGTAAGTTAGTAATTAGTAGTTACCTTGAATAAAAGCAAAGAGACAAAATACAAGTATTTGTTGGAACAAAATTAAATTTACACCTTTGGTTCTAAAAAGTTGAAAGCGTAATTCTCAAGTTCTCAAGTTACACCTTTGGTTCTAAAAAGTTGAAAGCGTTATTCTCAAGTTTCTTTGAGTTTTTAAAATGTTATTCGCGCACTTAGAATAAGAATTATATTATAACATCTATATCTCTATTTTTATCTATATCTTTATTTTTTTTCTTTAAATATTTTTATACTAATGAAGTAATATGCGGCGACGAGTACCGTTAATTACCCGCTATATATTTGGAGAGAGAGTGGCGCACGGTGAGTTTTGACATTAGGCTCGGTATATATAAGAGAATGCTGACATGCACAGAAAAGAATATGCTGCTGTTGTATATTTACATATGTACATACTAAGGACAAATGTATTTTATATAAAGCTTTAAAAACACCAATGGGGCCAGTCGTGGCGCAGTAGCACAAGCGTGTACTGTAAACGGCTGGTTGTGGATTCGATTCCTACTCGAAGGGTGGAAATATTTAATATTTCCATTTTCTTCGCTCTGGTGTCGCGGCAAAGCGCGGCGTTAAATTCCGCCACTTAACACGCAATGCCTCCGAATTCGGCGGTGCGTGGGGAACGGAGTGTCTTAACACTAGATTCCCTCTGCCTACCCTGTTGTGTGCAGGACACAGTGTGAAGCTATAAAAAAAACACTAATAAGACTTGTATTATCTAGGCATAGCAAAGAAACATTATCTCAAACAAATCATCTTACAAAATATCCCTTCAAGACAAATATTGTACGATGTAGCTACATTAATTTTATAAACCTATCTATTGCTTCATGCAATAGTGACTAACGTTCTTAGTTCTGATGAACAACTCAGTTCTAACATCGTGACAACGCAATAATATGTACACTGCTGCACTCATAGATCACAATTAGCTTTTAACTGTCATTAGTTTCACCTTACAGACAGACACACAGATTTATTATTTTGAAAGCAGTGTTGGGAAAATTTTCCTTGCAGTTTATTATCAAATATTAATAATTGATCATTATTTTTGTGAGATAATCACAATACACAATTAATTCATTCTTAATTCTGGTGCTTTATGTAGCATTAACAAGTAATTATTTTTTAGGTAATTGTGATTTTATGTGATTTCTCCATATGCAAACTGTTATTTGTAATTAAAATCTTCCATTTAATCTATCATAATTAAAATAAGTATGAAACACACACTAACATGCTTGTTATATACTTTTATATAAAGCAGGGGTTCCAAACCTTTTCTTAATGAAGGACCACTTTTACATTATTCTTGCTAGCAGAGACCACTATGTATGTAATTCGATGAGTTGTATAACTTTGGGTAGAACTAGGTAGAACACCCACTAAATTTAATTTGTTCGCGGACCAGTTTATCTCTTCCTGTGGTTCGCGGACCACTGGTTGGGAGCCAGTGATATAAAGTGACTGTGATTGTACTCTTGGGAATCATATAGACGCTATGCTCTATGAGCATAGCAATAGACATTTCCACTATATTGTAATTCCATAGTGAATCTATAACAAATATGAAGTGGTAAGAGAGGCAGGGGGAGACCTCGGTTGACCTTTGAAAACACAGTATCGACGATACTGGAGGAAGGTCACGTAAAAAGTATGGAGAGGTTGATGACAGTGGACGAGGCGATAGAAGTATGCTGGGACCGTAGCGTCCGGCGCTCCGTTCTCTCTGACTACCCCCTAGGGATACAGCGTGAAGCTAAAAAAATGTCTATAACAAACAATATAAAAAACATATAAGGTTTGAAATTCGAATTTTGAACCTGTACCCTTACGTTCTTTCAGGTACATACTAACTGCACCATAACGGTCTACAGTTTTGTATAATTGTCTAATTACTATATTGAAAGTATTCATAACCTTGCATTAACCTCGAAATGGTTATTTAGTATATGAATATTATTATAGTTATAATAGAATCTTACCAATACGTGTCGTAAGAGATTCTTAAACGATTATAATTAATGTGAGATAAATTGTTAAATTATCATTAAAGAATATAAGTATTTGAAAATCATTGTTATTTTATACAGAATAGAAAATATTTAACATTTCATGAATTCAACTTGCAGATGCCCGTCGTATCGCTGAATTATAACTTTTTGCTAAATTCCGCGCGGCTGAAGTATATATTACTTCCTAAAAATTTTACCAATAATTACCAAGTTAAAAGGGTACATGTCAAAATACTGAAATTTCTGTACTTTTTATGAAATTCGTCAGGACGATAATAGAAACCGTGACAACGCTTTAAAAAAAGTGTTAAAATGTTTTTTTTAAACATTTTTAAAGTGTTGTTCCACACTTAGGAAAATTGAAAAAGACATTTAAACAAAACGTGTAAAAATTTGAACGCAGCGGGATTTGAACCCGTGCCTCCTGAATACCGTTCAGGTGCTCTCACCACTAAGCCATGCGTTCTACTATCCGCTGCGTCGAAATTCTTATACGCGTTATTACCACTTATTTTTTGTTGTTAGCATCTCTGTAAAGAGATTTTTACAAATTTCTGCTACCCTACCTTCTATGAACAATCGTTTGGCAAGAGAGAATTAAATACTTTTAAACATTTTTATTAAGTGTTATTCCACACTTCTTTAAATGTCTTTCAACTTTTTGCTAAATTCCGTTCGGCTGAAGTATATTGCTTCCTAAATTTTTTACCAATAATTACCAAGTTAAAAGTGTACATGTCAAAACACTGAAATTTTCTGTACTTTTTATGAAATTCATCAGGATAAAAACATAAACCGTGACAACGCTTTAAAAAAGTGTTAAAAAGTGCTAAAAGTGTTAAAAATGTTATTGAACAAATTCAAAACTATAAAAACTACTATTTCAAGTGTCTACCATAGATTTACTACCTACTTAAAATATAGCGCTACCATGGATAAATATTTTTAGAAAGAGGATGTATATTCAATATAGCTGTATTCGAACCGCCTGTTCTTGAAAACGTCCACGCGCTCTGAATACTAAGCCCCACGTTCCATCCAACTACGTCATTCCATATCCTAATTTAGTGAGTAACACTTTAAAAATGTTAATGACCATATATGGATGTCATACAATCAATTACCTTCCCATTAAGTGTGAAATACTTAGGTTGGATCTAGTACGCATAATGATCAGATGTCATCAAAGGTTAAACGGTGTATCGACGTTTCGACCATGAGCACTACTGGAATGGAAAGGGACGATCTGCAAATTGATTTAGATTTTAGTAACTTTATTTATGTTCATTATATAGAGGTAGATTTTCTGAGTTTTCATGATGAGGGTAAGTTAGTCTAATCTCGTATTTCAGGGCGATGTCAAAATTTTCAATATGATAAATATATCAATTTATAATATACGGCCAATCGTACAGAAGAGGCACAAACTGATGGTGGGTTCGATTCTTACTCAAGGAGTGGAAATGTTTAATATTCCCATTTTCTTTGCTCTGGTATTGAGGCAAAGCGCGGCTTTAAGTTCTACCACTTGACACGCAATGTCTCCAGAATTCGACAGAAAGTGAAGAACCTAGTGTCTTAACACTAGGTTCTCTCTGCCTGACCTACTGTGAGCGGGATACAGCGTGAAGCTAAAAAAAAACAAAATTAGTTTCTTTACATATGCTATTAATAATCCATACTTATATTATAAATGCGTTTGTTGTTTTGTGTGTTGTCTTTTGTGTGTTTGTCTGTCATGCTTTCACGGCTAATCTACCGGTCCGATTTGGATGAAATTTAGAATGAAAGTAGTAAAAGTGACTGGGTCTAACATAGGCTACTTATTTTTTCAAAAATCAACCGCTAAGGGGTTGAAATAGGGGAAGAAAGTTTATATGAAAAACCTAAACTGCTTGACCGATTATAATGAATTTCGGCATAAATATAGTTGGTAATCTAAGTTTAAATATAGGCTACTTTATTTTTCAAAACCCACCCCCGAGGGTTGCAAGGGTTGCGAAGCCGCGAGCGGGCCGCTAGTGTTAATATAACTTTACAATAATTTTCCCTGAATAAATAAGGCATGACTTTCACGTATCATCAATATTGTTTGAACTGCTAATACTAGCTGCTATCTCAAACACATAAATAAAATAAAAATATTATATAAATATTCCACTAACCGGGCATGATGTCTTCTGAAAGGGTTGTTAAGTAACTTAGTCTACTACATTTCATAAGTTTTATTTATCTTAGCAGCTTCACTCTTTTTTCTACATAAAAAGGTAGTCAAAGAGATTTTTCAATCAAAATGAAGGATTTGCATTTAAATTCTCATCGCCTCGCTTTATCATGCAATAACATGTAGTGAGATAGGAAATGCGATTAGTTGTGGTTTCGCACCTACTCGGGAAAATAATTATATTTAACTTACTTTTAAACATTTTTTACCTTTTTTTAATCATTTTTTTAAATGTCTTTTTCTCTAAATGTCTTTTTATATTTAACTTATTTTCATTTCTCCGATTTGATGTTGGTTACACGACAAAGTATAGCTTTGAGTTCCGCCACTCAATATGAAATGTAACGGAATATCTCTACATTTGGTTCTCTTCGCCAACCTTGCTATATAGGACGTAAAGATGAAAAAAACACACATGTCCAGTGATAATAAAAAAAAACCTAGAAAAACATAGGCACCATAAGTCACCATACCATACCATTACCAAAACTAATCACAAAGCACTATAATAGAGAATTTCGATAGATTTACATAATAATCAACAATCAATGAAATCGTCCTCGGTCCATCACACGTTTAAACCAAGGCTAAAGTTATTACGACCGCTCACTTTTGGTACGTAAACCGTATGAATTGCCATTGATTTGCCATTTTCGTAACTCCTTTCTCTTACTTTAAATCATTCTCTTGACCAGTTTAGGGTATGTCAGATTGTCAACACTTGCATCAATGGTGCAACGCATTAAAAACAAAAATCTAACAAGGTTATAGGTACTTAGTACAAAAGGAGCTTATTACACGAAGTTATAAAGTATAATATATTATATTTTTAATGTTTTGTTTTATCCTTAAATTATGATCATCGTATCTCCACTGGCATATAGCAAAAGGTATACGATGTATACATAAAATGAAACTGCTGTGGGATTTTTTTATAACATAGCCCTGTCATACTTTTCCTGCATGGCCGAGTAGTACATTCCGTAAAGTAAAGGAACTCAACTACATACTTTTAAACATTTTTAAAGTGTTATTCCACTTAGAAAAATTACACTTAGAAAAATTGAAAAAGACATTTAAAGAAAACTTATAAAAATTTTAACGTAGCGGGATTCGAACCCGCGCATCCTGAATACCGTTCAGGCGCTCTTACCACTGAGCGCATGGCTCAGTTCAAATTTTTATAAGTTTTCTTTAAATGTCTTTTTCTAACTCAACTACGTGTTTAGTCTTGGGTACCAGGCCGGGAAAATCTAAATAATTTAACCATGCACCCGAGTGGGAATCGGACTCACAACCAATTATGTTTACACTTAGACATTGTTCCACTGCACCATAAGGCCCAATAGGATAACGTTTCACAATATAGATATTTTGATAGAGTTTATGCAGAAAAAGTAGCGTTAAATAATACCTCTCAACAACTGTAAAGATGCTTGAAAAATTGAAAAATTTAAAGATAACATGTTATATATGAACTCTTAATGCTACTATCGAAGAAATGACATATCAAATATAAGGTCTACGCGCAGTAGTCACGACTGCTTTTCTAGTCAGACACTCGCTAACCAAAGAGTTTTATAATACAAACATAAGACACTAAGTAACTACTTCGCTTAAAAATTGCAATACTCGTGTATTACCAAGAGTTCAATCATAAATAATAATTAATAACGACATAACCCGTAGAATTGATGCAATGAATGCGGTAACGACACATTAAACTTGCGTACGGCTTCAAGCAGTTACAGTGCATTTTTTTTTATCTTCACGCTGTATCCCGCACTCAGCAGGGTAGGCAGAGGGAACCTAGTGTTAAGACACTCCGTTCCCCACTTTCCGTTGAATTTGGAGGCATTGCGTGTTAAGTGGCGGAACTTAACGCCGCGCTTTGCCTTCAGAGGCAAAGCGCGGCGTGAAGTTCCGCCCTGGTATCAGTACCAGAGCGAAGGAAATGGAAATATTAAATACTTCCACTCCTCGGGTGGGAATCGAACCCACAACCAGTCGCTTTAAGTCACACGTCTGTGCCACTGCGCCACGACTGGACAGTGCAATGAAACCAAAATTGGCAGACGAAAGAAAAGCGGCCTTACGGTTTTTCTTCTTTCTGAACCAAAAGTCAAGACATTCCTTTATTTACTTTTGCTACATACTTAGCGTAAATTATAATAAATATAATTAATAAAATTGCTTCCCCGATAAGAGCAGAACCCAGAACCACTCATATAACATTCTTTTTTTTTTCAGCTTCACGCTGTATCCCGCACACAGCAGGGTAGGCAGAGGGAACCTAGTATTAAGACACTCCGTTCCCCACTTTCCGCCGAATTCGGAGGCATTGCGTGTTAAGTGGCGGAACTTAACGCCGCGCTTACCTCGGCACCAGAGCGAAGAAAATGGAAATATTAAATATTTCCACTCCTCGAGTGGGAATCGAACCCACAACCAGTCGTTTACAGTCACACGCTTGTGCCACTGAGCCGCGACTGGCCACGACAAAATGATAACCACCAAATTAGTCAAGAGAGCATTTTATTTAGTAAAGCGCTAAAAAGCGTCTAGATTATAGAATCAACTAACTCCACATACATATGTCTCGTTACGTAAAACAATCTCTCGAGACGTTTACTTCATGAATATTAAAAGTCAATTATTGTCAGGTGTAATAAATTCATACATTCGTGTTGTATTTAAAAATAACGTGTTATCATAAATATACAATAAAATTTTGTAATATACAATTATGTATAATAATTAAAGATTTTTGTCAAATTTAAATTTAACTAACGTTTAAATCCATACTTATATTATAAATGGGAATGTCTGTGTGTTTGTCTGTCACGCTTTCACGGCTAATCTACCGGTCCGATTTGGATGAAATTTTGAACGAAAATAGTAACAATAACTGGGTCTAACATAGGCTACTTATTTTTTCAAAACTTTCAATCTTTAAAGGGTTGAAATAGGGGATGAAAGTTTGTATGAAAAATCTACTGAAATTTGACATAAATATAGTTGATAATCCAAGGATAAACATAGGCTACTTTATTTTTCAAAAATTTATCCCCTGGGGTTGTTATACACCGCAACAGTTACGAGTATATACGTAGTTTCGCGGCAAGCCGCGAGCGGGCCGCTAGTATTATATATTTCGGGGACAGCCGTGCCGCAGTGGCACAAGCGTGTGACTGTAAACGACTGGTTGTGGATTGATACACACTCGAGAAGTGGAAATATTTCCATTTTCTTCGCTCTGGTATCGAGGTAAAGCACGGCGTTAAGTTCCTCTAGTTAACACGTAATGCCTCCAAAAATCGGTGGAAAATGGGGAACGGAGTGTCATAACAATAGGTTCCCTCTGCCTACCCTCCGTGTGCGGAATATAGCGTGAAGCTAAAAAAAGGAAGGAGGATATAAAAATTTGCATATTATTTCCCCGAAATGGAAACGAATCCATAACCATCGCGTAAACAGTCAGACGCTATCTCACTATGCCACCACAACGTCCTTTATAATAATTAATAACAAAATTGAGATATATATATATATATATATATATATATATATATATATATATATATATATATATATATATATATATATATATATATATATATATATATATATATATATATATATATATATATATATATATATATATATATATATAGTCGTATTAAAATTGGTCACTTGCGAGATATTAATACACAGCCAAATTACTTGACCATGAAGAGCTTGGACGCTATCTAAAATGGCTTAACATTAGCTTATTAAGAGATTAACATCTCAATTTATTATATTTCTTTATAATAATTTAATATACTTATTATATTTTATTTACTAACGCTATAATATCACAATAATAGAAAAAAAAAGTTACGGCAGAATGGGACAGCGTCTGACTGTAATTGCGATTGGTTGTGTGTTCGATTCCCACTCGTAGGTTGATGATCGTAAATAAAAAAAAATAAAATTATTCTAGAGTAAATTGTCTTGATACTAGCCAGAGAGAACTCTGCCTATCCTTCGATGTGTGTAAACAAAAAAAAATAGAATAATAAGGTAAGTTACACACTTAGTTAACTAAGTGTGTAGATTACCTAAGTGTGTAGATAAGCTTAATGTGATTGAAGCTAAAAAGCTCTTCTTTATATAATGTAGGTTAAAATGTGAAGCTGTAGAATTTTTTCATATTAAATTTTAGCTACAGATCACGGTCAATCAGAAACAAATATAAACGATAACTACCAAAAACATCAAATTGATACTTTGAATAGCCACAGCCAATCAGATACAAATAATAGGATGACCATCTAATTTAAAATTTGTAAAGAAAAAATTGCAGCATACATTTGTATACCGAATTAACAGCTCCAGTGACCCTCGGTGGTCCTAAGGTCACTTTCGCAAGCAACGATGTGACTAAGCGATATTTGAATGCAAATCGACCGAAACCGAAAACCACTGTATGTAATGAATATTCTAAAAACGTTCTGCTATACTGTTACGAGATACTATAGGTAACTAACTGTATTACTTACTAATTTGTTAGATTAACTTTTTTGAATTTAAGTCAACTTCCAGGTCTCAACTTTGAGGGCCAGTCGTGGCTGGTTGTGGGTTCGATTCCCACTCGAGGAGTGGAAATATTTAATATTTCCATTTTCTTCGCTCTGGTGTCGAGGCAAAGCGCGGCGTTAAATTCCGCGACTTAACATGCAATGCCTCCAAATTTGGCGGAAAGTGGGGAACGGAGTGTCTTAACACTAGGTTCCCTCTGCCTACCTTGCTGTATACGGGATATAGCGTGAAGGTAAAAAAAAAGTCAACTTCAATTTTTTATATCTTTGATATCAAAGCCTTGATAATAAAGTTGTGCAAACGACATGTGATTTTTTAACTCCATGCACTCCACCTAATCATTGGTAGTCAGAGGGAACGGAGCGCCAAACGCTACAATCCCTGCGTCTTACATCTAATTATTTCAAATTGTCATCAACTTTTTCATGCATTCCGGCCTCCGGAGTGCATATATAACTTTGCATACAGTGTCTTTCCATAACTTTCCTCCAGTATCATCGATAATATGTTCGCGATGGTCTACCCAGGTCTTCCCCTTTTTACTACTTACAATACTTATAACAATAAAATTAATAAAAAAATTACTGTTACATGATATGTACTTCTTATTGATAACTAATTTCATTTATAAAATCGACGTTAGTGAATGAATTTATGGTACATTTCAGTTATAAAAATAATGTGATCGTATATGAAAGAAATGCTCTTAATAAGGGTGGGATATTTTATTTTAATATCCAACTCGCAAACTTTGGAATTCAATCACTAAATTAACTATATCGCCTTTGATAGCAAGGGATAATGTGCAAAAATATTAAAAATAATTTTTTTATGAGGTAAAAAAAGATTTTTAATATGTATCCTGCACACTGCTGTAGGCAGAGGGAACCTAGTGTTAAGACATTCCGTTTCCCACTTTCCGCCGAATTCGGAGATAATTATATTTAAAAGTCTAGGTATTCCTTATAAAATGATACTTGATATTGTGCCTACACCATAATTATAATTTACAAATAATCTCCAACAGAATCAGGGTTTCTGGAAGAGATCTCTTGTTAGAGATAAGTTATCCTTTGTACACGTCTTTTGTTTATGTAATTGTCTGTATATTTGTTGGTACATAAATAAATAAATAATGCGTGTTAAGTGGCGGAACTTAAAGCCGCGCTTTGCCTTGACACCAGAGCGAAGAAAATGGAAATATTAAATATTTCCACTCCTCGAGTGGAAATCGAACCCACAACCAGTTGTTTACAGTCACACGTTTGTGCCACTACGCCACAACTGGCCCCAATACTTAAAAATCGTGACTATTCAAAAGTTTTCAATTCTGTCCTGTCCTTGTCTGTCTAGTAACGTCCCACTCCAAGGTGCAAATGTCATTAAAAAATAAATAATAAAATATATACTAATTAAAGAAAATAAATCTATGTAGCACTATTAAACAGCACTACCAAGACTATTAACATAATATAATTACTGCGTGACCAATTACAATCACATCACATAAAGTAAAGTTATAAAATTAAAATTTACAATTTAAAAGTGAGATGATACGCATGTGACCCCTAAACCTATGGCCTTTCCCACGCAACTCATACTTCACCACTCCACTGGCCATTGCACACGAGCCAAGACACTTACTCTTTACGCAACCTTAGTAAAAATATTATTTAACGCCTCCGAGACCGCTTTAGACAAGTATTTTATAAATAAACTGTAAAACAAACATTGCATGAAAGTAAAAGGTAATGCTAAAGTTAAGGTACTTATAGATTTTGGCGCATCTCCGGTTTTTTTAGATATACAGAAGATGGGGCCATGGCCAGTCGTGGCACAGTGGCACGAACGTGTGACTGTATACGACTGGTTGTGGGTTCGATTCCCACTCGAGGAGTGGAAATACTTATTATTTTCATTTCCTTCGCTCTGGTGTCGAGGTAAAGCGCGGCGTTAAGTGCCACCACTTAATTCGGCCGAAAGTGGGTAACGGAGTGTCTTAACACTAGGTTCCCTCTGCCTATGATGCCTGCTGCCTATACAGCGTAAATCTAAAAAAAATAATAATAATAGGGACCTAACGTATCCATAAAAGATAACTGACAAACCGCGGCGTTGTGTTCCACCACTTAGCACGGAATATCTCAATATTTTGGGCGGAAAGTGGGAAACGAAGTGTCTTGACACTTTTTACCAAAGTTAAAGTCAAATCATTTTATTCAACATAAGGAGTTACATGCTTCATTTTTTGAACGTCAAACAATTTATCCTGACCCTGCTATACGGTGAAATGCGTAAAGCACAAGATAAAGAAACCTGGGAACCAAGTCGCAGAACTGAACACTTTACTTACACGAACCGGTTTTTGAATTCATAACAGCCAGGTGACCGGTTTATCTATTTGTCCTCTTTTGTTCTAGGAGACGAAATACTTTAGGTTCCACACCTCATACGTGCTTAGAACTTGGCGATGAATGGAAAAGCATTGAACCTAATATTACCAATATAAAAATACCATTATATTACCAATAAAAAATACAAGCCTTTTTTAATTAATTTCAAATTTAATATTTCGAATAATAAGTGTAAATAATTCGCATTTTCGAATAATAAGTGTAAATAATTATAATGTTATATTTGGAACAGTTCAGGTTTCAGATTTTAGTCTTTTTAATATAGAAGATTTTACTAATGAATTGTCTTGGGGCCAGTAGAGGCGTAGTGGCACAGACGTGTGACTTCAAACGACTGGTTGCGGGTACGATTCCCACCCGAGGAGTGGAAATATTTAATATTTTTATTTTCTTCTCTCTGGTACCGAGGCAAAACGCGGAAAGTGGGGCACGGATAGTCTTAACACTAGGTTATGTATGCCTACCCTGTTGTGTGCGGGATACAGCGTGAATATAAAAAAAAATATGGGACTTTTAGAAAAATCTACTATTTTGAAAATAGCCATCCAACGAAGTATAATATTAAGTATCAATAATGCTCATCCAACGTTCTAGTGAAAAAAAGAGTGACTGAGCGATTTTCTATTTAATTAAATAGTATCAGATATTTAAACTAATTTATTATTATATAAAAAATTTCACCTAATCTACAATACATCACATTATAGGCAAAAAATACATAAGTATATACCTCCGTTACTTAAAATTTTATTAATTTGTTCCTTATGAATTCAATAACACTGTATAGAAATAATGAAAAGTAACCTCTAGTATCATTAGTTTTTTGTTAGGAGTATTAAGAAAAAATTGAAGAGCTTATACATTATTACTGACATTACAAATGTGTTAAATGTGTGTTTGGTTTAAGTTGTAAGATTATTACATTTTTCTTATACTTACAAAAAAAAATAATTATTTAATGTATTATGGATGTGGTAGCGCATTAAAATCATTCAAAAATGCCCGAATACGAGTGGAAGCTGAGAACGGAGAGTGTTATCACTAAATTCTCTCAGACGCTTTGCCGGAAAAAGTGTTAATTTAAAAAAAATAGATCATACTTTTCGTTATATTGCGAATATTTGGGTGAAATCTTTTGCTATTAAGTACATGCTGTGCCGTACTTGCTTGGACGATTTGCTTTCTGCTTTAGCAATATGGTCGCTTTTTATTTGTGTGTTAAAGTGCATTTGAAACGTATTTCTAAATCATTATTTTAAAGACTTTTAGACGGTTTATAGTCAATGCCTCCGAATTCGGCGGAAAGTGGGGAACGGAGTGTCTTAGCACTAGGTTCCCTCTGCCTACCCTGCTGCGTGCGGGACACAGCGTGAAAAGGTAGTTGGAAAGTGTGTCGTCGTCGTTGTTTGTGTCGATTTGTCCCTATAAAGAGTAGGCAGGTACTGCCCTTTCGATAATTCAGTACACAAATTGTGTCCTTTTAAAATTTAAGAATACATGGTATATTTCAATGATATACATTTTTTTTCTTTTCTTCACGTTGTATCCCGCACACGGCAGCGTAGGCAGGGTAGACGTGTTAAGTGGCGGAACTTAACGCCGGGCATTCCTCGATACCAGAGCGAAAAAATGGATATAATAAATATTACCACTCATCGAGTGGAACTCGAACCTACCACCACCACCAACAGTCACACGTTTGTGCCACTGTGCCTCGACTGGCCCCTATACTATATACAAATATAAATCGCTCTTATCTTGTGCCGAAGATCCCTCTATACTTCTATTGTGAAATATGGTTTGAGTGCTTAAGTATTTCGGGGCAATTACATTTTCTAGACGGAACTTAGCATTATTCTGTATTACACATACATATATGGGTACATAACGATTGTATGGACATCAACACATTTCATAAAGCCACATTATGTTTAACAGACATTAGAATGCGCTAAAAAATGAAAGTCTTCATTATATTATCACTATATAGATAGTATACCTGTCGACTTTTTTTCAGGTTTTTGTGAAGCTCATCTCTGTCGCATATTGTAGTTTTGGGTGCATATTTAATTTTTGCACCAGGAAGAGCATTTTTTAAATAACGTGTACTTATTAAAATTTTATATCAGAAGGAAAAAGTTAATTAATTATATGGTAAGACAAGAAGAGTGGGGAACGGAGTGTCTTAATACTAGATTCCCTCTGCCCACCCTGCTGTGTGAAGCTAAAAAAAAGAAGAAAAAGAAACAAGCAGAGTTTGGCGGTATTATTTTTATTGGAATATGACGGTCCAGTAGTGCCTGCAAAGCAACTGGTTGTGGGTTCGGTCCCCACTTGAGGAGTGGAAATATTTATTATTTCCATTTTCTTTGCTGTAGTGCCGAATCAAAGTGCGGCGTTAAGTTCTGCCACTTAACACGCAATGCCTCCGAATTCGACGGAAAGTGAGAAACAGGCTGGTTCTAATAGTGTAAGCAGTAACATACGCGGATCAGCGCTTAGGATTTTAAGCTACTAAAATTGATATTTTATGCTTTTTGCAGTTTCGCGAAAATTATACACCGTTCTTCCGCGGTATTGCACTCGCAACGTTTTACCAATAGCATATAGGCAAATATTGTATATAGGCTAATATTGAATTGTTTATTTTCATTTTCTTGACGCAGTGGCATACTGTACTACTGAAATCGAGATTGGCTGTAGGTTCAATACCCACTCGACAAAATTTGCATTTTTTTTTATTCTCTCTTTTAATGAACAAGATAATAAGTTCAGTCACTCAACATGCAATGTTCCGCCCCAAAGAATAATTTAGATATTTAATCCATTTAAATGAAGCTATAGGGAAAACTGTAAAAAAAATAAAAAAATACTCGTTAACTTAACGTTATATAAAATTATCTAAACGTTGAATCTAATACTAACGTAACAAATCATTACATGACTCTTACAATATATGTATGTATGTACTGAATACAATGGAAACTGTCCCGTGAGAAATATTCTTTCACGCAGCTAATATAATGTTAACTACACTTAAAAGTATTGCTTCACGCTCTTTCCCTCATAACTGCGTGATTAGAGAGGACCTAATGTCATGACCCTCCATTTTTCACTTTCCGCAAAATTCAAAAATAATGTTGCAATTGTCTTAAGTACCAGAAGGGAGAACTGAAAATAACTTTAATATAGAGAGTGGGAATTGATATATTTATTATTTCCGTTTTCTTCGATCTGGTGTTGAGGCAAAGCGCGGCGTTAAGTTCCGCCTTGACACGTAATGCCTCCGAATTCGGCAGAAAGTGGGGGACGGAGTGTCTTAACACTAACTTCCCTCTGCCCTGCTGTGTGCAGGATACAGCGTGAAGCTAAAAAAAAGGAATGGAACCCACAGTCAATCGTGTTTACAGTGAGTCGCTGTGTTACTGCGCTATTGTGTGCCACAGATATAAAATGCATATATGGAACATCGATGTTTTGTAAATTTTTAATTACATAAACAAAGAAATAATAGCAACTGATTATTTGTTTGTGCAATCATTTACATAGGTAGCTATTAATTCATTTTTTAATTTTAGTGTAAATATTAAGAACTAATTAATTTTCAGCTAATTGTCATTAACGTGATAAATAATGAATTCTTAATATTAAATTGTTAATTGCGATTAATTTTATACGCGACGCATTTTTTTTTAGCTTCACGCTGTATCCCTTGCGGGGTAGTCAGAGAGAACGAAGCACCAAACGCTACGGTCCCTGCATACTTTTTTCGCCTCGTCCACTGTCATCAACCTCTTCATACACGCCCTCCCTCCACTTGGCATTATTTTTTTAAAAAAAAAAGTCCCGCTGAGTTTCTTGCGCCGGTTCTTCTCAGGTCTGAGGCATTAAATTTAGTGAATCGGTGGTTAACTGTTTGACGTTCAAAAAATGAGGCTTGTAACTACTTATTTTGAATAAAATTATTTGACTTTTACTTTATTTCAAAAAAAAACTGAGAAAAGATTGTACAACAGAATGATATATTGATTAATTATACATTTTATACCTCTTTGATAATTTAAGCACGAATTCTGACTTAAGCACGTTATCCTTTTATCGCGTTGTCGCTTTCTTCAATCGTAAAACGTAATAAGATGTTTACATTAGTATAAAGTAATCCTATAAAATATTCTTAGTTATGCAATTTATTTATCCTTAAACCAGCAACCTGTTTGAGCAACGGGCCTATTGTAAGTAGTATTTTGACAACATATAGCATAAATAAAAAAATTACAAGGGAAAGTAGGGAACGGAGTGTCTTAACACCAGGTTTCAGGTCACGCATATAGCAGGGTACTGCTATATGCGGGATACAGCGTGAAGCTAAAAAAAATAATATTAATACATAAAATAGAATAAATAAAACATGTAATCACACTTCTTGTATTTTGTACATAAATAGTAGCGGGAGAAATCTGAAGTATGAATAAGCGGACCAATTTAGTTAAAGCTGTGCTGAAAAGCGTGAGGCTGAAATGAATAAAAATGAAACAAAATAAAAATGAATACTAGATCAACAATATCGTTTGCAAAAGCGAATTTTTACGTTCTTTCCCGCATTCTTTAGGGTGAACCTAATGTCGAGACACTCCTTTTTTCACATCATCTACATGTGGAAAAAGAAGTGTCTCATACATCGAAATATCGCAGATTAAGTGGCAGAACTGAACTCTAGCTTTGTCTTTATGTATCAGAACGAAGAAATAAAAATAAATATCTTTATAATAAAAATAATTCAAAGTGAACTTATCTCTAATAAATATTTCTTCCTCAATCTCTTCACAAAGATGAACTGATTGCGCCACGAGTTCATCATCGCAACAAATCAAAGGAGTTATTGGTCAATAGTACAATGAGCGATCGTCATATATTTATTATGATAAACACACATTTTCCTAGTACATATTTGTATTACAAGCGCATTTTCAGAAGTCACTACTGGGTTCAATTCTCTTACGGCTCTTAACTGTCGAAAACAAGATTATTGGGAAATAAAGATTTTTTATTGAATACTACATAAGTTGTTAAGTACTAAAATAAGTATATAGTGATAAGGGACGAAAAATCGACTTTTTATTTTTTACTTATATTATAAAAAGCGAAAGTCTGACTGTAAGTCTGTTATGCCTTCACGGCTAATCTACCGGTCGGATTTGAATAAAATTCTGAATAAAAGTAATTAGAAATCCAGAGTCAAACTTAAACTACTTATTTTTTCAAAAATCAACTTCTAAAAGGTTTGAAATAGGGGGTGAAAGTTTGTATGAGAAATCTAAATCGCTAGACCGATTGTAATGAATTTTGACATAAATATAGTTGATACTCCAAAGTTAAACATAGGCATTTTATTTTTCAAAAATCCACCCCCGAGGGTTGCAATACAACGAAACAGCAATAAGCGTGTAGTTCACGCGGCGAGCCGCAAGCAGGTCGGAGGTATAAATATAAAGCCGAAATTCGGCATGTACATTCTTTGGAGAATGTAGAGAGGGGCTACCAGAATTTAATGCAAACGAAGTTGCTTGAAACATTTTTGTTTCCTTTACACATTCCGAATGTAATTTTTCCTAAAAATAAATAATTATTGTTTGTATATATATATTTTTTTTAGCTTCACGCTGTATCCCGCACACAGCAGGGTAGGCAGATGGAACCTAGTGTTAAGACACTCCATTCCCCACTTTCCGCCGAATTCGGAGGCTTGCGTGTTAAGTGGCGGAACTTAACGCCGTGCTTTACCTCGACACCAGAGCGAAGAAAATGGAAATATAATTTCCACTCCTCGAGTGGGAATCGAACCCACAACCAGTCGTTTACAGTCACACGCTTGTGCCAATGCGCCACGACTGGTCAGTATATAAAATAGCTAAATAAATAATTATTGTTTGTATATATAAAATAGCTAAATTACTTAAGTATCCTTAAGAATACAACAAGTGCATTACATATTAATGAAATTGAAAAGTACCAAATCAATATTACAAAATTCGAAGCCTTACAGATTTTTATACTAAAGTTTCTTCACATAATATTTACTTGAACTGATGTAATCATAATCTCTAGTAATCTGATAAGAAAAAAATTACTCGGCCGTTTGATGCTATGTGATGTAAAACGTTAATAAAATTTGGCAATAATGACTCTAGCATACTTTTCATAGATTCATAATATTGAATTGGCCAGTCGTGGCCCAGTGGCATAAGCGTGTGACTGTAAACGACTGGTTGTGGGTTCGATTCCCACTCTAGGGGTGGAAATTATATTTCCATTTTCTTCGCTCTGGTGTCGAGGTAAAGCGCGGCTTTAAGTTCCGCCACTTAACACGGAAGCCTCCGAATTCGGCGGAAAGTGGGGAACGGAGTGTCTTAACACAGGTTCCCTCTGCCTACCCTGCTGTGTGCGGGATACAGCGTGAAGCTAAATAAAATATAATAATAAAAATTCATAATATTGAATCGTCATCGTGAAGCAGTGAGACAGCGTTTGACTGTAAACGCGATTGGTTACAGGTTCGATTTCTGTTTGGAGAAAAACATTGAATGAGCTTAGCTAGCTTGGCGCTTTTTTCCGCATAGCACAGCAGTCACAGAGAACTTAGTGTAATGACACTCCGTTCTCCACTTTCCGCCTTAAATCGAAACAGAGGAGAGAAATAAAAATAACCTGTAATAATTCCCTCAAGTGAAAATCAAGGAAATCGAACCCGCAATCATTGTGTTCATAGTCAAACTCTGTCCCACTGCACCACGATAGCCTCCTCCCTTATACACGTCCTATAACATAACATACGTAATATTTAATGCATATGCTATAAAGAGACCATCGTAACGCTGTGGGTAAGCGTCTAACTATGAATGCAACTGATTGTGGGTTCGATTGCCGCACCGGGGACGGATAAATTTATATTATATTCATATTCACGCTCTGGTAAGACAAAGCTCGACGCTAAGTTCTGTCACTCAACAAGCAATATAGTGGCTAAAATGTTGTATAGATTTAAGTATAAATAGTATTCTTAGAATTAAGTAAGAATAGTATTATTATAATATTTTTTTTTTAGCTTCACGCTGTATCCCGCACACAGCAGGGTAGGCAGAGGGAACCTAGTGTTAAGACACTCCGTTCCCCACTTTCCACCGAATTCGGAGGCATTGCGTATTAAGTGGCGGAACTTAACGCCGCGCTTTACCGCAGCACCAGAGCGAAGAAAATGGAAATATTAAATATTTCCACTTCTCGAGTGGGAATCGATCCCACAACCAGTCGTTTACAGTCACACGCTTGTGCCACTGGGCCACGACTGGCCACAATATAAACATAAAATATAATAATAATAATTTATTTATTTATATATCTCACAATTCAATTTTCTTTTCTTTATACATCTCACAACTCAATTGTTATGTTTGTGTGTTTATATTTGGTTTAGGGAACGATGGGTCTGACATTTTGTATATTACTTAAAAAATATCTAAATAAAAGCAGATTAAAAAAAAACAAACAATATCTCAATATTGCCGGGGAAAGTAAAGGACGCAGCGTCAACAATAGTAGGTACTTTCCTACAAGCCCTAAGCTCTAAAATTGCAAATTACGTTTTGGAGGTCAGGACTGACTACGATATATGTTTTATCATATAGATTTCCTGGTCCCCTCTGCGTATCCTGCTGTGTGCGGGATACAACGTATGCCTGTATAATTTAAATAAAAATCTAGTCACTAGGTCACGGGCAGTAACACTAGTTTGACCTCGAAGGTCAACGGTAGTCGTTCCTTATCATAATGAAAGAAAAAATGGCTAAGTAATAAAATAGATTATTTTTGTCAATTCTTATGATAATTTTAGACTACTTTCACTTCAAATTAAATTTTGAACATATAAAATTTGTGCTTTATCCAAAAGCATTCAATAATTATATATTTTTACTTAATGATGTCATCGTAACACAGTGGCACAAGCAAGTGGCACTGTAAACGCGATTATTTATGAGTTAAACATGTTAAGAAAAAGTATAAAAATTTTAATATAGCAGGACCCGAACCTGCGCCTCGTGGAAACCTTACAAACGCTCTGACTGCTAGGCCATGCGTTCACGCATGCGAAGGCTGGAGTCCGCTGCGTTCAATTTTTTATACGTTTTAAAAATATATATATTTTAATTTCCTAAGTGTGGAAATAACACTTTAAAATGTTAGAAAGTATTTGTGGTTTCCTTCTCCTACGCAGGGGAATGATTATATTACATTTTTTTTCATCTACACCTCTTTTATAATAATAAGACAATTTGCTGTCTTGAGGTTTACTCTGACTACCCTACTATGTAAGAAAAGTGTAAAGTTGCACCTGCACTACATAAAAATCGAACCTGCTAAACCAAACTTTAAAATCATATAACAATAATTGGATTAATGGTCCTAGAAGCTATTTTACCAGTTTAAATCACGTTTATTTTTTGTATTCGTATTTACACTTTAGGAAACCCGACATTTCAATTACTTTACAGTAGTCCGTGGTCACAGGTAGACTCAATATTTTTGAATACCAAAAATATTTATTTTTGTATCATGCACACAGCAGGATAGGCAGAAGGAACCTAATATTAAGACATACCGTAGTGGAACTTAACGCCGTGCTTTGCCTCGACACCAAAGCGAAGAAAGTGATATGAATAAAATATTTAATTTCCTCGTGTGGGAATCGAACCCACAACAAGTGGCTTTTCCCATAAACAGTCACATTGTGCCCCTGCGCCACGACTTACCTCATAAAATAGTTTCATTTCAAAATATAAACAATAGTTAAACATTTAAAATTTAACATTAGCCATTTCTCTATAGTTTTATGATAGCTCAGAATTTAATTAACATATTAGAAGCATTGTTGACGTCAACGTCGCGTCGCCGTGAAAGTTCGCAAAAAAATAATATCTACTAACAACGATATTAACAACCACGTGAATATGAATATGTGGCGTCGCATATATTTGCATTATTTTATAAAGTGTGTAAAATTATAGTGAGAGAAGGACATGGTCATTTCGAATTAGAAAGATTTATTTTTGTTTAACTCGATTATATGAGCTTTTCCTACCAGAGCGAATAAAATGGAAATATAATTTCCACTCCTCGAGTGGGAATCGAACCCACAACCAGTCGTTTACAGTCACACTCTTGTGCCACTGGGCCACGACAGGTCACATTCAAATTATTAAATATTAAATTTATTTATTTTTTCGCTTTGGTAACTTAAACAAAGAGCAATAATGACATAGACAAAAGGCGGTGTTGAATTTCGCCACTCACCGCGCATCACAATCAAGATATTTCTCGATTTCAAGGGAGAAGTGGAGAGTGAAATGTCTTAGACAAGGATAGCGAAAAAGTAATTATTTATTTTGTCGTTTTTTTAGCTTTACGCTGTATCCCACGCAGCAGAATAGGCAAGGGGGTCCTAGGATCGGATAGGAACGGAGTGTCTTAACACTAGTGTTAAGAAACTCCGTTCCCCACTCGTCGTTTTCACCTTTTATAAAAACAAATAGCTTCACGCTATATCCCGCACACAGCAGGGTAGGCAGAGGGAACCTAGTGTTAAGACACTCCGTTCCCCACTTTCCGCCGAATTCGGAGGCTTGCGTGTTAAGTGGCGGAACTTAACGCCGCGCTTTACCTCGACACCAGAGCGAAGAAAATGGAAATATAATTTCCAGTCCTCGAGTGGGAATCGAACCCACAACCAGTCGTTTACAGTCACACGCTTGTGCCACTGGGCCACGACTGGCCAAATATTGAGATATTGCTTATTAAGTGGCTGAACTTAGCGCCACGCTTTACTTAGCCAGAACGAAGAAAAGAAAATAATATATTCCGCAGCATTCGAACGTATAACCATGGCGTTTACAGTCGGACGCTATCAAATCGGGCGACGACGGTCTCTTAGATTATTAGACTTTTTGACTTGTGAATGAAATCAACTACCACTGTAAAATAAACAACCACTCGAGGAGTGGAAATATTTAATATTTCCTTTTCCTTCGCTCTGGCATCAGAGGCAAAGAGAGGCGTTAAGTTCCGCCACTTAACACGCAATGCCTCCGAATTCGGCGGAAAGTGGCGAACGAAGTGTCTTAACACTACGTTCCCTCTGCCTACCCTGCTGTGTGCGGAATACAGCGTGAACACGGTTTCAAATTCCGTTCTGAAGAATATATAGTTAAGAGTAAAAGTGTTTTCTCGGTCTCTTTACTTTATACAATGATGACAAAACATACGGTGACGGTTATACAGGTTACCTCCATCCATACGTTTTGCAAACTCGTGTAATCTTTAGAATTGTACATTTTGATATTAATTATAATCTTGTTTACGAATTTTATGACAAAGCGAAGCGTTGAATTCCACCACTTTATAAGATGTAGAATAATATAGTTTATCACTCGGTTTTCTCTGTCTGTGTGGGAAAATTATAATACTTCATTTTTTTTTTATTATTTGTTTTTTTGCATCACGCTGTATCCCGCACACAGCAGGGTAGGCACAGGGAACCTAGTATTAAGACACTCCGTTCCTTACTTTCCGCCGAATTAGGAGGCATTGTGTGTTAAGTGGCGGAACTTAGCGCCGCGCTTTGCCTCGACACCAGAGCGAAGAAAATGAAAATATTAAATAATTCCACTCCTTTAGTGGTCCAATCGAACCCCCAACCAGTCGCTTTACAGTCACACTTTGTGCCTCTGCCACGACTGGCTCGATTTCCGAATCGACTGGCCCGTTTCTGGCTGAAACTTTACTTCTATAATAGCTTTATTATAGTAGAAAAGTTAAGTTATGAAGGAAAAACAATTATGTCACTAAATATTTTCATATATGAAAACTGTCTACGCATGATCTGTATTGGAATATGAATCACATATCCGTATTGGAGCGAAAAATAGGAACATTTTTAACATTTTCAATTCATACTCTAAGAAAAATGATAAATATTTTTAAAAACTAAAAAATAATTAATGCAGTGGGATTCAAACCCGCGCCTCTTGCTAACTGTCAAAGCCTGATCGCTCCGTATTCCACTGAGCCACAGGTTCGTAGTCCACTGCGTTCACATTTTCATACGTTTTCTTAATATGTTTTTCAAAAAGAATTATCCTAATAAATTTAAATTTAACATAGATCACTGTAATATAAAAAAAATATATGTATAAGTTTCTAATTAAATATTTTATTTACATTTATGAGATACTTATCTTTGAATATTAGAAAGTATTATTTATATATAAAAGTATCTAATATATTTAAATGTATTTAAGATATTTTTTTTAATTTTTTATAATAAAATAATATATATACTTAATCAATACATTGAAGGATAATAAATATTTAATATATAGAAATTACTACAGAGGCCAATCGTGGAAAACACAAAGTGTTCCCGCGGCCGCGGATAGTGGCGGTCGAGGAGGAGCACAGTGAAGTATTAGAGAATAAAATGGACATATTAATTTCCACTCCTCGAGTGGGAATCGAACCCACAACCAGTCGTTTACAGTCACACGCTTGTGCCAGTGCGCCACGACAGGCCCCATATTTCAAAAAATATTTCTTCTATACTATTCCTTCATATGCACTTTTAACTATGCTGTACTAGATTTCATACTTCTCTGTCTGCATAATTTTCGTGAAAAGAGTCTTAAAGTATTTACTTCTATTTTTTTCTAGAAATAGATGTAAGAAATAGTAGTAGTAACACACTTATAATAAATTCAGTTAGGTTACGTTTAATATTTATATCATAAGGTGTATAAAATGGAAACAGGCAACTTAGATTTTGTAGTAACTGGACTCTCTTAGGGTATATTCTTTAAGTCTTAGTTTTAAGTACTGAAATTGTAAACAAAAAAATGTATTGCATATGATAAAAGAAGAATTATGTTAAAAAAGGTACAGACCTTATGTCCGTAGAGTGATAAAATAGAATTATAAAAAAAGTATTTCCTTCGTATATTATCAACTAAGTCAAGTAAGATTAACTTAGTCAAATATTGTGATATTATTACACATATTCGATTTTTGTATGTACATAGGTTTTCTTGGTTTCATTACTTAATACGTATGATGATGTATGTGTACAATTTAAGTAGTTTTCATAAGGTCTTCGAAAAACAACCATTTACTATGTAAGCACCAATTGATGAATAAAATTCACTGATTATGCAAGGATTTTCAAATGAGCTTCACTGTAATATTTGAAAATATATAATGTTAAGTTTTAAAATAATATGTTTTTAAAAGTTTTTGACGCTTACAGCGAAGTAATTAAAGAAGTCTTAGTGACAAGACTCTGCGATCTTCGCTATCTCCGAATTTCTGGAAATTGAGTGTTGAATGGGACGTATTAAGTGACGGATATTAACAAAATGTCCAAAACCGGACATCAACGTGTTACCAATCCTAACACATCACATTATCCCACTGCACCACGACGGTCCCAGATAGCAGGAGAATAATTATTGTTAATAATTATTTAATTAGCAAGTAATTAACAGAGTTTACGTTACACTGTCCAATTTATACAAAATTAAAATCTAACTCGGTGGTTTTCATATAAAAAGAATCGACAGAGAAATTCTCGCTAACAATATCATGATTAAAAGTAAGCAAAACAATTAATTATCACACAAATCAAATACCCTTACCAAACATTCAAATTCTCAAAAATTGTAAAAAAATCTCGCATGACGCCCTCCAATTAGACGAACTTCCTACAGACGCTACGGAGGTAGCATCTCCCTTACACAATCTTCCTTTCGCCGCCCCACCGCGTACAAAGCTTACTATATATCTGTCCGAGGCATGGTCTCTCCATCATAGTCCATACGGAAACTCAGATCTACCACACAACATGAAAGCCTTCGTAGCGGTAAGTGCAGTGCGTGTGTGTCAAATAGTGAAGTTATTCGAAATCGATTATAACAAAAAAAGATTATATTTTAAATATAATCGATTAATTTTGTGTAAAATCGTGTTTTTGTGATTAATTTGTATAGTGAATACTTGGTAGGTTTCGTGGGAAGGATAATCGATTGAAAAGTGTTTTTGGTTTCTTTTTCGGTTTTTTTAAGAAGAAATTTTAATTAAACAAGTTTTGAATATAAATATTGATTATCCTTTTCAGTGAGATTTATCAGTGCTCTATAAGTTGCTTTATACGATTTATCATCCCTTAGACCGTCCACTTAATTAAGGGACATTGCGTGCCAACATTATGTTCAGACCGGAAATACTATATGATAAAGATAAAATATATTTCGAGTAAAATTTGAATCTACTACTATTAAATTCGAATAGATCAGTTCCAATTACCCCAAAGGGTGTAATTATCAAAATTGTTTAACATTTACTTTTAAACATTTTTAAAGTGTTATCCACACTTAGGAAAATTGAAAAAGATATTTAGAAAACGTATATTTTTTTTTATACGTTACCTAACCGGTTTTCAAGAGGAGCGGGTTCGAATCCCGCTGAGTTAAAATTTTTATACGTTTTCTAAATGTCTGTATAATATTGTCTTAATATAAAGTGGAGAACGAAGTATCTTGATGCTATATTCTCTCTGACTACCCAGCCATTTCGGAAAAAGCGAGAATCTGCTTTTAAAATTTATATATTTACCTAGGTAAAAAACTTTCAAAATTGACACAATCTAAAGTTACATTTTTGTATTCAATTGCACAAAGGCAAATCTTCTAGATCATCAAACCGTGGGAACGATAGCAACAGAAACATTTCACTTTGCGCTTCATACGATTGTGATCGTCCTATTCAAATGTTAATTTTAAATTTTTAAATCCATTCAAGCTTAACTCAAGGTAGTAAAGTCTAAATTACTTAGTATGTTAGTAAAAGGAAGTTCACAGAGAAGGTGTAATTAGTTAAAGTTTTTGTATGTCTCTTGCAATATATGTATGTATGTACATGTATGTACATTTGCATATTTTCCTTGAGGAGATAAAACGATTACGATGCACCAGTTCTCGTCAATATGTCATTTCCTGTTTAGTTCTTATTAAACTCAATTTTTTTTAATAATTATAATTTTATTATTATTTTGATCGACTTTATTATATTATTCAATATTTAAAACTGTAATTAATCCCACTAGTTAAGAAATAGTTGTCGAAGAATTAGACGGTTCCAGATTTAAGCTTCACTTTTTTAAAAAATTGAGTTCATAATCAAAAAAAAGGAAACTTAACATTAACAACCTTACAGTAGCATATTGCAAAGTATTTATTCAAATTTTACAAACAAAAGTAAAGATTTACCCAAAAAATATAAGAAAGAAATGATTCTTGGGGAATTTCTTGAGTGGGGAACGGAGTGTCTTAACACTAGGTTCCCTCTGCCTACCCTGCTGTGTGCGGGATACAGCGTGAAACTATAAAAAAAAAAGAAATGATTCTTTCAAATACTAAGTGAAATTCATAAGTAAATTATAAATAATAACAATAATTATATATTATATATCTTCTGTATACTTACGGGGTATATTACAGTTGATGCAACGGTCACAGGTCGCAGGTCGGGCTTCCGTAACATATTGCTGTTGCGACAAAAAGATCTTACGCCTTTACATAACTATTAAACTTTCCCCCATAATGACAAGTGCTTAGATGTTTATGATTCTATTATAGAAATGTACTTACAAATTTACATCTAGAAGATTAAAAGGAAAAGTAAAATTTTATTTTTTAAATATTTTTAAAGTGTTATTCCACACTTAGGAAAAATTGAAAAAAGACATTTAAAGAAAACGTATAAATATTTGGACGCAGTGGGATTCGAACCCGCGCTTCTGAAAACTTTAAGTAAAATTTAATTTTTGCCTACAAATGTTGAAAAAAGTTATTTAGAACGTAGATTATATATATTATTGTATGATAGTTCTAAAGTAGGCACTTTACAGTATTAAATTTGCTCTTAAAAAATATTTTTTTAAAGAATTAAGTTGGAGTTAAAAAAAAAAAAACTGAATTTCTTCTATTTTTTTTAAAGTTCAATTCCTGAGCTCTTTTTTTTCCAAAATTTTAAATAAAAATTAAAAATGACAGCACTAATCACAGAACTTTCACTATATCAATTCGCGCATAAAATACTAAAAAAATAAAAAATATATATATCTTACATTACATTTAAAAGTTCATAATATCATTTACAAGAAACAGTATAACATTAAAAATCGATTTTAATAATCGACTAAGTTCAGAATTAAAAGAAATTGACTTTACATATAAACATTATAAATAAACAACTTATTTATATATAGTGAACAGTTAAGTAACATTTAAATGAAGATAAATTCAAATTAGACTCGTTAAATTGTTATAAATGTACATACGGAGTGCATGTAGTCGTATTTACTTGAAGTGAATGCTTTGAAAATAAAGTGGTGTGTTTAGAATACAAAATGTTAGATATTTTTGTAATTTCACGCTTTATCACGCGATCTATGCCTTCTCTATTCTATGTTTTCGGCCCATAATATAAAAAGGGTTTTTTTTTGAGATGCGGAACTCAACGCTGCACTTTAACTTAAATACCTTACATATCTTAGGTAGCTTTATTTTAGATATCTTAGATGGAAGGAGAAATTGAAATAATTTTAATATAATCAGTACCCTCCGTAAAATTTGAACCCCCAAATATCGTGTTTACAGAAAAACATGGTCCCACTGAGCCACAGCTGCCTTTATTAAATTATTTATTAAATATAAAACAATTAGAAATATTAAAAAAAAAACCATGTTCCTCCGAATTATGTATTTATAACAAGTTATAATAAATAACTTAGTCACCATTTCCCCTTCAGCCATCTAAAATAGCGAGCACTAACCCACCACGCCAAATAACCCTACATTTTCGTCATTAAGACAAATTTTAATCCCACGTCCTTATAGAGTTTTAGTAGTAGTAAGTTATGTAATTCACTGTAATGTCTCGGAAGGGCCATCACCTAAATATCGTGGCGTCATCAATACATTTCATAATCGGTTTATTCTAAACACGTTGAATTGTTAACCATATACATATGTGTTTCGTATACAAATACACACATAGTTTGATAGACAAAAGTGATGTGATATAACGCCATTTGAATTTAATTTTATTTGTGGAAAACATTAGAAAACACACATTTTCTATTTTAGCCCGAAAGTTATGTTAATTATGTAGATATGTAAATATGTTATAAAAAAATCGCAGTATTAAATTTTAAATTCGTTCAGAAAATGTTTATCTTTTTCAACAAGTCGTCCATATTTCTATTTTCTTCACTCTGGTGTCGAGGCAAAGGGCGGCGTTAAGGTCCGCCAATGAACATGCAATACCTCCGAATTCGGCGGAAAGTGGGGTACGGAGTGTCCTAACGCTAGGTTTCCTCTGCCTACCCTGATGTATGCGGGATACAGCGCGAAGTTAAAAAACAAAGAAGTCATCGTTATAAAGCTGGTTGTAGGTTCGATTCCCACTTCTGTTAATGATTATATTTAAATCATTGTTTCTCCGTTCTATCACTGAAGAAAATTTGGAAAGTGAATAACGGAGTGTCTTAACACTAAGTTTTCTCTGACTACTGCGGAAATACATATATTTCTTTTTTCTGTAGGTAAATGTCCCTACAATCAGAAATATTTTACGAAAATAAAAAGGGACTAACAAAACAGCATTCATGTACATATAAAAGCTGCAAATAAATGATAAACTGAGAATAATAATTCTTACAATTACGACTACGGTGTAGTACTACGTTTAGCTTGAAAGCTTAAGCGTGACTTCCGACTGTGTAAGCTTTCGTATAAAGGGAATAAATATAGATATCGTTGCATATAATGTTACTAGTGACATATACTCGTAATAAAATCGCTTATTAAGGGAAGGAGCAAAGGATTATTATATAATTTTAAATAAAGAAAAAAAGTAAACTTTTAAACATTTTTAAAATGGTGTTCCACACTTAGGAAAATTGAAAAAGACATTTTAGAAAACGTATTGAAATTTTGAACGCAGCGGGATTCGAACCTGCGCCTCCTAATAACAAAAATAAGCAGACGAACCTAGTGTTAAGACACTTCGTTCTCAACTTTCCGTCTGAATAGAGATATTACGTATTAAGTTGTGGATGTGTCTTAATAAAGTGGAGAAATAAAAACATTTTAAATATACATTCCCGCGAGTGGGAATCGAACCCACAACCAATCATGCTTACATCCTTTTTAAACATTTTTAAAATGTTATTCCACACTTAGGATAATTCAAAAAGACATTTAGAAACGTATAAAAATTTAAATGCAGCTCAGAGGTGAGAGCGCCTGGACGGTATTCGGGAGGCGCGGGTTCGAATCCCGCTGCGTTCAAATTTTTATACGTATCTAAATACTTACATCCGTTGTCCAATGGCGCCATGATGACCTCAAAATTATAGTTATTGAAGTGAAAACTTCTTTAGGCGCGTTGAGCGTTTAGGTAGAGGGTAAAATCCTCGGTTCGCGTCACCGACATGCTAATGATAATAGTATATCTATAGCTATGGACAGCCAGACTAGCGCACGCGCAGTAGCCTGTGTATACGTATACACTAATACATCGACTATTTCTGACTGTATTATGTGCGCGTTGGACGCTTTTTGGATAAAAAACGTCATATGTAACTAATAAATAAAACATAAAAAATTTCATATAATTTTTGCATATAGTTTTAATTACACTCAACTTAATAGTTCCGTTTTCACTTCTATCGGCAGTCCCACGACTGCTACTGTTTTTTTTCATATAAAATGTGTATATAATAATCAAAACAACATCTGATGTAAATCGTAACACTGCGCGTCTCCGACCTATGACACTGCACTTTCACTTTCTGATTCCATTATTTGATTCTAAGCTTTTTCTAATAAACATCATTAGTTGCAAAAGTTGTGTAAGTTTTTACTGGTATGAAATGTTGAGGCAAATGTTAATAGTCAATGTAATATGTTTTATTATAGTGTATATGTTATTTATTTTATTTCTTCTTCTAACTTAGAGTAATATAACAAATTATATATTTTTTAAACATTTTTAAAGTGTTATTCCACACTTAGGAAAATTGAAAAAGACATTTAAAGTATTAAAAAATACCCGCTGCGTTCATATTTTCATACGCTTTATTTAAACGTCTTTTTTTAATATATTTTTAATAATAAATTTTTCATAAGAAAATCTACTCGAAGTTAAAAAATATTCAGAAAGTGGAGAAATGATTTTTTTTTGTAGTATCTATATATTCCGTTCTACACTTCCCAACCGAAATCATCAAATCAAATGTTGAGTTGTGCGACGCTGCCCAATAATAAACATTGACCTTATCTAATTAAGCAAGTTGTGAAACATACAACCAAACGGAAATCGATCCCACGACTAATGTATGAGTATACCTATGTAAACGACTAGCCGTACTTGCGAATTCGTTTGCGTAAGAAAAAAGAGAATAATAGTAGCCTACGTACACTCTTTTAGATCAGTACAGCGGTTCCAGAGACTAGCCGGAACAAACAGACAGACAAAAAAAGTAAAAAATGTTATTTTTTACGTTTTTATTACGTATTACCAATTATATTTATATGTATTTAGTAAAGAAGACTTTATATAATATTACAAACAGCCACCCCACCATTTTTACTTTATATACAATTTTTTATACCTTTACGCTGTGTCCCGCACACAGCAAGGTAGGCAGAGGGAATCTAGTGTTAAGACACTCCGTTCCCCACTTTCCGTCGAATTCTCGAAGTATTGCGCGTAAAATGGAAATATTTACTTTATATACATGTTTATATAAAAATGAAACAATTAAAATAAACAGTTAAATATAATATAGCATTATAAAAAGAAAGTGACATGATTAAGACGTTATGCGCATAGAAACCATGTTGACCCCAAAATACTTTGTATACATACGTGAGTGAAAAATTTCACCTTCAATTAACTTTGGAAACACGGAAACCCACAATTTCGATTGCTTAGAATTTACAACACTATTATTATTGCATAGTGATGTATACATTTTTATTTTTATATTTGTTATATCGTCATTTATTTATTTATTTATTTTTTAAGAAAGGATGGTCTAGTGTTAAAATATTCCAATCTCTACTTTCCGTATATTGTTCATTTTTTATTAGGCAGAGAGATAGGCTAGTGTTAGAATATTCCGTTCTCCATTTCCTAAACTTGTTTAGAAACTTTACATGTTGAATTGCGTAACTGAACGCCGTATTTCCCTTCGCCAAACTTAAAACCCGAAACTCGTCTGAGAATCAAACTTAAAACCATCATGTGTCAGTTCCAAGAACTTAAATAAATTTATAAAAACTTTTCTTATTTAATAACGTAACACAACGCCGTATACTGTCTTACCAAATAATTAATATAACGGAAATCGAATCTAAAACCATCGTGAGTCAGAACGAAGAAACCATCTCTATTGCATTACAAATGTTTATTTAAAACGCGGTAGAGTTGTATAACGTATATTTAGTTATGCTTCGGAGATGCGTTTCTAAACAAAAGTGGACAATGGACGAAGACGTTAGCTGCAAATGTATTTCAATTTTACTTCAAGTAATAAAATGTTATGGCTTGTCCAGATAATTATTTAAAATTATTTATTTTATATTACTCTAAAGAGTTAAATGATTTTGTATGAAAATTATTTGCAAATTCATCATTATTGTTTCCGTAAACTATAGTTCATTACTTTTAAACATTTTTAAAGTGTTATTCCACACTTATGAAAATTGAAAAAGACAGTTGGAAAACGTATAAAAATTTTTGATTTGAACCCGCGCCTCCTGAATACCGTCCAGGCGCTCTCACTACTGAGCCATGCGTTCTACTATCCGCTGCGTCGAAATTCTTATACGCTTTATTATATGTTATATTTAAATGTAGTTACCTAATATATATTATTATTATTTTTTTGTAACTAAATAAATATTATTTTTTTAACAATTGCTCAATAGTAATGAACCTATAATCACGTAACTATATACCGAAACGATATTTCAACTCTATAACCGAATAGACGTATAAATTTTGCAATAAAATTTTGATTTCACGTCCACTTATGGACCATTCGCACGTATTGGTTTATTATATCTAATAAATGCATAATGAACTGTGGAAAGTAAGAGGCAGTGAAGTACCTCACACGAGTTAACACGTCTTCGCGAAAATTAGTGTTGTCATAAATCAAATACCTCCACCAAGATCCTGGTTACAGTGACGTAAAGCTAGCAGCTTACTGTGATATAAACACTTGTAAATATTGGTGTAGATTTAGAAAAAAAATTGAATGTTTTTCCTAATGGTCTATCACATCGGTCTTTAGTGACATTAAAAATAGAAATTAAATGAAAACAAATAAATGTACACATGTCCCTAAGTGGAAATCGAACACGCAACACTTACTGATTGTATAATCAAAAAAATATATTTTCTATTCTAATGTTCTTATTTCTTCCACAGTGCATAGCCCTGGCCTTGGTGGCCTGCGCCAGCGCAGAACCTCCATCCGGATACAACTACAACCGTCCCTCCGGTGGAATTTCGGGTGGAATCAGTGGACTTAGCGGCGGCGGCGCCTACCGTGCTGTCTCCTCTGGATACCAGACCTCCGAGGGCCAAAACGTCGACCCCCAACTCCTTGAACAAATCCGTCAAATCCTCCTCAAAGAAGAAGCTTCCTCTTCCTCCAGCTCAGGATTCGGTGCCAGCGCTCCTTCATCATCCTACGGCGTTCCTTCATCTTCCTATGGAGTCCCATCATCGTCCTACGGAGTCCCAAGCGGTGGCCGCGTTGTTGGCATCAACCTTGAAGGAGTGCGTCAAGCTATCCAAGTAGCCCAATACGAACAGTCCGGCGGAAGCAGCGGTGGATACCCCTCAGGTCCCTCATCCTCGTACGGCGCCCCCGCCCGTCCCCCATCCAGCAGCTATGGAGCCCCCTACTAAATCCAAACCCGAACAAGTGTTCGTTATTCAGGCTATCTCGTAACATCTCCGGAAGTCTGAATATTTAAACCAATGGGTAGATTGCCACGTACAATGTAGGTGGTGTCTCCCGGCCCCCCATCCTGGCCAAGGCCTGCGACTGTGCACGCACACGGGTTACCCAGCTGTTAGCCAGTCGTATACAACTGATGACTGACATAACTGTCATTTTTTGTATTGTCTTTGGCAGTTCTGTCAGTCGACCAGTATCAAGCGAAGTGGCTCACAGCTGGGAACGACTCTAATTCTGTAAAAAGTTTATCGATAAGTTAGCTTAATTTATGTTGTAAGATTTTGTTTTTTTTTACAAAAAATAATAAATACATTTTGACACCGTATTACCTGTTTTTGATTAAACAAAATCCTTATAAAGCCATCGGTTTAGAGCAAAGTCTAAAATTATGAATCTCACCTAATATCTGCTTTTACAAAAATACCTGTGGCCAGTCGTGGCCCAGTAGCACAAGTGTAACTGTAAAACGACTGGTTGTGGGTTCGATTCCCACTCGAGAAGTGGAAATATATAATATTTCCATTTTCTCGCTCTGGTGTTGAAGTAAAGCGCGGCGTTAAGTTCCGCCACTTAACATGCAACGCCTCCGAATTCGGCGGAAAGTGGGGAACGGAGTGTCTTAACACTAGGTTCGCCACTTAACAGGTTCACAGGACTTAACAGGTTCCTTCTGCCTACCCTGCTGTGTGCGGGATACAGCGCGAAGCTGAGAAAAAAAAACCTAATAAATAATCCTGTTCTTCAGATATTATCTGGATGCATGTATTCAACATGTTTATGCTGTAATAAAAATGAAATAAAGCCTTACGGCAGGTGCCATGCTAATACAACTATAGAATTTGCCATTAGTGAAACATAAAAATGCAAATAAGTAGATGAAAGTAGGAATATGTATTTGAAGCAACAATTAATAAATATGCGCATCAAATTAACAATGTTATTATACTCGTAGTCTACACGATGTTTTGAATTCTTCTAACTTTCGAAATTTTAACACACAATAAAAATATTTTTGTTATCTTCTTTCATATTACATATCATGGGGCCAGTCGTGGCGCAGTGGCACGAACGTATGATTGTAAAGGACTGGTTGTGGGTTCGATTCCCACACGAAGAGTGGAAATATTTAATATTTTCTTTTCTTCGCTCTGGTATCAGAGGTAAAGCGCGGCGGAAAGTGGGGAAGAATTCGGCGGAAGGTGGGGAACGGAGTGTCTTAACACCAGGTTCCATCTGCCTAACCTGCTGTGTGCGGGATACAGCGTGAAGCTAAAAATAAAAATAAAACAATATATTTTGGATTTTAGTTTATTTTCACCATTATACATAAAAAATATAACAATAACAATGATTAATAGTCCTAGAAAACGGTTTATACAGTTGGACTGTAAAACTAGTTGTTTTTTTTTTATTTAATCGAGTATATTCAACTAGGCATAGAAAAAAAAGTATGTAAAAAAACCTAATACGTACATACTTCAACAATTACGATTTATGATTTAAGGTAGTATATCTATAATTCCATATTCCATACTTATATTATAAATGCGAAAATCTGTCTGTTTGGCTAAAATACCTATCCGATTTTGATGAAATTTAGAAAGAAAGTAGTAAATAATCCAATGTCAAACATAGGCTAGCTATTTTTTCAAAAATCACCCTCTAAAAGGTTGAAATGGGAGATCTAAGTTTATATGAAAAATCTAAACCGCTTTACCGATTGTAATGAAATTTAGCATAAATATAGTTGATAATCCAAAGTTAAACATGGGCTACTTTATTTTTCGAAAGTCCACCCCCGATGGATGCCCGATGTATTCCGATTCCGGGCTCGATTCCCACCTGAGGAAATTATTTTACTGCCCTAGTACCTAGGACAAAGCGCGCGTTGAGTTACACCACTCAAGTCAGAATGTCTAGAACACGGAATGTTGAGAACGAAGTGTCTTAACACTGTGTTCTCCGGACTACCCTGCTCTATAAGAAAAAGTTTGAAATTTTTATTTCAAATTATGCTCAAAACTGAGTAGGTATATGTGCAACAAATAAGCTTAAATTGTACGTTGGAAGTTTAACTGCCCATTTTTGTTATTTAAGTAAATTTGTAATTTACTAGTGGCCCGCTCGCGGCTTCGCCTGCATGAACTACACTATTTCACTTCAGGCACGCGCCGCCATCACATTAGAAACCTCTAAAATTGTCAGTGTTTCTCCTCTATATTATGCATACATATAAGTCATCGTTTTGATTATTCTATCTATTAAAAGAAACCGCATCAAAATCTGTTCCGTAGCTTTGAAGATCTAAGCATATATACATACAGACAGATGCGGGAAGCGACTTTGCTTTATACTATATAAAAGAAAAGTGAACTTTTGATTTTTAATCTCTATATATAATAAAAGAGTAGAAAAGTCAATTCTGTACATGAAAAATTTCAGAAAAATTTTAATTGGGTGCGTTAATATATCGATAACAGAGGCCAAAAATCCACTCAGTAGAATTTTTGTCTGTCTGTCTGTCTGTCTGTCTGTCTGTCTGTCTGTCTGTCTGTCTGTCTGTCTGTTAATTTGTTCGTCAATCACGCAAAAACTACTGGACAGAAATAGATGAATTTTAGTATGGTGATAGCTTATAGTCCCAAGGTACATATAGGATAGTTTTTATCCCGGTTTTCCATGTAGTTTTTTTGGAAAAAATAAAAAACCGATATAAGTAAATCATTTGTGTATCGGTATCTACCGGATAGAAATTAATGAATTTTTGTATGGAGTTAGCTTAGAGGTTAGAGCAACATATGGGATAGTTTTTATCCTGGTATTCAACATAACTGCCACAGAAAAATAAAATTAAAAAAAAACATTCAAATTATGTCGATAGTTCACGAGTGAAGCTAAATTTGTTTCAATATTACTAATTAAAATAATTATAAAATAAAATATGCATAACATTTATTAAATATACATTTGACCGGTCTATAAAACTTTATATAATCTATACATTTTTATAATCTATATGACAACAGATGTCACTACGTTTTCTGCAACAGGTAGCGCCATTTGTTATTATATAGTTGACATTGTATTAGACATCTCCGCACTCATTAAAATTATTATTATAAAAATGCAAAAATCTGTATCTCTTCTATTTGTTATGTTTTGACGGGAATTCGTAAAGCATATTGTTGAAGATGCAGGGTCATATAGGCTACTTTATTAAAAATCAAACCCTAGGAGGTTGAAACAGTGGATGAAACTTATGTATGTTTAGTATATAGTGAGAATGAAAGATCTAAACTCCTTGACTGAAATGAATGAATTTTCTCAGGAAAATAGTTAATGAGGCAACGTCATCACAAACATAGGCCATCTCTCTTTTTTTTAAAATTACCCTGGTATTCAAAACAGTTCCCGCAGAAAAGTAAAAAACTGACAAAGTCAAATTGCATTGATTATTTGCAAGTAAAGCTATTTTTTAATGTCAATAAGTAACACAACTGTAAAATAAAAAGCTTAAAGTTTATTTAAGATATTATGACCGGTTTATAATTCTATATACCAGATGGTATATATGTACGAAATCTACTATCATATGATAGCAGATTTCGTACGTTTTCTTACTAGAACAGTTATCGCTATATGTTATCAAATAATATAGACATTGCACTAAATGTATCGATGATTTTCTCATGAACATAATTAGTGACGAAAGTCAAATATAGACTACCCTCCTTTTATAAAAAAAGCAATCCCAAATAGGCAATAGAGGACGAAAGTGGTATTTCACGTGGCGAAGCCGCGAGCAGGTCGCTAATTTAGAAATAAAATAAAATATCATGATATGATAAAAATTGTAAAACAAAAAATATAATAATTATTATTACATTTATAGTTTAAAATACGTCGAAATACTATAAAAACATTTGTATTTCTATACACAGCATCCAGTTATCTCTTTACCGCTAAAATAAATAACTACGTACGTATCTAGAAAGTCATCACAAGTGTTTCAAGTGTCACTTAAAAAATAATGAAATGCTGTTTAAAAGGCCACTTGTTTTTTTATCTCGAGTCAGCTTTCTATAAAGTAGGAAGATTTGGCTTAACGCCGAATATCTAAGTACCTACATAAATTGTCAGTCGAAGCACATGGCAAGTGAGAGTCTGCGTTCCATTTCCTTTTATCTAGATTGTTCAAGCATCTTCATGTTTTCCACGCATAGGAGAGAGAACCTAGTTCCCTACTTTCCGCCAAATTATGAGGTATTGCGTGTTAAGTGGTGGAACTTAACGCCGCGCTTTACCTCGACACCAGAGCGAAGAAAATGGAAACATTAAATATTTTCACTCCTCGAGTGGGAATCGAACCGCGGCACAAAGTGTGACTGTAAAGCGACTGGTTGTGGGTTTGATTCCCACTCAAGGGGTGGAAATAATTAATATTTCCATTTTCTTCGCTCTGGTGTCGAGGCAAAGCGCGGCGATAAGTTCCACCTCTTAACACGCAATGCCTCCGAATTCGGCGGAAAGAGGGGAACGGAGTGTCTTAACACTAGGTTCCCTCTGCCTACCTTGCTGTACAGCGTGAAGCTTAAAAAAAAAAGAGACATAATTTAATCACTTCTTCGAGTGGGAATCGAACCCACAACACGTTCTATTCCAGTCACTACCTATAATCTTGATTATACATTACAGCTTCATGCTTTTTTCCCGCAAAGCAATATAGCCAGAGAGAAACTATAAAGACATTCCGTTCTTTACTTATTTTTGTAGCTTCACGCTGTATCACGCACGCAGCAGAGTTGGTACTTTACCTAAACTCGAGACATTACGTGCTGAATGGCGAAACTCAACGCCGCGCTACGTCTTTGATATCAGAGTGGAAAAATCTTCATTAATTTTTATCTCTCCGAGTGGGAATCGCACCCACAACCACTGCATTCACAGTCAGCTATCCCACCGCGCCACGACGGTCTGGTCTGGTCACAAGTGAGAGTCTGCATTCCGTTTCTTTAATCTAGATTATACAAATATAGATTTTATCATTATTTATAAGTGATGAGGCTTTCGTAGTAAAGTTTTTTTTTATGGAATAAAGGAGGCAAACGAGCTGAAGGCCCACCTGGTGTTAAGTGGTTACCTTCGCCCATAGACATCCACAACATTAGAGTTATGGATGCGTTGCCAGCCTCGGGGATGTAGGACAAAAAGGAAGGAGGAAGGATGGGAATGATGGGAATAGGGAGAGCTGGCTTACGTGCCATCGAACCGGAACACATCATCAGATATTTGGCGGTTCGTCTTTGACACGATAGTGGTCGCGAGCCAGTCGGAGAACGAATCTCCTACCACCAAACTACTGGGTTACCCGCCTTTTACGGGACGCTACCCAGCGGCGGACGGGAATTGTATTCATAACCCGTCCCCCCACGGGTAAAATAATATTAAGATGTAAATGGATGTTACTGCTACGATTCTGAATGCCGAAAACGATATACTAATATTTTTTTTAAATGTGTATGGAAGGAATTCTAACTTTGATATAAAAAGGTTATATGTACCTTGGCATATATACTTATCCAGACTTCCACAGTGCCTACATTAAAATATGAAATGTATTTTTATCCTGTTGTAAGTAACCTACTCTTACACAAATAGTAATAATAACAATATAGCCTTTATTTCTCTGACCAGTTTCCTTAAAATACATAAGAATACACTAAACTTTTATTATCAATATAAACTTGCAAAAAATACATTTTTATAATTAGGTAAAATTTTGCAACTAAACAAACACACAGCTACAAACTGTTATAATCCTTAAAAAATATAATAACCTATTTATATTAGCATTAATTGTGTTTGTATTAACTTATTTAATTTTTCTTTTTTTTGTTGATTTTTGTTTTTTTTTTTTTATTTAGCACTCTACTCTTACACTCTACTCTTACTCTTCCATACTAAATCTCAGCATGATCTGTGGTAGTTTTAGTACTTTTATTTATTTGCTCTGATTGTTTGTAAACATGGCCTGTTGAATGGCGGAACTGAACGCTGCGGCGTATGATGACAGAGAGTATAGTTGCAGTATAATCATTTTTCATAGTGGGAATCAAACCCACAACACAACGTTTACGGAGTCGTTTTCTACGATCATGACGATGGTCTAAATTTATGGTTCACAAATCCATGTTTAACCGAGGATAAAACTATATTTTTATAGATCCTAATATCCTTTTCAGGATGATCACAATTACGAGGAAGTACTTTAAATAGTGTTTTATACTTTAATAAAATATTAATATTTATAACCATCCTCTTAGCAATTAAGTTGATAAAAACACTCGATAAATCATAGCAAAAAGAATTATGCCAACCGAACAGATGCTATCTTTACCATTACTTTTTAGTCTTCTAGTGACAAGACAATGAGCGGCTTTGAGTTCCGTCACACATCAAGCAATGTCCCAGTCGATGGTGTGGAATGTGGAAAACGGAGTGTCGAGACACTAGGTTCTCTCTACCAGGGTAGGCAGACTTTTTGGATAAGACTGGATAGGCAGGCAGGCATTTTGCCCCTTAACGGAGTTGTTATGCGGAAAAAAGCGTAAAGCTGTCTTCCTTAACAATTTATTAAAATTTCACTCTTATAACAACGACATGAGATTTAACGATCTAACAATAGAATAATATTCACATATAAATTTTAATTAATTTTAATGATGCTCTCGTGCTTATATCGTGTCGTAACAAACGTTTTAGAAAACCAAAGATTAATGTAACTAATACATAATAATTTATTGTTTTTAACACGTTGATATTAGCGTTTTTTTATGTATATAATTTATTTCTATACTATATAATAAAAAGGTAAAGTTTGTTACTTTGTTTGTAAGGGATCATCTTTGGAATTACTGAATACGGATCATGGAAATTCTTTCACAATTAGAAAAATACACTATTCAGGAGTGTTATCTATACTTATATTATAAATGCGAAAGTCTGTGTGTTTGTCTGTCACGCTTTCACAGCTAATCTACTGGTCCGATTTGGATGAAATTTAGAATGAAAGTAGTAAAAGTGACTGGGTCTAACATAGGCTACTTATTTTTTTAAAAATCAACTTCTAAAGGGTGGAAATAGGGGATGAAAGTTTATAAGAAAAATCTAAACCGCTTAAACAATTGTAATGAATTTTGGCATAAATATAGTTGAGAATATAAAATTAAACATAGGTAACTTTAGTATTTTAAAATTGTGCCCCCGAGGGTTGCAATATAACGAAAAAGTTCACGAGCGGGCCGCTAGTAGGCCATATCCCAAAGTGACTCAAATAGGTAATAAAGGGCGCAGATCACGCGGCAAAGCCGTGAGGGGGTCGTTAGTCACATATGTTTTAAAATGGTATTATGTTTTAATTAAAATTTCGTTTCACTCCACATTGAAATATGACAAAATCATATGCAATCTAATCAAACTAACCAAAACAACAAGAAATATCTTAGTCTTAAGTTAATAAAGAAGTAGGTACTCGTAGATGCAAGTCAAGCTAAATACAGTGTATTTCATCATTTTAATAAGAATATTTAAAGTCAAAATTCACAATAAGAAGTTATATGCCTCATTTTTGAACGACTTTTAGGGTTACATGCTATAAAATCTATTAGTTACTCTTCATTATGCACAAAAACGCGCAAAATTTCAAATGTTCAAGTGTATCAATATTTTAAATCGTCAATATTATTTAACCTTAAACTTTCAAAAGAAAATAAGTGGCTGACAGTAATAAGGAAAATAATTCACTTGTATGAAACTAACATCCGGTTTTGAAGTATCAAGAACGTATAGAATTACTGTAATTACGGCGAACGGGAATTGTGCTTAGAAAGGAGAGGCCTAATAAAAAGGCCTAAAAAGGATACATATCGATAATATTGTTTAGTTTTCGTTTTTTTTTGTATCATTAACGTCATTTCCCATAGGTATTTAGAGAGATCGTAGTGTATGTACACTTTGTCTTCTACTTTCTACACAAAATGAAGACAATACGTCGGTGGTAGATCTCCACGCCGTGATTTGTACTATTATAGCGATGTACCTAATGGAAATACTTTAAATATAATCATCATCAAACTCACTTTTTTTTAAAGTTCTATAGGATTTCTTTTAAAACCTTTAAGCTATTAAAAGATTGGCATGATGGCCGGAATCGTCAAAATAATCCTTTAAAAGACAATAAAGACAAAATACTACTATCATCAGATTAGCATATAAATTTAAACAAAACATATTTATATTACACTAGCTCCGCCGTAGGCCCGCTCGCGGCTTCGCCGCGTGGACTACATATTTGCTTCGTTATATTGCAACCCTCGGGGGTAGGTTTTTGAAAAATAAAGTAGCCTATGTTGAAGCTTAGATTATCAACTATATTTATGGCGAAATTCATTATAATCGGTCAAGCGGTTTAAATTTTTCATATAAACTTTCATCCCCTATTTCAACCCTTTAGCGGATGATTTTTGAAAAAATAAGTAGCCTATGTTAGACCCAGTAACTTTTACTACTTTCATTTTAAATTTCATCCAAATCGGACCGGTAGATTAGCCGTGAAAGCATGACAGACAAACACACAGACTTTCGCATTTATATTATAAGTATGGATAAGTTTTCATGAAACTTAACACACTAATATCAAAATTTGAGTTATGCCGTTTCCTCCCGAGACATTTAAATAGAAATCATTTAAATAAAGAAGATTCTCTCCTCAAGTCTCAACTATAACCCTAGTGATGTAGCTAATGTACTTTTTTAGATTATTGAACCAACCGTACACGCTCAAGATTACATTGGGGCCATGAGTAATGCGGCTATGCGCATTTAAGTTATATTTAAGTGCATTTATAAATCATCTATATAGATGAATGTCTAAAAAATGGAAGAAACCCCAGAGCACCCTGAAGGCGACGGTGGCCCACAGAAGGTGGGCCATCCACCGAGGCGTCGTAGTAGATTGAGCGGGCGAACCTGCGACGTCTCAAGACGGTGGAGAAGGTTTGCGCTGGGTTTTAGTGGGTAGTATTGGGCTCATTGGTGAGTCCCACAGTATCATCCGATCGCAGGGCTGTTCTGCCTTTTTTGCGAACGGATGGTCTGCGTAAATGCATTTCTCAGCTAATTAAAAAAAACAGTATTATTATTTATACAATGATCAACGGTTAATAATTAGTTCAAGTTAACTTAGAATTAATTTAAAGTCAAACATTTACCTAAAACATAAAATAAATAAATATATACAATAAGCTGTTCATAAAATAAATAGTTTATATTTAATATAAAATCTTAATTTTACACACTACATAAGCTTCACGCATCAAGGTAGACTCAGAGAGAGTATGTTCTCTCTCTCTCATGTTAAGATACTCCATTCTCCACTTTGCACCTGAATTCTGGACACTGGCGTTAGAGTGGCAGAACACTTTGTCTTACTACTATTATACTACACTGTGGTGTAGTAGGCAGTGTAAAGACTACATGACTCTTAATCTACAATTCTACATATAACTTTGTCTCTATTGTATGTAATTAGTTCATATGCACAGTTATTCCTCTTACTTGTTCCATTATAGGTTATTTTTCATCAAATTTATTTATTGCTTTTTTTAGCTTTACGCTGTATCCCGCACACAACAGAGTAGGCAGAGGAAACCTAGTGCTAAGACACTCCGTTCCCCACTTTCGCCGAATTCGGAGGCTTTGCGTGTTAAATGGCGGAACTTAACGCCCCGCTTTACCTCGACACCAGAGCGAACAAAATGGAAATATTAAATATTTCCACTGCTCGAGTTGGAATCGAACGCACAACCAATCGTTTACAGTCACACGCTTGTGCTACTACGCCACGACTGGCCATTTATTTATTGTTTTCACTCATTACTAAATTACTTTTCATATTACTCCATTCTGTTTCTTTTTTACTGTACAGCAAAAATATTTAAAAATCTAAATTAATTTCCAAAAACCACACGTTTACAGGCCACATCGCGACCCACTTAGACCGTACATCATTTGATCATTATGAAACGCAATCCCGCGGCTAATCGCTCGCATCGCAGACGTATTCACTGCTTACATAACACTCGTACAATGCTGATTGAAATAATCATTTTCATATTATTTTTTTTTATTTTCGCGACGGTTTTGTAATGTTGGAAGTTAAATTTTATTTCTTCAGTAAGTAATAAGTAATAGATTAGTTGAAGTTTATTATTATTTTTGTTTTTACAATCGTCTTTGCCTTGTGTTGGTAGGGAGGTAATAAAACTGCATAGGATATTTGAACATAGTGATCTGTTATTTGTCTCATATTGCATGTCGTAGTGATTTCAGGGCGTCTTATTATGTAGGGTCAAGTTGGGAATAGTGACACGGATTTTTTCAGATGTTCAAATTATGAAGAAATTCAAAGTACGGAGATGAAATTTGCACACAACAAACTTTGGTTACTAATCTTTCTCTCTGCATTATCATTTTTAATGAAAACAATATTAAAGTTGTCTTATTGTATTATAAAAAAAATAGGAAATAAGCCACTGTGTACCGGTAGTGGTTGGTTCAGTGACTTAATGTCTTCTTCGGAGCTATTTCCAATTTTCCGCCCAAAATCCATCTATAGAATTATCTGTAGATTAAATGAATTTATTTATACATTAGTAAAAATAAATTCATTTCATAATGATACTTAACTATTTCATAACATTTTGGAAATTTGTGTCATCTAATGATGGAGGAGGAAATGCAATCTTAAAAAAATAATTTTTAAATGACAAAAACGCACAAGCGCATATACTTCACCAAAACCGCCTCAGAAATGGTGGATCACTGGTTTGGATGTGTTCAGGTCTTGAATGCTTCCGATGCGTAAAGAAACACGTATAAATTGCTGCTTAGTAGCAGATAATAGATAGTAAAATAAGCAGGAGTCAGTATACCTGGCTGAGCCACTGTTCCCAACTTGACCGTACATATTTTAATTTTTACAGTTCAAACTGTGGTAGTTATTTATAAAGTCCTCGCACAATATATAACAACAACTTATAGGTATATATATTAGATATGTATTATAACAACTCTTTGATTATTTTCTCTGGCCATATAGCCCGCAATACTGGAAATAAAACGAAATTCTTTATAAGAATAAAAAATAAAACATATCATTAAACGAATATGCAACCGTCGCCCTGATGACAATACGTCGATAACATACACCGCGTTCAGAGCTTCTTACAAAATCGTGGACAACAATGGCTGTGAAAGTACGTTAATTGCCTTTAAGATGGCATCTAAGAGACGCGAGAATTTATAAATGTAGAGCAACTCTTTGCGTTTTTATAAGAAAAATAAAATTACACCTTTATTTTTTTTTAGCTTCACGCTGTATCCCGCACACAGCAGGGTAGGCAGAGGGAATATAGTATTAAGATACTCCGTTCCCCACTTTCATAGCCATATTGTGTGACGAAACTAAACATAGTTTCGTCACTCAATATGGCTAAAGACTTGATAAGGGAACAAAGACATAAATTATAAAGAAAAACAATATCTAATGGTACGCAATGGTTGTGAATAAATTAATTATTGACTTATTTATCAGATTTAATTTCAATTTGAATAATTATTTTTTAATTAAGTGGCCAGTCGTGGCCCAGTGGCACAAGCGTGTGACTGTAAACGACTGGTTGTGGGTTCGATTCCCACTCGAGGAGTGGAAATATTTAATATTTCCATTTTCTTCGCTCTGGTGTCGAGGTAAAGCGCGGCGTTAAGTTCCGCCACTTAACACGCAATGCCTCCGAATTCGGCGGAAAGTGGGGAACGGAGTGTCTTAACACTAGGTTCCCTCTGCCTACCCTGCTGTGTGCGGGATACAGCGTAAAGCTAAAAAAAAGTAACATTTTTAATTTAGAAGTTTTGTTGGGAAATAGTTCAGAGAAAATAATAATCTCTTAAAAAATAATCTTTAAACTTTTCTCCTAGGAGTCCTGTTTCTGATATTCAACACAAAAAGGCTTATATAGGCTATTTAAAACGTTCATGTCCCTGGAACTTACATTATTATTTCTAACCAGTTAAAATAATTACCAATACACAACCAAACGCAAATAAAACAATATATATGGGAAAAAATAAATTTAATTCCATATAAATTCACTCGTCGTCATTCACATCACAATTCCTTTATTTTATTTAAAAAAAAAAAAACAATAATATCAACACAATTTCTCATTTCATAAACAATTATCTACTTAGCACTAGAATATTGGCACTTAGTGAGCACAAATATATTTACAGCAAGGGCTTTCGTGGATATGTCTTGTTTCTAAAAAACGAAGAGATTTGTCACTACTTCCTGTAATATTGAGTGATTTGACACTACATTCAAGACCAGTGATGGGCAATTTTTTTTAACATGGGGTCGGTAAATGAAGAAATTTAGACAAATAAGAGTCAGAATTATAGGATTGGCTCTCGTTTTTTTTTGTATCTACCAGTCAAATATTTAAAAAATTATATTCAAAAAGATAGCTCGCGGGCTGTACAATGTCCATTACTGTTCGATATCATTTATCACCGAAACAAAATATAGACAGTTCCGTGATTAATTAAGCAAATAGTGTTTTAATAATTAACAAAAGGGCTTTGTGTAAAGTTGGTTGAAGATATTAAACTTTTTTATAAAAAGGATTTTGGTAAAAAACTTCAAGTAACAAGTTCATATCCACGTAAGTACAATAAATTTAATACTTATTATGACAATAATAACTTAAAAATATGTATAATTTCATTTTTAATATTTTTGAAACTCAATATAAACGGTTAGAAGAAAAATAGCTTCTTCTCAATTTTTATATAATACATTATTATTACCCCTTCCTTTATATTACAATTGACATAATATATAGGCACTTTAATCATTTTAAAACTATCTAATGTTTTAAAAAATTTATTATCAAATTGAATTTTAATTTTAATTAAAAATGAGCAAAAGAAAACCAAACAAAGAAAGCGTATGCGTATTTTTGTGTTTATGGTTAAATAATTTTTTTTTTAATTGCAAGAGTTTCATTATTTGGCTATTCTTGCAACTTTGTAGTTTCTTGCAATAAACAATAAATACATATACAAATTTTATATAATTTCATCGTCACAACATGTTATAATAATGACAGTAGCGATGAGTATTATCTTAGGTCATGTTCGACTTTTTTTAGTGAACTTAGTGTTAAGATACTCCTTTTTACAATTTTTGTCTAATTTCTAGACCTTTTACGTTAAGGTGCAAAATTCAACGCCGCGGCATTTTAATTACTTGGAATCATAATTTTATTAATAGATAACTAAATGGTAATAAATAAGTATTTATTTATAGCGCCGGTTATTATGTATTTTTTAACATTTGGAATAGTTGGAAATAATATAATATAATCACAATATCACCCATTTCACCATATTTTAAACTTTTGGTCATATTTCGGCTTTATACATTCCTTTCCTTTAGGCTAACACAAAGTGCAGTGTTCAATTTCTCCACTCCACACGCAACCTTTCAAATTAACAACAAAAATAGAGAATGGAGTGTCTTAATACTAAGAGCCACTTTACTATACAGAACATAGAGTGTGACAGTATGGGTATTTTTCTTTTCCGGCTAAAAGATTAAACATATGCAAGTAAGTATCGATTTGGGGAACACGTCTGATAATCGATTAAAAATAATGGAAATAATCGATTGCTTTTTGCATAAAAAAGTTTTTAACTAATTCATATTATTCAATTGTTAATTGTATAAATTGGTCTAAAAATATATTCTAGGAACATTTTCTTTATATAATACGTATTATTAGGCCTTAAAAACTTCCTTATACATACATGTGTTCAAAAATATTGTATTGAATTTCAATTGGCTTCATTTTTTTATTAGTTACTTAACTTAATACTTAAAATTTGTCACAATTTTGGAAATAATTTTAAATTATACTTAAAAATTAACATATAAACAAAATGGAATTTTAAAAAAAGCTACTTTAAAATAAATATTCTAAAAAGGCTAAAGTTTGATCAAATAATTAATATGCAAAAAAATTGAAGCATTTTAAAATAAGCAAAGTTTTAGGACGAGCACAGATTAAATAAAATTAAAATATCACTAGAGAAGCAAAAGAATAAAAAAAAGAATTTTGTACAAAAATGTCAAATTTGAGGCCATCGGTGTGTGACAGCGTCTGACTGTATACCCGCTCGGAGGAATGATATTTAAACCATTTTAACCTGGTGAAAAAACAAAGCATGTGTTCAATTCCACCATTTAACACGCAATGTGTCGAATACGGGCATAAACTAGAGAACGGAGTGTCTTAACACTAGGTTCTCGCTATCTTAGCGGTTAAAAGCACGAAGCTGAAAAAATGCAAATTTAACTAAATAAAAAAAAGCTTTGAACTATCCTAATACATAAACAATATAATACAATCATTAAGTCATCGACTAAAACCTTTCTTCACCACTTCACAATTTTAGCGTATATTAAAAAATCTCGCTTAATAAGAACACAGCATTTTTGTAAATCACTATTATTGTCTAAGAATAATTTCACATTTAAATGCAATAGCTAATAGATGTAAAGGCATAGATAGGTGTATAAAAATAAATTTCATACGTCACATCGATAATGAGGAGGCAAAAATAAATGTGTAAAAAAGCAAAACTACAGAGTATTATATGGAAGGAGTTTTTATATAATTGGAAAAAATATTTTGTTGAGCTAAAAGAACAAGAAAATTAAGATTACTTAACACGCAATGCCTCCGAATTCAGCGGAAAGTGGGAAACGGAGTGTCTTAACACTAGGTTCCCTCTGCCTACCCTGCTGTATGCGGGATACAGCGTGAAGCTTAAAAAAAATTAAGAATAAAATATTAATTACCAACATCATACATTGTTTATATGTGACACTCTCATTACCGATGTGGAACATATGGGATAATCCTACAAACATCATCACAATCTTCCAACAACTAAACAGTTAAAAGGAACCAAAGATTTTTTATAACATTCTATTTACATACCTAATAGTTCATAAAAACAATTGTCATAAATTTGTTAACAGACTAAATTGAACCCTGTACTAGCTAGCACCTTTCTCTTGCGGCCACAGCAGCTCCGGGTGGTTCAGCATGTAGTACGTCATGTGCTTCTCGCTGCCATACGTCGAAGCTTTCGAACCCAAACACATCAAGAATTGACTCTTCTCCAAATTCTTATCACAGTCCACTGAATGGAACTTATGCACTAATGTCTCATCAGTTATCCTGAACACTGTTAAGTTAGACTTTATTAACGTCTCGAACAGTTGGACGTCTTCCAAACCCCACCCTTTAATACTTAAATCGAAACCACCAACTCTCTCGAAATCACATTTGTAAATACTAAGAATACCAAAACCGAACTGTCTGAAATAACCGTAATCGTCGTTAATCTCTTTACTGTACTTCAAATTAACTAAGTCTCTATTGCTAACGTTAGTATTTGCACTATCCGCAAACTTGCCCAGATGACTGTCCGTAACAAGAATTTCGCCTTTGAACTTATTATAATCGTCTCCGTACACTACTTCCGGATTAAATTCACTGAACACTATTGGAAAGTATACTTGGTAATATTTAATTGTATTTATCCTAATACGCATAAGAGTTATGTGGTTGAACATCATGTCCACATCTATAAAGAACATCAAATCATCACTGGCACATCTTTTCAATCCTTCAGTTAAAGCGGCACCTCTTGAGAACGTTGTGGAACCCATGTACACTATTCTGATATCTTTTCCATACTTATCTCTGTAGAACTTGACTAAGGCCTCTGAATTAGTATAGTCTAAAGGATTCTTACCATCCATAAATAGAACAATAATTAAAGTGACAGTTTCGTCGCTCTTCAACACTACATCTTCATAATTCTTCATGAAACGATTAAATATTTCGAATCTTCCTAACAAAGGCAGGATGAAGTGTATCCGTCTGTCGTAAATTGGATATTCATATTCGTTGTCACCCCACTTTAGTACTTTGGGTAGATTATCTTGTAACTTATGGATGCCATTTTCAAGCGCTTCTCTGACGTTCAATTTGTCTAAGAAGCTATTCTGACTCTGTTGGTTTGGATCATCAAAGTCTTCATAGTCGCTGTATGTTTTTCCATTTGCATCGAGCTGTTCCAGTATTTCCGGTTCTTCTGCTGGTGGTGGCTCTCCCATAGGTAGCTCTCGTATTTCCAAGCCTGGAATGAAAAACAAACTAATATAATTTTTGAAGTTATTTGGCCTCCAAGGAAAAATACAACATAATTAGCTAAATTTAGATATTGATAATGTAGATATATCCGGTTTGATTGGATAAACTTGTTAGACAGTATATGAGAGAGAGATGGACTATCCACTGAGTGCAAAGTAGAGGAGATTAAGTCGGAAAGCAGACCCTGACTAGGCCGGCATTCATTCCGAAAGAAAAAGTATCGATGATTAAGACCTCTAAGATCAGCCCTACTGGGTTTTGACATTAACACTCAGAAACTTGAGAAAACCTTAACACTATATTCTTATACCGTCTTATACCCATTCAACTAGGACATAGTTGGACGGGTGTAAGAAATTTAAGTCATGTAGTAAAAATATTATCAAACAATTACTAGTAAAAGACTGCTGTAAGTAGGCATGGCGTCGAACAGCAGCGGTCATCTTCCTGCCCCTATAGCGGCGGTACTTCAGCAGCAGGTCGAGGACGAGGTCGACGCCGTGCAACGGCTGCAGCCGGATGTAGCCGTACAGCAACTCGTTGAAGTCGATCACTCGACCACGTTGACGGGACGGTGCGTTTATTATTTCCATTACCTGGAAAGGTTTATTACAATTGTGTTTAAGTACTTGATAATAGTAATTATGAATGTAATGGGTAGTGTCTTAACATTAGATTCCCTCTGCCTATCCTGCTGTGTGCGGAAGCGTGAAGCTTAAAAAAAAGTAAATACTTTTGATTCAAAATTACTGGCAAAAGAACTTTATACCTTACTAGCGGCCCGCTCGCGGCTTCGCCGGCTTTTACTGCTTTCATTCTAAATTTCATCCAAATCGGATAGGTAGATTAGCCGTGAAAGCATGACAGACAAACACACAGACTTTCGCATTTATAATATAAGTATGGATTTATACATTATAACGAAGATTATAAACTTAAATTCAACTGTCGTATACTTAGAAATTAAATGAAATCTAAGTTGTAATTGAGTGTTTGGTCTGTTTTTTATTTTAATGTTCAATGTTTACACAAAAGGGAGCCTAGTGTTAAGATATTTCGTTCTTCGATTTCTGTCAATTTTCAGACATTGTGTTGAGCGATACTCAATATAACGTTTTATTTTACCAGAACCTAACAAGATAAATTTTTAAGGAAAACTGTATATCCATACTTATATTATAAATGCGCAAGCCTGTCTGTTTGTCTGTCACGCTTTTACAGCTAATCTGCCGGTCCGATATGGATGAAATTTAGATTGAAAGTAGTAAAAACCTCAGAGTCAAACATAGGCTACTTATTTTGTTAAAAATCCACCTCTAAAGGGTCTCTAAAATTGGGGATGAAAGTTTATATGAAAAATCTAAACCGCTTGACCGATTGTAATGAATTTTAGCATAAATATAGTTGATAATCCAAGATTAAACATAGGTTACTTTATCAAATCCAAGGTTAAACATAGGCTACTTTATTTATCAAAGATTCGCCCTCGAGGGTTGCAATATAACGAAATAGTTATGTAGTTCACGCTGCGAAGCCGCGAGCGTGCCGCTGGTAAAATATTAAAAATATTTAGAATTTAATTTAAGTGCACTTTACCAACATGTTCTACTTAAAGATAATTAACCACTACAAATTAATCCTAGCTTTTAAACTTATCTAAAGTGTACAGTAAAAATTCACGAACCTCTCTTATAACGTCATCTAAAGCCTCCTTCAAGGGCGTTTCTAATCTTCTCTTCGGATTGGAGTGGTTTATGGAATATATTGATTTACTAATGAAATCAAAAGGCACGATGTCGTTGAAAGAATCAGGTTTGTATCTGTTGAAGTCTATTGGAGCACCTGGAAATGAAATAACAGACGTTAGATAAATTTTAAATTATCTTGTACCTTTAACTAAATGTTATAAATTGTTAAATATCTTTTCCAGCTACCGGCACAGTTGTGTAGCATGTGACTGTAAAAGGGAAGTTGTGGGTTTGATTCCCATTCGAGGAATTTTAAAATTTTCTTATGTTCGCTCTAGTGCCAAAGATAACGCGCAGTGTTAGGATCCACCACTTAATACGCAAAAATGTCTCGATTTTGAGCGGTAAATGGAGGACGGAGTGTCTTAATACTAGGTCCTCTCTGACTACTCCGCTATTCGAGAAAAAGCGTGCACAATTTAGCAAAATTTAAAGAGTGGCGATTATCTCCGCCTCTTAACAAGTGTTTCGAATTGAAACGATCAGTGTCCTAAGTATTTAAATACTAGGAAGGCGTTGACCTAATAATTTAAATATATCGTTATATAACTACATTTTCAAAAAATGATATTTTTTTGCGTTGCACTAAGCATTAGTAACCAGCGCGGACTACGAATCCTATCCCATATATTTCAATTTTCTATGTGTGGAAATAACACTTTAAAAATATTAAAAATAGCTTATAACATATCGTACCTAGTATACTATTATCCCCCAAGTACTCCGGATCTCCTATCTTGTCGGGGAACAAAGGCACGTCCTCCGCTATCATGTAATCCTCTACTTGCTCGCTATTCACCCCCAAAGCCTTCACCGACGACGCTATATCTCGGTGTAAGTCTAACGATTCCTCTCTTAAGTCTTGAATTTGAAGGTTCTGAAATGCATAAAAGTAAAAGGTATAGAAAAAATATGTTTTTAATGTATTGTAGCTTGATATATTCAAATTTATTTGGGGCCAGTCGTGGCGCAGTGGTACAAGCGTGTCACTGTAAACGATTGGTTGTGGATTCGATTCCCAATCGGAGTGGAAATATTTAATATTTCCATTTTCTTCGCTCTGGTGTCGAGGCAAAGCGCTCGAAGCGCGTTAAGTTCCACCACTTAACACGCAATGCCTCCGGATTCAGCGGAAAGTGGGGAACGGAGTGTCTTAACACTAGGTTCCCTCTGTCTACCCTGCTGTGTGCGGGATACAGAGTAAAGTTTAAAAAAATACATTTAAATGTAATGGATTTGTAAACGTAAAAGTTTTTGTGGATTCTATTGTCATTCGAAATTATGATTATATTTATATTATCTATATTATATTATTGTTTTGCTGTAACAAATCAAACGTAGAGTTGAGTTAAAAAAAAAACAAACTAGTTAACTCTCCACCAAGCGTTTTCCTGCACAGTGGGTTAGTCAGAAATATCCTAATGACAAGGCATTCCGTTCTCTACTTTCCGTCACTCGTCGGCGGAACTCAATGTTGCCTTCTTTAACCCGAACGGCGATATGTAAATTACTTCAACTAAAATCATTCCCGGAGAGAGAATTCAATCAATAACCAAACACACCATTTAACAAATAATAATTCTAATTCAGGAGAAAAGTGGACAACGGAGTGTCTTTACACTGGCTCCTCTCCCCCTACTCTTCCCTGTGGGAGAAAGTGGGTAGCTACCAGCCTTGAACTTCTTTACCCGCATAACAAAGAAAGGAGTAATACCAAAACAACATTGAAATACAATAGAATCGTCCTTTAAGTACGAGAAATAGCAAAGAGTGTATTGACATAAGATATTTGATCACTCGCCCGATACCAGCTCAAGCGTGTAAACAACCTCGTACACACATCGCTTACAAAGAATTTTTATTTTTTTATTTCTATACTTTTGTATAGGAGTCAAATAAGGAAACTTTATGATACGTGATTAATTCAAGCTTATTGAGATAGTGATTTAAAAATAAAGTAATGCTAGCATTAACTGATAATATTTTTTTTTTTTTTATTTTTTTTTTTATAGCTTCACGCTATATCCCGCACACAGCAGGGTAGGCAGAGGGAACCTAATGTTAAGACACTCCGTTCCCCACTTTCCGCCTTTAAGTGGCGGAACTTAACGCCGCGCTTTACCTCGACACCAGAGCGAAGAAAATGGAAATATAATTTCCACTCCTCGAGTGGGAATTGAACCCACAACCAGTCGTTTACAGTCACACTCTTGTGCCACTGGGCCACGACTGTCCACAGTAATAATAATTATTCATATAAATTTAATTTAAATTTTCTATAATTGATATATTTATTTTTATTAAAGTAAAGTGATAATTCATTATTCACTATTTTTTCAATTTCACGCTTTATCTCACATAGCAATAGGCACAAATAATCTAGTGTTACCAGAGCAGAAATATGATAAAATCTTTCCTACGATTGACAATCGAATTGGTCCATTAATTGGGGTGGCTCGGTGAGACATATATGTATACAATATTTTTTATTCCTTAGGCCGCGTACCAGGAGTGCCTATTAAGGCAGAGATAATATAGTGTCAAGAATCTCTGTTCTCCGTTATTCGTCCGAATTGAAGACATCGTATGTTGAGTTGAGCTCAACGTCTTTTGAATTAAGATATTAACTTTATCTCTAGCCGAAAAATTAAAATATTTTAAATTTAATCATGTCCCCTAGTGTGGATCGAAACGACAACCATCGCGTTTACCATCGGCCACTGTCCCACAATAGCGTGTATAATAATTAATTATAATTATAACTAGTTAAATTATATCCAGCTCGTCATTACTCCGCACAGTGCAGTGTAGGTACTGTGTACGTGCATAATACGTTCAATGCACTGCGTTATCTCTATTGATCGATTGTTTGTAATCTTCCTGTTCTAGATTTTCCATTAACAAAAATAAATGATAATTTTAATTTCTAATGATCATTTATTTATGTGAGATAGTAAATATACATAAATGACTATTCATAAGAAGTAACTTTAATTCAAATTTTTCGCCCATACTGAACAGAAAAACCTGTCGTAATCTGTAATTACAAATCTGTACTAATAAGTATTTGAGAGATATCAATTATAGTTTTTTTTACATTAAATCGTACTAAAATATTGTAGTTCCAGCCTGCGTTACGATATAACTAACAGGATTTACCTCCGAAACTATAGGATTTTCCCCGGAAAGTAGAATAGACACGAAAGGGACCAGGGCAGAGAGGGTGGGTCAGAGAGAACTGAATACCTCTTCTCCAGTTTCCGCCAAAATCTGATATACTGTGTGTTGAATGAAGCAACGCCGAGCTTGTATTGTCAAGAGAGCGAGGAGATGAAGGTAATGAAAATTTAATCCATCCATCGAGTGGAAATCGAACTCACTATCAATCACGATTATAGTCATACACTGTTCCACTGCACCACGATGGCTTTAAAATGATCTTGTTAGGACAAATAATCGCAAATCGACGTTGCTGAGCTCAAAGCTTTTAATATAAAATCTTCATAACTATGAAAACTTTAAGATGCATTCTATTACAAGGGGCATAGGAGGATAGTCAGAAAGCACAAACACTCCGTTTTCCGCTATCCATCCGAAACGGAGACATTGCGCGTTCTAGGCCACTTTGCTACAAAAGCAAAGCAAAACAATAAATAACCATTCCCAAAGCAGGAATCGAACCCAAAACCTTGATGTTTACTGTCAGACGCTCAAAGCTTTGAGAAAATGAAAATAAGCTCATTTAATTAACCGTATCGTTCACATAACTAACTATACACGATACATAAAAGTTAGAGGCATTAAATAGTAACGACGTGCTCGTAAACGATCAAAAGCTGCCGGCGTCGCGTCGCGCCGCGCCGGAACTTCGGTTTCACGGATATTTGCAACTTTGAGTTGAGTTTTGTTTTACTATATTGCAATAGCTTAATTATATATTTTTTTCTTTTTTTTTAACTTCACGCACACAGCAGAGGGTACCTAGTGTTAAGATACTCCGTTCCCCACCGCCGAATTCGGAGGCATTGCGTGTTAAGTAGCAGAACTTAACGCCGCGCTTTTGCCTCTGACACCAGAGCGAAGAAAATGGAAATATTAAATTTATATTGACTTAATTTTATTTTGTGCAAAATATAATTATCTGCATAAAAATTTTGATATCCGTATTTATGTTGAACACACAGCTTTGGACCTTTAGAGTATTGCCGCCTAACGCATGGGGAGCTTAAAGCAGGCAGCTATTGGAGAACTAACATATTTTACTCTGATTATCTCATATAACACAGATCAATACTATTGACCATTTTAGAATTCTGGAGGCATTGCGTGTTAAGTGGCGGGACTCAACGCCGGGCTTTGTCTCGACACCAGAGCGAAGGAAATGAAATATTAAATACTTTAATTCTGCGACTGAGAATCGAATCCACTATCAGTCGCGCTTACAATCAGTCTTTGTGCTCCTAAGCCACGACTGGCATGGGTATACTTAAAAAACTCTAATTGTATATTATTAAGGTCAATTGTATTGATCGATTGTATAGATTTTAGGCTGACTGGAAATTTTAGATTACGTTTTAGTTTTTGATTTAAAAATATTAACATTAACATTTTACCTGACAGTTACAGATATAATTATTCATTAATTTTTGCGAATTATCCTCGAAATGACAGTCACATTTTTGAAGATTTTTATATATCATTTTGTTTATTATCAAACAGGGTTAGGCTATTACTCAAAAATGTTCAATAACAAAAGTTTATTGTTTTGTAAAGAAATTCATAGTTACTATAAAAGATAACCCTGCAAGTTAAACACCGACTAGAATGTCTCGGTTTAATGAGATGCAATTATGAATAACCAACAACGTTAATCGTGTCGAGGATTATCTCATGCCTGTTCATTGAACTACCATAAGGTTAGTATTTTATTTACTTATTTCGTATAATTATTATAATTAAGCTTTTTTTTAGTAGTGCCCTAAATAATAGTTTGAAATGAAAATGATTTTACGACAGAGTTAAGAATATACCTAAGGCAAGGGCAAGGCAAGACGCAGCTAGTTATCGCTGCTTTGGAAGAAGACTGTCACATCTCCAAAAATCATCATTATCGAGAAGACGTCGTTTAAAGTTTTTTAAACCGAAATATCCAGAACATTCATCCAAAGTAAAACGGACACATCTGCCCTCTGACGGCAAACCTTGCAAGCTTGATTTATTGACAGTCTTCCACATAATAGTATACCACATTACCATCTTGAGACATGACTAAACTGGAATTCGAAAATTTTTGAGATGTAACAGTCTTCTTCCAAAGCAGCGTTATAATGTCTCGATTTATGGCGAAAACTAAAGATCGGAGTGTCGTGACACTATTCTGTCTGCCTTAGCGGCAAAAAGCATGAAGGTACAAAAAAGTGGGCACTAATTCGTGCTCACGTTTATATTTAAAATATATGTATGTATCGAAGTTTGCATGACTCAGAATGTGACATCATGAGTGAGTAGACTCAATATATAGATCTTTTGTTTTCATGATTTTTACACATTTTGTTATGAAACTATTTTAACTAGAATAATAGCGTATAAAAATGGATTAAATGAGATAACTTAATGATCATTTATTTTAAAATAAACAACAATCTATCTACAGGTGGATATTTAAAATTTTGAAAATAAGGGTCAGTCAGTTTACTTAATAACGAACAAAATTAGAAGTAAAATTAGATAAAATCTCTTTTTTCCCGTTCATATGAGAATTTTGGCAAATCCTTTTTTAGGTGCTACCCAATATATCATGCAAAACACATGCAAAATTTCAGGTCTACACAGATCAGGTCCTTACAGATATTTTTTTTTTACAAATCTTTCTACCTCAATCATTACTTTTTTCCAAATACAACCAACTACAACGAAACAGCATTGATCACAGTCACTTATAAGCTCTAATAGCTACATTACTTTTAGAAAAATAGAAAAAAATAACATTTAAAAGTGGCGGGATTCGAACTCGCGCCTCTTCGAAACTTTTTCAAAGTTTAATGCGCTGGTTCACTACTACTATTATTTTTTTTAGCTTCGCGCTGTGTCCCGCACTCAGCAGGGTAGAAACCTAGTGTTAAGACACTCCGTTCCCCACGCACCGCCGAATTCGGAGGCATTGCGTGTTAAGTGGCGGAACTTAAAATGATGAAATGAAATGGAATGGAAATATTAAATATATCCACTCCTCGAGTGGGAATCGAACCCGACTGGCCACTAATTTTTATACGTCTTCTAAAAATATTCTTCATATCCTAACTAGCGAATAATACTTGAAATACATAAGAAAACAATTATTCATATATAAACAACCAATTAATACTACTACCAATTACCTTAAAATAAGTATGTAATCTGTACATTTGACGGTGATCTTTGACCGGATGTAGCGTGATGGCGCGATGCACTTCCCTCTTCTTGAGCCTGCCGGTGTACGCCAACGCGCCGCTGCCATTGTGATGCAGGATGGTTTGCATCTGCAATATGGGAACATTATGTTTAGATATATCGCCGCTATAAAAACAATTTGCCCCTAGTATTATTTTCAAGATATATAATAGCTTATGTTTTGTTATTATGCGTTTAATCCATGCTAATATATTGGACGGCCGGTACAGTGTATATTGTATCTACTGGCCCGATTTAAATTAAGTTCAGAATGAAGATAGTTGAACACCCAATGTCAAATATGGGCTATTTTTTTTTTAAAAAAGTTAATACTTAAATGGTTTAAATAAGGGACGAAAATTTCAATAAAACGTTGTGCGGCGCAAGCGAATTATCATATGTCACAAAAACTTATTGTCCGTAATAAATCTATTTCAACCGTTATTATGGAAAATTAGTTTTTGTTTATAAATATTATAAAAACATTAAAATGTAATTAATATTTTTATTAAACGAAAAGTTGGCTGTATGAGTTACATGTTTGTTATATTTAATGAAAGTTAAAAAAAAATAAAGAGAGTATGGCGGGAACGTGGCGTGAAAAAGGCGCTCGGGAATTTATTCTTATTACATTAGAAATAATATAAGTTCAATACGGGAAAGTGTACATTGAAACTTTTAAAATGCATAAGAATTGAAATATTGACTTGTTTTAGTGATATCCATTATTGGTGCATATTTGTAAATGATGAAGATTTTTATGAGTGAGTGAGTATTACATAATTAATGGGAAAGTAGCATAAAATTGAAATAATATTATTGAGAAATCAATGACATCATAATATTAAAGACAGTACATAAATAACAGTTAAAATATTTCTTTCTTTTTCTTTCTTCTAAAATGAGCAATTTGCAATACAAATTAATTAATGCATCCACCGCGCCGCACCGCCATCTTTGAATAGTTTTGTATAGACGTTGTAACATTCCTGAATATTATGAAATTTACAAATTATTTAAATACGGGAAGGTTTACTTATTGTTATAAAATATTCATAATTGACGCGTACGATAACTAAAGATTTTAAGGCAATTGTTATCTGTCTGTTAAATTTGTGAAAAGAATGTAAACATATAAAGAAAGAAAATCATGTAAAGGAGAATAACACAGTCATGTTCAAAAAGTAAAAAAAAATACATGCGGCGTCAAGCCGAAACCCGCTTAATAAATTTGTGCGGGCCGCCAAGTGTTTATTTAATATTATAGGTATTCTCCCGCTAATATAAATTAACTTTTATTAATTTTACGTTTTCTTTTTCTTAATTATTGCACGTAATTTTGATTTCATTTTGTGTTATTAGTAATGTAATATTTTTTTTTTTAGCTTCACGCTGTTCCCCTACCCCTAATGTAATATTAAAGATATAAATACTATTTTAAATACACAAAAGAAGTGTAATTTTTTCCCGCCAAAACTATTTGAATTTTAAGAGGCTCGTTACTTTATAACAAATATTAATTATGATTTGTAAAAGATTGGAACATCCGATTGTATTACTTATTGATTTAAGTTTAAATTAAAAATTTAAAAAACACATTAAAAGCTTCTAATTTTTAAATTAAAGCTTCATACCAAGATACTAAGAATTGAAAACGGAAAACAACAGGAAAACATGATTCTTCGAAGAATATTCTCCGTCCACGTGTTTCGATTTCGTATACAAACGTTTATGAAATACAATGTATTGCTAAAATCCTATATTGTATATTAGTCTTGTCCGGTTGTCATATAATGCACAATTAAATTTTAAAAATTATAAATTAAATTTAAAATTAAATATAAATTGATTAATTAGCGTCCTTTTTAAAAATATTAAATAAAATGCATTAAAAACTAAATTATTAGACATCGCGTCACGTAAAGTAACGTTAGCAACATATTTGCTTATACAAACGTCAATGTTAAGTTCGTTTCGTTTGTTAAAACTGTTATTCGTTAACTTCATATACTTAAAAGCATCATTGTAATTAAAAAAACAGCTTTCTATATTTCTCCGTATAAACTTTAAGTATGCTTAACTTATATTTATTGCACATAAAATTTACTTTGTAAAAGGGGGATTAAAGCTTTTTCTAGCAAAACAAGGTAGTCAGAGACAACCCTAATGTTAAGACACTCCGTTTTCTGTTTTCTTGGTCCTGATTTCAGGCGTAAAGTGAAGAACCAAAGTTTCTTTTTAATTTTTTTAGCTTCACTCTGTATCCCGCACACAGCAGGGTAGGCAGAGGGAACCTAGTGTTAAGACACTCCGTTCCCACTTTCTTTTTCATATATTTACATAATGATATGTATAACATAATCAATGGTTCCGTAACTGCCATAACCATAACGTAACCCATTAACATTAAGCAAAAGAGAAATCCAAATCGATTATAATAAATAAAATTTAGAAATTATTTTTTTTAAAATTACACTTATAATGTATATTTCAATAACTTTTGTAAAGAAAACGATTGTACGGAGAATATTAGAAATTATCGATTAGAATTAATGTCAGCGGATCAAAGAACATAAAACGGTCACACGATAACTATCAATCAATTAATTGTACACGATGTTTTGAATTAAAATTAAACGACTTGTTACGTCTATGCTTTCATTTTGCCGACAATTAAAGATAGGCGTACAGTAGATAGATATATAGATAGAGAGAGAGAGAGAGAGAGAGAGAGAGAGAGATAGAGAGAGAAGAGAGAGAGAGAGAGAGAGAGAGAGAGAGAGAAGAGAGAGATAGAGATAGATAGAGATAGATGAGAGAGAGAGAGAGATAGAGATATAGATATATGAGATATATATAGTATATATATATATAGATAGAGAGATATATATAGATATGAGATAGATATATATATATAGATATATATATATATATATATGTATATATATATATATATATATATATATATATATAATATATATATATATATACTTAAAATTTTAGATCTGTATATAAAATCATATAACCTTCATATATTATTAGGCACAATCAATTTATTAATAAATATTATTTTGCGTTTTTGACCATTTTCTTGCGTGTATCAAAAAAATATTGCGTGATTACGGCCGTTAAGAGAGTTTAACATTGTTATGTAAGAATCTAAATAAAGTTATTTATCACGTTTATGAATACGTTATGAATACACGTTTGATTTTTTTAATTACTTTTACTACGTTCCACACCCACAAGGCTTAAAACATGAACACACCCAACATTCAATAACAATCGACTCACAATTTGTGAAATCCTTAAACAATACAAGTTAATCAAGTAAAATAAACAATAATACCATCACGGCACAGTAACAACAGTACGTCTGACTATAATCGTGATGGGTTGCAAGTTTGATTCTCAGTCTGAGAAATGATCAGAATTGGTCATTTTCATATCTTTGCCCTGGTGAATAATACAAAGGGCGGTGTTGAAATTCTCTACTCAACATGCAATATGTCAAATTTAGTAGAGAATAAAGAACTCAAGTAGTGAACGGAATGTCTTGATATTATGCTCACTCTTAAAACCTTGAAAAAAAATAACATCTTTTTTTAAACATTTCTAAGGTGTTATTCCACACTTTAGAAAACGTATAAAAATTGCTAACAACAAAAATAAGTTGTAAAAGCATACAAGAATTTCGACGCAGCTGGTAGTAGAACGCATAGCTCAGTGGTAAGAGTGCCTCAACTTTATTCAGGAGGTGCGGGTTCGAATCCCGCTGCGTTCAAATTTTATACGTTGTCTAAGTGTCTTTTTAACAATAACCTTGTTAAAATACCTTCGCATTCATTATTTTAAATGCAATTTACAAGTATTATTAATAATTGTTAACACATTATTACTAACAGTCGACTGTATGTATGTAATTAATGAATGTAACTACTAAATTACTTTTAATCAAACATCACCTACACAAAGGTCGCTTAATTACTTATAACATTCAATTAGCTCTATCTAAGAAACGTTATTTAATAAGATAGTGATCGAAAAATACATTAATTTACAATGTCTTTTTTGCAGCTTCATACTTTTCACGTATGGCAGGCGTTCCGCCGTTTGGTGAGATGACAAAGCGCGGCGTTGAGCTCCGCCATTCAAAATGCGATGTCTCGATTTCAGAAAGAAGAGAACCGAATGCGTGGACACCAGGTTCTCTTTGACTACCCTCCTATATAGGTACAGTGTATAAAAAAAAGCTTCACGCTGTATCCCGCACATAGCAGGGTAGGCAGAGGGAACCTAGTGTTAAGACACTCCGTTCCCCACTTTCCGCCGAATTCGGAAACATTGCGTGTTAAGTGGCGGATCTTAACGCCACGCTTTCCCTCGATACCAGAGTGAAGAAAATGGAAATATTAAATATTTAGACCCCTCCTAGTGGGAATCGAACCTACAACCAGTCGATTACAGTCACACGCTTGTGCCACTGCGCCACGACCGGCCTCAATAACAGTATATAGCAAAAAAGAAAAATTTCCATAACCAATAGGTATATTCTTCTAAGAGCAACGCGTGAATAATTTAACGTAAGGAAGCATAATGTAAACACTAAACCCAAACAAGTATTTGTATAATAACAAAACATGGAAAAAGTCGTGTTTGCGAAGTTAGGGAAATCGTTAACAGATGAATAGACCGACATTATGTTATTCATTTTATATACATGCAAATAACTTACACGTGAAGTTATTTTTACAATATAGTTACCTTGACGTCATTATTTGTGTCTGAAGTTACAACAATATAACGGCCTAAGTAGATTTAATTGAGAAATATTATGTTAATTCTACGTTTTTCTAGACGCTTTTCTAGCATAGCGGGGTGGTCAGAGACAACTTAGTGTAACGATATTCCGTTCTCCATTTTTCGCCCAAAATCGAGATGTTACGAGTAGCCACGCCTTATCTTGTCAACATAGTGGAGATATGAAAATAATTTTAACATAAATAATATTTTTTTTAAATGCAAATATTTTCTCATACAATTAAACATGACGTCGGTGTAGTCTGAAATCTAAACCTCTCAGTTCACTCATTCGTAAACACGGAAGATGTGTGCAGAAAAAAATACCTGTCGAGAACTGTCGTCAATTTATTGCAGGACCATTTACCGAAGATTATATTATAAGAATAATTTCGAATTTTGTCGTATAGCAAGATGAGCCAGTATACTGACTGGCTGGTAGACAAACGATAATAAGCTTTTTAAAAGGGCTCATAAACATTAGACGCGACCATGAGTCGGAAGTCCCAGACACTGTTCCATCTTCTTTCCTACCATGTCATATATGGGCTATACAATTTTTACTAGCACAGTAAAAACTGTCTCTAACATTACAACAAAACAACAGGGAAGAAAATTACTGTGAATTTATCCACAGTAATTTTTATGCCTTTTAATAACAGAAAAAATTCTTTAAAAGCTTTTTACCATTTGCTGGGGGCTTTCAAATGTCTTATATTTTGACACCTTCACCACCAAGGCCGACAACCCATCCACAACTCCCTTAACATTGTTGATATCCATAGCCGAAGGCATCCACTTACAATCAGGTGGTTCCTATACTACTTTGCCCCCTTTTACAAATAAATCTAAAAGCAATCCGTAACATTTTACTATAAGTGGGGTAGCTATTTTAGGAACTGGTCTTTACAAGACCTTATAGAGATCACCGAGCGGGGACACGGATAGACGGCGCGACAAGTTTTTGCAACGGGACTAACAGATGTTAGCAATTGTGTGGTAATGAGGACCAAATACTGTTAGATGATATGATTCAAATAGCCTTTCAAAGATTTAACCTGTTTTTTTATGCATATAAATGGATATGTTGGTTTGATTGTGAAATATTTTGATTTATAGTGTTTTTGTTTATATATTAATTTGTAGGACAGAAGGATTTAATCATATAACCTGATTTCTCTTGGAAGGTACATGGATACATTAAAATCTATGACTTTTAATAACCTTGCGTTGAGTGACGGAAATGTAAATAATAAAAAATAATAAGTATGTAAATGCTTATTTTAACAAAAAGTGCAATGTATAGTGAATCATTACATGAAGTATTACGTGAGCACTATAGGGGGATGGGGTCTCTTTGCTATGCTTATTTTTGATGACATGGGGAGTAGGGGAGTCTAGATGCCGATAGCGTCATCTGGAATTGTTATAAAATTAAAATTATAATATAAAAGAATACATTAATTGTAAAATGTTTACGTAAGCATGGGAGAGGGGGGTAAGAGCTTTGCTTACTTTTGCTGACAAGGGGGATGGGAGGGTAAATAATTGTAATAAATCTGCTTACATAATACTTATATGACTCTTTAGTAAAAAATAAAGATATGCACTATTTGATTCTATAAATAAAACCATTAAAATATTTCGGCAACAAAAAATTCAGAGAACTGCAATAAGAACCCTGATTAAATGCCAGGAAACAGAAAAAAAAACGGTTATTTTAAAATGTGATATCAACTAGCCTAGTGGTATGTTATTTTTTTTCTTTGAACTGAATGTTAGTATTTTTTTACATTCCGTTAAAATAATGAGGGTATGATTTGTACATAAATATACTAGAATATCAAATAAAACAAAATATGAAAATCCTCTAAAATGTACCAAAATTGGAAATTATTACTATAGATGTCGTGTAATACTAACGTTAAACGCGGACACATGTTTTTTTTTTAGCTTCACGCTGTATCCCGCACACAGCAGGGTAGGCAGAGGGAACCTAGTGTTTAAGACACTCCGTTCCCCACCTTCCGCCGAATTCGGAGGCATTGCGTATTAAGTGGTGGAATTTAACGCCGCGCTTTACCTCGGCACCAGAGCGAAAAAAATGAAAATATAAAATATTTCCACTCCTCGAGTGGGAATCGGACCCACAACCAGTCGTTTACAGTCACACGCTTGTGCCACTGGGCCACGACTGGCCAGATACACACATGTGCTTATAATATAATCTATATATAAGATATTTCAAATAATGAATGAGTAGGCTGTCTAGGAGTCTAGGACAGACGTTACTTTCCCGTTCGGATTTCACTCACCTAGGTCACACAACCGGTCTCCACTACCTGTACTTGCAAAACTATTGCGACTTGCTAGATACTAGACCTATAATGTTATACATAGACCACCAACATTTGATATACTTATGAATGAATAATGAGTATAGCTTTTTATTTAACTTGAAGCTTTTTTTAATTAGAGAAACGTAATGTCTGACATTCCGGTCTCTTCTTTCAGCCCAAACTCTATATTGCGTGTTGATTGTCAAACCTTAACGCTGTGCTGTGTCTTGTTCTTCAGAGGGAAGAAATGGTATATTCAATATATTTTGATCATTTCCCCGAATGGAAATCAAACCCGAAACCATAGGGTCGAAGTTAAACGCTGTTAAGCTTTGTCACAAGGGCCTAACGATTAAATATTGATTAAATATTATTTATAAGAACACAAATATTTAATGGCAAAATACTCATAATTTTAGTTAACAAGATAAATTGATAAGATATTAGGAAAATATTGTGTAATACTAATATCGTACATTACATCACATTAGTAAGCAGATTTTTTAAAAATTATCGTAATTTTAAAACATATAAGAATATGTTAAGCCTTAATGCTTAACTTATGTAAACTTTTAAACATTTTTAAAGTGTTATTCCACACTTAAGAAAATTGAAAAAGACATTTATTGCATTGCTCAGTGTTGCGAGCGATTGGACGGTATTCAGGAGGCGCGGGTTCAAATCCCGCTGCGTTGAAAATTTTTATACGTTTTCTAAATGTCTTATGTAAACTCACTTATATTTAAACATCACAGTGACACAGTGGCTCCGTGTCTGCTTATGAACAGAATGGCTGTGGTTTCGATTTATATCTTTCAAAAGAACTTTTTTACATAACATTACATAACAATACAGTAAATAACGGCGTTGAGTTCCGCAATATAACCCTTAAAATTAAATTATTAACTATGGGACAGAATGTGGAGACCGTTGAGTTCGGACACCAAAAACAAAGCCAAGAGAAATTTCTAGTAAGAAAAAAATTACGTAAACGTTCTCCCAGGGAACTGCTGATATAGAAATTCCTTCCATGTGAACAGGTGTTGAGTGTTGACATCATCGGCGTGAGAAATGCAAAATTGCAATTTGTGAATTATATTTTCATTGTATTTTCTGGATCATTAATTATTAGAACTTACATCGAGTAGGTCTTACTTTAGTTTAGATTATAAGTTAAATGTAATTATTTTTAATTAATTAAATTAGTTTTAAATAGTTTTTGGTTTTTTTTTCGACCTTCTGGCTGTAGCTAACGTAACTGGCGCAGTCGGTAGGATACTAGAATAGAATAGAACCTGTTAGGTCATCGCTAGTATCCTGAACCTACGGACCAGCTGCAGAACCGGGAGGAGAATCCAAACTTCGATTCACGAGGAGAAACCAGAAATGAAATTTATGTGAGTACATTTGAACTATTCTCGTGTTGCTCTATCCTAGTTATAATTCCTTTCCAAAATTTTTCATCCTAGAGTTTATAGACGGGAATCTGCATCGCAGCAGGCCCGAAATCGTAGTTTAGATAGTTATAGAAATTTAAGTTTTAGTTTAGGAAATAATTTTGAATTTTTAATTAACGAAAAATTTAAAATGGCTCAAGATCTTGATAACGTTTATAAAGTTCTTAGAATAGTTCCGGAATTTGACGGAAATCCTAATGTATTAACTAGATTTATTAATATTTGTGACCAAATTGTAACGCAATATTTAAATAGTACGCCGGGTAGTGAATTGTCTAATTTATGTTTATTAAACGGGATACTAAATAAAATTACGGGAACTGCCGCTTCTACAATAAATTCTAATGGTATACCAGATAGTTGGCTGGGTATAAGAACATCTTTAATTAACAATTTTTCTGACCAACGCGACGAAACAGCCTTATACCTCTCTTTAGCCGTACAGGGAAGTAAATCTCCCCAAGAATTTTATAGCCACTGTCAAACGATATTCAGTACGATAATGACCTACATTACTTTATATGAACCTATACCAACTACAATAGAAGCAAAAAAAAGAAAAAAAAAAAAAAAAAAAAAAAGGAAAAAATATATTAGAAAATAATTAGGACAAAATTGTATCCGAGTTTAATAATCATGTTAGCTTAAGTAAGGAATGGATGTCGAAACATAATAGTATACTTACTCAATTACTTGAAAATCAAATTAAAATTAATAACACTTTAGAACTCATTTTAAACTCAAATATCTACAAGGAAAATAGTTTAATTAAATATGCAAAATTTGCTCAACTTTTTGTAATAATAGGAGAAAATATAGAAGATTTAATGGCCGAGTTAATTAGGATAGAAAATATGTTAGTTTTTGTTCGTATTCCTACTACACACCATTCTATGATAGAGATAAGTGTTTTAAAATTAATGATAGATCAATAAAGAAGTATATATGATAAAGATCAAATTATAGACTTAGAATTAAGAGAATATTACGATATTATAAAACCAGGATGTTATTATACAGATAAGCAAATAGTAATAATTTTTAAATTTCCAATAGTTTCCGTAGATATCTACGATCTCTATAAACTTTCCATCGTACCTAACAAAGTCCAAAATATCCTTATACCTCCATATCCTTTCATAGCAATTAACGAGAACTCGTTCTTGTACATGGAGACTGAATGTCCGAAGATCACAAACTGGTATCTTTGTGAAAAGGAAGTTAATCAACGTATTCCTGCAGATCCTGACTGTGTGCAGCAACTTATTGTCAATCAAGTTTTAAATGATTTTTGTCAATATACATCAGTAACTTTAACAAAGGGAGCAATGGAAAAGCTTGATGATCAACATTATGTGCTATCCTTTCCGCATCTCAGCAAAGTACAGTTAGTCTGCGACAGAAAGGAATTAACATCACTCCAGGGCAGCAATATAATCACTATTCCTGTAAAATGTTCTATAAAAACTACAGAATTCACCATCATAAATGACAGTGATGACGTAAAGGGTCAGCCACTTAAATTGATGCAAATACCGTTCAGTGCAGCTTATCAAGATAATTTTCCTACTCATTTCAATGTAAAATCAATAGATTTACAAGAACTTCATAGCATTCAAGAGAAAATAATTAAAGAAAAACCAATACGACTAGATAAGCTACATTCAGATACATTTTATCATACTACGATACCCTTATATGTATTCATGTTAAGTGCAGGTGCACTTATTATAGGCATCGCAACCTATCGTTATAAGTTTAGAATAAATCGAAAACATAATGAAGATACAAATTCAAACGATAATATAAGGGAACAGTTGGATGAAGCAGGGACATCAGGAGAGCGCAGCAAGATGCCAGCCACATTTTATCTCAATGTTCTAAAATAGTTGCTGATCTGAGGGTGGAGGAATTACGTAAATGTTCTCCCAGGGAACTGCTGATATAGAAATTCCTTCCATGTGCACAGGTGTTGAGTGTTGACATCATCGGCGTGAGAAATGCAAAATTGCAATTTGTGAATTATATTTTCATTGTATTTTCTGGATCATTAATTATTAGAACTTACATCGAGTAGGTCTTACTTTAGTTTAGATAATAAGTTAAATGTAATTATTTTTAATTTATTAAATTAGTTTTAAATAGTTTTTGGTTTTTTTTCGACCTTCTGGCTGTAGCTAACGTAACTGATATGTAAGCAACGCATTTTCTAAGCATATTGTTTATTCCTAATTATCACATGTAAAGCTATTTTATCTGCAAATGGAAAGAACTTTCTTGTAACTGGTTAGATAAATATGCATTAAAGGTGTTAAGTTAAAACATGTATCAGTATGTGAAAGGGGTTTTAAGTGATGTTAAACTGCATTTATTGTTTAAACTATTGCTCTTTTGAATCGAAACAGATTTGCAAACATGATTTTTTTGCATAAGAACGAATTGGTAAATGTATGATATAAGAGGCCAGTCATGGCGCAGTGGCTAAAAATGTGCCTGTAAATCGCCTGATTGTGAGTTTGATTCCCATTCGAGGAGTGGAAATGTTTAATATTTCCATTTTCTTCGCTCTGGTGTTGAGGTTCCGCCACTTAACACGCAATGCCTCTGAATTCGGCGGAAAGTGAGGAATGGAATGTCTTCACACTAGGTTCCCTCTGCCTGCCCTGCTGTGTGCGGGATACAGCGTGAAGCTAAATGATATGGTATAAGAACGCATTTACCATTTAATCAGAAGGAGCGGAAGTTAACGCCACACTTTTAATTATTCTCTGAATTAATATAAATATACAAAGATTGCAATAATTATGTCTTAACGAAGCCATATACACGACGTTTTTATAATTATCATTACTTTAATAAAACTACTACTCAATAAAAGTATAAGAAAGAAAGTGACATACTTTTTTAAACTTATTTATACTGTATATATAAATCATTATGATGTACTACAATAGGTAGTCTACATGCACCTAAACATTCCCCTTTTTCTGTTACCAATCTTACCTCTGCCGTAGGAGATCGCCTTTGCATACATTTTGTTTAAATTTATTATTTTCTTTTTCTAATTTGGCTTTTGGTATGCAATAAACCTTCATTAAGAATAACTGTATTTTTTTTATTTAACGTCACACTGTATCCCGCACGCAGCAGGGTAGGTAGAGGGAACCTAATGTTAAGACACTCCGTTTCCCACGAACCGCCGATTTCTGGAGTAACCAAGTGTTAAGTAACGGATCGCAACGCAACGCTTTGCTTCGATACGAGAACGCAGAAAATGGAAACAATTAATATTCTAATTCCTCTAGTGGGATTGGAACCCACATCTAGCAGCGTTTACAGTTACACTTTGTACCCCTGCGCCACGACTCTCTTCACTGGAGAATTGGTTTTTTTTCCTATTCTTAATAATTTAACAGTCGTGGCGCAGTGGCACGAACGTGTGACTGTAAAGGACTGATTGTGGATTCGATTCCCACTCGAGGAGTGGAAATATTTAATATCTCCATATCTTCGCTCTGGTATCAGAGGTAAAGCGCGGCGTTAAGTTCCACCACTTAACGTGAAAGTGGGGAACGGAGTGTCTACACTAGGTTCCCTCTGCCTACCCTGCTGTGTGCGGGATATAGCGTGAAGCTACAAAGAAATAATAAATTAAAAATATTTTTTTTTGCCTATCTCGCTATGCTAGAAAAAATGCAACTGAAAGAAGATGTACATCACACGTTGTAATCACATGTAGATATAGATAGATAGATAGATAGAAGCAAAATCAACAGTAGCAGATAAGGATTGCAAAGTCAATTTACATCATCTGGCACTGTCAAGATTATCTTAAGAGATCAGGTGAACGAAGATACGCGTATAACGCTTGCGTTAGTACGTTTTATTCGATATCAACGTAAAATGTTAGTGTTTAATTAGATAAAGTTCAAAAAATTAAACCTGTTTTAAAATAATGTTAGGTGAAAAATAATTCTTTAATATACGTAGAAAAATGTAACGTTTAAAAGCACTGTATGTTGAACGGAGTGTTATAGCACTAAGGTTCTCTATGAAGTTTTTTTTTAATAAATAAACAAGGCAAACAAGCAAAAGAACCACCTGATGATACTTCCGCCCATGGACATCGACCGCATTAGACAAGTTGTGGATGTGTTGCCAGCCTTGGAAGTGAAGGAGGGAAAGGAAGGAAGGGTGGGGATAGTGGGATTAGGGAGTACTTGCTTATATGCAATCGAACCAGAACACATTATCAGATGTTTAGCGGCTCGTCTTTGACATGATAGTGGTCGCGAGCCAGTCGGAAAACGAATCTCCTACCACGCGAATTCCTATGTCTACCTCTCCTGTAAGCCGGATACAACATCCAGCTTATAAAAATTAAGAAACCAGTTAGTCAAATAGCCTAACCAGGAAGGATAAGGATTTTTTTTTAAATAAGAATTGAAAACGGGGTGGCTTTTGAAAGAATTGTTGCCCGCAACCATCGCGTTAATAGTGAAGCACTGTGCTACAATGGTGTTTAATGTAATATTAGTAAACTTACATAACTTAAGCATTAACATTTAACATATATTAAAATATGTTTCAAAATCGCGATAATCATAAAAGAATCACCCTACTGATGAGATACATCGATATTAGTGTCACACAATATTTTACCAATATCTTATCAACATATCTTGATCTAAAATTGTGAGTATTTTGCTATTAAAATATTTGTTTTCTTACTAAATACTTAGTGGTTAGGTCATAGTGCGTCACGCGGGACGGCGGCTGACTGTGAACCGCTAGTCGTGGGTTCGATTCCCACTCGGGGGAGGTTTATATTTAAATTATATTCATTTTCTCTACTGTGGCAAGATAAAGCGTGCTGGAACGTGGAACAAAGTGTATAGTAGTACTTTTTTAAGATTCGCGCTTTGCCTCGATACCAGAGCGAAGAAAATGGATATATCAAATAATTCCGCTCCTCAAGTGGGAATTGAACCCACAACCAGTTGTTTACAGTCACACGTTTATGCCACTGCGCCACAAATGGCCTGAAGTAGTAGTATTATTTAGTTAGTAAAATATTATTTTCTACGTATCGACGCGATAAATAGTATTTAAGAAATATAGATATTATACACACGCACGCACACATTAAGAAAGGCAGAGGGAACCTAATATCAAGAATCTCCAGTCCTTATTTTCCGCCATATTCTGGAGGCATTACGTATTAAGCGGTAGAAGTCAACGCCGTGATTTGCTTCGATACCAGAAAGAAAGAAATGAAATATTAAACATTTCAATTCATCCAGTGGGAATCGAACCCACAAGTCGCGTTGACAGTCACAATTTGTGCCCCTGCGCTACGACTGGCCTTTGACTTTATATATTTTAGAATTCTATATTTGTATACGCAGAAGTATGATGCTATACGTGGCAACATCAATCATAAGAGAAAAGGAAGCACCCACTTGCCCCCCACCGGTAATGGAAAGACAAACGAAATAGCACGTAAGGAAACGCCAATCTCGGACAACTCAGCTTCCGCCACGACCTTGCGTAAAGCTTATTTAGGTTCATTTTAGTTATAATTTGTGTTTTTATATTTAGATGGACTGTAGGTTTAGTGGTAGGGAATAAGACCGATTATCGTGGGTTTATATCTGCCTTACCGACGCAAAAAAATACATTTGTTGTAACCCCAAAATTTTAGAAATCCGTTTTGTACTTGTGTGGCCAGTCGTGGCCCAGTAGCACAAGCGTGTGACTGTAAACGACTGGCTGTGGGTTCGATTCCCACTCGAGGAGTGGAAATATTTAATATTTCCATTTTCTTCGCTCTGGTGTCGAGGTAAAGCACGGCGTTAAGTTCCGCCACTTAACACGCAATGCCTCCGAATTCGACGGAAAGTGGGGAGCGAAGTGTCTTAACACTAGGTTCCCTCTGCCTACCCTGCTGTGTGCGGGATAGAGCGTGAAGCTAAGAAAAAAAATTGCACTATAATTTGGAATCACAAAAAAAACCATGATTTTTTTAAAAAAAATGTGTTTTATACTTCGAAATGCAATAACCATGTTACATAAAACTCTCTGGTTTAAAATCGTATATTCTTGATTTACAACAAATATTATTTTCAGTGACGATGTTAGTAGAAACTCCTTAGTCTTCCACAGCTTCATGTTGCGTGTGCCGGGCTCAATGCGTTTCCGGAACAGGAGCTCAGAGAAATATCTGATACTTGTAACATAAGTGGAGGCTTATAGCCCTCTTTAAAATGCACATTAATACTCGCATTCACTATCCCAGATCCTCTTACTCACAGTTGGATAACATTTAATTGCAATTAACAATAAAATATTAACAATTGGTTATTAGTTTGTGCGAAAATAACAATTAACAATAATTTCTTTGTTAAATGTAGTGTAAAAATTAACAATTAATTAATCTTCAGCTAATTGTGATTTTTATCTGATTTCCCCAATAACAATTGTTAATTGGAATTAAATTTTACCCAACACTGCCCTTACTCTACCTCACCTGTATTTTTAACATGATTTTTAACATGATTGTTTAGATGAATCCTATAGATTTCATGCTAATATGTCTGTACATTGTGTTTAATAAAACATAATTTTATGGGCAATTGAAATTTTCGTAATTTCGGCACATTCGAGTGTTGTGACCTAGTTCTTAAAAAAGCGATACCATTATTTTATCACGGCACTGATAAGACGAATGTTAAGAATAGACTGAAATGCGGACGCGTGAATAAGATACAAAAACTAATACATGTACATAAACATATTTTTAAATAAATATATAGTTTTCTAATCTTCATCCATCTCTCAAACACTCCTTATCCTCATTTCCATTTCATAATCTTAAAGCATTGTGTTGTAAGTGGCGGAACATAACGCCGCGATGTCTAGCCAAACCCGGGAACAAAAAAAATTATTCAAATATAAATAACAAAAGTTTTAAATGAAGCCATTGTGACTATTGGGACATGGTCTGACTACAAATACATAACCAATCGATTATGCTTTCAATTATCGGGAGAGTGACTCAAATAAAATTGAAATTATTGAGGGACCAGTCGTGGCGCAGGAGCTTGCAAGTGTGACTGTAAGCGCGACTGTTTGTGGGATCCATTTCCACACGAAGAAGGGACAACAATTAATGTTTCCATTTTCGCTCTGGTCGAGGCAAAGCGCGGTGTTAAGTTCCGCCACTTAACACGCAATGCCTCCAAATTTGGCGGAAAATCTCGAACGGGGTGTCTTAAAACTAGGTTCCCTATGCCTACCTTGCTGTATGCGGGGTACAGAGATTCTCTAGTAAGCGAGGGCTTAATTTTCACCACTAAACACGTAAGTCTTGATTTTTGGGCAGATAGTACGAAACGGAGTGCCTTGACACTATTCTCTCTCTGACTACCAAGGTATACGGCAAAAAGAATGAAGTAGCAGATATTTAAAACGTTTATCTTAAAAAACATGCATACAAACGTACATACGTACATACATACATATTACAAAACCAGTGACCTTCAGTTGGCAATCTATTTAGTTTATTCTATTTTCACAGTTCAACGCTCTAGAGGCGTGTCAACTTGCAACAAATTAGTCACTTTTCTATTGTGTCAAAGTATAATGACCATACTACGACTGCTATAAAAAAAAGACTAAAATGTTTGTTTGAACTCTTTGTTTCATATCTTTTAATCGTAAATTTAAAACGAATTGAAAAAGACATTTAGAAAACGTATAAAAATTTGAACGCAGCGTTATTTTTTATACGTTTTCTAAATGTGTTTTTCAATTTTCCTAAGTGTGGAATAACACTTTAAAAGTGTTAAAAGTATTAAAACGAATCCTTTCGTAAAACTTTAGAAGTTTTATATTTACAAATATTTGAATACAACTAGTAGGCATATAATAAGAAATTTAATTTTAGTTAATCAGGTAGTAAATCAATACTATTCCTAAATAATTATATGTCATAGAAAGAATTTGCTTTTCTTAGAGAACCTCCTTTATTTAAAATTTTCAGTTTCAAAATTACATGCATGTATTTAAGTAGTCAGTGGTGGTTACTCAGACAATTTACAGACAAAGCACGCAGCCGAAATTACAAAAAATAGGCATGATATTCGCATAAAAAATTTGGCATGCGATTCCTAAGGACGTGTAGGAAAATAATAAGAATTGACTTCCCAAAATTCTTACGAGAACAATAATTAGAATTTTTCGATTTACAAATATCACAGAAGACAAGAACTTATTCTAATAGAGGCCAGAACTAACACTAAGAACTAATAGAGGCCAGTCATGGCGCAGTGGCACAAACGTGTGTGACAGTAAACGACTGGTTGTGGGTTCGATTCCCACTCGAGGAGTGGTAATATTTAATATTTCCATTTTCTTCGCTCTGGTGTCGAGGGCAAAGCGCGGTGTTAAGTTCCGCCACTACATTAAAATATTTGAATTTTTTTAGGTCTTTTTGTGGGTAGTTTAAAAAAATGCGTGGTAATCTCTTCTCTTATATAATAAAAGAGTAGAAAAGTCAATTCTGTACATGAAAAATTTCAGAAATATTTTAATTGGGTGCGTTAATATATCGATAACAGAGGCCAAAAATCCACTCAGTAGAATTTTTGTCTGTCTGTCTGTCTGTCTGTCTGTCTGTTAATTTGTTCGTCAATCACGCAAAAACTACTGGATAGAAATGAATGAATTTTAGTATGGTGATAGCTTATAGTCCAAAGGCACATATAGGATAGTTTTTATTCCGGTATCCTATGTAGTTTTTTCGGAAAAAATAAAAAACCGATATAAGTAAATCATTTGTATATCGGTATCTACCGGGTAGAAATTAATGAATTTTTGTATGGAGTTAGCTTAGAGGTTAGAGCAACATATGGGATAGTTTTCATCCCGGTATTTAATATAACTCCCGCAGAAAAATAAAATTAAAGAAAAAACATTCAAATTAGTCGATAGTTCGCGAGTGAAGCTAAATTTGTTTCAATATCACTAATTAAAATAATTATAAAATAAAATAAGCATAACATTTATTAAATACACATTTGACCGGTCTATAAAACTTTATATAATCTAAATATTTATATAATCTATATGACAACAGATGTCACTACGTTTTCTGCAACGGGTAGCGCCATTTGTTATTATATAGTTGACATTGTATTAGACATATCCGCACTCATTAAAATTATTATTATGAAAATGCAAAAATCTCTTTCTCTTCTATTTGTTATGTTTTGATGGGAATTTGTAAAGAAAATTGTTGAACATGCAGGGTCATATAGGCTACTTTATTAAAAATCAAACCCTAGGAGGTTGAAACAGTGGATGAAATTTATGTATGTTTAGTATATAGTGCGAAATAAGTGGGATGAAAGATCTAAACTCCTTGACTGAAATGAATGAATTTTCTCAGGAAAATAGCTAATGAGGCAAGTTCAAACATAGGCCATCTCTCTTTTTTTAAAAATTACCCTGGCAAAGTCAAATTGCTTTGTTTATTTGCAAGTAAAGCTATTTTTGATTATTTGTAAGTAAAGCTATTGTAAAATAAAAAGCGTAAAGTTTATTTAAGATATTATGACCGGTTTATAACACTATATACCAGATGGTATATATGTACGAAATCTACTATCATATGATAGCAGATTTCGTACGTTTTCTTACTAGAACAGTTATCGCTATATGTTATCAAATAATATAGACATTGCACTAAATGTATCGATGATTTTCTCATGAACATAATTAGTGACGAAAGTCAAATATAGACTACCCTCCTTTTACAAAAAAAAACCAATCCCAAAGAGGCAATAGAGGATGAAAGTGGTAGTTCACGTGGCGAAGCCGCGAGCGGGTCGCTAGTATATTATATAGGTCAGTGTGGGACCATTATAAGGCGTTACATTTGTATCCACTGCGTCAGTTTTACCATTAGGCGTACGTCCTGCTCCTCTATTAGCCTAGTTTACGTTACGTTATACTTGAAGTAACTACGTTCTAATGTACAAGAACACAAGTTCAACTACTTTGGTTTATTTATTTTTTTAGCTTCTCGCTGTATCCCGCACACAGCAGGGTACCTAGGGAACCTAGTGTTAAGACACTCCGTTCCCCACTTTCCGCCGAATTCGGAGGCATTGCGTGTTAAGTGACGGAACTTAACGCCGCGCTTAGCCTCGACACTAGGCGAGGAAATTTGGAAATATTAAATATTTCCACTCCTCGAGTGGGAATCGAACCCACAACCAGTCGTTAACAGTCACACGCTTGTGCCACTGCGCCACGACTGGTTTATTATTGGTAAATGAAACTACCACAGACACTAACTAGACCCTAATTTGCTTTTTTTATTCAATTAATAATCTTGCGTTAATAACAACAGATGGAAACGCAACGCAACTACTTTGCGTTGGAATGGTACTACTTCTATACTTTCTACAACCAAATGACTCGATCTTCTTGAGTAATATAACATGCCCTGACGTAAACAAGACATAAATATGTACGTTTTAAGTAAATCTATTTTAAAAGAACTAAACGCGAATATTTTAAAATTCAAAATTGCATTTTTTTTTTATTTCGACGTTCAAAAGACTTAACAGTAATCAATGATCCGGCTACCGTCTACTTGTTGCAGTCCGTAGACTATTGCTAAGTGTTCGAAATGTCGTTTTTTCTGAAATGAAAATTAATCCTGAAATTTATCTAGTGCGACAAAATCCTCAGTATTCTATGGTTTCACTGTGCGTTTGTGAGAGATGGGCTCGGGACAGTGCTGGGACTTGTGACTCAAGTGAAGATTTCAAGATTTAAAGTTATTTTTTTTATAAAATTAATTGTCTTTTTATATATCCTATTGAGAAAGCCTAATCAGTTTAATTTAAAATATGTAATAATCGCGAAATATCATTTAACTATATCAATAAGTTATTTTAACTATTACATAATATTTAATGATAAATGATAATGTTAATTGTGAACAGGTTGATTATTATCATTATAATATATGTACATGGTTATGCATTATGCATACATTTTTAATCAATAAAACATCAAAGGAAACATTTATTGATGTGTATGGCTAATGAAATTCCAACATGACTATTCCATAACAGGTATCAGTGTGACATACCTACATATATATGTACGTGTGTAAAAGTTAATTGTAGATTTTATCATATTTATGTTTGTAGAATTTTTTTTTTTTATGTATCTAAGTAGTTATAAAATAGGAATTTTGTTAATTTCATAAAAGTGAAATAGTCGACCTTGAAAAAAATATTAATAAGACATTTAAAGAACATTTAAAGAAAACGTATAATACAGTGGTGAGAGCTCCTGAACGGTATTCAGGAGGCGCGGGTTCGAATCCCGCTGCGTTCAAATTTTTATACGTTTTGTTTAAATGTCTTTTTCAATTTTCCTAAGTATGGAATTACACTTTAAAAATGTGTAAAAAAATTATAAGTTTGGATATAACTTAATACGGGATAGAAACTAATATTGGAGAATTGCAACCCTCTTAACATTACTTTACCCTATCTTATAGAGTTAGAAGAGCCTATTTCTTACTGCCCTATATGCCCTACCTAAGTAAGCATATTGCCTTGCTTTGTAAACGTAGGAACGTTTGTATCTAGTCCTATTCCATTTTGTGAGGGTAAAACTGCAAATGCAATTATACTACAATTTTTTATTGGCTTTTATGAATAATGAGTTCTTTATGGAGAAATTCTTCAAGAAAAGTTTAAATTATTATGAACACATACGGAAACAGTGTTGGTAATTGCAAGGTGAAGAAATTTAAATGCAATAACTCTCCATAAAACTTATATCATGGTGCGTATTTTAGTTCTAACTGTTCTTACATTTTTAATATGAAAAATTAAAATAATCATAGTGGTAGTAAACAACAAGAGATATTCTTACTTTTTAACAAAATTAAATTGCGAAGCCAACCGTTTCTAATAACTTATAAGAAATGAAAATGTATCCAATACGCTAAATCACATTTTATAAAAGGACTGCTATCCTCAATTACGAATTTTTTTTTTTAGCTTCACGCTGTATCCCGCACACAGCAGGGTAGGCAGAGGGAACCCAGTGTTAAGACACTCCGTTCCCCACTTTCCGCCGAATTCATTCATTTTTTTTAGCTTCATGCTGTATCCTGCACGCGGCAGCGTAGGGAACCTACTGTTAAGACGTTCCCCACTTTCCGCCGAAGTTTGGGGGCATTGCATGTCAAGTGGCGGAACTTAACGCCGCGCTTTACCTCGACACCAGAGCGAAGAAAATGGAAATATAATTTCCACTCCTCGAGTGGGAATCGAACCCACAACCAGTCGTTTACAGTCACACGCTTGCGCCACTGGGCCACGACTGGCCACAAAAGCATTACGAAAACTTCATTCAAGAATATTCTAATTATATTACAAAAAAGCCGTTTCATTTTTTATATAGTTCGTTCAACAGAGCCTTACATAATAAGACCTAAAAGTATACTTCTAGTAAATTTCTTAAAAAAATAATCAAAAGAAACAAACTTTATTATAAATATACTACAGTTCAGTTTAGTTTTTAACTCCTTAACGATTATAATATAAAGGCATACATAATTTCGACTTTATTTTCATACATATAAGGTTTAATATACCATAATATATTATTAATTTGTCAGCTGCAGACAGACAGACAAAAAATACGTGTCTAATGACTTTGTTGCCGTAATTTCTATTTAGCTTATATTGGCAATTGAAAATCATTACAAATGATCGAACTTATAATACGATACGATGGTTGATGTTTGCCAGCCATCTAGTATAGCTAGTAATTGATCTGAAAACTAATTATTTCCTTGAAAAAGACATTTAGAAAATAAAACAATTAAAATAAGTTGTAATAAAGCGTATAAGAATTTCGACGCAGCGTGTAGTAGAACGCATGGCTCAGCGGTGAGAGCGCTTGGACGGTGTTCAGGAGGCGCGGGTTCGAATTCCGCTGCGTTCAAATTTTCGTACGTTATCTAAATGTCTTTTTCAATTTTCCTAAAGTGTATGGAATAACATTTTTGCAAATGTTTAAAAGTATTTTTTTTTTCACTGCCCCGGTAAGAAGATTGTGAGGTTAAGTTCCGCCAATCAACACGTAACTTACCGAATTCTGAAAGGCTGAAAAGTGAAGAAAGAAGTTTCTTACTTTTCAGCCTTTCAGAATTCGATAAGTTCTTACTAGTAGGTACTCTTGAACTAACTGGGGAAACGAACTGCTTTGGAAGAAAAAGAGTGTACCTGTTAAAAAATATATAAAAAATCTTCTTGCATTACTGACTGACTTTCTGACACACGCATAGCTCTAAATTCTACACCAGTGGTTACGCTAACTGCCTTACAGTGTTTGTACCATTTATTACCAATGAATAGGTGAGGCTAGTAGGCCTTATTTATCCTTAAAAATATTATTAAACTAAGCCATGACAACTGTCTTACATTAATATTTGTAATTTTCATGACAAAAACTGAACAGATTTGATAATATTTTTCATATAAATAGATTCAAAGTTCACATCGAGAACTATTTCTTTTTTTAGCTTTACGCTGTATCCCGCACACAGCAGGGTAGGCAGAGGGAACCTACTGTTAAGACACTCCGTTTCCCGATTTCCGCCAAATTCAGAGGCATTGCGTGTTAAGTGGCTGAACTTAACGCCGCGCTTTGCCTCGATACCAGACCGAAGGAAATGGAAATAATAAATATTTCCACTCCTCGAGTGGGAATCGAACCCACCGAACTATTGTCTTTAGAAAATTAATTAATAAGTTATATCATTACAAATAAGGCACACTTTAATCACCTTACAATAGCAGTTCGCGAGGCGGAGGCGAAAATTAGTTAAAAATTAATTTGTTAAGACACAAAAACTAAAATAAATTTATGTTCTATAGTAATTTAGCGACTTAGACGTTTAGTCTAACGTATTTAGAGGCAATGACCGGGAGCAATGGCCGCGTTAATAAAAAATAGCAAATTCGCACAATCATATCCCATGAAAAAGCTATAAAACCGAAAGTGTTAAATTATAATTTATATTGATGATTAACGCCTGATGACGTATTTGAGAAATTTGACTACACATGACGATTTTGAAAAAGGCATTTAGAGAACGTATTAAAGTTTGAACGCAGCGGGATTAGAACCCGCGCCTCCTGAATACCGCCCTGGCGCTCTCACCACTGAGCCATGCGTTCTACTACACGCTGCGTCAAAATTTACGCTTTATTACAACTTATTTTGTTGTTAGAGTATGCTTAAAAGTATGATGGTTTTGATTACGATACATAAGTATGTAAGGAATAGTAATATTTAAACATTTGCTTCTTTTTTTCGAATGTTAGTATGCTGTTGGCCAGAGCGGCCTTGACAGTGTCACCGGGCTTTGGGGGAAGCCGAGCTATATGAGTTCAGTTCTTGCCTTAAACATTTGCGTTTAAATATTTTTTCATAGCTTGACTCTTTTTCCCCATAGTAAGGTAGTCAGAGAAAAGATGGCGTCAATATACTAGGTTCTACATTTTTCGCCTAAAATCGAGATATATTTCATATTGAATGGAGGAACTCAGCGTTACTTTGTTTTGTTCACCAGAGCTGCCTACCCTGCCGCGTGCGGGATACAGCGTAAAGCTAAAAAAAAAGTGCAATAAGTATTTATTCCACTGTTTAAATAATTGATATGTTATAAAAACAAAAGGTGCTTGCAATATCTCTAAAAGGAGCGGAGAGTTCAGTACAAAATATTTTTAAGATAATATTCCCCTGTCTATTTCACTTAACGCAGAAGATTAACGAAAATAATGAGATTGTTTAAAAAAGAAACTAAAGGGAACTCGCTTAAAATTATTGTCTTATAATCCTGGCAAGGATATCTAATTCGTGATATGATAATATTATATTCTTTTTAAACATTTTTAAAGTGTTATTCCACACTTAGGATCATCCCCTATTTCAACCCTTTAGGGATTGATTTTTGAAAAAAATAAGTAGCCTATGTTAGACCTTGTAACTTTCACTACTTTCATTTAAAAATTTCATCCAAATCGGACCGATAGATTAGCCGTGAAAGCATGACAGACAAACACACAGACATTTCCATTTATAATTTAAGTATGGATAATCCTAGCATGGATATCTGGTGCATGACATGATAGTATTATATAGTTATCGGATCCGGACACGTGTGCAAATTTTGAATAAATCAGCAAAAAAATAGATCATATTTACGCAAGATTTTTTAACATTGATTCATAGACAGACGGATGCAGGTGAAGTTAATAGAAGCGTGCTAAAAAAATAACCACGATCTATGATACCATAGATTGAGTATGAACACGTGTGCATTCCTGTTTATAGTTATTTATTGTTATTCTATTTAAGCTATTATTCCTCTGTCCATTTCACTTAACGCAGAAGATTAACGAAAATAATGAGATTGTTTAAAAAAGAAACTAAAGGGAACTCGCTTAAAATTATTGTCTCGCTAGCGGCCCGCTCGCGGCTTCGTCGCGTCTACTACGTAACTGTTTCGTTATATTGCAACCATCGAGGGTGGATTTTTTTAAAATAAAGTAGCCTATGTTTGATCTTGGATCATCAACTATATTTATGCCAAAAATCATTACAATCGGTCAAGCGGTCTAGATTTTTCATATAAATTTTCATCCCCTATTTCAACCCTTTAGGGATTGATTTTAGAAAAAATAAGTAGCCTATGTCAGACCCAGTAAAAATTAAAGTGCTAAAAAAATAACCATGATCTATGATGCCATAGATTGAGTATGAACACGTGTGGATTCCTGTTTATAGTTATTTATTGTTATTCTATTTATGCCACTTGTCTTACATACCGGATGTTCCTATGGTATTTATGTGTTTAATGTCGGTTTTTACTATTTTAATATGTATTATTCTTCATGTTCTACATAAATTGATCGTAAATTAATTCATGTTTATAATGTATGTAATTGTACTACGCCAGGTTTTATTATTTATCTTTTTTCATAGTGTTTTTTCCCAGTATTACAGGATGAGTGAGGACATAATGTCAAAACACTCCGTTCTTCACGTTTTTGTGCCAGGTTTTGTACCATGTTATCTGTACATTACGTGTTATTGTACCAAGGTGGAAAATGTAAATCATTTTTTTTAGCTTCACGCTGTATCCCGCGCACAGCAGGGTAAGCAGAGGGAATCACTTCCGTCGAATTTGGAGGCATTGCGTGTCAAGTGGTGGAACTTAACGCTGCGCTTTCCCTCGACACCAGAGCGAAGGAAAATGGAAATATTAAATTCCACTCTTCGGGTGGGAATCGAACCCACAACAAGTCGCTTTACAGCACCGGTTCCCAACTAGTGATCTGCAGAGGGCATAAACTGGTCCGCGAACGATTTTAACTTTAGCAGATTTTGCGCAAAGTTATACAACTCATCGAACTACAAAATGACTAAAAATGCGAGGTTTACATACATAGTGGTCCCTGCTACCAAGGGTATTGTAAAAGTATGGTCCCTGATGAGAAAAGGGTTGGGAACCACTGCTTTACAGTCACACTTTTTGCCACTCCCCACAACTGACCCCTAAATCATTTATATATAATTTAAAATTAAAAATTAAATAGCTTCACGCTATATCCCGCACACAGCAGGGTAGGCAGAGGGAACCTAGTGTTAAGACACTCCGTTCCCCACTATATATAATAATTTCCCTAAATGTGAATCGAACCTATAAGCAACCGCGTTTACATCAGTGGGGCACCACTAGACGACGACGGCACCAAATTACTTAATTACATACAAAAACATATTTATTTAACGAAATTAACATAATATATGACGACGCGATACATCACAGCCACTTGTTAATTATTCGAATTCGAATGATCTTCTAAAATTATGAAACCGGTATTCAAAATACCAATACATTTAAATTACTTAATACGACCTTCCAAAGCTTAACAGATTGTTTATGTTAATAATTTATTGCCGCCATGTTATATATGACGATATAAAAATATTGGAAATGTGCAACTGTGCTACGGTTAACTGCTCTGCTAGGTCCGATGGTAAAAAATCAACAATTTTTCATTGTGCGTTGAATTTTTTTAGGAAATTTTATAAAGACATTGCAAGATTATGATGGAACTCAGAAGTAGATGTGGGTTCTAGTCCATTTGTTGTCTCGTATATTTTTTATACAATTTTTAACTGTACTTAAAAAAGAAATTAATATATTCTTACGAAAACTATTTAAGAGTCAACTGTTTATACAATGTTTAAGGCCATTGTGATGCAATGGGAAACCGTACACGTGATATTTATTTATTAAAATTAAATAGCTTCACGCTATATCCCGAACACAGCAGGGTAGGCAGAGGGAACCTAGTGTTAAGACACTCCGTTCCCCACTTTCCGCCGAATTCGGAGGCATTGCGTGTTAAGTGGCGGAACTTAACGCCGCGCTTTACCTCGACACCAGAGCGAAGAAAATGGAAATATTAAATATTTCCACTCCTCGAGTGGGAATCGAACCCACAACCAGTCGTTTACAGTCACACGCTGGCCACTTATCACTGGCCACGTGATAATATTTATTTATTATATTCGATTCCATCATTTACAACCAAAAGTAAGCGTATAGCAGTAATCACGGCGTTGAATTCCGCCACTTAACACCTAGCGTTTTGAAATCGAGCGGAAAGTGGAGATAGCACTGTCTTGACACTGAGTTTCAATGTCTACCATCTTGTGTGAGAACTATTGTAAACATTTGTAAATTTAAATTTTAACAAAAGGTAACAAAAGGTTGTGGCCAGTCGTGGCGCAGTGGCACAAGCGTGTGACTGTAAACGACTGGTTGTGGGTTCGATTCCCACTCGAGGAGTGGAAATTATATTTCCATTTTTTCGCTCTGGTGTCGAGGTAAAGCGCGGCGTTAAGTTCCGCCACTTAACACGCAAGCCTCCGAATTCGGCGGAAAGTGGGGAACGGAGTGTCTTAACACTAGGTTCCCTCTGCCTACCCTGCTGTGTGCGGGATACAGCGTGAAGCTAAAAAAAACAAAAGGTAATTAATGAAGTTTATGAAGTATAACTTGAGGAGTGGTTTAAACTAAGCCGGAGGTAATAACTCGATGCTGACAGAGTAGAGATGTTTATGATATTGTTGTGAATACTTATTCTGTGCATATGTATTAGAAAACAGTTTAGTTTCTTTCATTATTATACAATCACTATCGTGGCTTAATATGACAAAGCCCAGTGATTGCAGATTCGATTTCCACATGAGGGAATGATTGTACGTTTTTTTAGCTTCACCCGGTATCCCGCTCACAGCAGGGTAGGCAGAGGGAACCTAGAGTTAAGACGCTCCGTTCTCCACTTTTAAGTAAAATTAAGTGGTGGAACTTAACGCCGCACTTTGCCCCATACCAGAGCGAAGAAATGGAAATATTAAATATTTCCATTCCTCGAGTGGGAATCGAACCCACAACCAGTCGTTTACAGTCACACGCTTGTGCCACTGCTCCACGACTGGCCACAACCTTTTGTTACCTTTTGTTAAAATTTAAATTTACAAATGTTTACGACAGTTCTCACACAAGATGGTAAACATTCGAACGAGAAATGGAGACCGGAGTGTTTTAACACTAAGTTCTCTTTGACTAACCTGCTATCTTAAAAAGCTGTTCTTTTATATAACCACACGTACCTATATATGTATGTATATTTTATTTATATGTTATTTTAAATGAATCTAGCCTAGCTATAGTATGATAGGTATTTATTAAATGATTCTTTTTTTTGTCTTATGGTTTTTTTTCTTTTTTGTTTTTTTTTTATCTTCACGCTGTATCCCGCACACAGCAGGATAGGCAGAGGGAAACTAGTATTAAGACGCTCCGTATATAAACCACATGTACCTACATTATATGTACGTATATTTTATTTACATATTATTTAAAATGAATCTAGCCTAGCTATAGTATGTTAGGTATTTATTAAATGATTCAAAATGGTAATTCCAGTGAAATCGGACACGTACTCGTGTCATTAATTGTTGACTTGATAGTTTCGTATTGTAAACGTAAGGTGACGCCAGACGCCACAAGTTGAGCATTTACTTACTTAGCTTACTTATAGATTGAGATTTGACTGCATACGCCATGGTAATGATTTTGATTCCCAATCGGGAATATGATTATTTTTAAACATTTTTAAAGTGTTATTCCACATTTAAGGAAAACGTATAAAAATTTTAAATAAAACGTATAAAAATTTGAACGCAGCGGGATTAGAACCCGCGCCTCCTGAATACCGCCCTGGCGCTCTCACCACTGAGCCATGCGTTCTACTACACGCTGCGTCAAAATTCTTATACGCTTTATTACAACTTATTTTTGTTGTTAGCATCTCTGTAGAGAGATTTTTACAAATTTCTGCTACGCAAAGATTATTCTACTAACAATCATTTGGTAAGAGAGAATGTTATTTATTTAATACTTATAAACATTTTTAAAGTGTTATTTCATTACACTTAGGAAAATTGAAAGAAAAACATTTAAAGAAAACGTATAAAAATTTATAAAAATTTGAACGCAGCGTAACGTACGCTGCTTAACGTGTTTCTTTAAATGTCTTTTTTAAAATTATTTTCATTTATTTCTCTTAGCTAACAAAACTAAGCGCAGCGTTAAGTTCCGCCACTTAAAACGAAATATCTCAATATCGAAAGGAAAGGCGAGAACGAAGTGTTTGACACAAAGTTCACTCTTGTTACTCTGCTATGTGTGAAATATCGACACTGAAAATAACTCAATTGAAAGCACAAATAACTATATTCCAATTTAACGCCACTTAACATTAAATTGACGTCTCTGAGTGTGACACACAGTAAAGTACACTTTCAATTAGTATCCATACCGCTTGGGTGCCTAACTAGGCAACACAAATTGTTCTAAAATAATCATGCTTCCTGTCTCTATTTGAGGTGGCCTTGGTGTGGTCGTCTTGCATAAATTGGTACGCAACTTAGTAACATTACTTAATATATATCTTCAAGGGATTTTGATCTTTGAATTATGAAGTTATAAGGAATATTTTGGTTTTGATCGTTTACTCGATTTAAAAGCGAACTTGTTCGGTTTGTTCTTATACATTTACAATCAATAACCATTTCAGGCATCGAGTCGTTGCGGCCATTGTCTGCGTTTCAATTTAGTTTGCAATGCAAATAAGACATGCTCTTTCTTTATATTGTTTTGTTTTTTTTTTTTTTTAATTTATTTTGTAAGAAACTTTGCTTTTTTGTGGAAAGAAAATTATATAGAGAATGTCGATATTTTAATATACAAAAATATTATTTTTACAGCTTTACGTTTTCTCCCGCATAATAGCTTGGTCGGGGAGAACCTTCAGTTCCCCACTTTCCGCTTAAATCGAAACATTATTTGATGAGTGGCGGAACTTAACGCCACGTTATGTCTTAGTTAACCGAGCAAAAGCTCGCATCAGCGGAAAACAATATAATATAATTCCCCCGAGTGGGAATCAAACCCACATTCATCTCGTTTACAGTCAGGCGCAGTTCCACTGCGCTACTGTGGCCCCTTAATAATACACTCGAAATATGTATTAAATGTATAAAATATATTAGGGCCAGTCGTGGCGCAATGGTACAAAGTGTGACTGTAAATTGACTGATTGTGGATTCGATTCTCACTGGAAGAGTGGAAATATTTAATATTTCCATTTTCTTCGCTCTGTTGTCGAGGCAAAGCGCCGCGTTAAGATCCACCGCTTAACACGAATTCGGCGGAAAGTGGGGAACGGAGTGTCTTAACACTAGGTTCCCTCTGCCTACCCCGCTGTGCGAGGGATATAGCGTGAAGCTAAAAAACCAAAGCAAGGGGCGCATTAAAACAAGACTTTATATATACATATAGCATGGCCTTTTATAATAATGCAATAATTTTATTACTAAATTTAAAAAGAGGTAATTGTTATACCCCTCTTATTTGTTTTGGTATACGTGGAACAGCTAAAAGTGGTTTTTATAGTCGACCTTGCAGCCCCTTTTAAATATTTAAGTACTTTTGCATACAAAAGAACTAAGGCAATGCAAGTCATGTTAGAAAATTAAAGAATTCTGGCTCTTTTGTGAAAACAGGTATAACTTGAAAAATGCAGAACTTAAATTTATTTAATTTTTTTACAAAGAACAAACGTTTGCACAATTGTATAAAAAAAATATTGCAATATTAGCTAAGGATTTACACTTAAACTTGTCTAGTACTTCAATTATAATAGTAATCAACGAAAGCTTTCATTATTACCATAAGGAGGATCACGCCTTTGCCCGCATAGCAGGGTAGGTAGAAATAATCTAATATCTTTAAATTTAATTATTTATTGACTATTGCACGTATTGTCTTCCCACTACATATTACATTCACCCACTTCCACAGGTTGACAAGTAAAAATCTCTTTTGTCTAATAAGTCCAACGTTGCTAACCTCATTTCTTTGAAATTGTTAATCTTTGTTGCACACAAGAATAATAATAAAAAAACACAGTATAAATGTATATAAAGAACCGGTTCTTTTTTAGCTTCATGCTGTATCCCGCACATAGCAGGGTAGGCAGAGGAAACCTAATGTTAGGATTTTACCAATCCTCAAGTAGGAATAGAACCCACAACTAGTCGTTTTAAAAGTTACATTTTGTGCCCTTGTGCCACGTCTAACCTAATTTCTGTAATGTAATTTATGTATAGGCTTTTTCAAGCAATAATAATAAGGAATATAAACCACTCCGGTTCACACTTTTCATGAATTGAGATTATCATTTGTAGGTCCAAGGCAAAGTGTGCCGCAAAAGTAACAAAAATCATAGATTTTATTACCGACTTATTGAAATCTGAAACTCGAATGAATCACCTCATAAATTATTTAACTTTAATTGCAATTAAGTAATATGCGCATGTCGGACATATCGACACTTCTAGATGTTGTTTACGCGTTACACTTGCAATTGGGACGCGAATTCGCTCTAACAGCGGATCGTAGATCAACAATATTCTGTAGGGCGACAATAATATTATGTATTGTTTTTATAATATTTTTTTTATTATTCTGTATATTTTATTATTATTATTTTTATAATATTTATAATTTATTTATTTGATTTTTTCATTGAAGAAAGTAGTAGTAAATAAAAATATTTGAACCGCAATAATCGTGTATATTTTTAGTACCTGACAAGATATTTATATTATTTAAAAAACCATCTATACACAGGTGGGCAATCTTCTTATGACCATAAATCACGTCAGTTTTTCAAAAGTGTATTTTCGAAAACGAAAAATAAACGATTAATCTTGTTTAAATAATTTCATTTAATAATAAATTATTATGATGGTTATTTTTTTATAAATTTCTTAGTTTACATAGACGCCATCATCCGCAGTGGTAAAGTATTACACACGTTTGTAATTGAATTGTTTTGCTTAATTAATTTATTATTATTGTATTTCTACTACATGCAGAGATACAGAGAAAGCGTGAAGATGTAAAACATCGTATAATAATAAAATTCAGATCATACAAATCTGAATTTCATTGTCTAGAACGAGTTGTAGGTGGCGTTCAAAGGCGTTTCAATAAAAGGTATTTCAAAGTATTCATATTTCTAATTTGGTCTTTATATACAAAAAAACCATTTCGTCATCTGTATATTACTTTCAAGAAGACGGAAAGTGAAGAACAAAGTAATATGTTGAAGGCACAAATAAAAAAAACTATTTTAAACATCAAAAAGAAAACTTTTACTAAAATACATAAAACAAATACTGTTACTTAATTAATAATTAATTTAGGTACACGATAATTAACAATGATGCGTGGCCTACCGCGTGTAAGTATACACCAGAGTCACGCCACGTTTGTTCTGCCTGTGTAAATGTTGAAATTTCAAAGCAGATTGCACGATTATGCGATAATATGCTAACGTGAATGAATTAAATTACTTCATCTGCTTGTTTTTGGATAAAGTTTTTTAGTAATGTATTCAAATTTGCTAATGATATCGTGATTTTGTTGGTATTTGTCTAAACGACTTGAGAAAACTGGAATGTTTTATCGAATTTTCATTTTTTTTGTTAGCTGATTCAAATCTTTAATTAAAAGCACAATTTACATTATCATGATGATTTGGAAAGTTCCAGATTTTACTTTATTACTGATATGTGCTACAGCACATGTGCCCATAAACAGGCATGTTCGAAGCTACATAATTAAAGAACTAAACTGAACTAAGATTTAAACATGACAATAATATACATTTGTTCAACAGTCTTGTCGCTCAGAATATATTTAAAATGAACTCAGAGATACGATAATGAGTAAAAATAATTCCTCCGAACGATCTTCCGGCGATCGAGCCCACAACCAAACGCGTTTGCAGGCAGATGTTGTCCCACTGTGCCACGATGGTAAAAAAAATATAGAGTTCATTACTTGTACATAAAATAGTATATTACATAATGTTTTCTCAGATTTTTCAAAAAAAAAACATTTTTTTATTCTTATAATAAGTAATTAGTAGGGGCCACTAGGGGCCAGTCGTGGCGCAGTGGCACAAGCGTGTGACTGTAAACCGACTGGTTGTGGATTCGACTCCCACTCGAGGATTGGTAATATTTAATATTTCCATTTCCTTAGCTCTGGTGTCGAAAGAAAGCGCGGCGTTAAGTTCCACCGTTTAACACATAACGCCTCCTAATTCGGCGAAAAGTGAGGAACGGAGTGTCATAACACTAGGTTCCCTCTGCCTACCCTGCTATGTGCGGGATACAGGGTGAAGCTAAAAAAAGGTAATTAGTACAATTATTCTTTTACATGCAACAAAGTTAGTAAATGGCTACTTTACGTTCTCAGTTCTAGCTCCATTATTTCTACAAAGTGCTAACATTTCTCGTACTTTGTAGAAACTAAAATATTTACTTACATTCTATTTTAAATTACGTTGCATATTTAATTAGATCAGCTCGTTCATTATGAACGAAACTGCAGTGTTTATTTCTTATATAATAATATTATAATAATATAAATGTTTCAATGACGCCAACGTTGAAATTCACGTTCTAGCCTTGAAGCATTTTTCTATTATAAAAAGTTCCTATTTTTATTGTTTTTTTATATAGTAAAAGTTAAAGTATTGCAAGGTAGGTAAGAAGGTATTTAATATTTATTTTAATCATAGAATAGGATATTTAAATTTTATTTATTTTCTTTCACAGATTTAGGAAGGCAAAGAATTTCTTGAAACATGAATATTGTGGATTCCCTACCTTAAATTTAAATTATATTCAAAAATCACGCTATGCCTCGAATTAGGACAGAAAGCGAATGATGGAGTGTCTTAACACTATATTTTCTCTATTTTCCCTAGAACTCAACTTAGATTTACCTTAATAAGTACATGGAGAAATATCTATATTTTGTAAAATAAAAATAAATGTGGAATGTTAAGTATCATTTTAAACACAGAATCATTATAATCCCACTACCAACTGCACCTCCCACTGCAACACCCGACAATTTTAACTTGTCTGAATGAAAAATAACAATAAGTATAATTCTATTTAAAACACATATAGTTATCTTAATATTTATTAAGTGTTAATTGTATATATAAGCAAAATTTAGCAAGATTATGTAAATAAAAACTGTACTTCTGTGTATTTTTAATAATGTAATTATTTTGATGTGATGATATAATTAAAGTGATAAATAATATCTCTCATATATTAAGGCTGTCATGGCATAGTGGTACTGCATCTGACTCTTGAACAAAATTGTTGGATTCGATTCGCACTCGAGGGAATAATTATATTTAATTTATTTATTTTCTGTTTTTTGCTCTGGTACCGAACACAAAACGCGAGTGCCACCACACAACAGGCCATGTGTTGATTTCGAGTGGGAAGCAGAGGGCGGAATATGTTGTCACTACGTTCTCTCTGACAGTGATGCTGTAAAAGATCCATATCATAACTTCATATTCAGTAAAATGAGAAGCTATTGAAAATGATTGGTTGCTTTTATATATTGTTTATTAACTTCAAGACCTCCTATTAAGGCCAATGTTTGACCACTTGATGTAAATGTATGACCAGACGACGTATTGGTGTCAATGGGGACGTTTGTTAAACTCGTATTTCAGAAATACGACTTATTCGGAATAACCTGATATATTTATCATCCTTGTGGCAATTGGCATATCTAGGGCTACTATCCGTCCAGGATTCCACGAATATGTCTTAGTATAGAGGGTGTCTACCTCCATCCTTTTTAAAGAGTGGATTTTATGTGTCAGAGGAATCTCGATTACAGTATTACCTCTAAAAGTAATTATAGTATTATCTATATATATGGTGGGTAGGAGTAAATTAAGTAACACGCAATTTTGTGCTCTATATTTAATTTGTAATTTAAATATATAAATAACTAATTAATTAAGAGAAATATGTGTCAGTGATTATATTTAACCTACCAGCTATTGATTTTCATAAGTTACACTAAGTTTATCCTATTTTCCAAAATTAAAATAAAAGCACAGTACATAGTTTTAATTATTTATTATGGAGTCCATTAAAAACACACTGGATGAGCTCACTATGCATTTTCATACAAGAATGAATGAATTTCAAAACGAACTTAAAGGCTCTATTCCTGCTACAAGTCCTTCTTCAAATATTAACTCGCAGTTTAGTGCATTTCGCATATTTGTTATGACTGTCTTGGAAAATCTTCAAAAACAAGTTGAATTGTTGTCAAGACAGTATGATGAACTGGAAATGCGGTCAAGGAGGAAGATCATCCTGTTGCACGGAGTCCCAGAGACTGATAAAGAAGATTCAGCGGCATTCACTTCAAAACTTCTAGCTGATTATTTAAAAATGCCTGAGTTGGGCCCAGGCTCATTTAGTCGCTGTCATCGGCTTGGACGTGCTGGTTCAGGTAAACCTCGGGCATTAGTTGTCAAATTCAGGGACTTATCCTTAAGAAATAAGGTCTGGTCAACTAAGACAAGTCTAAAAGGTACAGGAGTGACAATCTCTGAGTTTTTAACGAAATGTCGGCATAAAACATTTCTAGCAGCACGACAACGCTTCGGTGTGACCAAATGCTGGACACGAGATGGGGCCATTATGGTGGTAGGCGCAGATGGTTCAAAACACCGTGTAATAACAACAGCTGAGCTGAATATGGTACCAAGCTCTGATTCGGCTCCTTCAGTAATATCCGCCGTATCCAATGAGACGAAAGATTCCAGAATCGCCAAAATAGCCAGTGCCAGACCCAGAAGGATCGTAAAGAAATAAGTGTAACTGTATCTATTTTATATAATTTAACAAAGGCACTTTATATAGTTAATGATTTGTGTTTTTGGATGCTTTGATCACAGTTATAGCTATATTATAGTTATATTTTTCTTTTTATTGTGTGTAATTTGTAAATTTTGATATGTTATTTCTTTTCTTTTTCAACTTGTTTACTTTTTGGATTTAGATGCCTGTGCTGTCAACTGACAAATGACAGCTGTCAATTGACGTACACAATAACTCATGAACTACGTTTAGAAATTGATTTTATTGATTTTATAGATATAATTTTGTAATCTTTTGTTTTTTACTCACTTAGTGTAGTTTTTAATTTTTTTATTTATCTTTTTGTTTTTTCTCTGTATCTATTGTTATGATCATACTTCTTTCAGTATAGCTGGCGGGTTAGGAAAATATAATTTCGTTACTGATACTTTTGTTATTTTATATTTATAATATAGATACTATAATTTATTTTTTATTGTTATTTTTTTTTGTATATATATATATTTTATTTTATATATATATTTTATTATATTATATATTAATAATTGTATATATTATATTAGTTTACTTGTATTTTACTTTATAACTATTGTTTATTATAGTGATGTCTGATTGTAGTGATTGTTTTTTATCAATGTCGTCATCTGTTGAGTCATCGAGTGGTGACAGTTTCCACAGTACATCTACTCCTTCCCTTAATGTTGCTATTGATTCTTACTTCTCAGATTCTCTGAAAAATTTTAATATTCTTCATATTAACGCTCAAAGTATTCCGGCTCATTATCCCGATATGCTTGTGTCCTTTGAATCCCGGAATATCCACGCTATCCTAGTGTCAGAGACTTGGCTTAAACCTTGTCTGCCTAGCACATGCTATTCCTTACCTGGATTTAATTTAATTCGAAATGACCGTATTGGCAAAGGTGGCGGTGGCGTTGCGATCTACTTACGTTCCTATATCCCATTTACCTTAATTAGTTCGTCAACTCAACCACCTTTAGCAGACACTGCGGAACATTTATTTATCGAAATTATCCTCTCACATACTAAAGTCCTATTAGGTGTTGTATACAGTCCCTCTCCCTCACTTAATTATTTCCCAAATTTTGAAAACATCTTAGAAAACCTTACTCCCAATTATGATCACTCGATTATAATGGGTGATTTTAATACTTGTTTATTAAAAGGTGATCACCGTAGTCATAAATTGTTAAGTATTACAAAATCATGTAATATGCATATCCTGCCCCTAACAGCTACTCATAGTTTCCCTGGCTGTAATCCTTCCCTCCTTGATCTTATAATGGTCTCTTCTCCCGATTTCGTGTTGAAGCATGGTCAGTGCCCTGCGGATATTTTTTCATATCATGACCTTTTATATCTCTCCTATAGAGTTCGTCCTCCAAAAGCTAAATCGAGAATTCTTCTGCAACGTAACTTTGGCGGGATGGATATTAGTCAATTGCTCAACGATGCACGTTTGATTGACTGGTCTCCGGTTTTTACAGCTAAATCAATCGATCATAAAGTAGATATTTTTAATGATTTTTTAATAAAATTATTTGACACTCACGCTCCTATAAGGCCAGTTAAACTTAAGCATCTACCTGCGCCATGGTTAAATGAAGATATAAAACTATTAATTGATAAGAAAAATAAGGCAAAGTATAAATTTAAAACACATGACACCGATGCTAATCGTATTAAATATAACAAAGCACGAAATCGTTGTAATACTTCTTGTAGGGATGCTAACCGCCGTCATATTTACAAATCAATTGAACATGGTAATACTTTTAAAATATGGAAATTTCTCGAGTCCCTTGGAGTTGGTAAATCCTCTAGTAATAATTCTTCTAATATTAACATAGAACTTCTCAACAGCCATTTCACATCCTTCGACGCACTTGATAGCGTCAATAAAGAAGAAATATTAAAAACTCTTTCATCTGTACCATCTCACAACTTTTCACATTTCTCTTTTAGACCTTTCACAGAACGTGATGTTAATAAGAACATATTGTCTGTCTCGTCGAATGCTGTCGGTACTGATTGCATTAGTCGCAAAATGATCATACCTATCCTAGATATTGTTACTCCTGTCTTGACCCAAATCCTTAACTATTCAATTTCAGTTAGCAAATTTCCGGAAGCCTGGAAAAATGCACAGATTATTCCTCTTCCAAAAAAATCTAATCCTTTGGATTTAACCGACTTCCGCTCTATGTCTATTGTGCCGTTTCTTTCAATAGTCCTCGAAAAACTTGTACTCTAACAACTGTTTACTTTTATTAACTCCCACTCCATACTAAGTCCTTTTCAATCCGGCTTCCGTCCTGGTCATAGCACGACATCCGCGCTAATAAAAGTCACAGATGACATTCGACGAGCTATAGACAATAAACAACTTACGATATTCGTACTTCTTGACTTCAGTAACGCCTTTAATAACGTCGATTACGATGTATCGTTAAGTTTGTTACGTTCGATTAACATATCTCCGCCTGTGATTGGCTGGTTACGAAGCTACCTCATTGGTCGCAAACAGCGAATTAAAATCGAGGAGAATGTCTCTTCGTGGCGTTTCATTCGGGCTGGGGTACCTCAGGGTGGAGTTTTATCTCCCTTGCTGTTTACAATTTTTATAAATTCCATAACTAAGTGCCTTTCGTGTCCGTATCACATGTATGCAGACGATATCCAGATTTACGACCACTCATCTCCGGAAAATTTGGTAAACTCCGTAAATATTATTAATAGTAACCTACTAGCCATATCTGATTGGAGTAACTACTATGGCCTTAGGGTTAATCCTGTAAAATCGCAAGCCATAGTGATTGGGAGTGCAGCCATGATGTCAAAGGTGGAGTGTGCACATTTACCACCTATTGTGTATAATAAAACTATAATACCATACTGTAAGACTGTAAAGGACCTTGGTATATATTTAGATCAGACGCTATCATGGTCGGTGCAAATAAGTAGAGTAAGCCAAAAAATTTTCTACACGTTGGGCTCACTTCGACGGCTGCGCTCTTTATTACCTATTCCGACCAAAGTTATGTTAGCAAACTCTCTAATCCTTCCAATTCTCGATTATGCCGACGCAAGCTATCCCAATTTAACCGAGGACTATCTTAACAAGCTTGAGCGACTTCAAAATCTTGCAATTCGGTTCATATTTAATTTGCGGAAATATGACCATATATCTGAATTTCGTTCGAAGCTCAAGTGGCTCCCTATACGCTGTCGCCGGAATCTACATACCCTCTCTCTTCTGTACTGTGTGTTATTCAACCACCATAAATCCCCTCCTTACTTAAGGGAAATGTTTGAATTTCTCGGTTTGCATTCCAAAAGACTGAGATCTTCTAGTAACTTAACACTAAAAATACCGATGCACTCCACAAAATTTTATGATCATTCTTTTGCCGTGCACGCAACTACATTGTGGAATGATTTGCCTATTAATATAAGACGTGCAAAATCTTTAAATATTTTTAAAAAATTAGTAAAAAATTATTATTTAAATGCTGATTCATCTTAAGACGACACTAAGTTACTTTACAATCTCTAATTTATTGTAAGTAAATATGATTATGATATATATTAGTATATTGTATTAATATGTATTTTATATGTAGGTATTTGTGTATTCTGTCTATGTATTAGGATTTAGTATAATATGTATTATATATACTTATTATTTACACCACCCACTCTGTATAACTTTCCAAATCTCCTAGCCTAAAGGTTGTCTGGAAGAGATCGCTGTTAAGCGATAAGGCCGCCTTTTGTGCCTCACATATTTGTTATTATTATTTCTCTTGTAGTCTCAGTGTAAATATTTTCGTGGTGTTCAATAAAGTATAAATAAATAAATAAATAAATAAATCTATATATGTATCCATTGTACTTAAGTATTTCATTTGTGATGTCGAATGTTAAGTCGATTTTGATTGAATAAATAGCAAAAAATTAAATGAATAGAAAAACGACCTTTTTTCTATTTTTGTTGAGTATTTTTTTTGTCTAGAGTGGCCGAGGCTAAAATTAATTTCACCGAAATGTCCGGGGTTTTTTTTTAGATTATGTCTGGTGTCGGTAATTTAGCCAGAATAATTTTAATGACAGTCCTAGCTAGGCATGTCTAACACGCAACGTATATAATGACAGTCGAATTTAAATCTGACATGGTATATTTTATAACGTTATCGGGCGATTTTAAGTAATAAGGCTAAATACTTTTTCGGATATGAGGGTTAACTGTTGGCCCTGTTAACTTTTGCAGTGACTCCGAAGGGTGAAGGCAGAGAAGTAGCAGTCGTGTGTCGTCGAGGCGCAAACCCTATGGAAATCGGACTCCGCTTTACAATCGTCAAACAGTCTTATAGTATTTCCATTTCACATATTATGAGTAATTAATATTTCTAGTTTCGTCCTCTACTAAGATGGTAATAGAGGCAAGGAGAGACTTCGGTTGACCTCCTTGAAAATTAAATATTAAAAATACAGGACAATAGTCACGTAAAATGCCTGACTATCCCCGGGATGAGGAGGGCATATAAAGAGGTTGATTATAGTAAGACAAGGCGACAGAAGTACATAGGGACTTAGGGAGTATTAAACCGCAAAGCTAAAAAAATGCTACTAAATGTACTGCTATCTTTGCTTCATTGTGACAAAAAAAAATTGTATCTATACGCAACATTTTTGGGCTTAAAATAGAGAACAGAGTACATCAATAGATTCTTTCGCTGACAATACCACGTATATAACACGTATTACGTAGGCATAAGTTCAATGTCAGACAAGTTACGAAATTTGTTGATTAACTTGAGTGAGGTAATTTAACGAAAACCGGTTAGAATACACATGTTAATGGCAGATTAGTTATAGGAGAGTTATGGGTATAAATATAAAGTACTAGCGGCCCGTTCGCGGCTTCAACGCGTGAACATTTTTTCCTATACAGTAGGTTAGTCACTCCATTTTCCATGTTCTGCCTAAAATTGGTACAATGCAGGCTGGAGTAGCGGAGCTTAACTTTGCGTTTTGTATCCACACGAGGTCGAACCTACAACCGATTACCAATTTACAGTCATACACTTTTCCAGTGCTCCTCCATGGCTTCATGATAATAATACACAAATTAATCGTAAATGTATATATATGTAATTTATAGAGGCAAAGCGCGGCGTTAAGTTTCGCCACTTAACACGCAATGCCTCCAAAATTCGGCGGAAAGTGGGGAATGGAGTGTCTTAACACTAGGTTCCCTCTGCCTACCCTGCTGTGTGCGGGATACAGCGTGAAAGTAGAAAAAAACAATGTAATATAAAATGCAAGATATTACAAAAAGTAATAAGGAAAATTTTGTTGTTTTTTTTTTCTATCGAGTCTACTTGACAACGAGACCCAATCTTGGTAATAATTTGCTATTTGCATTCATTTAATATGTAAGAGGCCTTCACAGTACAATTGCGACGCATCTATCTTTTAATCATTACGTACATGTTTCGGTAAGTTTATTTCTAATTTTATATTTACCATATGTTTTTAAGCGCACTAAATAATATGTATACATGTAATTGTGGAAGTATATTCTTTTTCTCAAATAAAATCTTCAAAATGTAAGTCACAGGTCATATAATTAAAATTTAAAATTAAACTAATGTTTTGTTAATTTAGGGAACATTTTTAGAAAACGTATAAAAATTAAAAGTAAATTGTACGCAACGAAAGTCGAATCCGCGCCTCTTGTTTATCGTCCAAGCAATCTGACCACTAAACAATGCGTACTACTCCCGGTCAACAAGAAAAGATTTCATTATTGTATCGTAATCCTTACACTACACTATTACACAACACTACTTCACGCTTTTCCCGCATAACAGAGTAGTCAATGACGACCTAGTGTCAAGTCACTCCTTCTTCCTCAAATCAAGCATTGCGCGAAATCAAGCATTGCGTGTTAAGTGGCAGAACTCAACCTCGCTTTATCTCTTAGGTACCGAACGACGAAATGAAAATTCAAATATAATCATTCTCCTGAGTGCGAATCGAACTCACAATCATCGCTTTACAGTAAGGCGCTGTCCCACTCCACGAATATAACGCCACAGAATATAACGCTGCGCTTTACCTCTGGTACCAGAGCGAAGGAAATGGAAATATTAAATACTAGTGGCCCGCTCGCGGCTTCGCCACGTGAACTACATAACTGTTTTGTTCTATTGCAACGCTCGGGGGAGGATTTTTAAAAAGTAAAGTAGCCTATATTTATTCTTCGTTTATCAACTATATTTATGCCAAAATTCAATATATAATAAACAATAATAAACTTTCATCCCCTATTTTAAAGGGTTTCGCTAAAGGGTAGCGATTGATTTTTGAAAAAATAAGTAGCCTATGTTAGACCCAGTAACTTTTACTACTTTCATTCTAAACTTCATCCAAATCGGACCAGCAGATTAGCCGTGAAAGCATGACAGACAAACACACAGACTTTCGCATTTATAATATAAGTATGGATTTCCACCCCTCGAGTGGGAATCGAACACACACCAGTCGTTTACAGTCACGCTCGTGCCACTGCGCCACGACTAGCCCCTTCTTAGTACTTATAATATATCTTCAAACTATGTTAAAATCGGCGTTCTTTTATTATAATAAAAATTAATATAAAGTATAGATGTTATCGAAACATTACATTACTAGCTTTTGCCCGCGACTTCGTTCGCGTGGACTTCAGGTTCGTCCCGTCTATCGACGTCTATCTTGGGACTGCTCTGGTGTGTCAGCAGCTCTTTGAGCTGCCTCACGCTCTGCTTGTTTAAGCCTTCGCAGTTCAGCTTGTGGAAACGTCTCGTTAAGTCTAGCTACTTTCATAGTTCGAGCTTTATTAGAGCTTTGGGAAAGATTAGACTTACGCTTTCGCGGCATAATTCTTAAGTACGTGTTGTTTCTATACTTCCAAAAAATACAGTACTTCCCCACCGCACCTACCCCGCTCCCCCCACGCCCCGTTCGCCTGGCGCCGCTGCCGGTATTTATCACCGAAACGGTATTTATCGCCGAAATTGCTATGACTCTGCATTTTAAATCTGTGATATCTTCGAAAATATTTATTTAATTTACATGCTGTAAAAAGCCATATTGATCTTTATCAAATGCACAATGTATTTAAGATACTTAATTGGATAAGGATTAATACTGTATTGCTTAAAATCGCTTCGTAAATAAGCCATTATTTCTCGTACAAAGTAAAGGATAAAAAATGGTTATTGTGGGTTATTCCTAAGAGATAAACATATACCATCACGGACTTTTTTGTAGACCTTTTTAAGTTGTACAATACTGTAGTAAATTGTTTTGATCTATCTTGTAGGATTCAGTCAGCGTTTGCAATGTAAGCGCAAAAAATGTGTTTTTTTTACGACCTCACATTAAAAACCTCAAAAATTGTAGCCTATGTGTTATTCTGATGTATAAGCTATAGCCTATGTGTTATTCTGATGTATAAGCTATATGTGGTAAAGTTTCATTCAAATCCATTCAGTAGTTTTTACGTGAAAGAGTAACAAACATCCATACATCCATACATCCATACTTACAAACTTTCGCCTTTATAATAGTAGTAGGATAGCCGTATAGCTTCGGCGAGTTCTGAGAAAGCGTTTGTAAAAACCGTTATCTACTAATTCGGTGTAATTTAAAGGACGTCTGATTCATCTCTGCCGATTTATTGCATATGTTTAATAAAAAAAAATAATGACTTTATTAAAGGAAAGAATTTTTATAACGTTTTTAAAATATTTGTAATGAATTCCGTATCTAATCATAGTGTCTTGTGTAAAAATTAAACGTTTTTTATAATAGGTTAGTCTTGATTAAAGATAAATTAATTAATGACTTAAGTTCCAATATTATTAAGACTAGGGGGCCAGTCGTGGCACAGAGGCACAAAGTGTGACTGTAATGCGACTGGTTGTGGGTTCGACTCCCACTCGAGGAGTGGAAATATTTATTATTTCCATTTTCTTCGCTCTGGTGCCGAGTAAAGTGCGGCGTTAAATTACGCCACTTAACACGTAATGCCTCCGAATTTGGCGGAAAGTGGGACAAGGAGTGTCTAAACACTAGGTTCCCTCCGCCTACCCTGCTGTGTGCGGGATACAGCGTGAAGCTAAAAAAAAGGTAAAAGGTGTTGAAGTTTGCTAATCATAATCAACACACAAGTCCCGATTTAGGGCTGAAAGTGGAGATCCGAGTGTCTTGACACTAGATTATACACTGACTGCCTTGCTATGCGAGATAAAGAAAACAGGTGAAAAGTTCAGTAATATGAATATTCGTGGTTGCAGATTTCGAGGATATAATAATTGATATATAAATGGTTCGTAAAAATAATTGATATATAAAGGAGTGCCAAGTTCTGTAGATAATCTTGAGATTTATTTAAAACCAAAATAAATTAACTGAAGCTAGGTATTTGACGTCACGCAAGTAGAACTTGCGCGTAAGTACATTATCAATGACGTTGATTTTTCTTGCGGAGAAATGAGAATAATCAAATTATGATTATTTCACAGAGTGGGAATCGAACTCACAACCATTCACATTATAAACTCAAGTATTCGTTCAATCAGGTTTTAAAACTTGCTCTAAACACCTAGTTGCAGACTTTAAAAACCGACGTCCATTTGCAATTTTGTATGTAAAAAAATAATAAACGTACAAGTATAACTTATTTATTTTTCCCTAAAATCATTGTAAATATGGATAACCTATACTGCAACATGTCCCTATAGTATGGATGACATTAACGAGAATTAACTACCCACGATTTTTGAATATCAGTGGCTTTGCCTCATCTAAAATTTCAACAAAACTGTAATCTCTTCCACGTAATCAAATTATAATGTTATATCTGTCTAATATATTCAAATGCCTTAACAACTACCAAAGTTGTACAAAAATTATAAAACATATACCTATTTGAAAATTTAAATCTGAAAGGCGCATAACAGGTGGTTAGGAGATAAGTGACTTAATAACAGAGATAGTGTCAAGACACTCCGTTCTCCACTTTCCACCTGAAATAGAGACATTCCGTGTTTAGTGGCGGAACTCAACGTCACATTTATTACTAGTGGGGATGAAATGAAAAATTAAATGTGATTAAATGTGTCTAGTAATAAATTTTATTACTAGAGAAGGGATGAAATGAAAACAATTCAAATATGATCATCCTCAAGTGGATATCGAACCCATATCAATCGCGTTTATAATCACAAACTGTTTCACTGTGTCACGTATACCTCATATAAATTTAGCTACATTACCTACTATAATATTTAGTATTGAAGAAGAAAGTGGTCCTCCACCTACGGTACGAATTGCTGTGACACCGGTTATATCTGTCTAATATTTATTAAACTCAAGTAGCCATATATCTATATAACCGAAAAACAATTTCACGCCACGTAACTAAACTGTTTTTGGGTTAATTTTAGTGTGAACAATTTGCAATTCCCAGCGACATAAAACAAATTATAGGAACAAGACTAGGAGTGTAACCTTCGTTTCTCGGAATGTAAGCTAACAGTTTCATGGCCCTTACACCTTTATCCTATATCAAAGTAATTTGCTCTTTATTATCTAAGTAATAAAAGCGTATTCTCTCAATCCATCATTTGTTTCAGATTTAGCACTAAATAACACTCGTTTACCTATTGACGTCAAAACAGTTTGCAACTGATTCTAAAAATGGCTTAAAATTTTAAAAACATATTTATAAGTCAAAAATGAATCACCTGAGTGCTCTAATATTATATTTTCAAGAATTATATAATTATGGAAGAATGTTTTAAATGACTAAATTACTGTTTAAATTAAAAAAAATTTTTTTCGTCACGTTAATCCAAATTAACCATATGACTCTTAAAATAATAAATTTTAGTTTTACTTGCGTATTATTTATACTTATAGTAATTAATATAATAAATGACACTAACTAAATACATATATCTCTCTATTCTCTTATAAACAAAGTCTACACACAAAAAATATTTTAAAAATACTTAGAAACAACTTTTTCAAGTCAATTGACAATAAACTTTCCCGCGCAAACAAACTATGTGTCAATTGTGTAATAACTTTTTTTTTCAAAACACCGCATCGCAACACAAACTGCCAAACTGATTATAATTTAAATAAAATATAAATAGTTTGTTCTAAATTATTACCTATCTGGTAAACTTGAAAGTAAATTACGCTAGGAAAATAGGTTAAGTAGGTATATGTTTCTGATACCTATTTTTGAATTGCCTCACGTGCTGCTAACTGTATCTGTATAAATGTAACGCGGAACTATTTATGTAACCGTGATAATGAAATTGGGGTTTTTTAACAACAACTAAAATATAACAATATTTTTTTAAGATAATGTTAATTAGGTTGTAATTTTGGGGATTTACGCTTAAATAATTAATTTATAATTAAAAATAAATGGGATGATCCAAAACTATTTTGCTGTAATTTGACAAGTTTATAATGAAATATATTTTGTTTTTTTTTATTAAATTAAGAAATTTACGCAATGATCTTTATATTTCATATCATTTCTTTATTTTATAATTTTAAAATATTTATAAACCTCAAACGACTATCCTAAGCTTTAATCAAACTGTTAAAAAAAAACAAATACTATTTATATTATCTGTACCATTCGCAATTTACATACACTACATATAAAATACAACTCGTTAATTTATGCACATCCACGATTTAAATTACAGAATAGTTTTAACTGTTACTCTGCAAGTTAAATCCCAATTATAAATACTTTTGTGAGTTACTTTTGGTAGTGAACCAATTTCAAAGGCCAGTGACCTGACAGATGTAGGTGACGTCGCGTCCTCGACGACCGTGAAAACTACTCTGATATTATCTTAACAAGTCACGCAATATTGACCCTAAAATATAATAATTATACGATTTAAATTGCATTGTAGTCTAATTTTAAGCAATAAAGCTGAATGTATTCACAGTGCGAGGGGTCACTCGTGTACTGGACGGTCATTTTGTATTTATATTTTAAGTCAAAAATTATAAACGTAATTCTAATTAGGTATATTACTAAAAAGACATTTAGAAAACGTATAAAAATTTTAAACGCATGGCTCAGTGGTGAGAACGCCTGAACGGTATTCAGGAGGCGCGGATTCGAATCCCGCTGCGTTCAAAATTTTTATACGTTTTCTAAACGTTTTTTTCAATTTTCCTAAGTGTGGAATAACACTTTAAAAATGTTTAAAAGTAGGTATATTACTATCTATGTTGTTTCTATGCATATGCTCGTTCTTGTCTTTAGGTCCTAACAAGTGGATGCTTGGAAGACTGCGGTGACCTCTATCAGTGATAAGGCTACCTTCTTTCATTTTATATTTAATTTCAAGATTTTAATATGAAATAAAGGGTCTATGTCATGTATATTAATTTTTTACAGCTTACTTTCATACTAAAATATAATTAAATGCTTGTTAAAATCAACAATATTTCATAATATTATACACCTCAAAATCTCGGTCTCTTTTATAAAGTGAGACTTTATTATAGTGTAGCGCGTTCAGCGTGACGATTGACAGAATTATTGGCAAAAAAAGACTGAAGATCTGCATGTGACGTAAGATGAGTGAAGCAAACAGGAACGGATGGATGCCTCAATTGATTATTTAAAATAATATATCATAATAGTTAATATTAGAATAATAATGGCATTTTATATAACAGAAAGCACGCGTTATCAATTTCTTACTAAATACAGAATTAGTAGGGCACTAGTGTCTAATGACGTCACATGACGTTAGTGACAGATGTTCCGGTTAGTCAATTTTGTAGCAAAAGTTTTCTTAGTGTAATATTTTTTTAACGTTTTTATTTAATATTTTATTTTTAATAATATTATATAGTATTTTTATTATATTTTCTTTATAGCTTCACGCTGCATCCCGCACACAGCAGGGTAGGCAGAGGGAACCTAGTGTTAAGACAATCCGTTTCACTTTCCGCCGAATTCGGAGCCTTGCGTGTTAAGTGGCGGAACTTAACGCCGCAATATTAATATGCAATATTTTTATCATAATAATAAGTGGGGAACGGAGCTGTGTGCGGGATACAGCGTGAAGCTAAAATAAATAACATTTATTAAACATAATTTGAATTTAATAAAATAATAAAAAGGTATATTACATTTTATAATATCAAGACGTGAATACAAAATAAAAGGAAATTGTTTTCAAATACCATGCTTAATTCCATTTATTACTTCCAAGATAAAGTTAAATGTAATGCAATACGCAATGAAATTGTAACAGTCGTATGACGTATGTCTATTCACGCAGAACGAAATACGAACGAATGGATGATAGTTGGTATTTGTGTATGTTTATTTTAATGCCATAATTGCAATAATCTGCGGTATAATGTAATGTTTTATAATATAGATTATAAAAACATAACTAGCAACAGTTATAACAATTGTTTTAATAAGTATATAATAATATAATTTATAGGTTGATATGAATAAGATCTTAATAACATAGAAGACAAGTATAATTTTGAGGAAATTATTAATAGTCTGTTCTTGTTTCCTCTGGCCATCAATGTCAACAGTAGTTTTTTTTTTTAAATTTTATGACACAAAATCTTGTCTTAAGAAGCCAAAAAATGACCCTTCAAATTCATTCTTGTTTCGTTTACTCTACGCAACACAGACAGATTATTTTATCTTTACAAAAAACCATGTTTTTGCCAGCTTTACGATATTTCTCGTATCCAAAAGGAACCTAGTGCTAAATAATGTAGGCATTTTCTGAGGCATTATTTAAAACAAATATTTTAAATACAATCATCTTTCCCAGTATAGTAAGGAAAACGCGATGACCTCAAAAACATAATTGTTAGAATGTCAAAAGGTAATAATTGAAATAATAAACATCCAAATAAACAAACTTTTAAAATGATAATATAATTACAGAATATGTAATATTAAATAATAAATATACGAGTACATGTTCTCATATGTCATTCAAGAAAAGATGCAGACAAGTGCTAAATAAAAAAAACAATTGTAAAGTCGGGTTTCTCATGAACATAAAGCAGCACATAAAAGAGTAAAACCTTCAGACACCCGTAAAAGAGACGTTTATGTCGCTTTGTTACATGTATCTTTATAATTAAAAAATATAAAAATGTATATTTTAAAATCTATTATTAATGTCAAAGTCAAATTATTTTATTCAAAATAAGAAGTTACATGCTTCATTTTTTGAACGTCTAATAGTTTACTATCGGTTCGCTAAGTTAATGCCTCAGACCTGAGACGAACCGGCGTGTAAGTATCTTAAGCGTAAGAACTATACGTTTAATAACTTAAACGTATACTACTAGCGGCCCGCTTGCGGCTTCGCCGCGTAAACTAAGTAACTGTTTCGTTGTACTGCAACCCTCGGAGGTGCATTTTTGAAAAATAAAGTAGCCTATGTTTAAGCTTAGATTATTAACTATATTTATGCCAAAACTCATTACAATCGGTCAAGCGGTTTAGATTTTTCATATAAACTTTCATCCCCTACTTAAACCCTATAGAGGTTGATTTTTGAAAAACAAAGTAGCCTATGTTAGGCCCAGTCATTTTTACTACTTTCAATCTGAATTTCATCCAAATCGGATCAGTAGATTAGCCGTGAAAGCGTGACAGACAAACACACAGACATTCGCATTTATAATATAAGTATGGATAGCATATGGCATAGTGGTAAACAGAGTGTCTTAACACTAATTTCTCTCTGTCAGCCCAAACTCAATGTGAAAAAAGCTGAGTTTCAATTGATTGGCGGAACTGAACGCCGATAATTCATTAATGAGACGAGAGTTTTAAATTCAGATTAAATTGTTTAGTAAATGTTTAAAAAGTTGACAGTGACAAGTAACATTAGCGATCAAAGCACTTAGACGGTTTCAAAAAGCCACGGGTTCGAATCCCGCTACGTTTGTTTTTTACATGTTTCCTAGAAAATCCTTTCATGTCCTAAGTTTATAAAGAATATTTAAAAAAATATTCAGAGGAAAAATCATTATTATTACACAAATATTTTTGACGCATCAGCAATAAAGGTCAAAATCACAACTGTAGTAGACACAAACCAGTAGTAACTACTAAATTAACTAAATTAGACCATTAAATATGATCCGCGTGAGAATAAAAGAATGTGAGAAACAGTAGGAGAACTTAAGACGACTTAGGCTGGTTAACAAACAAAAATAAAGTGCGAATATTTTTAAGACCATCGTAGCACAGCAGGGCAGCGTCTGATTATGAGTAAATATTCAATCAACGAAAAGATTATGACATTATTAAGATACAGGGCAACGTTTAGTTACACTACTCAACACGTGGTAGTGGCCAGTCGTGGCCCAGTGGCACAAGCGTGTGACTGTAAACGACTGGTTGTGGGTTCGATTCCCACTCGAGGAGTGGAAATATTTAATATTTCCATTTTCTTCTCTCTGGTGTCGAGGTAAAGCGCGGCGTTAATTTCCGCCACTTAACACGCAATGCCTCCGAATTCGGCGGAAAGTGGGGAACGGAGTGTCTTGACACTAGGTTCCCTCTGCCTACCCTGCTGTGTGCGGGATACAGCGTGAAGCTAAAAAAAAATTCTACAAGTAATATTTCGAATTTCGGGGGAAAGAAAAAACGGAGTGTCTTGACAATGCATGATCCTCGACGACTCTTAAGGGGGAAAAGTTATTTTATAATAAAACATCCGCAACCAGATACCAGTAAATGAGCAACGTATATTGTTCATGCTTATATTGTGTTTATATACATTTTAGATATGATACGATACATTTATCTAAGACTGGCTCGAAAAAAGTTTTCCTGGTTTATATATAAACTATTCTAAACTGATTAATTGAAGTCATTGTTATTTTCGATATTTTTTAAATTTCTTTTTTGCGTATTTCAATTATTTCGTCGATAAGAACCAACAAAATATTACGAAAATTATAAAAATAAGACAAATTGAATCAGCTCAGTCGTTCTCAAGTTATAGCGTGGCCAAGGCAAACAGACATTCATTTTTATACACAGTTAATCCCCGTTAATATAAGTTAGTATGTTCTCGTTTAAAATGATTAGTCATCTAGATTAAACATACATTTTGAACTTTTTTTATTATACACTTGAAAATATAAATTGAATTCTACCTTGTACGTACGTAATGTATGTAAATTCGACCTGAGACGTGTCACCGTATTTTATTTTGAGCGAGTTCTAATAATACTTAGCATAGCACAGCGCAAAGGTGTTCAGTATTGACAACAGTTGTATAAGATAATAATATGTGAAAACAAAAATACAATTAAAAAGTAAACGTATATATCTATTAGCAAATGAAATAATTTTTACTTATGTGCTTTCTTTACACAATGGTTTTTTAAAAAAAAAATTCAGCTTCACGCTTTCCGCATAGCTGAGTAGTAAGAGAGGACCTAATGTTAAGTCAGTTTGTTCTAGGCAGAGGCAGAACTCAACGCCGTATTTCGTCTCCTTATATAATCATTCCCCCAGTGGAAATCAAACCCACAGCCGACGCATACACCTACAATCAGACGCTGACCCGCTGCGTCAAGATGACCTTAAATCATGACATGTTATGTAACTAATTAAATAAAACAGCAAAATCATTATTAATTTAAATTAATTCGGGGCCAGTCGTGGCGCCGTGGCACAGACGTGAGATTTCAAACGACTGGTTGTGGACTCGATTCTTACTCGAGGAGTGGAAATATTTAATATTTCCATTTTCTTCGTTCTACTGTCGAGGCAAAGCGCGGCTTAAGTTCCGCCACTTAACACGCAATGCCTCCGAATTCGGCGGAAAGTGTAGTCAGTCTCCCTGCGGTACGCGGGATTAAAGCGTGAAACTAAAAAATAAAGAAAAGTAATATTTTAGACATTGGCGAACAGAGTGATAAGTCACTATATTGTAATTTATATCATCTAGGTCACTAAATGCATTTAAAAAGCCTAAGACCTAATCCCGGATAATATGCCGGTATATTATAACTGTAACTGGTAAAGCCGTATTACGGGTTATTTACCGTTTAAATTAGTTAATACAAATTGAATATCAGGAGGTAAGTAAATACCCGTATGAAGATACGCAAATAGCGGCCCAATTTTCTTATTTAGGTATTGCTGAGGTCTTTGATCCAAATGTTATTTGGCATATTCTTTCACTAGTACGATAAATGACATAAAGTGTCTAAGTGTCAAAATTTATAAGCTAAAATTCATTTTTTTATTTTACAGAGTATTGAACCTATGAACCTAAGGTAATACCAATGTCAAAAAAATTATAATACACTAGGACTGCTCGCGAATCCGTCAGCGATTTAACAAAAAAGTTATTTTAAAATAAAAGCAACTTAAGCTATTCCTTATTTTTTATTTTATTTTTTTTAGCTTCACGCTGTATCCCGCATACAGCAGGGTAGGCAGAGGGAACCTAGTGTTAAGATACTCCGTTCCCTACTTTCCGCCGAATTCGGAGGCATTGCGTGTTAAGTGGTGGAACTTAACGCCGCTCTTTACCTCGGCACCAGAGCGAAGAAAATGGAAATATTAAATATTTTCACTCCTCAAGTGGGAATCGAACCCACAACCAGTCGTTTACAATCACACGCTTGTGCCACTGGGCCACGACTGGCCACTATGGCAAGCTATTCCTTATTATATTAGCTATCTGTCAATGAAAGTCCCGTTAAAATAGGTCAAGCCGCTCCAGAGATTAGCCGGAAAAAACAGACAGACCAAACGACAGACAGACAAAAATTGCAAAAAGTGATATTTTGGTATATATACCTTGTATAACATACATATTTACTTAATAAAACGTGGTAATTTTACTTTCACGAACAGACGTTCCATTTAATTTATTTGTTGTATGTATAAAAAATAAAGTAGAAGTTTCTATGCTTTAGTCCTTTAGGGATAATAAAAAAAACACTTAAAGATTAACATTTTTAACCAATATTACCTACTCTTAATTTTAATATCTAAGGCATGGAACTCATTGCTTTCGATAAAGGTGTCCTCCATTTTACTCTACAAAAAACAGAGAGTTCTCTTATTCTAAAATTTAACACAAAATAATTGAGAGACCACCGGCTAATAGATCTAAAGTGTCTTATAGAGGTTAATCAATACCTACCTATAGTACCCGGCAATAAATAATGCACATCGTGCTTAGAATGAAACAGTCGGTCAGTTTCGGTTTCGTAGAGCGCTGTCTTTGTCACTCAGTCGATATGTGACGTTTCTCATTGTTATTATTTTAAGCGACCGAGACAACGCTCTACGAAGTCGAAGCTAACCGACTGTTTCATTCTAAGCATCGATGTGCATTATTTATTGCCGGGTACTATATTTCATTGAACTGCTGTACGGGCAAATGATTGTCTTTGAGTTTCAGTGTCATCGAAACTGTGCATGACGGTCGATCTATACTTAGCAAAAAACTTTTCTAGTTGTTAAAAGTATATAATTTTTAAAATAGATTCAACTACAGTTGTATTTATATATTTGTGTTTTTTACTATTTATATATATATATATATATATATATATATATATATATATATATATATATATATATATATATATATATATATATATATATATATATATATATATATATATATATATATATGTTTTTTTACTGTTTATCTTTGTGCTCTACGGACAAGTGTCTGCTCTATGGACACCTTTTGTTAATAATTAAATTATTATATTACTATTACAACATTTTTCTTTCCCCGTTACATTACAATCTACTTTTCTAAAAGAGTTTTTATATATTTATTTTTTTAGCTTCACGCTCTATCCTGCACACGACAATGTAGGCAAAGGGAACCTAGTGTTAAGACATTCCGTTCACCACTTTCCGCCGAATACGGAAGCATTGCCTGTTAAGTGGTGGAACGCCGTGCATTACCTCTGATACCAGAGCGAAGGAAATGGAAATATTTAAATATTTCCACTCCTCGAGTGGGAATCGAGCCCACAACCAGTCGTTTACACGTTCATGCCACTGCGTCACGACTGGCCGGAAAGCGGAGAATGAAATGTTTTAATATTAAATTCTATTTGCCTAATCTTCTCTGCAGAAAAACGCATAAAGCTGAAAAAATAGAATATAAAGAGCATAAAAAGACTAACAAAAGTACCTGCATTAAATATCTTTAGACAATAAATACTAACAAGCTAAGTTATATTCTTTGAAAAACAACATCCGCCGGAAATTATGTCTATAGTCTTATAAAAAGGATAAAACTAAAATTGAAAGACTTAATGAAGGCTTTAACTTAAATAATTTACGATTAAAACGACATGGGCTTTGTTGCAATATATAAAACTTTTGTGACTGTTATAAAGAGGTAGACCTATACTTAGTTGTTAGTAGACGTATTGTTATTCAATTTAATATTTTAATATGTTATTTAATTATTAATTAAAAACGTAAATTCGATTCCTTTTAGACAGAGGAGTATGAAATTTGGCATAATTCATGTTTATATAGAGTAGGCAAAGTAATATTTTTCACGATAATGCTAATTAATGTGACAAAAAAAAAACAGTAGTTAAATAATTAATAAACACTTATATAATGATATAGATGTTGCTATGGCAACGCGTATATTACCCATAAATAAAGGTACTAGTATTATTAATATATAGTTCAACTTCTTTTTAGCTTCACGCTGTATCCCGCACACAGCAAGGTAGGCAGGGGGAACCTAGTGTTAAGACACTCATTTCCCACTTTCTGTCGAATTTTGGAATCATTGCGTGTTAAGTGGCGTAACTTAACGCCGCGTTTTGTCTCGATACAAGAGCGAAGAAAATGGAAATATTAAATATTTCCACTTCGAGTGGGAATTAAACCCACAACCAGTCGTTTGAAGTCACACCTCTGTGCCACTGCGCTACGACTGGCCCCAATTATTAATAATAATGTTTATTTAGCAACCTATACACAAGTGTTGTATTATGTTTAAAAAAATGTTTCTATCGAGGAGTCGAACGTGCGACCATCGTGTATACAGTAGCAGCTATTCTACTACTAAATGCCGCCAGTAATATCAAATATAACGTTAAATGTATAAAGTATATATAAGTTTAAATAACAAATTTGTTTATGTTAATATAAAGCGATGCAAAAACCACGGAATATGTTCAAGGCAAGCCTGAACAAACAAGTGTTGGGATGAACTCGCGTGAGCCGTGATCTTAGTAACGTTAAAACATACTGGCTTTATCAAATATTGTTCATTGGAATATGGTTTTGATTACAAATAATATAATTATGGAGTTAAATTTAAAAAAAGTAGATATTTAATTTTTCATAAGAGTAGAAGTATAAGTAGAAGTATAATTATTTATTTATATATTTATGTCGTGAAGCCGTTGTGATGCAGTAGGACAGCATCTGTCTGCAGCTGTTGTTTGTGTGTTCAATCCTCAATTAGGGAAATATTCAAATTATTTTCATGTCTTTATTTCCGTTTCTCTGACTACCCCACAAGGAATACAGCGTGAAGCTAAAAAAAAATAAAAAAATGTATTTCCTCTGAAACCCACGATCTCACGATCTCACGATCGAAAGTCTCGGATTAGGATGTAATGTCTCGGGGTATGATGACACTGGGTTCACTCTTATATACTGATACGCGGTAACAAATACGAAGTTGACAAAAAAATAAATTCATTTAAGATTTAAGTAAATATAATATTCCTAGATATTTATTATGGAAATGCTTATTAGGTAATCATATTTTTAAGCATACTCAGTTATAATACGTAATTCTATTAAAGAAAATATTATGTTTAAAAAAACTTTTGCTAAAAGCTTATTTATTTCAAGGTTAAGTTGTGTTGTTTGACGACCTGTGCGATCGAATTATATTTTTGTAGTCATTCAATGACCATTATAAACAACATTACACATCGTCCCTTACAAGAAAAGAGTAAAAGAAATCAGGAATCAGAAGGCAATATGCAATATTTGTTCCATTTTTTACAGACATTAGGTTCATCATATAGTGAGAGTTAAATGCCACTTTTTATTAATTTATACTTATCTAATATTAAGGCCAGTCGTGGCGCAAGGGCACAACGTGTGACTGTAAGCACGACTGATTTGGTTCAGTTACAGGTTCGATTCCTACTCGAGTTATAAAAATGTTTATTATTTCATTTTCTTCTCCCTGTTGTCGAACCAAAAGCGTGACCTTGAGTTTCGTCACTTTACACGCAATGCCTCCAGAATTCAGTGGAAAAAGGGGAACGGCTTATCTTAACATATAAGGTTCCCTCTGCGTGCCTACTGCTGTGTGCGGCATATAGGGTATACATTTGTACGTAACTATTGCAAATATTAGATACTTTATAAGGGTTTTCAACCCACAAAGCATAGCTAAATGTGTCACACTACACATCTGTGCTACGATAACCTTAATTAATTTTATAATTAATCGTTACTGTTATCTGTAGACTGTAGTATGTTGTAAGGGAATCCACAGTATATCCTCTAGAATATATTTTTACAAAGAATACTTTTTTTTAAAGAATTAAACAGTTTTTTTAAGCTTAAATTTCCTAATTCTCACGTTACAGCCGAATATTTATTGCACTGTTATTGCGTGCGAAATACAATCTTAACTATTTTTAGAGCATGATTATAAATTTAAAGGTGACACTTGTATTATACATACGTACATACGAGTACAAAGCTAATCAAATAAATAACTATTTCAGTCTAAAATAAAGTTAGAACACAAAACCCAAGTGAAAAACAATAGATTAACAGGATTAGGCAGAGAGAACCTGGTGTCCAGACACTCCGTCGCCACTTTCCACCCAAAGTCATGTTGAGTGGCGCAACATAACACCGCACGTTGTATCAGGTACAAGGGAATAGAATCGAAAATAAGTAAGATCATTTTTCTTGAATAGGAATCGAACCTAAACCAGCCAACGTGTTTACAGTCAGACGCCGCCCTATTACGCCACGATGACCAAAATGAGATAAAACGCAAAGAAAAGAAAATGAAAAAAATCTTTCTAGTACTCGTATAAGTCTATAATAAAATTAAATTAAATTAAATAGCTTCACGCTATATCCCGCACACAGCAGGGTAGGCAGAGGGAACCTAGTGTTAAGACACTCCGTTCCCCGTCTATAATAGTCTTTTTTAATTTTGACAATGAACTGAACGTTTGACTTTTTGCGATATGCTTATCTAAATAATATATTTTTTATTAATTAGCATGTGAATTTATCTTAGAATATACATATATGTATGTCATGAAACGTCAGTTTTTAAATATTTTTTTACAAATATTGATCTTTTCACGTTTTACTTACGTGAATTCGGAGGCATTGCGTGTTAAGTGGCGGAAATTAACGCCGCGCTTTGCCTCGACACCAGAGCGAAGAAAATCGAAATTATAAATATTTCCACTCCTCGAGTGGGCATCGAACCCACAACCAGTCCCAAAGTAGCTAAAATAAATAAAGGTAAGAGTGTCTCGTTTTTTGGTATCCATTAAAAATGTACATACATATTATATCGTATAACCAATAGTGAATGATCCCCGATTACAAATAATGCATATGGCAAGAGTTACAACGAATACATACACATTATCACAAACTTACGGATTAATGGCTTTCCACACTGATATAAAAATAAAACATTGTGATAAATACGACGTTTCTAGATATAAATAATATAGTATTTTACTAATTTTTATGATAAACACGAATTATTTTACAATAGAGAGTATAAAAAATCATTTGAAATTTTCTATCTCATTTGCTTTTCTATATTCTCCGCTCGGTTACGAGACATTGCGTGGTGAGTGGCGCACCTTAACACCGCGCTTTATATTGTTCACTAGTGAGGGGAAATAAAAATATTTTAAATAATAATCACTTTGTAAAAATATAAAATTTTATTTTTCATTACTTAAATCATCGGGGCGTTATTAGACAACGTGTAAGTCAACCATCAAGTTAACAAAAATACATTTAGAAAATGTTCAAAAATTTTAACGTAACGGGATTCGAAACTGCCCCTCCTAACCGTCCAGGCGCTCTGACCGCTAAGCCATGCGTTCTACTAACATTTGCGTCGGATTCTTATACGCTTTATTTCAACTTATTTTTGTTGTTAGCATCTCTGTAGAGACTCTTTTACAAATTTCTGCTATCCAAAGATTATTCTACGAACAATCGTTTAGCAAGAGAGAATGCTATTTTCTCCTCACGGAGTAAAAGACTTTTTCAATTTCCTAAGTGTTTCACACTAAGTTTAAAAATGTTAAAAAAAGCATCAAGTTAACATTCACTTGGTGCGGCTGTAAACCTGATGGTTGCGAGTTCAATCCTAACCAGAGGATATTATATAAAAAATTTTTATTTTTTCCTTAGTAAGATAAACATAAATACACCAAGCGATAGAAGCAAAGGAGAAACACCGTATTTGTTTAGAGACATATAACAACCTACACGATAATTGTGTTATCCATTGAAATTGTATGCAGTATTTAATATTTTAATGATTTTCATTTAATACACCTGTTTAATAATAATTATTATTGGGTGCTGAAAAAAAACTAAATTTGAAAATAACTTTCAACCTATGCTTTTTACTTACATAGTCCTTATACCATATCTAACTTCGAAACGTAGGTCTATAAGCGTTGGTATTTAAAATGCAATTTTTATGTAAATACTGTATAACGTATGTGTATACATCGACCATTCCAGCCATAAAGGAACGAGGTCGTTCTTTCTTTTTTTGTACATTCACAAGAGGCCGTGGAAAAGATGAAAGGTTTGAGAGTTCAAACACAAAAGTACAGATAATTTTTCATAGTACAAATACTAAAGATGTTTGTTAAAATAAGATAAATAATGATATACTCATTGTAAGTAAATGGGAAATGGGAAATGGTAAATTGTGTAATGATGTATGCGTGTAAAAATATATAAAAACTTGTTTTTTATTACCTAAATGGATTATTGTAAGTTATAGTTGAGGCGATAGTTAAACTGGGGATGGGAATGGGAATCGTAGGCTCACGTTATATCCCGCACATAGCAGGGTAGGCAGAGGGAACCTAGTGTTAAGACACTCCGTTACTCACTTTCCGCCGCGCTTTACCTCGGCACCAGAGCGAAGAAAATGGAAATATTAAATATTATATGTATATATATATATATATATATATATATATATATATATATATATATATATATATATATATATATATATATATATATATACTCTCTCTCTCTCTCTCTCTTATGGTCTCTCTCTCTCTCTCTCTCTTCTCTCTATCTCTCTTCTCGCTCTCTCTCTCTCTCTCTCTCTCTCTCTCTCTCTCTCTCTCCCTCTCTCTCTCTCTATCTCTCTCTCTCTCTCTCTCTCTCTCTCTCTCTCTCTCTCTCTCTCTCTCTCTCTCTCTCTCTCTCTCTCTCTCTCTCTATCTATCTCTATATCTATTCTCGAACCCACATCCAGTCGGTTTACAGTCACACTTTGTGCCTCTGCCACGACTGGTCCCTCAAGGGAATGATTATGATTAAATAGTTTTCATTTCCCTGCTCTGAGTCAGCACCATGTTAAGTAAAATCACGCCACGTTTGGATTGAAAGCGTGAAACGGAATGACCTTGAGATTAAGTTTGCATAATGTATATCAACTTGCTTTTAAATATATTTTTTATAATAAACGTTTTCCTTTATTCCGGTCAAATAGAAAAACAGAGTGTCTTAACACTAGGCTCTCTCTGGCTACTTTGTTATGAAGGAAAAACTGTTGAGTTCTTTATGTACACCTGAATATCGACGCGCGTGTTTTAATGTATAAATGTATTTTTTTTTTCATTATCAATATCATTTCCTCTGGTTAGAGTTGAACGGTAATCGGTAATCGGTAGCTTAAACTCTCATAAAAATGAATTATTGTAAAATAGAAAGTAAGAGTAGCCAGTCGTGGCCCAGTGGCACAAGCGTGTGACTGTAAGCGACTGGTTGTGGGTTCGATTCTCACGCGAGGAGTGGAAATTATATTTCCATTTTCTTCGCTCTGGTGTCTAGGTAAAGCGTGGCGTTAAGTTCCGCCACTTAACACGCAAGCCTCCGAATTCGGCGGGAAGTCGGGTACGGGGTGTCTTAACAATAGGTTCCCTCTGCCTATCCTGCTGTGTGCGGGATACAGCGTGAAGCTAAAGATGAATTTCTCGAAAAATTATGCAAATTTAAATTGCTTAATTGCTTTTCTATATTTTCTACTTCTTTCTACTTTCCTACTAGAAGCGAAGAAAAGACACCTTGACGCTATTTGATGGTATATAATAATATACGCCATAGTTGTGAATTATATTCCGTATTTAAATATTTTAATGATTTTCGTTCAAGTTAAGTCTATTAAGACTTGCTTCCTAGAATGAGAATGAATCTCACCACATTTCACAAGTAGGTATATTTTTTTTTGTATTCGTATATTGTACATTTAAGTCTCCCGCTATACGTACTTTATACACTATCACAGGTCGGCTGGAAGAGATCTCTTTTTGGGATAAGCCCACCTCTTGTTAACTTTTATCTCTGATTTTGTATTTACTATACGTTATTTTTTAAGTGCAATAAAGAATATATATACATACTATTACTTAACCATATCTCTACTCTTTATAGCTACGATCGTATTTCCTTTCGCAATAGCTTAATGTATTTAGTCAATGAGGATATGCGGGGACTAGACCTAGAAAGTCCTCCTAAGATCAATTGGCAAGAGGTTGACAACCTGCGTAAGTGATCCAGCGTGTGGTACCGATGTAATCTAATAATAAATTATATATACAGTAATATAATAAATATGATATTTATTTTTTAATAATTATATAATATTTTCATTTTCTTCGCTCTGGTGCCGAGGTAAAGCGCGGCGTTAAGTTCCGCCACTTAACACGCAATGCCTCCAAATTCGGCGGAAAGTGGGCAACGGAGTGTCTTAACACTAGGTTCCCTCTGCCTACCCTGCTGTGTGCGGGATACAGCGTGAAGCTGAAAAAAAATTAATTAAGCATTGAATTGCATCTTATATTATTTAAAATTTTGTTAGTGTAGGATTTAAAAAATGTTAAATATTTCATTTTTATGATAACACAAGTCACCTAAAACGTTGTATCGTCGAAGTAAAAGTATAGTGGGAAAAAAAATGATTTCTGCTTATATTTGCCTTTGTCAATTTAATATTTATACCTATATTAATTTTATTTTTTTAAAGAATAATTTTAAAAGGGGTTTAACCAAAGTTTATATCGAAAGGTAATGAGTAATTTCAATAATTTTTGTAATAATACATTAGGATTGCACTAAATAAACTTCACGTTGTACTCCGCACACAGCGGGTAGGCAGAGGGAACCTAGTGTTAAGACACTCTGTTCTCCACTTTCCGTCGAAATCGGAGGCATTGCGTGTTAAGTGGCGGAACTTAACGCCGCGCTTTACCTCGACACCAGAGCGAAGAAAATGGAAATATTAATCTATATCTCCCCTCGAGTGGGAATCGAACCCACAACCAGTCGTTTACAATCACACGCTTGTGCCACTGCGCTACGACTGGCCCCCAAAAGAAAACAATATTAAATAATAAATAAATATATAGGTAGGTAAATCGTAAATCTGCAAGCAAATTGGTTAAATGTACCCGCCTTCCGTCTCCACGTTATCAAGAAGGCGCCGAACGAGTTCAGATTTCGGCGATTATCTTATCACGCCCAATGACGTTGCGAACAACCGATATCGTATGGAGGTCAGATGCAAACGCCGCTGTGTACTTAAGAAGAATGGAATTGGTCATTCCTGTTTATATTTTGTATATAAAAAGCTAATTCTCTTTGTCTTTTTATAAAAAAATGATGATTTTTGATGATGGAATTTAAAATTTGGTAATTTTGTGACTATTTAACTTAGCTTTTGTTATAAATTATAAGGTTGTTATATATTCTAGGACTATTTACAGAAATATAGAAGTTGTGTGTTTTCTACATTTATTAATATACTGAATTGTGGCCAGTCGTGGCCCAGTGGCCCAAGCGTGTGACTCTAAACGACTGGTTGTGGGTTCGATTCCCACTCGAGGAGTGGAAATATTTAATATTTCCATTTTCTTCGCTCTGGTGTCGAAGTAAAGCGCGGCGTTAAGTTCCGCCACTTAACATGCAATGCCTCCGAATTCGGCGGAAAGTGGGGAACGGAGTGTCTTAACACTAGGTTCCCTCTGCCTACCCTGCTGTATGCGGGATACAGCGTGAAGCTAAAAAAAAATAACATACTGAAGTTATTACTTCATTATATGATATTTCATATACCTATATATATGTTCTAATAAGCTATTTCGGTTTTTTTTTCATTAGTCATTTGTTTATCAAAGGTTGCTTGTGAGAGATTGCTTGAAGCAATAAGACAAGCGTTGTATACATTTTATAATAATTTAGTATTACGTATTTTGTTACTTATATTTTCTGTTGCTTTTGTGTGTAATAAAGTATATTCTAATCTTCTTTATTATTTATAAGGTACAATTTTCTTAGTATATCTTAAAATGGGCAAAAGGCAGAGTTTAATCTCCCCTCTAAATTCGCGGCGTTAAGTTCCGCCACTTAACACGCAAGCCTCCGAATTCGGCGGAAAGTGGGGAACGGAGTGTCTTAACACTAGGTTCCCTCTGCCTACCCTGCTGTGTGCGGGATATAGCGTGAAGCTATTTTTTTTTTTTTTTTTTTTTAAATTCTCCCAATATTAAACCCACAACCAACCCAAGCTCAATTAGGAACTTTTCAGAACTAAGTCGCGATGGTACATATTAAAATTAGTTAATTTCACATTAAAATGGACCGTTAGTATTGACGTGACTTACTCACTGTACTGATAAGAGGAACCTTGCGTTCCTTGATAATATTAGTTATATCGTATATCTATAAACGTAGATACACTTCGGTGATATAGTTTATGATAAAAGCTGCAGTTGTAATTTCGCAGTTTAAAAGTATATGAAGTATTTAAAAATCGCGGCGTTATGTTCCGCAGATATGTCAAAGTAGGGAAAATTTATCTCAAGATTTGTTTGTTAATTGTAATTATGTAGTATAAAATAATATGAACTGTCGTCGGATTTGAAGTCGGCGTTGTGTCCCGCCATTGACATATAAAAATTAGCTAGACTAAACTTATTAATTATCTCAAGATTTTTTGTATGGCAGCCTATTGTAAATTTTAAATGTAAAATTATATGAAGCGTCGTCTGGTTTAGAGTTCGCGGCGTTATGTTTCACGAATATATGAAAATCAAACCTAAAACTATCCGTAAATATATATATAAAATTTGTCATACTACTTTCTCCGTTCCTACATATTGGGATATGCCTTAAGATAAAAAATTACTCCGATCCCAAGCCACTGCTTGGCTCTGTTACACAATTCGCGATCAGCTCGCGTTACTCTCCTTTAAAACCGGTTCCTTCGCTCCAACACGAAGGTTTTTAGCTTAATAATATATTTAGCAAAGACATTGAACCGAATATAACGGCAGTTTCCGAATTTGTGTCTTGATATGGCTATTTCAAAAGGGTTTCAGATACTTTTAAACATTTTTAAAGTGTTATTCCACACTTAGGAAAATTGAAAAAGACATTTAAAGAAAACGTATAAAAATTTGAACGCAGCGGGATTCGAACCCGCGCCTCCTAGATACCGTCCAGGCGCTCTCACTGAGCCATGCGTTCTACTATCCATTGCGTCGAAATTCTTATACGCTTTATTACAACTTATTTCAGATGTAAATTGTGGCCCAGAATTTTAGTTTTAGTATTTTTTATATAGGTATGCAATATATAAATTTCTTTGCTGCTTCATGTTTTTTTTCATGAATTTAAGAAACTGCATGTTAAGTGACGGAACTCAACGCCGCGCTTTATCTTACCAAAAGGTTAAAAACACTAATATTTTTTATATAAACACTGTCTCGATCGCGGTTAATTAAAATGTTATATAGTATTTTTAGACAAAAGCGAGGATCAAGTGTCCAATAACTACATCTTCCAATTTACCCCCAATTAGAGATGTAATTACTGTATTAGTACTATGACCAAAGAAACAAAAACTATATTTTCAATACTTTACTAGATTTTAGATACATTCAGGTAGAAAATAGCATTTTAAGTCTAATGACACTGTGACAGATTCGATTACATCAGTAGCGACTTGTAAGGCATCCATTGTATCGAACACCGGTGAAAGTTGTGTGTTATTATGTTACAACACATTATTCATATGAAATTTGTTATTTAAAGTATGGTGAATTTATAATATATAATATCCATACTTATATTATAAATGCGAAAGTCTGTATGTTTGTTTGTCACGCTATTACGGCTAATCTACTGGTCCGATTTGGATGAAATTTAATGAAAGTAGTGAATAACCCAGGGTCAAACATAGGCTCTTTATTTTTTCAAAATTCAACCTCTAAAGGGTTGAAATATAGGATAAAAGTTTATATGAAAAATCTAAACCGTTTGACTGATTCTAATGAATTTTGGAATATATAGGTACATAAATGATAATATAAGGTCAAACAAAGGTTACTTTATTTTTCAAAAATCCACCCCCGAGGGTTGCAATATAACGAAATAGTTATGTAGGTCACGCGGCTAATACTTTTCTTTGTAAATGAGAACAATAAATACTTTTCTTTGTAAATGTACTTACTGTGAAAGATTAATATAATTTTGGCAACATGACAAAACAATTAAGATTATTAAATAAATTATTATGTTCAAATTACTTTCATATCTTTGTTTTAGAAGATAAGACAAAACGTGGTGTTTACTTAACACACAATGTCTAGAAGTCGTTCGAAAAGTGGAGATCGGAGTGTCTTGACACTAGGTTCTCTTTGACTACCTTGAAGATGCAAATAAACAAAATTATTTATTATCACGCTGTATCCCACACACAGCAGGGTGAGGGAACCTAGTGTCCACTCCGTCCACTCCGTTACCCACTTTCCGCTGAATTAGGAGGCATTGCGTGTTAAGTGGCGGAACTTAACGCCGCGCTTTGCCTCGACACCAGATCGAAGAAAATGGAAATATTGAATATTTACATTCCTCGAGTGGGAATCGAACCAACAACCAGTCGTTTACAGTCACACGCTTGTGCCACTGCGCCACCATCGGCCCCTTACAAAATTATTTGTATGAGTATTTATTTAGTAACTAAATAATAAACTACAACTCATAGATTCGATTCCCACTCATTGTTAGGACAAATTTGAGGGTCATATATGTATATATATAAATGTAGTTATTTATGGTATACATGTTATGTATATCTTTATCACAAGTACAAAATAAATATCTTAAAAACAAGCAAATTATTCAATTTTTTGTACTAATTAATAACATTTATTTTATAACGAAAACCAGTTGTTGTATACGAGAACAGAATGCTTTATATGGTCGGTCTAGTTGAGTTTCAATGAATTTACGACCAATATTTATAGCTCAGCTGGTCGAACTAAAATTATCGTTGTTATATCTTTTATATGATTATTCATTTTTTTAGAATAGGGGCCAGTCGTGGCGCTGTGGCACGAACGTGTGACTGTAAGCGACTGGTTGTGGGTTCAATTCCCACTCGAGTAGTGGAAATACTTAATATTTCCATTTACTTCGCTCTGATGTCGAGGCAAAGCGCGGCGTTTATTTCCGCCACTTTCGGAGGTTATTTCCGCCAAATCCGGCGAAAAGCGGGGCACGGAGTGTCTTAACACTAGGTTCCCTCTGCCTACCCTGCTGTGTGCGGGATACAACGTGAAGCAAAAAAATGATATTGAATTTATATTCATCAAATCACAGCCATGTTTTCGTACGGTCATTTGTAGCCTAAGTAGTGTAATTAACGTTCCAGCTTGATTTATTGCACCTATCGATATTTTTAATTACTCTCTACACATTATGTCTCTGTACACGGTGATAAGAAAAAGTAGTAACTTTATATGCAAGTGTTCTTACTAATTAATAAGCGCAATAACTTTAATTGAATAAAGTGTGATATTTTTTTTAAATAAAAAGGGTAGATAAATGACAGTTACTGTATGGATTCTTGTTAAAGGCATTTAGAAAAGTTTTCTAAATCCCTTTTTCAATTTTCCTAAGTGTGGAATAACACTTAATAATGATTAAAAATGGATTCATGTTTTTAAATTTCGTGACGGAAAAGTTACAGTTTAATAGATCTGTTGGCCAAGCCGGAGGAAGGGAAATATAAAAGGGGGAAACCAGGAGAAGGACCATCTGATGGTAAATTGTTATTTTCGCATATACACATTCACAAATTATAGTAGTGGATGCGTTGCCGGCCTTGGAAAAAATCAGATTTTTAGTATGTCAAAAATTGATTTACATTAGGGCGAAGTCAATATTTTTTATAATAACTTAATAGAAAAATGATAAGTATTATACATGTAACATTATAGTATAAAGCCGCCTACATGTTGCTAAGGCAACGCATATTTTACGCATCAACGAAGCTAGTAGTATTTACACACAGTCGTTCCCACAGCTCGGTTTGACTAAGCATGGCATTAGATTCCTCTTTCACTGTGTTAAAGTAATTTATCCATAATAATTTAGCTCTAATTTTACAAAATGACATAAATACGTTAAGAACAATAATATTTTAGGTTTCCTTTTATATTATTGAACGTTTCTATAATTAAGCTTTTTATTAGTTTTAAGAATTTTTTGATAGCATCAATAGCTTGCACAGGTATGACCAAACTTTTTAAACCACGGGCTGATCCAATAAAAAACGTTTTTTTTGGTGGTCAGAACCACACTTCTTATTACAAAAGTATTACTATAAAAGAAATAAACGCGGGCGCTATTATATTGTGAACGGAGTGTCTTAACACTAGGTTCCCTCTGCCTACCCTGCTGTGTGCGGGATACAGCGTGAAGCTATTATATTCCTAAGCGGGCCGCGGGTCTTTCGGCGGTTCTTACTCGTGGCTTAACGCGTGATGTAAAATAATTACGTAAACTTATTTAATAAAATATAATTAAAGTTATTACGTTTTTATATTAAACGTTTATACATACAATAATAAGAGGTCGTGGCGCAGTGGCACAGGTGTGTGACTGTAAACGACTGGTTGTGGGTTCGATTCCCACTCAAAGAGTGGAAATACTTAATATTTCCATTTTCTTGGCTCTGGTATCCGAAACAAAGCGGAGCGTTAAGTTCCGCCGCTTAACACGCAACGCCTCCGAATTCGGTGGAAAGTGGGGAACGGAGTGTCTTCACACTAGGTTACCTCTGCCTACCCTGCTGTGTGCACGACGCAGCGTGAAATAAAAAAAAACATACATAATACTCGACAGTTTGTTCCTATAGGTTAAACAAAAAATAACGTGTAAAATAAGATAATGTATACAGATATCAAATAAATACATTAATGTCTTTTGTTTTTATCTCTTCAATAAACAACTATGTTTATTAAAAGTAAGTCTTTCGAATAAATTTGGACTATTATAAAAAGAATAAGAAAAGTGAGGGTAGATTCTAGATATGGACGTTTTTAAAAAATAATACCAATGGTCATTGAACTTAAAAACATTTTTATACACATACTTAGTTAGCTGAAAGCAATTTTAATAAAGTAAATTCGAATATTAATATGTACTTAAGGAAATATGTAGTATGTAGTAGTAGTGTTTGTGGCCAGTCGTGGCCCAGTAGCACAAGGGTGTGACTGTAAACGATTGGTTGTGGGTTCGATTCCCACTCGAGGAGTGGAAATATTTAATATTTCCATTTTCTTCGCTCTGGTGTCGAAATAAAGCGCGGCGTTAAGTTCCGCCACTTAACACGCAATGCCTTCGAATTCGGCGGAAAATGGGGAACGGACACTAGGTTTCGCTCTGCCTACCCTGCTGTGTGCGGGATACAGCGTGAAGCTATAAAAAAAAAGTTTAGTGGAAATTGGACAATCACGTGGGTCGTTGCAACTTCAATAATTACAAAGGTACGTGAACTATATAATAAAAATTAATTTTGTCAAGTTACTAATTGCGTGGATGACATTTTAAAATGTTAAAGTATTTAATAAATAGCATTCTCTCTTGCCAAATGTTGTTCGTAGAATAATCTTTGGTTAGCAGAAATTTGTAAAAATCTCTCTACGGAGATGCTAACTACAATATTAAGTTGTATTAAATGTATAAGAATTACGACGCAGCCGATAGTAGAACGCATGGCTTAGTGGTCAGATCACTTGAGCGGTCTCCAAGAGGCGAGGGTTCGAATCCCACTCAAATTCAAATTCAATTTCATTCATTTTCTATTCAAATTTTCATACATTTTCTAAAGATGTATTTTTCCATTTCCTAATTATGTAAATAACACTTTAAAATGATAATGGTACGTAAACTGTTATAACACCGCTTATTTTAATTATACTTGAAACATTGTTTTAGTAAGTATAAACAATAATATTTAACAAAAACCTTATCAATGCAGCAAAAAGTGTTATCAATTATAAACAAGAGATTTGAATTTAATTTACACAATTCACATTTTTTATTTACACGTGTGGAATACTAGTGGGCACTGGGCATGAAGTTATCTCTGGCTTCCCTATGTGCCTGCTATGCTAACAATGTAAGCAGGGAACACTAGTGTTAAGATACTCTGTACCCTACTTTCTATTGATTTTATAAGTGATGCGTTTCAGTCTTACCAGACAACGAAAAAAAACCTATTTTTGAAACATTAGGTAAGAGGAATATTTAAAAGAGGATGTCAAACCCACAACTACTGATTGTAGCCATTAACGTCCTAACTGCGCCACAAGAGTCTCAATTAACAAAGAATATAATATTTTTCTTACAAAATATATTATTCAACTGTGCTACTTTCATTGCACTTTGAATATGCTCTCGAAAATTGGAACAAACGAGACGTCATGTGAACTTTAATGACAATAGACTTATATCATGCCGTATTAAGATCTAAAGTTAAGTAACAAATGCTGGCCGGATTTTGATTAAGTTTATAGTTGAATATATTTTATTCTTTCAGTAGTAAAAATAATAAGTGTAAAACGTAACTTAATCCATGGTTTAGACGGTGTTAGACATGAATCCATACAAATGTAAATTTCGTATTTTTATAATTTCGTATAACTAAAACCACTGGGCTAATTTTAGAGAAAACGTAACTTGAACACAGCCTGCTCTTAAATGTTATATTAATTTATTTGGTGTCAAATGTTATAACTTTTATATCAATATCAGAAGGATAACTATATATTAAAAATTATAATTTAATATATTTACTAGAACCACAGTTCTAGTTTCCGCCACGTAATAAGTAACGTTTCGGGCGGAATATGGAGGGCAAAGAGTCGTGACTCTATGTTATGTGGGAAAAACATAAGACTATTTTTTTATTTTCACTTGGGGCCGGTCATGACGCAGAGGCCAAAGTGTAACTGTAAAGCGAATGGTCGTGGGTTCAATTCCCACTTTTAATGTGTTTCTAGATATTTCCTTTTATTAAAAATTATTATATCAATTATTTTCACTTGGGGCCGGTCATGACGCAGAGGCCAAAGTGTAACTGTAAAGCGAATGGTCGTGGGTTCAATTCCCACTCGAGGAGTGGAAATATTTAATATTTTCATTTGCTTCGCTCTGGTGTCGAGGCAAAGCGCGGCGTTGAGTTCCACCACTAAACACGCAATGCCTTCAGAATTTGGCGGAAAGTGTCTTAACACTAGTTTCCCTCTGCCAACCCTGCTGTGTGCGGGATACAGCGTGAAGCTAAATTGACTAAAAGTGTATAAATATATTAAATTAAGTAATACATCCAATATTACCTCACTCACTCAAAAATTTTAAGAGAATAAGCGCCACCCAAAATATACAGTTGCATTTTAAAGCATACATTTGCAAGAACACGAGAATTGTAACAATAACAAAGGAGGAATACATCAAAGGCCGCGTTTACTTTCAACGGGCGGCCCCGACCCGCCGGTCTACCTGATCGAGACTCGAGACCCTTTCATGTGTTGGACGTTACCAACAGATCCGTCAACAAATAAACTAAATAAAGCTTGAAACTTACATTAAAACTTCATGATGCTGAATGAAGGGTGTGGGTTCGAATCTCTTTCGTGGGAATATTAATGTTGATAATTTAAATTTAATTATTTTTGTTAATTGATGTTGTTGAAAAGATAAAGCGCGGTGTTAAGTATGTTTTGATTGATTTCTGATGGAAAGTGGAGAACAGAGTGTTTTGCCACTAGGATATCTGTGATAGCCTACTTACTTAATGGAATAATTAAATTGACAAAAAAAATCATAAAACGCAATTCTTTTTAAGTAAATAAAAATACATATAAAAAAATATTTAAGAGTATGTTAAAAAATAGGTTGGATCAAAGACGTTCGAAAGCTTAATCATAATCAACAAGGCATCATAAAATATATGGGTAGAAAATTATAGCCTTTAAACTATGTACTTAACAGCCAGTTAACGTGCAATTTTTTAGACTTCCAACGAACTGAGAAATTGTGTAATTATAAAACGATTAATACAACAATGGAAAGCAAAAAGCCTAATATGTTTTTCGACCTAACTTTACGTTAAAATGTCAATTTAACATATAGTATTTGATTTTAAAATTATAACTATTGGTATATTCAAAATTAATATTTACTAAGTGCACAGAACACAATTTTAAGAATAAGCATGAACATAAAATGTTTATGCAAAAACAATTTATGCAGCAAAAGGTCAAAGTTGAACACTTACATCGTAACTCCAGGTGCACGAAACTCCAGCGAATTTAGCAACACATCGCCCCAACTCGACGTCCTCGTGCGTCGTGTAGAGGTGCTTCAAACAATACTTCACGTGAGGAGCCACTCGCCGCAAAGTCTCTCGAGATATAAGAACCCCCGGCCCTCCCATACAAAAGTTTTCATTATAATCTAATGCTAGGGCGTCCCTCTCGTTGTTCGTGCCTCTTCCCGCCTGACCGATGAACTGGGGCTTCCTACTGTCCACTGAACGCAAAAACTGCCCTAGTTTATCACCTCGGACGTACACATCGTCGTCCGCACGCATAAACCACTCAAACCGTTCACCGTAGTGCTCGTACATATATAACAACATTAGGAAAGATTTCTTTTGAGGAGGATAGCTGTCGTCGACATTTCGCAACGGTATCAAAGGCAAGCCGGGCGCTTTAGATACTTCCGAACTGAAGAAGGCAAGGCGCCCAGGCAGATCTTGGGCCCAAGTATCGAAAACTGCTTTAGCTCTTGTAGTTAAGTATTGCTCTGCCGTCATGACCCCCACGAACACTAATGTTCTGTTAGAATTGTCTATTGTTTCGTCGGGATCCAAGTCTATGATGGACTGTGGGTCCGGTGCTATATATTCTTTTGATTCCGGACAGGCTTCGATTGCAGTTCTAGAAGACGATCTTAAGCACAATTTGAGAAAAATACCGAGAGTCACGCCGGCGACCACGCCGGCCACCAAATGCATCCACTTACTCCTTCGGGGCATCGTAAAAGTGATTTAGGAAATATGCCCACCGTTACCTGAGTGTACATTCCAGGAACTCTTCGTGGCGGGGTGGATCAACGGACTATAAATATTTCATTCACATAATAGACCACCGCGCCGTGCCGTCAGACCAAATAATTACAAGAAAGTTAAGAAGCAACAAGTTAAATATTCTAAACAATCTCGAACGCCAATTCCCGTGGACATTACAGAAAATTTTATCTTTTCTGATAAAACTAGTGCGGCTTTCACTTTTTCACTCACATGGCAGAATAACCGAAGTGTTGTGTCACGAATTATCCAAGTTACAAAGGTAATATTGAACTATCGAATCTGCATTCCTCGGGCGTGTTATTTTGTCTTATTTCAGCGAACGGACGGTGTCCTTCGTTTGTAATGGTCACCGTGTCATCCAATTCACTATCGTGTCACAAGCTATCGAATGCGATACGCGCCGCGTGTCGAACACCGTCGCAAGTGTCACTGCACAACCGGCGACTCGTGCGCCGCGCGTCGCTGCCACTGCCGAGTGCCGACTGAGCAGGCGCCCGTGAGCGCGAGCCGCTGACTCAAAACAAATTCCGGTCCGCGCAGACTGGCGTTCTGCGTTTCTCACTTCCACCGGCCGCCCGTCATATATCGCTCCTTATCTTTGGCGGATTGGTGTGACGTTTCCATTCATCGTAACTCGTAAGAGATAATTTCACGGGCATTGTCTGGAGTCGCGGCTAGTGTAGCGCTTTAAGATTAGTTCGACGTCAAAGATCTCGTAAATGCCAGTGGCGTGACTGTTTTAATATAGGTAAATTATTCGCTTCCGACGTTCTCGAATACGTCTTCGAGTTTACGCGGCGGGTTACCTACATGAATGGTTTTGTTTTCTGGCGAAAAATATAGCTGTCCGGATGAAAGACGAATGACTAATTGTCATTCGTCTGACAAATTATGTAATTTAATCTCCCAAGAAAATGTATGTATGATAAATAGTTTCTCTGAATCTATTCATTGTGTTTAAAATAAAAAATACATTCACAAAATAAGTTCGATTCTTTAATTAGTACGCATCGACAGTATCATTAAATATAAATAAATATAAATAGAATTTAAGACATTTTTTATGTACCTATACGATTACATGATTTAAAGAAAAAGAATCTTTGTTTTAAATCTAGGTCGTAATATGTAAATATGACAAATAAAATCTATTGGTTTTATTGAAAATTAAATTTAAATTAAAAATAAATATTCTCTTTGAAACGCAAAGTGGTAACTTGGACAGTGTAGGCGTTAATTTAATGTATTAGGACTAAACAATATTTTATATTTCAGCAGGTTCTTATTTTCAAAATCAAATCAAGTTATTATCTAAATTTCTTGCATTCAACAAGACTTTATTATAAAATACTAAAATAACTTGCTTAAAAAGATACCTAGTTTTTTTTTACTATTTATATTTATTCTCTACGGACATGAGTCTGTACCTTTTGTTACACCTTGTACCTTTGTTTTACATTTTCATGTTACATTTTCATTTTCTTGTTACATTACTATCTTTTATTCTAAAAGAGTCTAAGTATTACACTAAATTTACAATTTACAATTACACTTTACATTACATGTACACATATAATACCATATTACAATACATTATTTTTAATTTTTACATATCTAATTATTTATTATTTTTTATTGTAAATGGGAGACCTTGCATATTTAAGTGTTTGTGGAAGGATATAAAAAAAATTGTTAAAAGATACTTATGACATAATGAGGAAGATACTTGCAAATTTCATAAATTTATTACAAAAAATTAATAAAAATTAACAGTTTTTCATTTTAAATAACATCACATTTTTTCCGTCAGTCAAAAAGAAACAAAAGTCAAGACACTCCGTTTTCTATTTTACGTCTGAAATTGGAACATTTCGTATTTTGGTAGTTTTTAAGTAATTTTTATAACTTAATTACATAATTGATACAATCATATGACATAAAAACAAATATCTAGAAACATTTTAAAAGTCATAAAATATTAATAAAGAAATAAATGATAAGTTAGTAATTTTTTAATTTTTTTTTTTTTTTTTTGCTCACGACAGCGTAGGCACAGGGAACCTAGTGTTAAGACACTCCGTTCCTCACACACCGCCGTACTCAGAGGCATTGCGTGTAGGGCTTCCAATACCGGTATCCCGGTATTGACTAATAATTTTTCCGCCTTTTTTAATACCGGTATTGAAATGTCTAATACCGGGATACCGGTATTAGACATACTCAGCAATTAATCACAAAGACCAGAAGTATAAACACATTAATTTACGGTTAAACTCATTTTCTATAAGTTATGATTATTATCGATATGTTTCTTTTGTACTTATATAAAAGTAGATATTTATTTGGTTCATTTTCCATACTTTGTATAATAAGACACTGAGCTTATTTTTGGTTTTTCTAAATAAAAGTAATTAAGTATTTAATTTGTTAAGTTTTGCCATATTTTGTATTATGTGCTCGTACAATACGATGTAGTCATAAAGATACACTGACTGATTTTTATTTGTAGGTAAGTAGACGTTTTTAAAAATAAAAGCATGTAGGTATTTAACTTGTCAAGTTTCGTCAAATTTTGTACGCACAATTTTATTTAATTGTAAAGAGTAGGTGAACTGATTTTTGTCTATATGTTTTTTATAAATATTCGCTAAAGGTGTTTTTATTATGTCGTGTCCATCAAAAAATATAGAATTTACTGCGTTTTAGTAAATAAAGTATTAAATCCTTTTTTAAAACCGGGATCCCGGAATCCCGGTATTGAAAAAAAAAAGAACGGTATTAATACCGGTTTTGAAAAAATCCGGTATTCGAAAGCTCTAATTGCGTGTTAAGTGCCGGAACTTAACGCCGCGCTTTTCCTCGAGATCAAAGCGAAGAAAATGAAAATACTAAGTATTACCACTCCTCGAGTGGGAATCGAATCGACAACCAGTCGATTTACAGTCACACTTTGTGCCACTTCGCCCACGACTGGCCTCACAATTAAATAATTGATATAATCATTTTTAATAAAAGGAAATATCTAGAAATATATTAAAAGTCATAAAATATTATTAAGGAATAAATGATAAGTCAGAAATTTATAATCTTTTCATATCTATTTTTAATCTGCGTCATAAATATTTATATTTTATTGACATGACGTCGTCGTTCTGTTTTATAAAATCTATAGTAATAAAAGATAACACCCTTAGAATGAAAGTGATCTGACTTAAAAGAAACTACCTCTCTTTTTAAAAGTATCTATGGGGCCGTTTAAGTATTACGTGAACATTGTACGGCGGGGGGTCTCTCTTATTTTGGATGACATGGGGGGTAGGGAGAGTCTAGACTATGATTACGTCATCGGTAGTCACTACTTTTTAACACTAACCTTTTATAATATTATAATTGTTAAAAACAAAACAATACATGAATTGGAAAATATTTACGTAAGCTTGGGGGAGAGGTAAGATGTTTGCTTACTTTTGCTGATAAAGAGGATAAATAATTGTAATAAATCTTAATGCTTACTTAATGCTTTAACGGCCCCTATGAAGTTGTTTTTTTATTGCCTAAAGGAGGCAAATGAGCAAAAGGACCACCTGATATTAAGTGGTTACCTTCGACCAAAGACATCCACAACATTAGAATTGTGGATGCGTTGCCGACCTTGGAAGAGGATCAGCTAAGGTAAGGATAAGGATAGTGGGAATAGAGAGAGCTCGAACCGGAACACATCATCAGATAATTGGCGGTTTGTCTTTAACATGATAGTGGTCGCGAGCCAGTGGGAGAACAATCCACCAAGTTACTAGTTAAGTACCCGTCTGTAACGAAACTCAGTAGCGAAAGGGAATGGTATTCTTAGCCCGCCCCCCACGGGTGAAGTCCCTGTTACATAATGAAATTTTGTTTTTTTTGGGATATGTCACTACTTGGTATTACACAATATTTTTTTCGATTATGAACAGTATTTGTGACTATAAACAGAACATGCATTTACTTTACTTTTCTTTTATTTTGTTACCATCCATAGATATGAAATTCTAAAATAATACGCGTGAATTTTAATAACAGTTTTCATTATTATAGCTTTACTTTTAAACGTTATACTTATTATATTAATGACTTTACTTCTCTTATTAAAATGTAGTTTTAAATTTACAGTTCTTCACCAATAAAACACGAAATAAATATTTAAACTATCTAAATATCAACTCAGAGGGGCCAGTCGTGGCGCAGTGGCACAAGCGTGTGACTGTAAACGACTGGTTGTGGGTTCGATTCCAACTCGAGGAGTGGAAATGCTTTTTTTTTTAGCTTCACGCTATATCCCGCACACAGCAGTGTAGGCAGAGGGAAACTAGTGTTAAGGCAATCCGTTCCCCACTTTGGAAATGTTTAATATTTCCATTTTCTTCGCTCTGATATCGAGGCAAAGCGCGGCGTTAAGTTTCGCCGCTTAACACGCGATACCTCCGAATTTGGTGGAAAGTGGGGAACAGACTGTCTTAACACTAGGTTCCCTCTGCCTACCCTGCTGTGTGAGGGATACAGCGTGAAGCTATAAAAAATATAAGCAGTGACCAGTCAATATTCAAATACTTCGACTTTTTAAGATAATAAAGTTATATATATTTTCAATTTCATAAGTCGTAATAATGTTCACTTATCTTGAACTCCATATTGCGACCCAATTCTAAATAAGGAACTTCATTATTTTTATCGTGTCTATATTTATATGGGCCATTGTTCTTATAATGTAGGACACCTTATAAATTATAATATCGAGACGTTAGTATGCCTATGTTTATGTACAGTTTTGCATTCATATTGCAAATATGTGTATATACATGAAAACATTCATATAAAAAGACGTTTAAGACATTTAGCACGATCCCGCTGCGTTCAATTTTTTATACGTTTTCTTTAAATGTCTTTTTCAATTTTCCTAAGCGTGGAATAACACTATAAAAATGTTTAAAAAAACATTCATACATTTCTATCATTTGTATATTACTTTTAATTAAAGATTGATTCAAATTATAACATTTTAAAATATATTATTAAAGAGGCCAGTCGTGGCACAGGGGCACAAAGTCTAACTGTAAACGCGACTGATTGTTGGTTCGATTCCTACTGGAAGAATGGAAGAGGCAAAGCGCGGCGTTAAGTGCCACCACTGCAATGCCTCCAAAATTCGGCGAGAAATGGGGAACGGAGTGTCTTAACTCTAGGTTCTCTCTGCCTACCCTGCCGTCTAAATGTATATAAACTATATGTTTTTTACTTACATGAATATGTCAGAGAACTTTAGACTTCTTTTTACAAAAAATATGGAAAAATTTATTTAATTTTTATAGGTAGAAGCTTTATAGGAAAAATTTGGCACTATTTCATTTTTATAGGTAGGAGAAAGGTAGGAAAATAATATTTTTTTAATATTTACAAATGAGCTTTTGATAACATATACATACAGTTTACCTTACTTTAACGTTGATAAATAAGTAGGATCTAGGATCTTCTAGTACTACTAATTATAACTATCTCGATGATATTTGAACTCATAATTATTGTTTGGATCGCAGCACAGTGTCTGTTTGGTTAAGAGTTAATAAAAATAAGTTTTAGAAGTATATTTGTGTGTGCTCATTTTTTGTTCGAAAGACGGGTAGCGTCGAAAGCTTACAAAATTAAGTCTTAAAGCCCTGTATAAGTTTGTAAGCTCTTTAGAGCTTCATATTTGACGTTAAAGAAAGGAAAAATAACAAAAATATACTACATAATTATTATTTGGCTGCATAAAAAAAACGTATTTGAAGCCAAAAGTTAATCTAATTATACATTTCTAGGTATTAATTTGAAAAATACAGTCAATGGTTATGTAGATATGCACTTATCGAGCACAAAAATCAAAGAGATGATGCACATGTGTGACGTCGGGATCATCATTTGCTTGACAGATGGGACACTAAAAACAGTGTTACTGTGCGTTTCAATTTAGTAGGATTTATAAAAATATAGAAACTTAATAACTGTTTAATTTTATAACTTTTGTATTTCTTTTAATCTACATAGAAAACACAAATGATGTTTTCATTCTTCATTTTCGGTTTAAACACATTATTATTTACAACTGATCATATTTAAATTATTTGTTTATGTAACCTTATTACGTGAATAAAAATGGAGCCCTTACTAACAAAATAAATCTCATAACTATCGAGTAGATACTATGTAGGAACATATATCTTGACAACGTCACAAATACGTCAATGTTTTCATAAATAAAAAAAAAATGTTTCTTATAGAGACAAAAAAATGCTTGATAGATTTATTGCGTTAAAGAATAAATAAATTTATTATTATTATATTATATCCAATTTTTATTTCCATGCAGTTCCATCTTATACTTATAATATGTATTGGCAAATAACAGCTAATTGTAATTAGCACTAGTCGCTTGCTTCTCCACTTTATAATTTTTTTTTAAAAAAATGACAAATTTATTACTTAAATAAATATTGTTTCATGGATGTCCTGCATTAAGGGTCCACGTTGTCACATTTAGAACCATACAAGATCATTACCATCGGCGTGTAACTTGAGAAGGGCTTTATTCGGAGTAACGACAAAACTGAACTGCAGTCGTTAATGACAACATTACAAACTAAATATTTTTTTCCTTGTATTTCAAGTTTATTTATTTTAGTCAAAGAAGTATGCACTATACCGTTTGGACCTCCGCTAACCCCTAGGGAAAGTATTTTGATATATTTATTCTTTTTTTCTATATAGTATAGAAATTGATTAATGAGGCCAGTCGAATCACAGTCGAATCTCGAGGAGTGGAAATATTTAGCATTTCCATTTTCTTTGCTCTGGTGTGGAGGCAAAGCGCGGCGTTGTGCTCCGCCACTTAACACCCAATGCTTCCGAATTCGGCGGTGCGTGGGGTACGGTGCGTCTTAACACTAGGTTCCCTGCTGTGTGCGGGATGCAGCGTGAAGCTAAAAAAAGTTGATTATCATGTAATGTAATTTGGAATAATGAATGAATTATATCATGTCATATATTTATTTCAATCATTTAATATACCTGACCACCCTCTTCATTCTTCTTTCTAATTAAGCCTACCATTTCATATAATCAGCACCAAAGCTTAGTTGACTATGCATGTAATAGGTTAAAACTACGTACTCGTATATTTCAATTACATTCAGCCTATGTTATTTTAGTTTCACGTCCACTGAATACAGAATATACTTGATTCTTTAGAAATCATATTAATTTTAACATGAACAATAATAGTAAAGTTGATAGGACCTTAGTTTTTTTGCGATTTCTATATATTTTATATAGTTTAACCGGATTAATCATGTATGTAGGTATATTTTGTTATTCGATAATATATTTTTTCATAGTTATGAGTCCCACGGCACACCACTGACAACTAGAACTGGAAAGTGCACGAAACGTCCGATTTTTTATAATGTATTTTAATAACACTAAAAATAATAAAAATATACACGATTAATACAATTAAAATAGTTTCATAATTTTCTTGAAAGATTAAAATAAAACTAATCTAAATATAATGTCTAAGTTTAGTTTACCATCCATATTATACATATTAATTTAATAAATGCGAAAGTCTATAAGTCTGTCTGTTTGTCTGTTACGCTTTCTCGGCTAATCTACTGGACCGATTTGGATGTGTGTGGAGGCTATTTTTTTTTCAAAAATCAACGGGATGAAGGTTTGTATAAAAAATCTAAACCACTTAACAGATTTCCAGGATTTTCTTAGGAAGACAGTTTATGAAGCAAGATACCTTTTTTTTTCTAAAATCTTACCCGGAAGGGATAGAGGATGAAAACTTGTATGAAAAACATAAACTGCCTAACTCAAGCGAGAGCGCGGGTAGTCATTTCGTAGGCTTCGGGGGCCAAGCCATGAGTGAGTCGCCAGTTTTATAATGAAACAATACCGCTAGTTACCAAGAAACTGCGCTAAAATTCATGAAACCCCTAGTGTATAAATGATATTATAATAATATGTAAATCTAGAGATAGAATTGAGCCGCAAAGTGGTACGTGATAAACATTATAATTTATTTATTTATAACTTCACGATTATCCCTTGAGGGATAAATAGGATGCAGTACCTTCTTTCTTAGGGGCCAGTCGTGGCGCACTGGCACAAGCGTGTGACTGTAAACGATTGGTTGTGGGTTCGATTCCCACTCGAGTGGAAATATTTAATATTTCCATTTTATTCGCTCTGGTGTCGAGGTAAAGCGCGGCGCTACCTTCCGCCACTTAACACGCAAGCCTCCGAATTCGGCAGAAAGTGGGGAACGGAGCTTCTTAACACTAAGTTCCCTCTGCCTACCCTGATGTGTGCGGGATACAGCGTAAAACTAAAAAAGAAAATAATTCTGGTACACTAGCTCCTCAAATTTATGCATAGCAAATATTATAATATTATGCAATTCTCGGACACACGTGCTAATTTTCAGATGACAGATTTAAATAATGACAGCAAATATAACGGCTATTTGAACAATTGATCATTGTAGATCATTTTTAGGAATTTTTAAATCGCATTTAATTTTAAAACATTTTTTCTTTCACGACCTCGATTAATCCTGCTAATACAGTTTGTTTTACCATGTTTATATTACCTTTTATACATACATTGTTCGGTAAGGTTCATCCTACACTTCTACTCAGTTCTCCCTACCATACGAAGTCACCCTGACACTCAGTTGAGTGTAGTATATAAGTATTATTTTTATGAGCGAACATACATATAAAATTATTATATAAGGTAAGTGCGGCTAATAAGGCCTAGCTAAGCAGAAATTTAAATAAAAAAAAAACTGTTCAGACAAATAAGTAAATTTTAATATTTATTAAACATTTATGCCTATTACTATTAATTATAAACGAAAAACAGCAACTTCTGCTGTAAACATAAATAAAATTAAACATTTTAACAAACACTGTCTTTAGGCCTTATTAAACTATGGTAGTATATTAAGGCCTAAGACTTTAAACTACAAACATAAATTAAATCATCGTCTTATAATTTTGGTAATTGAGATCCATAAAATAACAGTAATACGATAATTACAGTAAAGACTTAAAAAGGCCGTTTTTATTTGCTTAGGCACAATCTGGACACTCAAAATCATCACCATCCTCCTCTGTTAAACCAACGCACTCCTCGTGGTACCACTTATTGCTTTTGCAACACATCCTCATAGCAATTTCTTCCTCCTGTTTACATGCGTGGCAGTACCAACTTTCTCTATTCTCTTTACTGCTCTCTGCTCCTTTTGTCTTTTTCATTTTTGAGGTCTTTTTTTCTATTTTTTTTTTATTAAACAGGTCTCTGGTAACTGGAGTTCCTCTATAATTGATGGCTTTTCTTCTGACTGTTGGTGTCTTTTCATTTTTAGCTGGTGTAGGCAGGAGTTGCTTGAATGATGCTCCTTTCACTTGTGCGAGGGTTACATTATCCTCATCGTCAGAACTGGAACTGCCGTAAACCATTCTGTAAAACCTTTTAGATGATCTTTTTGGGGTATGATCAATTCTTTGTTCTTGCATGGACGTCGATGGCTGAGGTGTCTCGGAAGCCGTTGGCCTAGATGAGACACGAGGTGGCGAATTTTCTACATCCATAACGTTTGGTACAGGAGCTGGAGCTTCCGACAATACAGATGGAGCAAAAGCTGTTTCCGGAATAGCGTGCGGATTGAATGGATACAAACCAGTCGCTCTAAAACCATTCGTTATGTTACTATGTGTCATACATTTAGACCAGACAGTAGTAAGTATAACATTGAAGCGTGCTTTGGTGAGGTTTTTGTCTGGATTTTGTTCCTTGAATAATAACAGTTCTGAATCCCAGTGGTGTTCAAATGATCGATAGACAGCCTTGTCGAGTGGTTGCAGTTCATGGGTTGTATTGGAAGGTAAAGGGCCCTGTAGACGGTCAAATTTGTTTGTCGAATTTGTTTGTCAAACTTCATGTTTTCATCAAACAAAAGCGCATACGATCAAACCAATAGATCAAATAAATTTGCCCATATTTCAGTTTTCTCCTTGACGTTCGTGTGTTGTTATCTTCTTCTGTCGTATATAACAATGAGTGATAATACAGATAAGGCGTTTTTGGCATTGACACTAGCACTATGTATGAAGAAAAAGAAAAAAGGTCGTCGATGGTCTAGTGAATGGTTGAAATTACGGGATAAATATACGCACGAAAATTTGTTACGGGAAATAGTGCTCACAGAACCAAATGACTATGCAAACTTCCTGCGCATGGACCATAAAACATTTGAAGATTTATTAACATTGCTAAGTCCTTGCATAGCAAAACAAGATACCGTTATGCGTAAATCTATACCAGCTTCTCAAAGATTATCTATAACCTTGAGGTACCTGGCTAGTGGCGCCGATTTTGAAGACCTAAAATTTCAAGCCTGCATTGCACCTCGTACACTCAGCGGCATTATCATTGAAACTTGTGAGGCAATAAATAAAAAATTAAGCAATATTCAGGTAAGATTTTTATTTCAAAATTACAAAATATATAATTTAAAGAGAATAAAAATTGTTTATAAATTTGGCTGCTGTATCATCTTCAGTTTCTGTATTATTTTCATTTGTTTGCGAGTCTGAAATATGAATCACCACAGGTTGCTCCGTATTGGACAGATATGATTGTTGTGAAATAGGAGATGGGGTGTACGGAGTAGGTGATGGAGTGTTCCAAGCGAGTGCTGGCTGAGACGGATTAATAACTACCGAATGTCTATGAAGGTTTCCTTCTTCTCCTTCAAAGAGTATTTCGTTTATAAATTTTTCTGCCAGTCTTCTTTGTTCTCCAGACATGCGCTCTAGCTTAAAGGCCCAGTTTCTTGCCATCACCTGATATTCATTTTCAGGTTTTTTGAAATGATCCCTGGCTAATGTCAATAAGTCCTGTTGCAAGTCCTCCTTTTTCTTCTTTTTTATTTGTACAGGACTAATAGATGCTGAAGGTGGCAAAGGTGATTGTGTTGATGTTGATGTTGATAGTTTTGACGATTCCTAGAAACCAAAACAATAAATATAAACATATTACATAATAATAATAATACATAATAATAAACATATTACATAATAATAATAAGTATTTTTATGTTTCAGATACCCAAAACACAAGAAAGTTGGAAAATATTGGCACGACAATTTGGAAATTCATGGAACTTTGATAATTGCATCGGAGCTGTAGATGGAAAGCATATCACTTTACAAAAACCTGAGCATTCCGGTTCCTATTATTATAATTATAAGGGAACACACAGCATAGTGCTTATGGCCATAGCTAATGCAAATTATGAATTTATCATGATTGATGTCGGTACAAATGGTAGAGTGTCAGATGGAGGAGTACTTAAAAATACAAAATTTTGGAATATGTTTGAGAACAACCAGTTGCAGATTCCAGAGCCACAGGAATTGCCAAACTTTAATAAAAAAAATGCCATTTGTATTTGTAGGCGATGAAGCTTTCCAGCTTCTTCCAAATTTTATGAAGCCCTACAATAAGCAGGTTTTAAATGACAACAGAAGGATTTTCAATTATCGTTTATCCCGTGCTCGGCGAATAATTGAAAATGTATTCGGCATTCTTGCGAGTCGTTTTAAGATTCTCCAAAAACCCATCAAATTATGTCCTACAAAAGCTAAAATTGTAGTAATGGCGTGTTGTCATTTACACAATTTACTAATGAAACAAAAAAACTACGTTAGGAATGGAGAATTAGACATGGAAGATTGTGTTACAGGGACTGTCATACAAGGATCTTGGAGAAATGAGTCAAATCAATTGTTGAATATCGAACGTACACGGGCTGGAAATAGCGCTACATTAGCAAAAGAAGTGAGAGATGATTTTTGTGAATATTTTAATTCAACGGGTGCTATTTCATGGCAAAACAAATGTTTAGAATAGGTACCTAATCGTATTTGCTGTACTTGTGAAAATAAAAAATATTTATTAATTGGTTAAGTTAAAATATTATTATTGGTTAGGTTAAAATATTATGTTGTACCTATTTGTAACAAGTTGTTTATAAAAATATTCTTTTGAAAATGAATTCTTATTTGAAAATGAAAAAATTACAAATGTTTAGAGTGGGTAACTGTATATGTTGTACTTGTAGAATTAAAATAAAATAAACATTGTTACTATTTACCGTTTGTCCTGTTATTGAACTGATCCCCGATTCTTCCTCCACTTGGTCTTGTAGAAATTCAAGCTCTTTGTAGTACCATAATGAAGGTACATAGAGTTCATCAGTACCAGATCCAGAAAGCATAGATTTCTTCACCTTATTATTTTCACGCTTGAAAGTTGTTCGTAAAATATTAATTTTTTTTTTAACATCTTCTTCAGTGATGTTCCCGCGAGACACTTTCAATAACTCCGTCATTTTTTTGATCGCATTCATTCTCTTGTGTTTATCCATATAGTTTTTTGATTTTATTCTCCACAGCATCGGCATGTCGCGATATACGGAGATAAATTCCAAAAGAAATTCTTTTTCTGACATGTTGCCGTTATTGATTGTCGCAGTTGTGTTCTCCATGGTATCAAGGCAATAACTGAGATCTTATTTGACAAACACCATTGCACACTATCAAACAGGTTTGCCAAACACACCGTCAATCAAAATTTCCATCAAACAGGTCAAACATTTACATTGTTTGACAAACACGTCAAACAAGCTCGCACACTTTCAAAAAATTTGACAAACACGTTTGTCAAACGAATATTTGACAAATAATTTGATCGTTTACAGGGCCCTTAAGCAGTACAATGCTATGTCGAGTGAATCTGCAACTTCCACGATGGATAGATCTAAGTGACAAGCTGCCCCGTCAAATATTAAGAGGCACTTTCCTGGAGATTTGTATCGGGCTAGGTGTTTTAAAAACTCTTTAAAGAGTTCATTTGTCATATAACCTTTTACAGATTTTTCTACTAATGATCCCGGTGGTAAATTGTCATATAACTCAGGCTTCAAACGTTTGCCTTTAAAAATTATCATTGGTGGTATGCTAGTACCAAGTGCGTTTACACAACCGGCGATCGTAACACTTTCAGCGTGTTCTGAAGACTGTAAATGAACTCTTTTGGCTCCTTTCTGTGCCAAAACAGTCTGCTGGTGGTGAAGCGTTAGGCGGCAGCCCTTTTCATCCATGTTGTAAATTTTCTCAGGACGAGTTTTGAGGTCCAATGTATCATAAACTTCGTTCAGTCTTTTGAAATGATCATCTACGATGAATTTATTGAGCTTTTGAGCCCTGGCCGGGTTCATAAACTGAGCCTTTCTGCGTGTTATCTCCGGATGTCTCTTCATAAACGTCCTAAACCAATCATTACCAGCAACTTTGGCTTGTTGATTGAAGGGATGGTTAATGGCATTCGTCTCGCAAAATTTAAATACTAACCGGCGAAGGATCTGTGGATTAATAGGTAATCCTATTGCAGCAAACCTCAGAATTCTACTCACAAGCTCAGCTTCCTGTTCTTCATTAAGTAAAGGTTTTCGGCCCAAGGTTTTTTTCAAACTGGCGGTCTGGAGGTGGTTTCGTATCGTCCTTCTTGGCACTTTGTACCTTTCAGCAGCTTTGTATGTGCTCAGTCGTCCGCATTGCACTGCTCGGACTGCTGCCACCAGATCATCTTCAGACCACAATGCTCGCTTTGGAGGCATTGTGATTATAAGGTTTGCCTAAAAACCATAAATCAATTAAAAACGATGATATTTATAAAGGAGGGTAATAAGGCCTATGGTCAAATTTTATAGGCCTTATTAACAACCAACCACACCGTCAAGCAAGATTAAAAATATTATTATTTTGCCTAATTTCTACTATTTTGTATAATACAGAACTTTAAAACATTAACTAATAGACAAGTTAACTATAAAATAACCTAAAAAACTGTAAAATTAAAAAAAATACTTACGTTTGGTGTGACCGTTCTCTTGTAATTTGTGACGTGTGTCCGCCAACAACAATGAGCGACGTCGCACTGAACGCAGCACGCGGACTTGCGAGTCGTAACAGGTTTGGGGCGTTATCTAGAATGTTTTGCTACCTATAACTTTGATTTCGCTTAGCGAGAACTATTTAAAGTTGTGTTTTTGTGACTTAGGCCTCCCGCCCGAACAATTCGGCTTTAGAGCCAAACATTCCAGCGTTCACCAGGTACACCGCCTCACGGAACACCTGTTATTACGAGCGAGATTGATGCCATCAGCGGCAATTTTCTTAGACGTCGCCAAGGCTTTCGACAAAGTCTGGCACAACGGCCTTCTAGTCAAATTAATGAACGCGCAATTGCCTGACAGGCTCGTTCACATTCTGAGAGACTATCTCTCAGACCGTTCCTTTAGATATCGGGTCGAAGGCACCCTCTCTTCAAGCCGCCCCGTTAGAGCCGGAGTCCCGCAAGGCTCCATATTATCCCCGCTTCTGTACAATCTGTACACCCACGACGTTCCGAAAATCGGTGGGAGCAATCTCGCTCTCTACGCGGACGATACCGCAATCTACGCTTCCGGCAGAGTGTCAGTCAATATAGCGAATAACTTGCAAAAAGCCATGAACCATCTCGGTAGATGGCTAACTAAATGGCGGATAGAAGTCAATCCGGAGAAAAGCTCCTTAGTATACTTCCCTCTTCGCCGAACCGACGACATACCAACCGTCCGTCTGCTAGGCAAACCGATTCCCGAGGCTAATTCCGCGAAATACCTCGGCGTGATCATAGATAGGAAACTCTCCTTCAGAGAGCACATAACGTACGTCCGCCGCAAAGCGAGCTTCGTATTAAGTCGATTATATCCTCTACTTTGCGCCAAAAGTAAGATGTCCCTCCGCAACAAGATCCGCCTGTACAAAACGTGTGTCAGGCCCATCTTCGCGTACGCCAGTGTTGTATTCGGACACACAGACCTTCGTAGACTTCAGATTTTGCAAAATAAATTCTTGCGCTACGCCACGGGCGCCCCGTGGTACGTACGTAACTTAGATTTGCACAAAGACACTAAGCTCGATTCGGTAAAAGAGCACTGCCGGAAACTCTCCAGTAGCTACTTCGAAAAAGCAGCTACGCATCCGAACCCGCTGGTGGTAAGCGCCTGCGACTATACGGTCAGTAAAAGACGCCCCGCGAGGCCCAGGGAAATTCTCACCCAAACTGACGCCATTACTGAAGTGTTAGGTAAATTCAAACACACACGCAAACGCACACGATACACACACCGTCCCCGCCGGTGGAGACGAGGTCCCAGTTATTCAACGGTCCGATACCGCCCCGGGCACCAGCGTCCCTAGCTAGGCCTAGCTCGGACAGAGCGAAGCAAAGTCCCCCATTAAAACGGTGTCGCAAGTCGAGGTTCGAGTCTCAACTGAGACGCCCTTGCCATGCCGTCGTCGTCATTTAATGGCTTCCTCACAAGCGAGGATTCCAAGCCAAGGTCAGAGCTCATATAGCTCGGCCTCCCCCAAAGCCCGGTGAAGCTGTCGAGGCCGCTCTGGCCAACAGCATACTACACATTCGAAAAAAAAAAAAAAAAAAAAATGACTTAGGCCTTATTACCCGATAGGCTTTATTAGCCGCACCTACCAACTGAAAGGTTTTTTTTATTTTTTGTTTTTAGTTATTTTTTTTCTCAGACGTCGCGTTCAGACATGTAAAGGCGCACATCATACACATCCTCATTCATAACATGTGCAATAAATTATCGCTTATCTGCAATTAGTTAGTACTGTGGAGTCATCTTGTTCATTCATCTTCATGCCCTACTATGGGATACAAGTTATTATTGTTACTAACGACAGTTCTCAAGGGTATCTTTAGTAAATCTCATAACATAAATTAAAATTTATAATAAAAATTAGGCTTTAATTTGATTTGTATGTTAATTTGAGTCAAAGTTGCAAGCTAAATTTGACCGTATTATTCGTATTCTATGCAACTTGAACTTTTTAAAAATTCATTTAGGTCAGATTGATGTTTATGATAATTATAAAATAATTATTTGCACAGAATTCACTCCAAATTTTTTCGTTTATTTGGGTAAACAAACAGTATTACAGTATATTTTGTTATGACATTATTATAATAGAGTAAATAACAGTAATACCAACACCGTTTACCACAGCTTACTAAACATGAGTAAACAAATAATCGGCTGGGCAATTTTAGACGCTATATATAAGATCTCTTTTTTAATATTTTAAAATTGGACACTAATACAGTAAGAAGTTTATCAACGTAAATAAAATCTTTTGCTTTTTTTAAATACATTTCAGGAGAACGAAAATGTATACGCATTTTATTAAACATATTAGGCTTAGCTTTCTGATCGCTTGAATGCTTTCCAAGAGGCGCAGGTTCGAATACCGGAGCGTTCGGGCTTCCTAAATGTGTGCATAACACTTTAAAATGTTAATTAATATTAATATTAAAATGTTAATTATTTTATTTATTAATAACATTTTTAGAGTTTATTAATAAATAAAATTGAATTTATTTGCTATACGAGATGGACTAGACTTGTGAATATAGATATTTCTATATTCACAAGTCTAGTCCATCTCGTATAGCAAATAAATTCAATTTACGCAAATATTAACGACACTACTTGCCTGTAAGTTTCGTTTTCTTACAAAACGGATTCACAGAGCGTGAGAGCTTATGATCGTTGATATGCAAGCGTATTTACTTTTCAGGTCTATTAATTTCATTTAATTATTATTTACCCAATAAATTTATATTATGATTAATAATTTAATTTAGTATTTCATAAGAATGTAATCGTTTCACATCTGACAAAACTAAACGTGGAAACTTGAAAGTTCAATTTCCACTCGAGAACTCTGGTATTTAAGAGCATGCACGGCGTTAAGCCCCGTCACTCAACACGCAATTTCCTAATTACGTGCAGAAAATCTCGTTAAATACTTTTTTAGCTTCACACTGTATCCCGCACACAGCAGGGTAGGCAGAGGGAACCTAGTGTTAAGACGCTCTGTTCCCCACGCACCGCCGAATTCGGAGGCATTGCGTGTTAAGTGGCGGAACTTAACGCCGCGCTTTGCCTCGACACCAGAGCGAAGAACATGGAAATATGTATTAAATAATTCCACTCCTCGAGTGGGAGTGGAACCCATAACCCATATACCTACATATACAAATTCTAAATACCAATCTAAATGATAAATTATGTACTTTAAATTTCTACATTAAAAATGAAGACATAGAATAGTGTAGTGCATATAAAATACCGCTACTTAGAGACGAGCACAAAACGAAAACAACTGTGAGATCGTCATTCATTCCACAGTTACATAAAAAATAATAAACAAAAGCTCTGTTTAAACATGGCAGCGTTTCCTTTTCAAATAAAATCATTTAATTATCGTTCTATTAAGAATTCAAATGTTATAAATTATAGTTTACCGTTACAATTTGCCGTTTTATCCATTTTTCGTTTTATTTTTAAGACTCATAGCTAGTTTATTTATGTTTACACAACTTTTTTAACACAACAAGACACGATAACTTCTCTAGCGTTTTAAGAATTCGTTTTAAACTTTCCACCAAATTTTAAGATTTTGCATATTATTTTAACATTTTCAAAGAGTTTTATTTACATACATGATATGAACAACGTTTTTAGAAAATGTGTATTTTTTTTAACACAGCAGGAATCCAAACTGCGCCTATGGAACACCGTCCAATCGCTCTGACCGCTAAGCTACATCCGATTGGTTCGAAATCCTTATTTATTGCAAATACTCACAAAATTTTTGCTATTTAAAATTTTTTTTTAAATATTTTTAGAATTTTTAAAATCATTAAATTAAGAAAATAATACGTCCGTCATTGGAAAGTAATGTCGATCAGAAAAATTTTCATCTGTCAAAAAGATCAAGCTATCTTGTACAAGGTATAGGTGTAAAATATTCATTCTTGGAACTGCTCCTATGGCACTCTGCCCGATTTATAAACTGAATGGGTCTCAAAAGAATATAAATATAGAAAAATGAAAAGTTAATCTACTCTTATGCGCATTCAATTAAATATTTTCGAGATTCTTTTTTTTACTTTTACGCTTTATCCCACAACGCAGGGTAGGCACAAAATGTAGAATTCTAACGATCGCTGCCTTCCGTCCGAATTTCAGACATTGCTTGTTGAGTGGCGAAACTGAACGCTGTGCTTTGTACTACCAATGCGACGCAATCAAAATAACTTAAATGTAATCAATACCTGAGTGAGAGCATTTTTATAAAAAAAATGCACCTGATGTTTGAGGAGTTTTGATTATTAGGTATATTTTTTTATTTTCTATTTAGAGCATGTTGTGCTCCATCGTTTAAAGTCTAATTAGCCGGACAGAGAGAGACACACAAGAAAAATGAAGAGACATATCGTTGGAAATTCGAGGGAACCTAGTGTTAAGACACTCCGTTCCCCACTTTCCGCCGAATTCGGAGGCATTGCGTGTTAAGTGGCAGAACTTAACGCCGCGCCTCGAGACCAGAGCGAAGAAAATGGAAATATTAAATATTTCCACTCTTCGAGTGGGAATCGAATCCACGTCCAGTCGCTTTAAAGTCGTACTTTGTGCCTCTGCGCCACGACTGGCCCTCTTTCAAATTCAAATTCTTTTTAGGTACTCTTTAGAATATAAAATAACAAAACATAAATTTACTGAAAATAACTTTTATTCATATTTTCATTGATGAAGCCGTATAATATAACTCACTTTATGCCCAAGCATCGATCACTAACAAGTTCTTTAGTTAACTAAAATAAATTAAACATAAAAATTATATTAGTACAAACGTGATGTTGACAGGTGAATTTAAATGGAGATTGCGATCTCTATCAAATACTTTTTGACACATGTCAAATTATAGAAAAATAAAAAAAAATGTTCTTTTCAGTTGGTTATGTAGAATCAGTGACGGGAAAACATTAATTGCAATTAACAATTAATTTATTTTTGACTGTCGTGTAAAAATAACCAATTATTAAATTTCAGCTAATTGTGATTATTACTTGATTTTCCCACATACAAATAATAAATTGTAAATTGCAATTAAATTTAGACCAACACTGCGTAGAGGGTAGTGCAGAAGCTAGCGTTAGAGCATTTAAATAGGACCCCTTACATTTAAATTTAATTAGTAAGTTCCAGCCACTGCCCCCAGCTGTTCTACCTATGACGGTAACCCGTTTAACAAAAATATACATTAAAAAAATAATATAAAAATATTTCATTTTAAATTCATTTTTAATAAACTTATACAATATTCAAAAACCTAAATACAGCTCTATTACGTTATAGATCGCATTCTCCATGAAAAACGGATAAAACACATTTCAAACAGATCGACGTCAAATAATTACCATAAATTCAACCGTTCGACTTTTATTTTGTTTAAAATTATTATAGTAAGTACATAATATATTTACGTAAAACAATCACAATACATTTCGAAATACATAACAGGTTCCAAGAAAAATACCCAAATATGAAGTCTTGGGAAAAACTTAAGAGACCTCAATTAATGTTTAACTGAGAATTGATATTGATGTTATAAAATATATGACTTTTTGATTATATTTCACAAATAATTTACCATAGACTACTGTAGAATGTTTAAAACGACAGGTTTTTTAAATCGTATTTTCAAATACCAAAATATACGAAATTAATATTTACATTTAAAATAAAAAATAAGGTACTGATTAAATCAGTTAAGTTAATTGGTGTCTCTGAGTGTACATATTTTCAAAACACTTTGCAGGGATCGTATACAGTAACAAAATTATAATATCTGTATCAACAGATGGTTATTAGAGGAATGTTGTAGACTAGCTACTTCAAATAAAGAAAAAACTTAATATACAGAACAAGGACAAAGAAAATAAAATAATCTAAAACAAAATAAATTTAAAAGCAAATATTTCAGTCAAAAAAGCAACGGCAACTGTCACCTTGTTCTATTAATAAATGAGAGAAAAAATAAAATAAAAAATCATATAGGAATGCAGAAATATTGCAAAACACATAGATATAAAGATCTACATCAGTTGAAGATATGAATGGACGAAGGTGATATGTTGCATTGTGGTTTTTGCATTTGTATGTATAAAAATAATTTAAAGGTAACAAATAAATCGTTATAAACTTTAAACCAACATTTTGTAAATTTAAAGTCAAATTGCATTACAAAAAATAATCATTTCGGATTCTCCTATTATAACAGTATTTAAGAATTAGACAAATATTTTAAGATTTAAACGAAAAACTAAATACGCACTTTTCTGGAAATATCTAATTTTGCGACACATCACCCCCACACATGCATATATTCAGTCTAAGACAATCAACACTATATAATAATATATAAACTTTGCATTATCTTTATATATCTAATTATAATTTCTTTACATTTTAAAAATCTTATAATTAAATAACTTTACAAGAGTTGCCAGAAAAGTATAATGGACGATCAAAGTAACGACCACAGAGTGCATACTTTATGTATATACAGAATACAAAATAAAATTAAACAAATATTTATATCTTTTCTAATCTAAAAAAAACAGCACAAAAAGCAGAATAATAATAATTATGGTGCAATGGCAAAAATGTGAGAACTCAATAAAATCTAAAATTGCACAAAATATATTAGTGAAATTATTTATAATTTTTTTTATACTAAAATAATAATTAAAAAATGAATAAGTTAGCATAGGATTTTGGTCATTGTTCAAAGCAGAATTTTAATTTTATAATTATTTTACATTACAATATCAATGCTGGTCAGAGATTAAAAAAATATTAACAAACAGCGGGATTAAGCATTTTTCCTACTCAACAGCAAATGGTATGTGGCTTTATATCTATTCATTCCAATTCCAATTTGCATATAATTTAGGTAAATAATTATAACATTGAAAACAATAATCTGCGATGTACATAGCATCCAAAACTCTTACATCCTTTACATACATATTTTCATATTCTCAATTGACATTCAATCTATAAGTATATTGACTTCTACTAAATGACTACATGCAAACTTTGAAACAATCTATACCATCCGTGAAGTTTTCTAAGACAAAAATAAATCAATTAAATCACTTAAAAATGCATTCATACAGAAATAATTTAAATAATCTATTTAATTAATAAATAAGAAAGATTTTGTGGACATTGTATGAAACAAACAGAACCACCATTTTGAATTAATTTATGTCACGAGACTTTAGCTGCGTCCAATTTGTAATAACAGTTTTTACTAAAATAAGCCTTTAATAATAAAAGAACGACAGCTCTATTACATTTTTCCACTAAAAAGAGGCAAAGTTACATCACAATTTTCACCTACGAAAAATTTTAACCCCAAGGAATGCTTACTAACTTTTACATTGCACGGAGCACTATACATTTCAAATATATTATAACCATTTGCTTTTCGAGTCTTATCTTTCTACCCTAGATTTTATTCTGGCAGTGCTTTCAACATAATAAGATTATATTTATGAAACAGATGATTAAAAATATTCATTAGTTAGTGTCAGTGAAACTTCTAACAAAATGCGTCACGAAAGTGATGAATCTGTCTGTAGAAATTAGAGAACGAAGGAGTGCGATGGTATATATTTAAAGTGAACAAAATGGGACATAATAATATAATGATCAATTTTTTTTTATATTAAATAAATTACTTTGCTCTTCATGTACATAAACATCATATAGAAGATTCATTTCCATTGTGTATCTATGTATGAGGAAAATAGACAAAAATAAATAATTTTAATAATTTTAAATCTTTCATACAATCAACTCCTGATACACTGAAAATTGACAAATTCAGCCTATTGAGGGAAATAGTATTAGTTAAATTTGAATAATAGTCAGATGATGAGAGAGATGACCTTTTAGATTTTCATTAGTATATAAATGAAAGGTTTTGAAGAAAGTGGAGAAAGGAGATTCGTAACACATGGTTCTCTTCCCGTGTTTTACTAAAAATAAAATTTGCCTGCCATGATCATATGAATATTAAATATCAACTGTTTCATAATTTACAATCTAAGTCATCTACAACCAATCTATTTTTGTATATATTCTTAACTATTTCACTAACATTCATTAGTTATTAAAACCATAATACAAAAATTATAAATTCAGCTTTCGAAGAGTAAAATTTTAAGAACACTTTAAAGGCTTTATTACGTGAAATATATATTGTCATATTTTATTGATAAATAGCACGACCATTTTTTATGAATTCTTCGAGACAGGGATGTTTTAAAATATAAATAAATATTATTTTCTCTTTCAATTAAAGAGTTGAGATAATGAATCATTTTGACATTAGCTTAGGTTACAATATTGCCAAATACTAAAAGAAGCTCAATTTACCTCGTTTATCTCTATTGTTTAAGTAACCATTTAAATAATACACTTTAAGAATTAAAACAAATACACTGTTCACTCTCATAGAATTCCTCTTCCAAAACCTTACTAAGCTTAAATACACAAGTGAATATTTTTACAATAGATGCAAAAATAATATATAACAATGCAATTTTATACATATTTATAATCTCATTGTATCTACATATCATATATTATAAATCTATATATTTTTTTGAGTTCAATCTGTTTCTAAAAAACAGATTATTTACAATTGTTTATATTATAATAAAAAAATCAAGTTATGTTCTCGTTAAGAAATCAGTTCATCTAAAGCTTTTTCCCTGCTGAATTCATTTTTAGCCAAAGCTGCCAATACTCTTGTTTCAGGGAATCCCAGGTCTATTAATTCGCCCAGAATAAGCAGCCCTTCTATCACCTGAAATTATACAAGATATTTTTTTATTATTTAAAAGAATAAATGTTAAGTACTTTGCTATAAAGCACAGTATGAGTTAGACTAAGAGAAATGTTTACATTGAAAATGATTATAATAATATGTAAAGGAAAACCTTGCACTCATTTGTAGAAAAATTATAAGGACAAAATAGTATAAAATTTTCTACAATTATAGTTTATGTGGAGGAAGAGTGTCAATATTAATTATTGTTTAAATGTATCAAAATAAATATTACACTACCATGTTTCTAAATTAATATATACATTTTTTTTAATTGTCATAACCTTATGTGGTTACTTTCACCCATGGACATCTACAACAGTGGAATTGTGTTTGCATTGCCGGCTTTGGGGGTAATGAGAGAGATGGATGGATGTAAATGGGGAGAGGGGGAGATAATATTAAATCAATACATTCCTACTGCCACACATTAAAAGGACTACTATTTATTTTTATTTGATTCCCTGTTCTAGTTAGTGATCCATACCAAAATATTATATCTTCAATATAGATAGAAAGTAATATTGTTACCGAGATATTTATCAAATGAATAGTAAATTACATACCTTACCTTACCTTACATACAAGAGAATTATGTAATGAATTCTAGTTGTTTAATTAGAGCAGTGATTGTGTCTATATTCACAATGATAAAATTTAATATTACTTTGTTTGGTTTAGTAATTTGTGATAAAGATAGCCTTGTGAGAAACTAAGAATAAACTTTTTAAAAAATATAAAACATAGGTATATTTTTATTGCATTTTTATTACAAAATGTGTATACTTTGTATTAGAATGTGTTTTTATATATATTGAAAATAAAATCTTCACACACTTTCTTTGCTTTTACCCACATAGCAGGATGGTCAGAGAATATTAAGACACTGTTCTTCGATTTTGACCCGATATAGACTAATGCCTGTTGAGTGGCAGAAATCAAATACACACATTGTCTTGTTTACCAGAGAAAAATAAAAAATGAAATTGTAATCCAATAACCAAATACGAATTGAACTTAAAACCAATCATATTACAGTCAAACACTAACCCACTGCACCACAAAGGGTGGATGTTATTTAGATATATTTTTTATATATAAACAATAACATAACATAATAAAAAAGTTATAGGTTTAATTAATAATTGTATCAACATTTATATAAAATATTATTAATAGATAAAAATAAGTACCTTTTTATCATTATCACCAACAAGACTGCACACTCTGGCTGTCCTATCTAATGGAAAGCCCATGCTATGTACTTTCTGACATATACTTTGTAATTTTGGAGGTAGTTTTTCATATGGGTTAGGTAGCTTTTCTACTCTCTTTTTCCTCCTTTCTTCTCTTTTATCACTGCTAGAAGAAGGTCTGGGAATATTAACATTAGCTGGACTTGCATTATAAGAACGCTCATGAGCTCTTTGCTTAGCTGATGCTAATTCATCATTTAATTCTTTAACAATATCAGGTACACTCCTTGACCGAGACTTAACTGTATTTTGTGAAGTAGCTGATTGGTTTGGTGTCTCTTCCTGATTTACAACTTGTTGCACAGTATTTGTGTTTAAAGGGTTCTCATAAGGCATGGGAGGTACCTGAGGATATGAATAGTAATAAGGTTGGGGAATAAAATTTGTCCCATTAAGTGGTTGTCCTGAATTTGGTAGTTGATTGTAATATTGGCCTGTGTAGGGCTCTGCAGGAACATAATATTGGTAGTTTGGCATATATACATTATCCATAGGCATAGCATTATCACAAGTTTCTGTTTGAATATAAAACCCATTAGATACTGGGTAGTGTTGAGGTGAGGAGTACATTACACTTGGCCCTTGAATCTGTTGCTCTGCGTATGCATTAGGCACATATGATACACCTTTGATTTGGGCTTGAGTTGCACAATTAGTATAACCAGGATATGTCTGGTCTTGATTGAAAGTTTGGGCTTCACAACTCACTGTTGAATCTCTTTGACTCTGTAACACCTGGGCAAGCAATTCCATATCATTTATAGTCTTTAATTCTACATTATCAAATGGGCTGGATGTATCATTTTCAAAATCTTTATAAGTCAATGTTTCTATATTCTGATTATATTGTGGAACTTTCTTCATTTTAGTTTGCATTTTATATTCTTGCAGTGGATCTGGATCATCAAGCAAACTACTCTGTGGATAGCTAGATTGGATTTGTATAGGCTGTAAAATATTTAATTGAGCCTCCTGGTTGGAACTAGGAGTGTAATCAATATCTGCATTAACAGTTTTATCAAACTCTGGACTATTTTCTTGGGTATTGGTAGGACATATATCACAGTTCTTTTCAGGTTTGTCGTCTGGAGATAGTGCACTTATTTCGTCAGTACTCGGATACGAAACTTCTGACACACTCAGCTGCTTTAATTTTTCTTCAGCTTCAGCAGCAGCTATAGCATCTAACTTTTTTTGCTTTGCTTCTTCTAGAAGTTGCAAACGATGTCGCCTTTCGTTTTTCTTCGTCTCTTTCGCACTTTTAAGTTCTTTAAGTTTAGAAAGTATGTTACGCTCGAACGTTGAGCAATATTCGACACTGTCAACAACATTTTGAGCTCTTATAGGGCCCTCTATAACACTGTAAGGTAGCTCAATTCTCGGTGGACGCTTGTATTTTTCAGATATTTTTACGGGAACACCGTCCATAAAGTCACCAAAATGAGACATATCAAAGCAAAATCAACGACATCAATACAAAAGAACAACAAAGATTGTTTCTATATATTTTTTGCACTTTTAAGGTTACATTGTCCTCTTTCGACGTCATCACTCTTACTAAATAATTTAGCTTGTTAGTTGCATAATTAATTTAACACTTAAAACTTTCATTTTATATTAGAAACGATATTTGTCTCTTTTACTTAACAATTTATACAATAATAATATAGTATTTTTGATACTGATTTGACAAAATCTTTTTGCGTCAAATGTCAATTAAGAACTACATGTTGCGAGCTTAAAAAAATATCATGTGACAAGTAAACTAATGTTTTGTTTTAATTTCAACTGCTATAAAACATATTGAATCAGTGCATAATGTTTTAAGTCAAATGATTTATTGTATTTTTAGATTTTTTTGGTAATTTCACGCTTGTACAATACTTTGAAAAACAAAAATGATTATAATGTTTGCTGGCATAATATGGAACGATCTTAATTTGAATTAAGAAAAAAAGTAAAATATCACGTGTAGCTTTCCTTAGCCGGTGTCAGATGTCGCTAGTTTTGCTTCCTTTGGTCATGGCGGATTTTTTCACTAATTTATAGATTTACATTCGAATTTGTGGGTAGATTTATTATTGTCGGCGTCGAAATAATTAACGCTCGATCTGTTTGCATGTAAGGAGCCCAGCGACAAGTACGGTGAAAGGACTAATTTAATTTTAAATGCGTTAATTATCGAATTATCAACGAAAAAAGACGTATGACAAGTCGTCTCTAATTTCGGAAGTGAAGTAAATAAGAAAAATTTATATTTCGACGTCGCAATAAAATTACGTCTAGAATGATACAATAACCGACCTCAAGCTCTAGACGTCAGAAATTTTAACGGTCGAGACAGGTCAGTATTTAGTTATTTAAGAACTTTAAAATGAAATAGGAAGACTGGCCTAATTTTTCATTTCTACCCATTATTTCGCCAGACATCGAGGCAATATGAATGAAGGTGCACCTGTTATATATCATGGAAATGGTGGATACGAAGGACCAGGAATGTACATGGTACCAAATCATGTGGAGAGGCAAACACCGCGACATTACCCGCTGGAGATGCTGCAGGTGATGGGAGGAGTTGGTTCAAGGGGTGGAGGATCTCCAGGTCATGGCACACCTAGGAAATGGCAGGCGCGTAAAGAGCGTCAAAGTAAACCTGACACTACAGCATTTGGTTATGATTCAGATGATTCCAGTTTATCTAGTAATGCATCTGGCTCCAATAAATCCAGTGATAAAGGTATGTTAATCTTTATATATAATAAATATGGTAGATTTATATTTTATTTTCACTTGTTAAATTAATTTAAATAAGTTATATTTTTAAAACCATTTTAAATTAATTTTATAGTTACCCTCATATTTTTCATAATAGAACTAATATAGTATGTTTCAACAACAAAGTAATTAATTTTAATGAGTGCCTTACATGTGATATTATGATAGAATTCATAAAATTAATTTTTCATTAGCTTAATGATGAGAAAAAATAAAATAAATTTTCTACTTCATGATTGCAATTTTATTTTTTTTTCTTATAAGGAATGCTCTGATATGAATGGTATAAGGAATGCTCTGATATGAATGGTTTTAATTTAAAAATCATTATAATATATTAATTCACCAAACTTAACTTAAATTCTTTTGCAATTAATATTTCATAGTACATACTCTTTCCTTATATATATATATGCTTAATAAGAATACATATGAAAATCTAATATGACATGCTTTTTAAAGTGCTATTTACTTAGGCCAAGAGATAATAAAATTTTAATAAGTTTTTTAAATCCTATTATAATTGTTCTTAAATTACTTAAATTTATCTCTAAATTATTTTAAATAATATCGCTAATTCTGTAAGACTTAGAACCCATTTTTAAACTAAGGTACTTTTGAGTGTTTGCAAAGTTGTACCTATAACTTAGCACAAACATGCATAGCCTCAATAGATAGGGCTGTATCTAACTGATTTGGCCTTGTCACCTCTAAAAAGATAACCGATTACAGATTCAGTTATAAATAAGATAATTTTGATGTAGTGTTTATATATAATATTATTGATACTTATTGGGAGCTTGCGTAAAAGAAGCTAGTCTAATTATTTTGTTTTTCAAGTAATTAATTATTAAAATGATGATAGAATAACAAGTTTTAATTGATTTTAAATGATTTTTAATATAAATTGATTTATATACAATTTGGAACAAGTTAGTAGTGATTTATTATTGCTTTACATATGAATTTGTTTGATTTTTTGTCATGAATTTAAAATTCTTCTGAAATTTGCAAAACTAAATATTTTATTCTGTGTGGTAAATGTAGTGAATTAGATCATTCAAAGAATATAGTTGTCGCACCTTGTAAAAAAAAGTTTGGTTAATTATTAAGATTTAATTCAAAATAAATTAATTGATGCATGACATATTTAAAAGATACATTGGAATAAGAACAAGTATCAGTAAAAAAAAGTAGCTTCTATCAGAATATTATCAGCTATAACAGGATAGTAAGAGAGAATTTTGTGTTAGGAAACTTATCACTGGAATTCGGTCATGGCGTGTCTCTGCTCTGGTACATGAGACAAAGCATGGTGGTATGTCCCACCACCTAATGCGCAATGTCTCGACTTCTTCGCGGAAAGTTGAGAACAGAGAGTTCTTGATACTTAAGTTTTTTTTAACTACCTTGCTGTTCAAAAAATATTAAATTTGTCTATATATCTATGCATCTTTATCGTGAATTGCGCGCTGGATTCGTTTTTTTTTTATCTTCACTCTTCATCCCGCACACAGCAGGGTAGGCAGAGGAAATCTAGTGTTAAAACACTCCGTTGCCCACTTTCCACCGCATTCGGAGGCATTGCGTGTTAAATGGCGGAACTTAACGCCGCGCTTTTGCTTCGACACCAGAGCGAAGGAAATGAGAATATTCAATATTTCCACTCCTCGAGATAATATTGAATTAAAATCGAACCTACAACCAGTCGTTTACAGTCACACGCTTGTGCCACTACGCCACGACGGGGCCCACGATTTGATATTTCCAGGGGTTTATTATTTAAGTAGTTATACAACCTATCGTATAATTGTGTCATTTTCCGAGATTCTTTTCTTATGATAAGTCAGTTACAGACGTCATTATTTTTATTAGCATACACACTAACGTAGAAGTTACCTTGAGTAGTGTTAATTGTTACAATATATCGCGTCACTGCGTTACGCAGCGTTGATCACTCTCGTTCACAAATGGTGTGAGCCATAAAATACTCAATCCATCGGACATCTCGTCTAAATTTAGTAATATTTCTTACGATTTTTCTACTTTATGGTAGGCAGGAAGAATAACGCAGATTTTAAAATTTCAAAAGATTCTTCTGCCAATGACTGTATCCCGCACACAGCAGGGTAGGTAGAGTTAAGACCTAGGAACCTAGTGTTAAGACACTCCGTTCCCCACTGTTAACACTGTTAACTATTATGTAGATACTAGTTATGTAGGTATTTGAAAGTTTCTTAGCGTAATGTTTTAAAATAAATGTAAGTCATGATAATTCGAAAATGCGTACAATTTTGAGATATCGTAATTATTTGTCCATGTATAAATAAAATTAACCAGTATTGGTGTTACGAAGTGACACTTTCATATAAAGCTAACTAACTAACAAACTTATTCGGAACTAACACTTAATTGTGCTAATTCTGAATAAATAATGAAATATTGTTAGATACTGTGGTTTCCACATCTACAGGCGTATTGCTTGATATTGAGATTTACGAAAGTCTTTTTTACTTTTCAACCAAAAGAAGTTAAACAAATGCAATTTTGTAATTAAACTATTTTTAACCAGATTAATCGCGTATATTTTTGGTATTCGATAATACATTTTTTGAAAACTAACGTTTCGAACACTTAACAGTAGTCCTCACAGGGTCTCTCTAATTACCCTAGCATTGTGGGAAAAAGATAAAAGACTAGTCTACTTGTGATCACGGACTACTTAGTGTTCGAAACGAAAACGGTTTTTTAAGAAATGTATCTTCAAATACCTAAAATATACTTCATTAATTAAAATAAAATAGTTTACATTCAAAATATGATTAACGGGCCAGTCGTGGCGCAGAGGCACAAAGTGTGTCTCTAAAGCGACTGCTTGTGGGTTCGATTCCCACTCGAGGAGTGGAAATATTTAATATTTCCATTTTCTTCGCTCTGGTTTCAAGGTAATAAAGCGCAGCGTTATATTACACCACTTAACATGCAATGCCTCCGAATTCGGCGAAAAGTGGGGATCGGAGTGTCTTAACACTAGGTTCCCTCTGCCTACCCTGCTGTGTGCGGGATATAGCGTAAAGCTAAAAAAAATGAATATAAAAACAAGTATAATGTTTGTCGTCGTCAGGCGAGAGCAGTCGCGAGCGCAGCATGGCGTGCGTGTCGCGCGAGTGGCGCGGGCGCGGCCGCCGGGAGCCCCGCCAGCGACACCACCGCATTGCCCCCGAACGGTACCTCAGCGCCGCGTACCCCTTTCAGGTTAAATTTACACCTGATGATCTGCTTAATGGTAAGTGAATTACTACTATTAATAAATGTAAATTTTCTTTTTATATTTTTGCTTTTTCTCGCTTAGCAAGGTAACTAGAAGGGGTGTGAAGATTGCTGGCTTCATTTGAGATATTGCGTGTATTTTAAGTAACGGATTCAAAATTTCGTCTGTCCAATTAAAGTGAAGAAATGCATTTAATTTAAATATGATTATTCTCCTAGGTGGGAATTGAATCCACAACCAGTCGCTTTACAGTCACATTTTGTAACACTGCGCCACGACTGGCTCCACTATTATTACTATTATTTAAGTGGTGTTACGATTTGCCTTATAATTGTCATTTTTAGAGATTCTTTTCTTATGATATATCACAGTCGCAGACGTCATTATTTTTATTAGTATACACATTAAACGTAGAAGCTACCTTGAGTAGTGTTAATTGTTACAATATATTCCGTCACAGCGTGACGCAGCGTTGTTCACTCTCGCTCATAAATGGTGTAAGCCGTAAATAAATACTTAATCCAGTCAATCCATCCAGTCGCATTTAAAGTGGAAAACTGTCCCTCTGACGAAAACGTGAAATTAGGACATTACGATATTCTATCCTATTAAGGATTATTCTTCCCATTACGATATTCTATTTTTTGTAAAATTGTTATAAAAATTCAATATTTGGCCACACAAAGATGAAATTATTAATATTATTTAACATATAATATGAAATTTCCCTGCGTACTTTGTAACGAGCGGGAAACCTAAAAATATCATATTGCGCAGTTAAAAAATATTACTACTCTGTAACTAAGTAGCTTCGGGGAATCTAAAACACTATTAGTATGTATGTACTATATACATAATATAACAAGATTAAAACGCCTTGGTACCTCCACAGAATATTATAATGTCTGTTCAATTTTATTATATCGCTAATAACACTAACAATCAGGTAAAAGAACCTAAAAGAAGTAAGCTTCCCGCTTTACCCGCATAGCAGGTTGGTCAGAGAACCTGGTGTCAATATCCCATTTTCCGCGTGAAATAAACACGGTGAATGGCGGAATCAACGCCGTGCTTTACTTGTGCACCAAAACGAAAAGAAGAAAATAAAGTTATGATCATTCCACCGAGTGGAAATCGAACCCATAAACACTCGATCCAATTACATTATATATTCAGATTCACCATTGTCACCACCACACCACAGACAATGTCACCACCACACCACTGCGCCACGATATTCTGTAAAAGTAAAAGGCAGCCACTTAACATTACTTTCTCGACATGCTGATCGTACTGGTAACGACATCAATGACAATATTGTTATCTGCAAATACATACGCATAATAATTTTCAAGCAAATATCTTTCAGCAAGATGTTTTAACCAAAATCTTGCAATACGCAAGATTTTCTTTCACATTAAACAAACAAACAAACAAAACAGTAATCTGTAACTTTTAACTGTAAAATAACTAAAAGGTAGGTTGGCCACTCAACACGAAATATTTCAAAATCGGGCGAAAAGTGGAGCGAAATGTTTTGACACTGAACCTAGTGTAATCTTTAAATACTTTTTTTACGAGGAAATCCGTTACGGACACCAGCTCGATTAGGGAACTCGGGTGGGGTTTACGGGACTCGGTTTTGACTAGATGGTACGAGACGCCGCGAACCATCTGATCTAATCACAAAACTAATCCATTCATCCATGGCTCTCTAACTACTCTGCTATGGTGGGAAAGGGTGAATTAAAAAAAAATAACAGGGTTTAGTAGTGTATTCAATAGTATGAATATTTTGACGCCAACAGGCTCAAAATACGACACGCTCTCGCAGGAGATATGGGACAAGTTCGTGAAGTCGCAGCAGACGGAGGAGACGTTCCGCAAGAAGATGAACCTCTGGAGATATCTCTATATTACTATTAGGGTAGGTATTATTAGTTGAGACCTTTGTTTACTTGTATATTACTTAGATGTCAGATGTAATAAGTATTTTTAGCTTCTAAGTTATATTCTCCTCAACTCTTGAAATGATAGCAGAATTAGTATCAAAATACCCAACGTAGCCAACTGGACATAAACGGTTTTGAACCTGCGTCCCTTGTATATAACATGTTCTGGTGTTCAAATTCTAGCAATCTGACTTGTTTAGTTGTTCGTGTGTATTTTTACATTTTTTATGTAACAAAAGAGTTGTAAACTTGGCAACGTCTTTGTACCAAAACTACCTGTTGCTATAGTGCATCTGAAGTCACTTGTTTGATCCTGTAACGGATAAAAAGATGTATTTACTAACCCATTGTGCTGTTATCGTGACTACTACTGTGAATACAGAAAAAATATTGTTACTTTTTAAATGTACATATGTACTTTAAATAATTACTTTTTAAACCTTAATTGAAAAACCTGAATGAAACATCGCAAATTTCGAATTAAGAAAAAAATATTTGTTATGACACTATTTTTACAAAATTTCGCTTAATAGCAATAAATTTAAACTAATATTATGAATGTGAAAGTTTGCATGTCTGCCTGTCTGTGACGTTTTCACGATTAATTTATTGGCCTGATTTGGACAAAATTTGGTATGAAAATAGTTGAAGACCCAAATATAGGATATTTATTTCAAAAATAAATCCTTAAAGGGTTGGAGTATGACATGTTTGTATAAAGTTGTGTAATGACGCAGGCGAAGCCGCGAGAGGTCTCTAGTAGTTGAATATTTTTATAGTAAAAGTAGGTAAAAACTTGTGTAGTTTACGTACTTTATTAAAAGACTACATAACTATTTTTTGAACAAAACAAAATTAACATTTATTTAAAAGTTTATATATACTTAACATTTATATAATGTATATTGGCGTTGTGGGGTTGCAGTCCATCTTCCCGCGCTACGGGCTGTACGTGGTGGGGTCGACGATGTCGGGGTTCGGGCTGGACGCGTCCGACATGGACCTGTGCCTGTACGTGCGCGCGCTGGCCGACCTGGAGCCGCGCGCGCACGCGCTGCTGCACCTCAACTACATACTGTCCTACATCAAGAGCTTCGACCCCGGTGAGTGACTGATAGGTGGTGGGGTTGCGGGGCTACGGGCTGTACGGGGCGGGGTCGACGATGTTGGGGTTGTCCTACATCAAGAGCTTCGACCCCGGTGAGTGGCATGTCATTAAATATAATTAAATCGCAATATTTTTTTTTGTAAATTATGTGTTTTTCAACTCGACCTGACCTGACCGACAGGTCTGTCGTGGGACAGTTGAATCAGTTCTGTGTTTGTACACGCTAGTTTGTACACGCTAACGATTGGTATATATTTTTTTCATTCCTCTTCCTGATAACACATGTGTAATATTTTTCCTTTATTTAAATTGCAATGTCTCGGTTTCGAGCGCAAAACATTTTTCTTTAATACTGATCCCTACCATACGAAGAGCATAAAGTTAAAAAAAAAATATTAAAAAAAAAACATTAATAAGTAGAGATTTTCTTTGAGTGCAGCATATAATACTATTTTAGTAAACTTTAATATATTAAAGAAAAAACAATAATTGTTACATACCTACAATACAAAGTTGAATATTTAGGATGATATCATGTTTTTTTCACAATGAAATGAACGACAAATTCATTTGATTTACTTAAATTATCCAATTTTATGTAATTTCTAGATAAAAATAATAAGTTGTAATTAAAGCGTATAAGATTTCGGTTTAGCTGGTAATAGAACACATGGCTCAGTGGTGAAAGCGCCTGGAAGGTATTCAGAAAGCGTGGGATCGAATCCCACTGCGTTCAAATTTTTATACGCTTTCTAAATGTCTTCTGTTCCATACTTAGGAAAACTTTTTAAAAGCACTTTAAAAGTGTTTAAAAGTAATAATAAGTAATAATGACAATTCCAGGTGCGGAACTGATCCAGGCGAAGGTCCCCATCCTGAAGTTCCGCGACGAGCGCAACGGGCTGCAGGTGGACCTGAACTGCAACAACGTGGTCGGCATCCGCAACACCAACCTGCTCTACTGCTTCTCTAGGAGTTAGTTATTTTTTATTTTTTATTATTTTTTAGCTTCACGCTGTACCCTGCACACAGCAGGGTAGGCAGAGGGAACCTAGTGTTGAGATACTCTGTTCTCCACGCACCGCCGTTTTATGAAGGCATTGTGTGTTAATTTTTTTATTATTATATTATCGGCCCGCTCGCGGCTTCGCCGTGTGTTCTACATGGCTGTTACAATATAACGATATACTGCAATGCTCAGGGTTTCAGGGTTAGGCTTTTTGAAAAATAAAGTAGCCTATGTTTAACCTTGGATTATCAACTCTATATATTTCCAAATTCATTACAATCAGTCAGTGGTTTAGATTTTTCATATAAACTTTCATTCCCTATTTCAACCCTCTATAGGTTGCTTTTTGAAACATTGAGTACCCTATGTTTGACCCTGGATTATCAACTAGGACGGACCATAGGAAGGACCATAGTTATTTACTACTTTCATTCTAAATTTCATCCAAATCGATTAGCCGTGAAAGCGTGATAGACAAACACACAGACTTTCGCATTTATAATATTAGTATGGATGTTGTAATATCCTTGCTTATATTTAATACGTTTGGTGGCTAGGAGTTGAATTTTTTAAAAGTGTGTGACGAGTTTTGGTCTGATACTTGCTTATGGTACAGGTGATAGTAAAGAAAACTAAATTCTATAATTGATGTCGTTTTTTTTCGATTTGACAATTTTGCTTTATAGTGGGATAGTCAGAAATAACGACTGTTAAGTAGATCTCAACGCCACGTTTTGTGTTAGGTAGCAGAATGGAGAAATTAAAATTATATTAATGTAATCATTGCTTCAAATGGGAATCGAACTCACTAATTCCATTAATAGTCAGACAATGTGTCATGACTGAATTGAACATTTGTTGGAATAAAGTACTTAGTTGATTAATTTGGATTTGTCCAGCCCTAAGGGACAAGAAGCATAAAGTTTTAAAAAAATAAAGTAATATAAGTTTTCATAAATAAAAAGAAGAAATTGTACTCTCTATATATTTTTTTAATATTTTTGTATGTATTAAATAATTTTTTTAATGTAGGATATTTAGTAATTTTAATGTAGGATATTTATTCACATTAAGTATAGTTCGATTACTCTAAAACTGAACGCCCCTTTACTGTCTAACAAGAAAATGCATATTAGGTTATTAGATGTCAAACTATGATACACAAGCTGGATCACTCACTTGACGATTAGAAAATTAAAGTATACTCGTATATTTTTTTTTAGCTTCACGTTTTATCCCGCACACAGCAGGGTAGGCATAGGGAACCTAGTGTTAAGACACTCCGTTCCCTATTTTCCGCCGAATTCGGAGGCATTGCGTGTTAAGTGGCGGAACTTAATGCCGCGCTTTGTCTTTGCACCAGAGCGAAGAAAATGGAAATATTAAATATTTCCACTCCTCGAGTGGGAATCGAACCCACAACCAGTAGTTTACAGTCACACGCTTGTGCCACTGGACCACGACTGGCCACTCGTATATAAAATAATGTAATGATATATATATTTTTTAGCTTCATGCTAAATACTCCACACAGCAGAGTAGGCAGAGGAAAGGTAATGTTAAAACACTCCGCTTCTCATTGTGTGCAGCAGAGCAATCAGAGCGAAGGAAATGGAAATATCAAATATTGCCATTCCTCATGCGGAAATCGAACACAACATTTGTGCGTTTACAAAATTTGTGTTTCTGCTCTATGACTGGAATCAATGTACATAGAAAAAATATAATATATTTTTTTACGTACGTTTTGATATAATATATTGTATACATTTTGATATAATATTGAACTTGTGACAGTGGACTGGCGCGTGCGGCCGCTGGTGGCCATCACGAAGCTGTGGGCGCGCGCGCACCGCATCAACGACGCGCGCCGCCGCACGCTGTCCTCCTACGCGCTCACGCTCATGGTGCTGCACTACCTGCAGTGCGCCGCGCCGCCCCTGCTGCCGCCCGCCCACGCCGCGCACGCCGCGCCCGCGCCCGCCCACCGCCCGCCCAACCGCGCCACGCTCGGCGAGCTCTTTGTGCAGATGCTCAAGTATTATGCTGAGTTCCCGTTAGTATTCTCTTGTTTTTATTTGTATATAATGTCGTGATCGTATCATAAAATTGACGATTTCATGAAATGGTCGCAGTTTATGATATGACCGAATGAATTTGACCATATCATTTATTCGTCAACGTTTAACGATTTCATCATCGACGTTTGGTCATATCGTCAAATAATATCTTTATAATACCCTATGTTTAATATAAATTAAGAGTACGTTCGTGAAACAAACTCATTATATATAATAACGATGATTTAAGTTTAAAACTTACAACAATATTATATTATGAGACAAAGTTAATATTATATTATGAGCACAATTTCTACTTAAAATAAACGAGTAATCAATTTTCTTTTAATAAAAAAAACATATTAAAAGCTAAAATTTTTGGATGTGTTACTAATAGCTAGCGCCTCTATAGATTATTAAAGATTGTTATGTGACGATTTAATCCAAAATAACGATATCACAAAGGATATGTCTTATCGTTAAATGTCATTAATTTCATCAAACGACATCATGATCCGGCCAAACGGTAATTGATCATTTCACGAACTGCGACCATTTCATGATAGATGGTCAACGTTTTCATGAAATTGTTAATTTTACGATATGACTATGACATATATAAAGTGTGTGAAGTTTGTTTTTTTTTTTGTTATTTAGTTGTTATTATTAAAATGTTGCAGTCGTTTATAAAATTAATAATTTATAATGATGGCTGCTGTTTATGTAACTAACATTACATAAACAGCAGCCATCATTATAAATTATTAAAAGTTAAAAAGTTCTGATTTGATTTGGATGACTTTGGAAACCTTTCAAGCATTCTGTCGTTCATTAAACTGTACAATATACACAAATACATCTGTTATAATAACTAAGCAATATGTTTTCACCTAGTTTTTCAACTAATTTTTATTGTTACCATTTCTGTAGGAAATTTTGTACCAATTTTTGCTACCCACAAAAGATAACTAAGAACTACTACTACTACTACTACTACTACTACTATTTTATAGTTTATTTGTTATTTTTTCTTACTTTCCATACTGTACGTGAATACATACATATATATATATATATATATAACATTTAACAGTAACAATAATGATTGTACATACATATATACAGGTACTCGACGATGGCGGTGTCGGTGCGCGCGGCGCGGCGCGTGCCCATATGGGAGTGTCGCGCGCGCGCCGCGCCGCCCCACGGCGACCCCGCGCACTGGAAGCTGCTCTGTGTGGAGGGTGAGACTGACTACTGTCATACTACACACCCCTTTACACTGTTATATATAGGGTGTCTATTTTGTAACTGCTCGCCCCTACACTGTCCTACATAGAGCGTCTACTCTAAAAACGCACGCCTCTACACTATCCTACAAGCATTTGCATTTTTTTTTTAATTTCTTTAAATTAAAAAAACAGTGAACAATAAAAAGATTCATGTAGCTTAAGTACACTGACCGAGCAAAAAAGTAAAAAAAAAATAAGAAAAAGGAATTCAATCGAGATTAAGAACAACAAAGGCACGGAGCTGTGTCCGTGGAGAACGAAAACTCATTTAATAAACAAAAACCTATGCATGTTAGATATTTAGATGAATAAGCTTGTCTGCAGGTCACTCGCTAAATAATTCGAACATTATTTTTTATATGAAATATCTAATAATGAGTTTTAAAAATAGTCTTCGAAATCAAGTCCATTTATGATTTACATCGAGTTGAAAGTAGAAAGTAGTAGGTGAAACCATCAACATATGTAAACGTTATAGCCACTGCTGGGTATAGTCAACTTTTTAAACCATTTAGTAACCTAAATTTAAGGTTTTTTTGAAAAATATAATATTTAAGACATAACAAAGTTGTGCAGAGAGCGAGACATTACATATCTGCTGCTTTGTTAGAATACTGACAGTGATGGGGATTTGAATATGGACTTGTCGAGCATTGTATGTAGTCTCATCTTGTTTTTTTTAATTGTTTATTGATAAACTATAATACTAACAACATGGCCTGTACCGTTTTTTTTTTAATATTCGTCTTATTTTACATAATATATATTACGTTTTTTTAAAATATCAGTGTTTAAAACTAAGACATCTTAAGAGAGTCCAGTTTTTCTAAATTTTAATTCCGTTTCTTTAAACAGCATTTGAACCTTTTTAAAACGTTATATACTTAGGAAATTCAAAAAGACATTTAGAAAACCTATAATAAGCGGCCTCTTGGAAATTACCATACTCTTAAAATACACTTGTAATATTTTTATTTGTTATTATTGTTTTATCTACTTCTTAATACAGATATATATTTGATATTTTTATGCTGAAATAAAATAGTTGTTATAATCCTAATAAATCATTTCCAGAGCCCTTCGACCTCACAAATACGGCTCGTTCAGTGTACGACCCGGAAACCTTTGAGAAAATCGTCACCGCCTTCAGAGAGAGCTACACACGCCTCGCCTCCGGACTGCGCCTGCGCGACGCCTGGCCGCTGCGATGATAGTGTAGTGACCCGCGTAGTGACCAGTGACCAGTGACCCGCGGCTAGTGACCAGACCGTGGCCGGCTCACGGTCCGCTCAGTGAACACTAGTGTCCTTGTGCCTGACTATACTAACAATGTGAACCAAATTATAAGTGCCATTCAAATATTATAATTACTGAGCTACAACTAAGGCTGGTGGTCTACGCAATAAGTACTATAAGTAATGTTCGAGTTATATTTTTAAAGAGATTTATAAAGATATTGTAAATAGGATACAGTCCAAAATAGAGCCATATTTAACCTCACGGGCTGTGATATGCGACTGATTCCTTTAAGTCTTATTTATTGTTAGTACTTACATGTGTGACCGTCTCGGAACACCCTGTAGAGACAATAATTCATAGTCGCTGTAGCCTGATTGTGTTCTCAGTATGTATTCAACTACTTAATATATTATTAATAACTAACTTAACGTCTTAAAATAAAAGATATTATTATTATATATGTACATATTGAGAATGACAATTGAGTGTCAGCGGCAAACTAAGCCTAGTCTCAATATTGTCTAACATAGTTCCTAATCTAGCTATCTCCACTATTTACTAGCTAATTTAAAATATTATTTATTTATTTATTTGTTTGTTCACACAATAATGTCACTATGAACATATGTTTCAAGCCCATAGTGCCATTCACTTTAAATCACAAGTTGAAGTTATTTTGAAAATGATGTGTCTACAATATAACGCCGGCCTTACGCTTAGTTACTACAAAACGAAAATATAAAAGAAAATGACTGATTTATTTAGTACATTGGACTTGCATTTCTCGGTGACTTTATAAATATATGTATATTATGATATGATATAGTGCGGTAAAGCGGTGCTGCCTCGATGCGTCCTTACTTTTTACTCATATTTATATTGTTATTTATAAGTTATTTAACTGTACATAGACGGGGCGGGGTCTTGTATATATATCACGTGTTGTGTAAAGAGTAAATGACAAAAAAATCTTGAATTTATGTACTAATTATAGTTTTTTATGCTCGGCGGTGCTTTAGTGTGAAAGCGATGGGTACGGCTGTCTTTATGTATATTGTAAACGTTTTCTAATTACATTCCAAGTCGGTAACTGTTGCAGTTTTTAATTAATTGTTAAAATTACTGTAATGAATGTATAAGGGTGCTATATGTTGTTTGTGAGTTTGGTGCTAAATTGTTGTGTTGCCTTAACGAAGCTGTACTGTGCCTGTTGTAAAGTTATTATTAGACGGTAACACTGGGTTGTCACACTTTTGTATTAATGTATTAATTGTTTTTATTATTTATATTTAATTATCTCAACAATGTTTGGCAAAATTTTCTTAATTTTTATACTTATATATGTGACAACTCTTGTTGTCTGTCTGTCCACAACAGCTTCCGCCTCGAGATGTCTATAATGAGGTATTTATATATATATAATATAACAAAGCATATCTTTAAAATTACATAAAGATTGTACAATTGTTATCGTAGCATATACAAATACTTGATGATTGTTGTTAAATGTTCACCAACCGTGTTACTTGTGCATATTGTGGGGGTTGTGGACTTCAAATTTGTCATTTTATACTTGAAATTCATAATTTGAATTTGAAATTCAATTTTTTATGCATTTTAATTTATTTTTTTTAAATCTAAATTCATTTTTTTATTGTCATCTTATTATTTTTTTTAATAATGAATTAAAATCTCCAAAAGAATGGATTCAAAACATAATAAACTGAATTTGTAATTTGAAATATGAATTTCATGCGTAAAATTAATTATGAAGTTCACACCTTATATTTTAGTTAGAATTTTTTATCTTCAGTTTTAGCAGAACATCAATTTGGAAACAAATTTATATGTAATTATGGTTTTTATAATTTTTTTATGTATTATTTGCAAACATAACACATTTTATTTATAATGAAATGTATTCTATATTATATATATACATATACATAAGTAGCAGCCGTTCAGCGTTACGTGCTTGCTCCATTCTGTGGTTACTCGCCGGCAGTTTAAGTGTTGTTATAATAAGTTTTATATACGATTTTACTTGCGGCCACTTTGCCGCGCCGGATGTTGAAGTACAATAAATAATTTTAAAATGAATAATCTGTAAGAAAACTGTTTATATATATTGTAATAGTGTCCCTCGACAGAGGTTTGTTTGAAGAAAAATACAAAAAAATGAAAAGAAAGTGAAAATTATATATAAATATATAAAGATTAAAAAAATATACAAAAAAAGTTTAAAAAAATCTAAAAAAAAGTACAAAAAAATATATATACACATAAAAAATAAATAAAAGGAATTTTTTACTTTGACTTTTCAATATGGTCTATATTATATTATATATTATGAATATGATGCATGTCCTTGTGTAAATATTGTTTGTCGCGCGCCGTCAGGTGCTGTGACGTCACGCTCGCTTTATTAACAACCTAGCGAGTGACAATTCGCTTACTAAATATAAAAAGGCTACATATAAAATAAGAATTTATTTTATTTTAAAAATGAATTTAAGATAATGTGAATTCACTTTAAAATTAAGCAAGTTTTTTTGTTTTGTGGCCCTTTTGTATTCAGTGAGCGACTTGTTGGTAGTATTCATCATCTTAAACTAAATATCTGAAAACACATGCGTTCAACATTTAATTTCAAATCTCCTTTGCTTCTTCGTTTAATTTATCCGTTTAACAAAATTTGTAACCAGTCATATTTTCGGTACAAATGTGTGCGTGCGCGTTTGTGCGTGTAAGTGCGCATGTGTGCGTGTATGTGCGCATGTGTGCGTGTGTGACGCAATCACTGCCAGGTTGGTGCGCATTTGTTCCCTGTGAGGTCGTAACACGTTGAAACATTGTTGAAAATTAATGTAATTATTAAATATTGTTTGTCGTTCAATGAAGTAAAATGCAATGCACTTATTTTTAAACTCGTCGCAGTCACACTCGGGGATATCAATTAGCGTTGCACTGACTATTGTACGGATTTAATGTCAGTTTAATGTTAATTGATGTTTCAGAGGGTGGCTGTTGATGGTTCTACGATAGTCATTTGGCAGTTTTATTTGAAGGTTTTTTTATTAATTCTGTGAATAACGTTTTAGATATTTTATAAATTACCAGTCGTTTGTTTTTTAACTATATTTATTGTAAATTAGAAAATGTTTTATCTATTTTTACACATATTGCATTTTATTTGCTTGAACACAAATATCATGTACAAAATTATTGTAATGTATAACAATAAATTATATACAAACTGCCCGTCATTTTGTTTACTTAAAATATTCCTTATAATGGGGCCATTTGTGAAAATATTTCTTAATTATAATTAGAAGAATATTCATTGTCTGATGATTTTCTGCATTTTTACATAAAACCCCATAAAAATACATATTTTCAAGTTGCTTCATTTTTTAAAAAAGTAACTGTCCGATAGGAAACCAAAGGGATGGCACGACAAATAAAAGAAGTGTTCAGTTAAATTTGTTTATTGACATTAATATTCAAAAGTTGTCTCGTAAGATAAATATAAAAATCAAGTTCCAGATTCGGAAAAACAAAGAGGGAAGTTACGACATCTTTACACTAAGCCGGGGGTCACGCGGGCCCCCGAAATAAATAACATCACACCAACAGTTAATTTTGAATTAACACAACAAAATAAAGGTATCGCTTTACCTTACAGTACTCAATACAGTCAAATGTTATTAAAATTATAATATACGACGTATAAAGGAACTAATATAATCTATAGTCAAATACTGTGACCCTAAAAAAAACTCTTATATAATATGTCCAACTTTGTATCGACTGACCTCGGCCGCGTGGGCCGCTCTATCCCTGTCAAACCTTACAATTACACTAATTACAATATAGATTGTACCTATTACTAGCTAGTCAAAATACTACTACTAGCGGCGGGGTTGCGCCGTCCGCCTCCCTTTATACTCCCTATACTACGAGTAACACTCAACAGATATACATTACTGTATAATTATTATATATAATAATAGTCTAGAGCTAATCATAAAATGAGAAACACGATCATATCTATATCAAGACGAAAAACCTTGAGGTAAGTTTGTTTAAAGGCATTTAAGCAAGAAACAATACATATAATATATAATATGGAGTGGCGCCGCAACCCCGCCGCCCTCTGACTACGAGTTACAATTAGCTTAACTTCTGGACAGATCGATCGACGTCACAAAATAAACTTTGACACGTGACAAACAATGCGGTACACAAAATATAGATGGCGCGCGTTTCCGGCGCAGAACAGTAAAACCGATACAAATATACTGTATACCATACAAAATAAAGTTTTTGGAAAGTCGATAGTCTTTAATCTTTATGTAATATATCGTAGATGCGGCGGTTGCCTACTTCTTGACGGGCGTCGCGATCGTCTCCGACGCGTCCGTCTTCTCCTCCGTCTTCACCACTTTACCTTCACCTGAAAAATATATATTTAAAGTAAATTTCTTTACTTAAATCTTTGACAAAGACCCTAGTGTGAATATATGCTATTGTATAACTTCTGCCTAAATACGAAACATTGCTTGTTGAGAGGGTAGCTCAACTTGGAGCTTTGTTTTAACCAGTTGGAACGTGGAAATCATCAATAGTTTAAATTAATCGAGTAGGCAACACACAGCCAACCAAGCGTGGTTATAGTTAGAAAAAGTCCTCTTATGGCCAAAGTTACTTTTGCCTCAAATATATTAAATGAATTGACCAGAAATATATGATGATTTCATGATGAAATATATCATGATGCACTTCATTTTATCCAGTTTTAAATAGCACTTGGCCAATATAAACTGGAGCAACAATTTAGTTATAAATATTTCGTATACCATAAAAGTTATTATCAAAAACAGCTGTATAATATAGCAATTAATTGTCAAAACATAATATCAAAGCAGGTTGGCAGCATACCGTTGGGCGTGTCGGGGTCGTGGTCGGTGTTGGAGCGCCTGCGCTTGCGCGGGAACTTCCAGTTGCCCGCCGTGTGCTTCAGCTTGGGCAGGGGCTCCATGTCCAGCACCTGTACACACACACAAAAATATAAATCTATTCGAAATTAAAGCGGAAACTCTAACATGACATTCTTATATAGACATATAAATTGAAGATATCAATGATATGTTGCATTTTCAGATAATAATATGTAAAAATAATTTCAGATGTAATATTTTTGTATTAATAAAAATGAATTATAAATAATTATAACTATTGTGTTTTTTTAAAGTATGTTTTGAATAATTCTTTACGAATATTAGATGTAGTTTTCCTGAAGCTCTAATTTTGCGTCAGGTCCCCTGTATCCAAGTACGTCTTAAATTAACAAACTTTAATTCTAAATTAACGCTGAAGAATCTAATCTTCTAAATTGTGTGGATATAAGTCACAATAAAAAAAAATGTGAAGTCATACTTTATGAATTTGTCTAAAAGCTATCTGTCTCAGGAACTGCTGCGCCGACGCTGTTAAATCTTCACGTTTCTGCGGCTGCAAGTTGCCGAGAGCGTCCTGGAATAGAAAACAAACATTCATATAGTAAATACCTGAATATAATAAAGTAAACAAAATATCCATTATGTTTGAAGCTGCATCGTCGTGACGCAGTAAGATAGCGTCAAAATGTCTGTAATCACGACGGCATGTAATGGCGAAGGGGGGGAAGTGGTGACTAAACACAATAGTTGTGGGTTCGATATTCACTCGAGGAAATAATTATAGGAATTTAAAAATATTTTCATATTTCCACTCTGGCTCAAGATAGGTTTTAGTACGGTGTCGATGTCCTCCATTCGACGCGAATTATCGTTACGTGGGCGTGAGAAAGGGCAGAAAGTGGGATGCGAGCAATTTTTTCCATCTATCTATTTATTATATTTAATTTTTCTTTGCTCTGATGTCGAGGCAAAGCTCAACATTACCGTTGCTTAATATCTCCAAATTTTGGTGGTGAATGACAATCGGAGTGTTTTAACATTAGGTTCCCTTTGCCTTCTCCGGGGATATATATGTAGTATGTTGTTCATGTATTGCGGTGTAGCAGGTGATACATACAACGAGATCCTTCTCGCAGGGGTCGCGCAGGCCCGGGCCCGAGTCCAGCAGCAGGCCGCCCGCCGCCGCCTCCATGACGCGGCGCAGCGCCTCGCCCGGCGACAGCGCGCCGCCCGCCGACTGCATCACGCCCGACACCAGCAGCTCCATTGCCTGCGCCACCGCAATAAGTGTCACCACTGTTCTTATACAGATACATATATCCTATGTTTAGGGTTCATTCAGTCTTTACTATACATTTCCATTATTGAAATAATGAGCAATATCAAAAGTTAAAGACTGCTTACTTTATTATAAGCTGAGATTTTTATCTAGAATTATATAATGTACATTTAGGAATCGCACATCATATATATTCAATGTGAAAAGCTATCTGTTACGCTCTCACGGCTTACATTTTGGCCCAATTTGAATGGAATTCAGAATGAAAATAATTGAAGATCTAGGTCAAACATAGGCTACATACTTTTTTAAAAATCAACCTTTAAACAATTAAAGGGGATGTAGTTCACGCGGCGAAGCCGCGAGCGGGTAGCTACTATACTGTAATTGACAAATATTAATCAAGTTGTGTACTCACGTAGGGGTCCAGCGGCGTCCAGTTGGGTATCCGGCGGCAGAGGTCCCTCATGATGCGGATGATGATGACGCACGACTGCAGGCTGGCGGCCCTAGCCTGCGCCACACGGATATGTAAGGCGGGGCGAGGGCGGACACGCGGCGGCGCCGGCGGGGGCGGGCGGGGACCAGGCTTACTTTATTATGTATATGTACGCATACAAAATTATGCCCAAATATAATAGACCGAGAGACCTTAGGAGATTCACAGAAGCCGGGAATTGAAACGGCATTTTTACCATCAATTTTAGATTTTTTTAAAAATTTAAAATTAAGCTAAATCTTTGTATTATAAGCGGATATAAAGCTCCTGTCGGCCGTGCCCGCCCGCGCCCGCGCCCCAGCGCCGCCAGTAACGCCGCTTCACACGTGAGGACTCGCCGCGTCTCCCGGAGACTACCAGAGTGATGGACCAACGGACTTGGGGGTCATCCAAGAGTAGACCCGCGGTTATGAGTTCGCATCCAAGTACACAGAATTTGAAGTGATCACCTATTTTATTGCTTTTTGTCTTACATTCGAAATATGTGACTACTAGAGATTTCTGGATACATTGTTACATTGTTATATTAGTTTTATTTATTTCAATTTGCTAATTAATTAATAAAGCGGCCGAGCCTACCCTGTTTGGTCCATCACTATTTTAATATAATATTTTAATAAAATTTGGAATTTATTGAATCTTTAAAAAAATATAGTTCAATCATCAATTAATTTAATTAAGCAAGATTTTCACCCCGGACTTTAACTCTACACCGGGAAACGCAGCTTCGCTCCTACGAGCACTTGTAGCCACATGTTCAAGGGAGCGGAATTTTCAATGTAGCAAAAATTTTAACTAAAACAAAGGCTACTCGGAATGATATAAAACAAAAATAAACATGTGACTAAAAAATTACGTGCGCACTCCCGCATAGTTCAGTATTCAAAATGGTAATCTACGGCGGGGAGTATTCGATTCTAAGACAAGAGATCGGATCAGAGCGGTGGGGTGGATCAGAGTGGGTGGGTGGAGTGCGCACACGTCTAGATGTGGGCGAATGTACCTGGAACCACTTGGCGTGCCGAAGGGCGGCCAACGCGTCCAAACACTTCTGCCGCGGGAGCACATCCTTGTCGTCTCGCTTTATGTCGCCACCCTCTAGCGACAATACAAAGGGTGTTTGACCATCGACGCATCCACGCAACGGGGCAAACATGCACGCACGCCCCATACACCCCGCACGCCGCGAGACCACCCCGCCCGCCATTACACGAACGACACGCGGGCGGGCGTCGTCTCGCGCGCGCCATGGCAAGCGTCGCAATGCGTTATAACTACATTATAGTGAGGATTTAATTCCTAACACATCGACAGACAGGGGCGTAAACGCAACTAAGCTTAGGGATGGCGATGTTTGCACCGTTTCGGTAGATCGATATACCACGGCGGAGTCCCTCGCACGTGATATACGGATGATCAAAAATCCTTTTCTTCTCGCTGCTTACCCTACTCACACCTAAAAATAAGCATTCAACACATTGCCCGGCGGGCGTCACTTGAACAAATTATCTCATCTTACAAAAACACCATTAGATAAAATATATATATAAAGATATAAAAACATATTAAAGTCTATAATAGATAGTTTGTTCTGAGAGAGAATCTGAGGGAACGATTTCGACAACCGATTTCAAGAGCGTTTCAATAAAATTATAAAAAAATGGGCTGAAATAGTAATCACATGGGAGTTATATATATAAAAACTTTTAAAAGTTTCTAGAATGTTCGGGCGTCGGTACAGACTAGTTTGATTCGAGCAAACAATATTGTAGCTATATATTAAAATTTTCAAAAAACAAGTATAATTCACAGAATAGTAAAGAAATACATAATAAATAACAAATCCGCGTAATCTTCATACAAACCATCGTCCGCATCTTCTACAGTATGGACCGTACAAGATGTGTAGATGCATAGTACACCTCATATAACTAAGTAAACGGTACTAAAAAAAGCCCGAACATCGCAAAGTAACTTTCGACAGAGAGACAAAGAAAATAGTAAAGAGAGATAATATCGCGGGCGGTGAACCAGTTGTCGAACATCGCGACGGGGCTGTGGGGGGCGCGGGGCGGTCGCGGGCACTCACCCGCGGGCTCGCGCATCACGGCCGACGTCAGGCTCACGAGCACGTTCACGTTGCCGTCCGACACCTGCACTGCGCCTTCCGCTGGCAGTAATTCCACCTTGTACTTTGGCTCCTCCACTGATCCCTGATAATATCAAAAGTCAAGTTAAATAATTTAATTCGAAATAAGAAATTACATAGTTCATTTTATAAACGTGAAATAATTTACCACTGTTTCATTAAAATTAATGTTTCAGACCTGAGAAGAACCGGCGTGAGAAAGTCAGTGGGAGCTTTTTCTTAAGTGAACAGTTTGTAGACTTCATAGACAAACCTTAACTTTATTCAAATGCACAGGCAGATCAGCGGCGACGCGCTTCAGCAGCGTGACGGTGGGGCGGTCGTGGCACAGCACGACGAGGCGCACGTCCTTGTCGCCGCGCAGCAGCAGCCCCTTGGCCAGCAGCCCCACGCGCATCACGCCCTTGAGCGCGCGCGCCGCGCCCGCCGCCGTCGCGCCCGCGCCCGCACCGCCTGCGCCCGCCGCCGCTCCCGCCGCGCTGGCGGCGCCCTGCGCCTCGGTGGACGCCGGGGCGGCCTCGCCTTCGCCCACGAACGAGAATCTGTCACAGACATTGGTGTTATATTACAACATTTAATTATTATCCATACTTATATTATAAATACGAAAGTCTGTGTGTTTGTCTGTCATGCTTTCACGGCTAATATACCGATCCGATGTGGATGAAATTTAGAATGAAAGTAGTAAAAGTTACTGGGTCTAGTTACCATGGCGTAATATACACACTACAGCGCCGACTCCCACACTTTCCGCTGACACCGCATTTAAGAAGACAATGGGCTGCATCGTTTACAAATTTACAGAATAATATATTATAATAATTAATTTAGTCTTAATCCAGTTTTCAATCAATAAAGTTATGTTTTTATATAATTAAATTGTAATAAATAAATAAATAAATCTTTTTAAAAAGACTTTCTCCGGTCGTCATATCATAACTGGCGCAGTCGGTAGTAGTTGCGGCAATTGAGAAAATAGAATCTTTGATCAATTGAACGATTTTTGACCGTTTAAACCGCAACTTTCTTCTCAACGAATCTATAACGGCGGCATCGGAAGAGTCTACTGGAAACTGGAAGACCCGGAAAGGAGATGCAGAGGATATTTTGGTGAGTACTCTCGCTATTCCAAGTTCCTGTGCTCTATTTCCTTCCGTATAGAATTAGTGTTTTAGAGGTGTTTTGTCTAAAAGCTAAAATCGCTATAGGCTTTCACTTATAGAAAAAAAAAAATATATAAAACAAGATATATAATTTTAAATAAAATACATAAAATATTTTTATATTATTATATTTGCTATATACTTTGAAATTCAAGTATATAAATTTAAAAAAAGAAAATGTCTTTTGAAAATTGCGATTCTTCTAGTTTTAAGCTAATTTCTGAATTTATGCCAAAATATGATGGCAATACAAAATTATTAAACTATTATATTAGAGAAGTAGAAAATATTTTTTAAATTTACTAGAAGCCACAGCCAGAAAACCATCCCGCTTTTAGGTTTAATGAGCGTAGATTAAGCGGGCGTCCCGCATCGAGCCATAAGCATATGAGGATTCCCTTACTTCATGGGACAGCCATTAAAAGCGGATCGTGTCAGAGACTACGAGAACCGAGACAATGAAATCCGGTTATAGAGGAATTAAGTAGAATGCGACGTAATAAAAAAGCCGAAGAGGCGGAGGGTTTGCAGACGTTTAGAGACATTATTAGATACACTTTTTTCGGGAGGTACACTTCAAATAAATCGTTATTACGAAAATTCTGGTAATAGAACATACCACAACCCGTTAGAATTTCAAGTTTCGATTAGGTAAGAATAGAGCAGCCTCTTACAACTTAGAATCAGCAATAGTAATAGCTAGGCAAAGAGGAGGCGAAACTTGCTTATAACCGGACAAATAGTAATAGTTAAATATACTCAAGCAAAGGGGTGAAGGAACCAATTAAAGTTTTAAGCAATTCCAGAAACCGGCACCTTTTAAATTTTCATAATCCGTCCCTAGATAATCAACCAAATAATATTTTTGTCCCTCAAACCAAATAATTTACCCCGGAAACAGCGTCAAGCAATGGGTACAATCCAGTACCATGGCAAGAACCGGCAGTGACAGGTAATTATAAACCTTCTTACGGAAACTTTAGAAATAACGTTATCCCAACAGCAATTTAATCCCCAAAAGTTCGGATGTGACCCTGAGATCCATAGCTAAGCACCCGAAGCCACGTTTGAAGCTGAGGAACTGTCTCACTAATGAACTTTATCGTTATGAAAAAACACGGTGAGATTGGAGTGGAACTCGGTTATCAGCAAGCAGTATGAAATTTTGCTAGTGCGACCCCAACCAGCACGATACCAGCTCTCATAATGCGGAGGACCTCATACCCAGAAGGATTTGCCCCGGCTCCAGACCAAGAGGGACGAGTGAGTGAAATTAATAACCCGGATAAAGCATCAACCTTCCATATTATAGAAACTACAAGAATTTCAAGGGTAGTTTCTCATTAGATACGGGAGCATCACTCTCAATGTATTGCCCCTTCAGGTCATTCGAAAATACAATTTTTCACAATGTGTGTCGAATATGAACATTTTGAAGTAAAAACAGCACATGTACTACGCGGCACGAAGAAGTCGTTTATTTACCCCTTCCCCAATTTTTAATAGCGATATGTTCATAAATTTTTAATTTTTGACTTTTGACCCGGAAAATACAAAGGAACTTATAGGTTTAAGAATCTATTGAAGACCTTAGAATGTAACATAGAATAAAAAACAAAGCTTTTACCTACTTAGACCGCAGAAGATACCCATTATTGATTACCCACACAAAAATAACTATAGAACACGTGTGAGAAAGTTATAACCGTTTAACAAACAAACTATACTGACGGTCAATACATCCATGCCGACATTATTTGGTGTCTAATGGTTTAAAATAACATGCAGCAAATGTCCAAGTTAATAAAGGAAAATTTAAAACATCAATAATTAATTTTAATACTGTGAAGAAAATAATTTCTAACTCAGTAAATATTCCATTAGAAAACTTTCATAATAACTCGGACATAGATAAATGTAAATTAAATTCAATTAAAGTAAACACAGAGATAGATAAGGAATTGTGTGAAAATTTACGTAAAATAAGAACAGACCACATGAATGACGAAGAGCGTCGTGAAATTAATAAGATTTGTTATAGATATAGAGACATCTTTTATTCTGAAAAAATCCCACTTTCTTTTACACACGCTGTTAAGCACAAACTGAGACTGACAGACCAGACCCCAATATTTGTTAGAAGTTACAGACAACCCCCTCAACAAAGAATAGAAATACAAAAACAAGTAGATAACTTATTAAAACAAGGTATCATCCGTGAGAGTATATCCCCATGGTCTTGCCCCGTTCATATCGTCCCTAAAAAAACAGACGCATCGGGAAAGGTTAAGTGGAGACTAGTTATAGACTATCGACGACTTAATGACCGACTCATAGAAGACAAATACCCTCTTCCTAACATAAATGACATTCTAGACAGACTAGGACGAGCTCAATACTTTACCACGTTAGATCTCGCTAGTGGTTATCATCAAGTGGAAATGCACCCTGATGATATAGAGAAAACGGCCTTTACTACAGAGAGAGGACACTATGAATTTCTTAGGATGCCATTTGGTTTGAAAAATGCACCTAGCACTTTTCAAAGACTAATGGATCATATACTCAGAGGTATTGACAACGTTTTTACGTACCTAGACGACGTTATAATAATATCGACTTCCTTACAAGAACATATTGACAAACTAAAACAAGTTTTTGACAGATTTAAAACCCATAACTTGAAAATACAACTCGACAAATCCGAATTTTTGAAAAAAACACGTTAAATTTTTAGGACATGAACTGACAGAGCGAGGACTTGTACCGAATCAAGACAAGATCAAAGCTGTTTTAAATTTCCCACTACCAAAAACCCATAAAGACATTAAAAGCTTTTTAGGACTTGTTGGTTATTACAGAAAATTTATTAAAGACTTTGCCAAATTGACTAAACCCATGACATTATGCCTTAAGAAACATAGAAAAGTAATACATTCCCCAGAATTTTTAGAATCCTTTAAGAAATGCAAGCAGATTTTGACTAATGCACCCATTTTACAGTATCCAAATTTTGACGAGACTTTTATACTGACAACAGACGCATCAGACATAGCCCTTGGTGCTGTATTATCTCAAGGCCCCGTAGGCGCGGATAAACCTGTAGCTTACGCTTCAAGAACCCTTTCCGATACTGAGACCCGCTACTCTACCATAGAAAAAGAATTATTAGCCATAGTATGGGCAGTTAAATATTTTAGACCATATCTCTATGGTCGTAAATTTATCATCTACACCGATCACAGGCCCCTGACTTGGTTAATGTCACTAAAAGACACAAACTCTAAACTGACTAGATGGAAACTGAAACTGGCCGAGTATGACTACAAAGTTGTTTATAAAAAAGGACAACAGAATACAAACGCAGACGCTCTCTCCCGTGTGAAAATTTTCCACAAAAGTATAGATTCCCTAGCAGTAAATTTAGATGACAATGACGACGATGACATAATCAATAGGATATTCGAAAATGTAAGACAGGAAGTAGAGACGGATACGGTTACAGTACAAGAACCCCCTACAATAGACGACAATTTTAATAATGACAATGACGCAACACTTAGACCTGACATACAACCACCCAGTATAGGAACAGAATCTGTCAGCCTTGACCCCGACAATTTAATTTCGACTAACCACACACAACCCGACAATGAGAATCAAGGGATACCAATATTAGAAGACGCTATAGATAGACAACTTAAGCAATTTCATATAAGGTCAACTCCTGGTTCACATTATAGAGTTGAAAACAGATCAACAAATTCGCGCACGGTTATCAAAGACGTATTTATCCCAGTCAATAATACGGAAAAAGAAATAATACAGTTTTTAAAGGAGCACACTATCGCCGATCGTGTATTCCACTGTTACTTTTATAATTACGAATTATATCCAGCATTTGCTAGAGTATACACGACGATATTTAATGATAGAGGTCCAAAGCTTTTTAGGTGTACAAAACGCGTTACTTTAGTCGAAAATAAGACAGAACAACAGGAAATAATTAAAAAATATCACGAAGGTAAAACAATCCATCGTGGCATTCAGGAAACTTACAAGCAAATTCATAGAAATTATCATTGGCCCAATATGCTATTAACTATTCAAGCGTTTGTAAATAAGTGTACTACATGTTTACAAGCTAAATATGAAAGAAATCCCCTGAGACCCCCATTAGCTCTAACCGAAACCCCAGTAAGCCCATGGAACATTTATTCATGGATTTGTATTCTGCAGGAGGAGCAACATTCCTCACAATCATTGATAACTTTTCAAAATATGCTCAAGCAGCCCCTTTAAATGCAACTAATAGCGTACACATAGCTGAAGCTTTATTCGATATTTTTTCAATATTAGGAACCCCTTTGAAAATTACAACCGACTCTGATAGTAAGTTTGATAACGAAGTTATAAAGGAGATGTGTGCCCTACACGACATTAACATTCACTTTACAACCCCTTATAACCCGAATTCAAATTCACCCATAGAACGATTTCACTCAACTATAGGAGAAATTATTAGGATACAGAGGATGACGAATAAGGATGACCCTATACAAATTATCATGAAATTTGCTATTATCGCATATAACAACACAATTCATTCGGCAACAGAATATACCCCTCACGAGCTACTTTTTGGACATACTGCATCCAGAAACCCTTTAGAACTTCATTACACTAAGCAATTTTACCAAGATTATGTTCTTAAGCATAGAAGGAACGCTGAAGCCGTACAAGAATGTTGTGGCAGCGCACGTGTCTAAGAACAAAGAACAGGTAATAGCGAAGCGTAACCAGACAGCGGAAGATATAACGTTTAAGGTAGGTGAAACAGTTTTTAAACAGGTGGCCAAAACAGCGAGAAACGACAAAACGAAGCCGGTGTTTAAAGGTCCGTACAAGATAATTCACCTTCATCCTAATAATATAGCAGAGATAATAGGTAGCCACCCTAACTCTAAGTCAATCAGAGTTCACTTCAAACTTTTACGGCGACCTCATCTTGTTCCAGGACCCTCATCTTCGGATCCCTCGTGTTCCAGTCAAAATCAGACGTAACATTTCAACCCGTAGATAATAATAATGGAATCCTTTTACTTAAACAAGGACGTATCCTTAAACAAGTTGATTCATTTAACCTTGCTTGTACATATAATATAACTCATTTACATTTAATTTCCATTAAACTTATGTCCTTATATGCAAGTACAAAAGCAGCTGAAAACAATACTGCATCAGAAAATCTGCATAAGACATATAGAGATCAAATAGAACATAATTTAGATTTACTTGATAAAAAGTTAATATTTATAGCACCTAGAAATAGAGTTAAACGTGGTATCATTAATGGCTTAGGCTCAGTTGTTAAATTAATTACAGGCAACTTAGATAACGAAGATGCAATCCGTTTTGAAAATGAAATTAATAAAATTCGCAGTTCAGTTTCATATATTCAAACATCTCAAAAGCGAACATTATCTTTGGCAGAAAATACAATTAATGAATTTTCTAACCAATTAAATAAAATAAACGAGAATCAAAACAGATTAGCATCTCTATTACATAATATTACAGTTAATTCAAATACTATTTCAAATCAATTACACTTTTTAGAGATTTATGTACAAATAAGTTTTAGTTTACAGCTTTTATTAGATAAGTTAATGATATTAGAAGATGCTATGTCATTTTCGCAGTTAAGTATAATGCACCCTAGTATTATTAATCCTCGTAATTTAGTTACAGAAATTAGAAATTTAGAGAAATTTTTTTTTTAAAACCAGTTGCTGAAATTAGTATGGAAAACATTCATAAAATAGAAAAGTCTATAAGCGTGAAAGCGTATAGTACAAGACACTCTTTAACATTTATATTAGTAATCCCGTCCATTGACTTTAAATCTATGATCATATACATATATATTCTATCCCAAATAAAGAAAACCTAACCATTATACCTAAGTCCAAATTCCTTGTCCTTGGAAGCGAAGAGTACGCATACTCAGAAGAACCCTGCAAGAGAATCTCTGAAGACACTTTGCTCTGCAACTCGTTAGACTTAAGAACAACTGAAAAATCTGAAGATTGCACCATCGCCTTAATAAAGAAACAAAAAGGAAACTGCACTCATGCTCGCATGAATTTTAACAAAAGAAAACTCCAGAAGATCAACGAAAATACCTGGTTAGGAATTTTGCCAGAACCAGAAGTAATCAGAACTCAGTGTGGACGCAAAACAAATTACAGAAAAACATCAAACATTTTTCTCGTAACTATCACAGAAGATTGCCAAATTAATATCATGAATAGAACGATAAGAACACACAGCAACACCATCACGATGAATGAAATAATTCCGCTACCAGATCAAAATCTCATACATCAAGAAGAGGTCCATTATGAACTGCACCTAGAAGACATCTCGCTAGACAGCATCCATGAACTTATGAATACAGTTGAAGAAATTCAAGAAGCAGATGATTTTCACTGGGTTAACTTAATGACAATCCCTAGTTGGCCCACGTTAATCCTGTACATAGTAATTGGGACCCTAATTTTTTGGAAGTTTTTTTGGAATAAACACAAGAAACAATCCAAACACAAGGACACAAGTCGCGAGGACGCTCCTGAAAGCTGCAGGACCAGCTTCCATCTTAAGGAGGGAGGAGTTACCATGGCGTAATATACACACTACAGCGCCGACTCCCACACTTTCCGCTGACACCGCATTTAAGAAGACAATGGGCTGCATCGTTTACAAATTTACAGAATAATATATTATAATAATTAATTTAGTCTTAATCCAGTTTTCAATCAATAAAGTTATGTTTTTATATAATTAAATTGTAATAAATAAATAAATAAATCTTTTTAAAAAGACTTTCTCCGGTCGTCATATCATAACTGTCTAGGCTACTTATTTTTTCAAAAAACAACCACTAAAGGGTTGAAATAGGAGATGAAAGTTTATATGAAAAATCTAAACCGCTTGGCCGATTACAATAAATTTTGGCATGAATATAAATGATAATATTAAACATAGAATATTTGACTTTTCAAAAACCCACCCCTAAGGGTCGCAATATGACGAAGCAGTTATGTAGTTCACGCGGCGAAGCTGCGAGCGAGCCGCTAGTTGTATAATAAGTTATTTATTCAAATTTAAATTAATTATAATACTATTTCATGTCAGTGTAATTTTCATTAAATAATTTTATGAATTGAAATATGATTAAGACAGTAATGAAAACAGAACTTACAATTGATTGTCACGACCGTCTTCTTTGCCTTCAGGTTTGTCTTCTTTCTTCTCTTCAGATTTAATTGCAACCTTTGGAGGCACACCCTACAAAAAACCATAATTCAACTTCAATATATGAAAAACCTTTATTATATATCTGCACTAATATGAAAAAAGTGTATATGCTGTTTCACTTTTATAGCTAAATTATTTTGATGAAATTCAGGACAAAAATATACAAGTTGTGAAATTTAGGCCAAATTTTTCAAGGGTCAATAATAGACTACTGTTTTTTTTTTAAAAAAAAAGACAACTTCAAGATATTTAAATTAGAAATAAAAGATTATATTTTTATATAATATTATGAATTTTTAAATCCACTTTCCACCAAATTTCTTAGAATTTTCTCAGGAAGACAGATTATGACAAATGATCGAACAAATGACTATTTTTTTTTTCAAAAGTCCATAAAGAATTAAAGATGAAAAATATAAACTGCTAATCGAGAGGTGGAAAATTAGAAACAAGTTTAGTTACATAGTTTACGCAGGCAAAGTCAGTGCCCGGTGTATCTACGTATGTGTGGTAACCTTAGGGCGCGCGTGGTCCGCGAGCGCGTCGGAGAGCGACTTGAGCGCCTTCTCGGTGTGCGAGACGGCGCGCTGGATGTCCTGCAGCTGCTGCTCCGTGGGGTAGATGTCGGCGTGCTTGGCCAGCACGTGCCGGTCGTCCGACGTCTCCGGCCGCCGCCCCACCGGCCCGTAGCCCATGCCCATGCCCTATGCAAACATTATAACACATTACATATTCAACTCTTTACATTTCTGCCTATTTTTTTTAGCTTCACGTTTCATTCCGCACACAACAGAGTAAGCAAAGGGAACCTAGTGTTAAGACAATCCATTTCCCACTTTCTACCCAATTCTGAAGACATTACGTCTTAAGCGGCGGAACTCGACGCCGTGCTTTACATCAGAATGAAGAAAATAAAATATTTCAATTTCTTGAGTGTGCGGAGTCTCGCACTATCAGTCGCATTTACAATTATACTTTTTGACCCTATACCACGACTGGCCACCTTAGAAGATTTTAAAATCTTAAACATCATTAAGCGACTAATTAGCTGTTCATAAGATCATTTCAACACAACTACTTACATGATGGTGGTGATGATGCGGTCCGCGCCACCAATCTGCACCTTCCCAGTACACACGTTCTTCTTCTTCACCACTCTGTATAAAAAAAAGAATCAATCATTAAATTTCATTAGTCCTCTCTGCCTTAAAGTTGGTGAAAAATTAAAAATAACTTAGATATGAAAATATTATTTATAAATATTTGTTACATATATAAATAAATAAAAAAATAACATCATTAATGGAGTTTCACTTTACATTTTTTACTTAATCATAATCTGTGTTGTAACTAAAAAAAAACAGGCTCAAAAGTAGCCAGAAAGAACCTAGTATCTAAACAGTCGACCCAAACTCATTGTTTTCACAGTCAGATATGCTGTTCAACTGCACTACGACGGCATCATGTAACAATAAATAAAGCAAACAAGTAGCAAGCAAGTTTTAATTAACAATCTTTGGTTATTATTCTTACAGTATAACTTTAGATCTATTTTTTTTGTACTTAGATTAGTTTTCTTATTATTATTTTTTAATATTTTTTTTCATTCTTGATGTCATTAGTTTTGTAACAACTTGTTTTTTTTAAATTTGTATATAAGTTAGCCTGTAAGAGTGGTGTATGGTGTACCATAAGAGGAGATAAATATGTTTACGTACAAAAGATAATAACACTGTACACTATGTTGGCTTCCTAAATAAATAAATAAATAAAATTACTAACATCAATCATCCGACGGCGCGCCCACATCTCGTCGCGCACGAGCATGCGCTGCGCCTTCGCCTCCGCCAGCTTGCGCTGGTGCATGGACGGCTTCACCTTCACCTCCAGGTCGGGTTGCACCTGGGACACCCATTACACATTATACACTTCTATTAAAATTTAAAATGCTAAAAGTATTTCATTTTTTATTTAAATCATTAATGATTGTTAAATTTTACAAAAGTTTAAGTGTTACTAAATTGTAATAAAAAGCAAGACAATTGAGTTTAAATTGTAATTTAGCTAATTTATTCAATGTAAGTAATGTCATACCATCTATATTTAATATTAAATTTAGACTATAAATATAAAGTTTTTAAACAAACGTTATATTAATATGTGATAGTTTAAGTGATTGTCCTCATTGTAATCTGTAATCATGTGACACTCGGAACTCTTGGCGGCGCGAGGCCACCAGGCTCGACGAGCGCCTCAAACCTTTTACAAAGTAATCATCGGACGCGTGTGGTAGGCGGTGGTAGAGGGAGTGTGGTGAGGGGGGGAGCGGTACCTTCTTCTTGTACTGCAGGCGGTGCCGGCGGCCCTTCATGTGCATCTCCTTGGCGTTGGGGTCGTTGAACTTGCAGTCGCAGAGCTTGCAGTTGAAGCTGAGCGCCTTGCCGTCGTCGCCGCGGATCTCCTCGATGTAGTCGAGGCCGACGGGCTGCACCTCGGGCTCGTCGTCGTCGGGCGCGTCGTCGGGCGCGTCTGCGGGGCACACGGTGCTGAGCCCGCCGGACGCCACGAACGCGATTACCGGCGGTCCCGCCACGGTCTTTTTGGCTATGAGCAAAAGTCACATTTTCTCTCTCTTTCTCGCTCGCATACTTACATGGGATGGTGCATTCTGGGCCTTTTTATTATTATTCTATGTTTGGACCGCAATCTTACATTTTTGTTTTTATATATGTGTGTGCACAATGCATATGTGTGTTGGTCCATAAAAATTTTCAATATTACCATTGAAAACTTTTCGAAATATTTACATAAATATGATATGTAACATAACATATTTATATTTTCATTTTAGTGGTAAAAAAAAAACAAAAATATTTAACAGTGAAATGAAAACAAAAGGTGAACAAAAAAAAGGCCCACACTCACACTCCATATCTGTACCGAGTGCAAAGGTTAACGAGAAAACTAGACTTGGGCGCTCAGAGCCGACCGCAACGACCGCAATACAGATATGACGGAGTGCGTACCTGGCTGCAGCTTGGTGGGCTCGGTGGAGGGGATGGGCTTGCCGAGCATGGTGTGCAGCTTGACGACCTTCTGGTGCTTGATGCCGCGCACGTGCGCCGCGTACGCGTCCGCGCCCGTGCACGTCACGTCGCACAGCTCGCAGCGCAGCGCGGACGCGCCGCACGCGCGCGCGCCGCCGCCGCCGCCGCCCGCCGCCGCCAGCTTCACCGCCGCCTCCTTCTTCTTGTGCTTCTGGCCCTCCAGGTGCTCCTTGTACGTCTGCGCGCAACCGACATACATACCACAACTCATTTAAAATTATATGTTTACTTTCAAATACAATTACAATAGAAACTCGGTTAACCAGACGAATTGTGTCATTAATCATCAGGATAATCGAAGTGAGCGTATTTAGTAAGTACATAATGTTATTTTCATTTAAAACTACAAATATATATATCCAAGATGTGCGTTTGCAGTTAGGTTTCGACCTTTCAATTTAAAATGTACCTACTTTAATGCTAATTTTGACACATCTATTTTTGCATAAATTCTATTTGTAAGCCAGATAATAGAGTTTCTACTGTAAATAAATCTCTAGGGCACCATAAAGTTATAAAATTATCTATAAATACCACTATAAAAAACATAACTCACCTGTGGCCCAGCGCAGGATATGCGACACACATCGCAGTAGTGCAGTTGCTGTGCCTTGGGCGGAGGCTTGGGCCTCCGTTGCTGTCCTGCACCTACTCCACTCTTATTGTAATTCTTCCATCCACTGGCAACAAGGATAAGGCTAAAGTTAACCATTAAACAGTTAGTTTTGCTAAAACTGACAATTAATAATTCATTGAAATGAAGAACAAAAATAAGAAATATTACACATTTTATATTACATTTATTTTTAATAAATATAATTTTCACAAAATTTAGAGATTTCCTTTTTAAATTTATCACTCAATGTCTAATGATATTAAGAAAATAAAATATTACTTTGAATAGTGATCAAAGCCACAATTAAACAATAAACAGTCTAACTTCCAAAACTATAATATAATTAAATGAACATAATTTGAAGTGACATAATATTAAAATAAGTGATGTGTACTCACCCGCCGCCGCCGGTTTTGTTCTGCTGCGCCACATACATGGTCGCCGCGTTGTAGAGAGCTGTATCATAAGCAGAGTTGCCCCTGTTAGCCGTCTCTACAACAACACAGCGCGATCGCCCCTCAATTTTACATAACTCTAGTATGTACTAGCTAATGTTTACTTTATTTATATACTATTCAAATACTATTTTTTTGTTAAAAAAAATCTTTAAATAAACTAGGTGTTAAGTTGGCGAAATCGCGTATGGCTGTATTATTAAGTATTCTTTATTTTATAATACTTTTAAATATATTGAAATTATTTACTGTACTATAACTAAAGAAGATTATTTGTAAAGTAGGAATCCTTATATAGCTGTCGTTTTCTAAGCTTCATACTACACGTTTAATTTTATCCATTAAATCTTACAAAGAAATAAAAGAAATGTCAATTCAGTTGAAATGTTAAATATTCATATTAGTACTAAAGTAAATTATCAACCCATTTTATAAAACATTCAAAGATGCAAATGAAATTTAAGTGATGCTTAATTTAAAAATGGATGTTGAGCATAATGAACCATGAAGTTTAAAGTGTATGAATTATTCTATTGTACTACTACATTAAAAATATGCAAAATGTTTGCAAAGAATAGTCTAATAGCAAATTAATCTGAATATTCAGCTAAATGGCTGCTTATTATACAATGATCAAATGACATTATATAAATGTATGAATAGTACACAATTTTGGCACATGCAATGTAAATTAAGATGCCAGTCGGGGTGCAAAATGTAACTGTACGCGCGACTGGTTGTAGTGTCAATTCCTCTGCTCAAAGAATGGAAAAAAATGATATTTACATTTTCTCTGCTCTGGTATCAAGGTAAAGCGTGGCATAAAGTTCTGTCAAAACACAATGCCTCCAGAATTCGGCGGTGCAGGGGGAACGGAGTGTCTTAACACTAGGTTTCCTCTGCCCACCCTGCTGTGTGTGGAATACAGCGTGCAAAGATTAGACTCTATCAATATGTGTGCGTCGTGGCCATATCGTAAAATTGACGATATTATCGATATCAATAATTCATGAAATCGTCGATGTTGTTGAATCAAATTGTCAAATATTTACATTAACAACCGATAGAGGCGATAAAAGCGCTTTTTGTACATCAGCTGTTATTATCGAAGCTGAAAGTTTAGTTTTAAAAACATGTTTTTTTTTTTTATTTAAAGTAGAATTAATAATTCGTTTTTATGCTTAAAAATTGTCATATTAAAAGAAAGTCTGTGTGTTTGTCTATCACGCATTCACGGCTAATCTACCGGTCCGATTTGGATGAAATTTAGAATGAAAGTAGTAAATAACTATGGCCCTAACATAGGCAACTTATTTTTTCAAAAATCAATCTCTAAAGGTTTGAAATAGGTGATGAAAGTTTACATGAAAAATCTACACCGCTTGACCGATTGTAATGAATTTTGGCATAAATGTAGTTGATAATCTAAGCTTAAACATAGGTTACTTTATATTTTTAAAATGCGCCCCCGAGGGTTGCAATATAACAAAATAGTTCACGCGGTGAAGCTGCGAGCGGGCCGCTAGTTAAAAATAATTCGAATTTTTGATTTTATTTAATCTTTATTGATGTGTTTCCGATTAATGATATAGTCGAATTCAGTACATTTCATGAATTGCCGAAATTTCCCGACATCATCAACAATGACCGTCAATTGTACGGTATAAGCACACATTTGACGTAGGTGTGTCTGTGTGTGTACTCACGCTTGGCGGGCTGCGCGGCGGGCGCGGTGTAGGGCTGCGAGGGGTAGGAGGCGGCGGCCGTGGTGGCCGTGTACACGCTGCCGTACGCCGCCTTGGCGCCGCCGCCGCCGCGCGCGCCGCCCTGCCCATACTGCATCGTTACCACCACCATTCCACCATTAGTCATATACACATCACAAACACTACACTAAACTATATCAAAACGCAACTATAACGTAAGAGTAACCAATTGTTCTCGTTAATTGTGTTGTTTCATACAAGATTAAGACAAAAAAAGTGCAATATATTTGGAAAGAAAAGGTACTATGAATAATATAAAAACAGAATTATGCAGTCTCTAATATAAAAATCAAAACTCTAATAAAAATGTATGGGACAGTAATAACAAAGCTAGTAAACATCCGGCGTGTGATTCAAAAGTCAAAACTTAAATATTAAGATGATATAGAGAAGTATCTATAGGCTATGCTAAAATGAAAGTAGAATTCAATTATATTTTATTTACAATAAATATTACCTGAGACTTCTCACACATGGACAAAATGTCAAACAATCAAATGTATACATTAATATAGTACATATAAAATATAATTAGAACATTTCTTTTACTTTTTAACATTTATAAAGTTTTATTGAAAAAACTGTCAGAGCACTTGCACGGCTTCCTAGATGTGTGGGTTCGAACCCCACTGCGTTCCAATTTTTTTTTTTTTTTTAACTTCACGCTATATCCCGCACATAGCAGGATAGGCAGAGGGAACATAGTGTTACGGCACTCTGTTTCCCACTTTCCGTCGAATTTTGGAGGCATTGCGTATTAAGTGGTGAACTTAACGTCGTTCTTTGCCACGGTATCAGAGCGAAGAAAATGGAAATATTAAATATTTCCACCCCTCGAGTGGAAATCGAACCCACAACCAGTCGCTTTACAGTCACACTTTGTGCCACATTAAGACATTTGAACAAGGTGTGATAGGTTTACCTGCGCGTAGGTAGCGGGCGTGGAGTAGGCGGGCTTGGCGGTGGCGTCGTAGGCGGGCTGCGGCTGCGGCGGCGCGGCGGCGGGGTAGGCGGCCGCGGCCTGCTGGTAGTACGCGCTCTTGCTGGCGTCGTAGGCGGACGCGGCCGCCGCCGCCGCGTGCGCGTGCGCGTGAGCCGCTGGATCATAAACTCAAACATGAACATATTTATTATAGCAGGGAACGATCACTAAACTAATCTTACACTCGTATATTTTTAATATTTTTGAAGATCAAAAAATAATATAAAGTACTAAGATAAATATTATTTATTTCGGAAAACATGGCCTCAATATTTATTAAAGCCCTAATTTTTATTAATTTTTCAAACCAATTGTTGGTATTATTACTTTAAAAAAATACTATAAATTTTTAATATTTAATCTATCTGTATCTCATTAATATATCTATCTTAAGGATATTTTCCTAAACTAATGAAATAAGGTTCCACCTTCAATTATATAATATAAATATGTTGCAAGTGGAAAGCATATATCACTCAATACAACCTAAATGACTATAGACAGCAGTCTTATTACTGCTGCTGCTTGTACTTAAATTATTATATTTACCCTCTTCCCTTCAATTTCCACATGAGACTCTCAGTAGCTTATATTTATTGGCAAAAAGTCAGTAAGTGAGACTAATATAGATGATTGCTTAGGTCAGATTTTGTAAATTATCAAGAGAGTAAACAAAAAGAGAGGCCTCTGATACTGACAATGAACAATATAATTTTGTCAGGAGTGTTCATCGAGATATTGATATGATAGCCCAGGTAACCATGTCTCTTTATCAGAACAAAAATATTACTTTGGTAAAAACATTCCATTAGTGTTAGTAATAGACCTCCCACCACCAAACCAACACCTTCAAACAGAATTATGACCCACATAATGTATATATAGCAAAACTTGCCAAAAACTTAGACATTACATTAAAGTGAATTTTAAGCAGAAGAAAATAATGCTTCCATAAGGTATTTCCAATTCAAGAAATTGAATAAAAAAATAATGTGTAAGCTCTGTCCACTTAAACTAAAAAGGAAGTTGGACTATGCTTATGCGAGTTGTAAACAAGCAATATACATCCAATGTGTCTATGATCCTTTTCAGGGATTACCATAAATGTTGAACCATGGATAAAGCTGTTCAACATGAATGAACATTGCAAAACCAACAAGATTTGTTAATTATTTATCAAGTTTGTTTTAAAAACATTATTTTTCAGTTGTTTATTTTCAATACATTGGAACTGAAAAAAAAAATTGTATTCTTCAAAAGTTATAATTGTGTTTAAATTTGTATAAAATAATCTAATCTTGACTATGACTGAAGGCACCTTCCCTTATATGTTAAAATATTAGAAAAATATTAAAGAAAATGTTATCTACTAGATGCAATACAACTTCTTTTATCACTCCCCCTTGAAAATGTGTATATTTTTTTCATAACTATTATTTTAATAACTGCAGTTATTGAAACCGTGAAAGTTTCACAAAAAATGACATCCACAGTTAAAGGTCAACAAACTTTTACTAGCTTCACTTACATCTATTCATATATGAAAATGTTGCAATACTGTTTTTGGACATTTCTTGCCATCAGATTTGCTAAAAAATTCCTGATTACAGAATCAATGACAATATTTTTATACTTTGAACCTGATGACTTTGTTAGTGTAAGCATACAAGCATGAGAAAATAATGTTAGATGTTCAAAATCAAGTAACCAAAATCAATGCTCTAGTATGCTATATTCAATTTCAGTAATCTCTATTGATTTGCTAATTTACTATGAATGAAATTTAAAGTATTATTTGTCTACATTGGTTTGTGTACATTTATAAGTTTCTATTTGCAGTCTGTATATACTGCAGCATTATTGTTGTGAAGTGACACAACATAGACATATATTGAATATTTGAAAATTAAAATCTGCATATTTGCAACATTTACACATTGCACAGAAGGTAAAGACCACAAGTTTGTAATTTGATCTTTATAATCGTATAAATAAATTTATACAATGATTTATTGATGACATTGGTTTGTCAAAACAAAATAGATTAGAATATGTTATGAAAACGATGATCAATAAAATTTGCAACAATTTTATTTCGGTGATATTGGTTTATTTGAAATGCCATTTGTATCAAAGTTTTCCATAGCTGTATTGATTTGCGTGAGTCAGGGTCGCTGTCGTGTCAAGTGAGCATGTGTATTGACTTTAATAAACTCCAGGATTTGTTCGAAAGTTACATACCTTGGGTGGCGGCTGCGGCCTGATACGCAGTGTCGTATCCTGTTGCTGCGGCACGTTGGGTCCCGTACGTCGCGGCGGTCGCAGCCGGTGCCACGGCGTACCCCGTTTGGCCGCCGTAAGCAGCGCTAGCTGTTGCCGCGCTAAAAACACATCATACACCATTTATTCTCTAAGAATCATCACTTTTGAGTAAAAATACCACGATCAATACACATAAGGCGCCATTTTGATTACATAGAAATGCAAGCACAATGCTGCGTATCAGCTCATGTGCGAGTATAAGTATTTCAGATCAAATTTAATCACTATTTGTTAATAAATGGCTTACCCATATTGGGTCCCTCCATGGGTAAACCCAAAATAATTATTTGCTGCCATCATTTACCAGTTTTCCGCCTAAAACTTATTCACACACTTCTCAGCGGAAAACGAGAAATAAAAGACCGGCGTTTTGTCTTTGATACAATAAATATGGCGGCTAAATGCCATAGACAAATGACAACCAAGTGGCGGATACGATGTTATTATAGCCAATATACACATTATTTGGAAATAAAACATATAGTTTAAAATGTATTAAAAAATTTTAAGCAGTCTAATAAAACTGGATGTTAATATATAATTATTATACAATAGCTAACTATTAAATAATTTTATTGTAATGTTACTATGATGTCAATTTTCATGTGTTTTAAATTCTTAAATTAAATATACCTAAAACTACGTATAAATTTAACTATGAATATATTTATTTTCTAATAATTTGTATGATAATAATATATAACATTTTATAAGTGTTATGTTAACAGCAAGTTTAATACACTTAGCAAATAGGACATGAAAAATACAAAAAAAAATGGACAAAAATTTTAACGTAGAGTGATTCGAACTTGTGCCACTCACTTAGAAACCGTCCAAGCCTAAAGCCATAGAACACATTAAACCATTGGGTTCATGTTTTCTGTGATGTGTTCTGTACATTAAACGAATGGTCTGAGCGCGCTGAACAGTCAGGTCATTTTAAAAATGTTAAAATATTTAATAAAAAGTATTTTCTCTTGCAATATTGTTCGCAGAAATAATCTTTGTGTAGAAGAAATTTGTAAAACTCTCCCCAGTAAAGAAACTGTGAAGAATAGTAAGTTGAAAGAATAGTATCGAATTTACATTTAAACTAAATATATGTAATAGGTTGGGGAATAAGTTCGTGGCGTTTTTATATTTAATTTTATGTTACAACAACTTGTTTGCTATTTAGCAAAGCGTAAGTACTCATTCGACAGAACTCTTTCTGCTCTACAAGGGGTACTCATTCTAAAGAACTCTCTGCTCTAGAAAACGGTGTCAACTGTATGTTTAAGTTATTAATTTTTTTATCAGTTTTGAGGCCTAAAAATGGAATACCCACGAGGCAAAAATCAACATTTTCGACACCTGCTCTTCTTTGCTTTTCGTCGAGGTCAAAAAGCTGCCGAAGCAGCCAGAGAAGGTGTCATAGGCGAGTCTACACCACGAAAATGGTTTGCAAAGTTCAAAAATGGTGACTTTGCCATCGATGACACGCCCCGCAGTGGAAGGGCTTCTGAATTTGATGAAGAACGACTAAAATCACTATTGAAGGAGAACGGTCGCCAGACCAGTCGTGAATTGGCGGGAAAAATGAACTGCGATCACAAAACGATTCTCAATCACCTTTATTCAATGGGATTAACCGTAAAATCGGCCGCCTGGGAATCTCACGTCCACAACGAAAAAAAACAAAGAAAGTCACTTTCAAATTGTTTCTCAGCATCTCACCCGCCATCGAGCAACACCCTGTCAGAAACAGTTTTTTGTACCGAATCGTCACAGGAGATGAGAAATGGTAACTATACATCAATAAAAAGCAAAAAAAAGTAGTAGGTGACTCCAGGTGATACGCCAAAGACGTGAGTCAAGCCAGACCTACGTCCAAAGAAGATTGTATGTATTTGTTGAGACTGGGAGGGCATATTTCATTGGGAAATGCTTGAATAGAATGCTATGGTGAACAATAAACTTTACATTGCCTGGCTACATTGTGTAAATGAGGCTATTTGACTAAAAAGACTTTACTGTCATGGTCAAACATGGTCATACTCCTTCAGGAAAATGCCAGCAACAACAACTTGTTGTTAAAGCTACTCTCCAAGAGTTTGAAAGCTTCCACTGTATTCTGCAGACCTTGCACCAACCAACCCCCTTTTCTGACCCCTGTCTAACCATATGAAAGGTATAATAAAGATGTCCTTAAAAACTGGCTCAAGAACTTCTTTTACCTTACACCAGGTGATTTTTGCTGAAATAGCATCAATAAATTAGTTGAGAGGTGGAAAGAGTTTGTAAACAGCAACTGTAAATATATAACTGATTAACTTTAAATATATAACTGATTGAATTTATTCCCCAACTGAATATATACATGTGTATAATTATTTAGTACAGAATGTGGCAAATACAATCATCATATGTTGGTATTGCACTGGATATGTGTATGTATTTTCCATTTTTCTCTCTTTTCAAGTTAACCTAAGTTCCATACTTTAAAACATTATTATAGTTTTAATTATTTAAGATTTTATTTTTTTACAAGAGGCTGGTATAAAAAAAAGACAATTTTTAAGTAAGTATAAACATTTTATTTTATAAGTTAAATTTTACATAGTTTGTTATAAAAATCAATGTACATTTCACATAATATTATTTTGACATCCTGGAGTGTCTTCCACTACCCTAACAGTAACTTAAATATTATTGTTAATATATTTAGAATAATAAGAGGAACTGAAACAAAAAAATATTATATTTCATATTAATTTCATAAAGAAAAATATAGCTTCACGCAATATCCCGCACACAGCAGGGTAGGCAGAGGGAACCTAGTGTTTCAGAGGCTTGCGTGTTAAGTGGCAGAACTTAACACAGGTAAATAAATTATATCTTTTCCCATTCCTATATTTTAGAGTAAAAACTAGTGTCCGACCGAAACTGAATTTTTAGCCGAAACCGAAACCGAAACCGAACCTTCGGTTCTGACTTCAGTTTCGGCCGAAACCGAAACCGAAACCGAAACTGCTGATGACGTCATAAAATTTGAATAATATGTATAAGAAATTACATTTTTTTACGCTTTAAAAATTACACATGAATTATTGTGAAATAATTAAAGGATCATAAAAAAATCTAAATTATTTGAGGTTTTCGAAGTGGCTGTATTTTCTCAAAAATAGGCGCATTGAAATAAAAAAGTAGCATTTTGGAGCTTAAAGTGTCTAATTTTAAGATGAAAAATATGTTCAAACGACGTGTTTCGCTAAAAGTAATAAATACTAAAAGAGAAAAAAAATTTCGATTTTTTCAGTTCATTTTTTTTATCTAAAAAGTTGGAACATATGTTTTCAACTTGACCACTATATGGATCAGCTAACTTGTTAGTCTAGACCTACGCCAGTTCTCTTTACCTAAGGCTCTTACGGACTTATATAGAGGTTTTTTGAGCTGTAGTCCAGGGACCTGTGGGTTATCGAGGCCCTCGGTCGCCACTTAAGATTGGCAATACTTGGTTAATAGGTATTTTTACACAAAAAGATTTTCACCTTTAACGTAACTGTGCTTTTCAAGCAGAGAAATTTATGTGCTAATTTATGATAAGATTTACGTTAGATATATATTTATATTAACTTATTGACTATATACTGTGTAACATTTATATAGAAAACGGTTATATTTAAATAATATTAAGGCAAGCCAATATTAAGGTAACTAACCCAGGGTTTGCAAAATATCAATCAATCATAGGTGTTCGACCCCTGAAAGGATCCACACTTACGCGAACAGACACACAGTTTCGTTACAGACAAACAGGGATAGTTCATTTAATCTGTCGTCAGCAGTTCATAGTATTCTCATCATTAATTTATAATATATTCAAACTTACTACGTCTTAAGATTAGGTTCACAAGCTATAAAACACTCAAAAGTATCTAAGCTACGTAAAAATTCTTGAGTACGTCATGAGTTTCGGCATTGCCGAAGGTTCGGCATGTTTTTTGCCGAAACCGAAACTACGGCCGAAACTACAATTTTTTGCCGAAACCGAAACCGAAACCGAACCTTCGGTCGGACACTAGTAAAAACAAAAAAATTAAGAACTATAATATTTGTGTATATTTTTTATAACTTAACATTTCTTTCTGCATATTATAAGATACATGATTGTCGAACTTTCATATAAATTTTAGACTTCCATATTAAACTTTTATCAGACTAGGGAAAACAATATATAAATGAATTGTATTCTGTGTGTAATTTAGTCTTACAACGGATCTAGAGTTAAGAGCCATACATAGACCCATTGGTTGATTGATTTGAACTATTCTTTGTTTAATCAGTTTAAAAATTATTGAGTACTTTTGTTATTGTGTACCATCTCTTAGCGTAATAACTACAATATATATAAGGAAATAATTTATTTTAAGCTGTAAGTTTTGTCTAAATGATAAAGACTAATATACTTACTTCTTGTTACTGTTCTTATTGATCTGACTAAATTTAAAATTTGAAACTTAATAGAAGATTGATCTTCGAATCCTTGATTTTGTCTGTTAGCTCCCCAACCCACTGGAAATATTAAAAAAAATATATGTAAAATATATATTACAATAATAATAATTCAAACGAGTTAAAACCAATCGAGTAATTAAGGTTATATATTACTTTTTTGCATGAATCTTTCTTCATGTAGTACACAGACGGCATTTAGACACAGTAAGGTAGCTTCAAATAGGTTCCACAAAGTTAACATTTTCTTTGTTTTCACGGAAAACAACTTTTAAAACTAAAACGAGAATATCTTCCGTTTGTTTTGATTTTTGACATTAGTGTGACAAGTGTACAATCAAGTGTAATGTCATTTAGCGGATACTCTGATCTTCGCTAATATGTTTAAATATTGATGATTTGATAATTTTTCAATAAACAGTCAAAAAATTGCAAAAATGATTTTTAATGCTATTTATTACATAACAAATAAACAAAGGAGTGGATCTACTTTCACAAGTTAGAAAAGCTTATAATTGATAACAGTTTTAATTATGATTTGAAAAAATCAATTGCTTAAATTTATATTTTTTTTTGTATAAGAATTTACATTTTGATATCTTCGTGAAATATATATACTCTGCTGTCATACAAATGTCAAATTGTCAACACAAATAGTTAACTTCACCCGCTTTTTTCCTGTCCAAATATTTTGAAAAGTAAGAATATTTAAAATATATTCTTGCGTTACCAAGTTAGGTCGTATATATATATTGTTATTTTATTAGTTTTTTTATATTTTAATAGAATCACTTGGAGATATGATATTATGACTCTTTATAACTGAATTTGGTGGATTATTTAAAATGGATATTTCGAATGATATTGTTGACAACGAAAATAAAAATAACGATCAACCTGTATTAAAAGAGATCAATGAAATTGATAAGAATGAACCTTCAACTTCAAATCAAATTGAATCCGCTAATAATGATCATGGGACAGATGCAGCTGAATCAGAAGCTTCCTTGAACATGGATCCCACTTCATACAAGAATAAAAGAGTTGTGTTATATGCAGAAGATAAAGGGCCGAAACTATACCCCGTACGGGGTAATATTGTCACTCCATTAATAATTACAAAAAATCTCGCTCAAGCTTATAGATTTATGCCAATATATGGAAAACCGAATTCCAAGAAAGAATTAGAAGAGTTCCAAAGAGCGAAAATCAGAGAATTTGTTGGTTGTGATTTAAATGATAAGGAATTCGATGAACTTTCCGAATTGTGCAGGTACTGTAAATTTCTATGACTTTTAACTGCAGATAGCTGATGGATTATAATTAAATAAGGCTACTTTTATTTTCGAGGTATGACTTTTGTGTTAAACTCTATGTGGACTAAAGTCAATTAATAAGTATTGTACAAGCTTACCCAGCTAATATACTAGCTAACCTAAAATGAACTAAGTTAGTCTTATTAGATAACTAGTCTTATAGAGAAATGTATTTCATATTAGGCATTCCAACTTACTTGCTTAAATTCACTTCAATTATAACAAAAGAAATAAGTACCATACATCAATTTTGAATATGCAATATATGATATTTATTCTATGATTTTTTGACTTAGCATCCCTATTGACTATCACAAATTAATTTTAAAGGGAAATGATCATTGTGACCTATCTATATTAATATTGCATAATTAGTTATGAAAAACTACCCACCATTTTTTTTAGTTGTAAATTAATTATTTATTAATTTTCAGTCCTAACCATCTCAGAATGGGTACAGAATTAACTTTACCCACAACATACCCTACACAAGGACCTCTGTTAGATGATACTATGAATTCTCTACAAAAGAGTGGTGTTGCTGAAAATCTTTGTATTGTGAAGAAGTTAAAATTAAGAATGGAAAAGGATACTGCCAACCATTATACAAGACAATTTAAATATAGAGGTGTTAGATGTTTTCCTCCTATAAGTGAGGTATATATATATATAAAAAAAAAAATTGTAATTCTTTAAATAATTTTAATATTTGAGGCTATTGTGGTGCAGTAGAATATTGTCTGACCATTGTAGGTTCAATTTCCATATAGAAGTAGAATGAAGTAGATGTAGAATGATCATAATTTTATTATTTTCATTCTCTGGACAAGTCAACAAGAGAAATGACTTATGTGAGGTGGCATGGCATTTAGGTGGTAAGTGGGAACAGAACCCGCAAGATATTGCGTTAGTTACTGTATAAGTTCATATGCTTAAATAAATATCATAGGATATAGGAGGCTGTTATCAAGAGGTGAGAGACAAATACTAGTGATTCCATTAAGCATGGTGTGTTGTGTCTTAGTAACTTATCAACTCTTATTGACTGTTAGACTGTACCTGTGAAAGTCTTGAAAAGCATAAATATGATCAGTCCAGATAAAATTTTAATCAATAGATATTACGTATAAATGCATTTTGCTTTTGTTTTTTTTAGGAAGAAAATGACAAAATGGGTCCGCCTTCACTGGAGCCTGGCAAGGATCTGATATTTCGTATCCGCGTGTATAGACCATTTTACTGCAGTGGTAAAGAACGAAATGTAAGTTTTTACATGATTCATATATTTAAAATATTTTTAATTGTAATGTTCAATTTGTTGTAATATTTAATTTTAGGCCAATCATGGCTTGTGGGCACAAAGTCAGACTGAAAACGCAACTGGTTGTGAGTTCGATTTCTACTCGAGCAATCGAAATATTTAATATTTCATTTATTTCGTTCTTCGCGTGTCGAGGTTAGGCACGGCGTTGAGTTTCGTCACTCAACACGTAATGCCTGCAGAATTCGGCGAAGAGTAAGGAATGGAGTGTCTTAACATTATTTTTGCCTACTCTGCTAAAAAAAAAACATGTTTTTGAAAGCTAAAATGGATTCTACAATATTATTACAAGGACTAGTCATTGAAAAACATTTCTAATTATGACCTTTTTTTTTGTATACGCTGTATCGCTTGCGGGGTAGTCAGAGAGAACGGAGCGCCAAACGCTACGGTCCCTGCATACTTCTTTCGCCTCGTCCACAGTCATCAACCTCTTCATACACGCCCTCCGGGGCGTCTTCATGCTTTTTACGTGACCTTCCTCCAGTATCGTCGATACTGTGTTTTCGAAGTTCAACCGAGGTCTCCCCCTGCCTCTCTTACCCCTCACCATCACCTTTTTCTTTCTATGATGAAAAGAAGATATTGTTTACCACATTCTACTGTTCACTCATTGATACAATTAATTTATAACAGAGGCCATAGTGACATAATGTGAGAGCGTCTGACTGTAAACTTGAATGGTTGTGGTTTCGATTCTCATTTAGTTCCGTCACTCAACACCTTATTCCTTGATTTCGGTCAGAAAATGAAAAACAGAGTATTTTGACAAATAGATTGTCTCTGACTACATAGCTATGTGGGATGCACCATAAAGCTAAAATTAATTATTTATGAAATTGTTTAGTAATGGAAAAAGACATTTAGAAAACGTGTAAAAATTGAACGCAGCGGGATTCGAACCCGCGCGCCTTATGGACTGTCCAAGCCCGTTGACCAGTAAACCATGTGTTCTACTATCAGCTGCGCCGAAATTCTTATACGCTTATTACAAGTTATTATAATGTTTAATTTGATTATTTCCAGAACACTCGCCACTCCGTATTAAGTCATGATATAGTAATGTTGGGGAAGCAGAAGTTGACAGTGTTGAGGGACCGCATAGTGTGTGCCAACGATGTGGGCATGCGGATAGACGTGTCGGAGAACCCTGAGAAACAGCCGCCTACGTCTGCCAAGGTTACATTTACTTGAGATTCGTTTTTAGAAAAATGCTGTTAGAAAAAATAAAATAATTTTAATGGATTTGAACCTATGCTTCTTGAACACTGTTGATGCGCTTTGACCGCTATTTACAATTTATTTTTCTTGGTAATTGAGGTTTCTTTGATTTTCTGGAAAGTCATTTTTTATTATCTTTAATATGGTTTAAAGCCATCTATGTAAAATTGAACAATCTACTGTACTTGCGTACTGTAATGGCGATCGCCTATGTGTTTAATTTTCACTCGGTGGAAGTTTCACATTTACTTTATTTCATTTCGTTGTTCGGTAAACGAGGGAAAGCATTCTTAACGCTAGATACTCTGAAGTTGCTGCGTTGGGTTTATCTTTAAGTTTTCTGCTGAATCTAAGTAAGCTTTACTTTAGATTCAGCAGAAACTCGATTCTGTGTATATGTAGTAGGCACAAAATATTATATTTTATGAAAAATAACAAATACATATCAACAATATTTATTTGTAGCTAGATAAAATAAATCAGAATGTGCGTACTTCAATTGCCAGTTCCGACGCGTTTATGCTTACACAAATTCAACTTGTAGGTTTTTCTTATAGCTTCACGCTGTATCCCGCACACAGCAGGGTAGGGAACCTAGTGTTAAGACACTCCGTTTCCCACTTTTTATTATATTTATTCAGTACATATTTTCGAGTGTAAAATTGTATCACTTTATATAAAAGTGTATGACAAACACATTGGTAGTGTGTCATATTTGTTTTACTAATATAATGTTTTTTTAATGCATTATTTAAAAAAATAAGTGCCGGAACTTAACGCCGCGCTTTACATCTCCACCAGAGCGAAAAAAATGGAAAAATAATTCCCACTCCTCAAGTGGGAATCGAACCCACAACCAGTCGTTTACAGTCACACGCTTGTGCCACTGGGCCACGACTGGCCACTTGCCCTGTAGGTGCTTAGTATTATATTGGTCCGAATAATCGCAAATCAGTATAACTGAGGGCTGGATAAGCGAGCTTCTGTTTTTGATTTTGCATCGCATGCATTTATTTACATCCTCTCTGACAATTATTAATTTCAAATTTTAAATTTTTTCAGGAATTATTTCCATCGGGGTTTCTCTTCATAAACAATATATTTTACGTGGACACAAGAGCCGGTTGCAAGGACAACTCGCAGCCGATACGCGAGTGGGCGCGGAGTCGCAAGCTGGGGGACTTCACGCATAGAGATATGGACTTGACGTTGGACGAAATGCTTATTAAACTTGGACACCCTGAGGTAGATCGTTTTTTTTTATTGTTACGTTGTTTTTTTTTATTTTGCGGGTTAGGAGTAGATGGTGTAGTGTTTTGATTGTAGTATTTTTTTGTTAGTTTCACCGATTTTCACTTTTCGGCTTAATCCGAAATATTGCATGTTAAGTAGCGGAACTCGATGCCACGGTTTGTCTTGTCACTAGAGCGGAAGAATGTAAATACTGTTAAGTATATTATATTCCTCCGCATAGGAATCGAACCCACAATATTAGGACTCTGTTACACTGCGCCACAATAGCCTTTATTTTTTTATTAAATAGTTGTTAGTTTTTACTTTTATAAAAATCGTTATGTAAACTTCTTTAAACATATTTTTTTCATTTTAATGTATAATACATTAGAGCTACCTACTATAGTTACTTTAATTATTACGAGAATTTCGTTTTAAGACGATAACGAAGACATTACGTTTCTGGTGGCGGAACCGAATGTTACGTATTGTCGTATCAAATTGAAAAACTCAAGTCAACTTAAATAAATATTTTGTTTTTTTTTTTATCTTCACGCTGTATCCCGCACGCAGCAGGGTAGGCAGAGGGAACCTAGTGTTAAAACACTCCGTTTCCCACTTTTTATTATATTTATTCAGTACATATTTTCGAGTGTAAAATTGTATCACTTTATATAAAAGTGTATGATGACAAACACATTGGTAGTGTGTCATATTTGTTTTACTAATATAATGTTTTTTTAATGCATTATTTAAAAAAATAATATTGGCTATGTTAAATACTCCATAAAAAAGTAATTAATTTGATGATTTATTCGAAACAATCAAAACTATTACGACATTCTTGCTTTATATAAAAAGGAACGTACTGCGTTCTGAAATTTAAAATCACAAAAAATACAAAGTGGCTTTTTAAATCCATAATCACAAAACGGCGTCTAAAAATTAATTTTAAAAAATGGTTACTTGAATATCGATTGGCTCTTGGATGAGTATATATTTTTTAATAACTATTATTTTTGGATATATTTTAAAATAACTAGTTAAAAATTATGATATTTAAAAATGTATAAACTTTAGTAAAGTTTCAATTAAATTAAATATACTTTATTCAGTTATTTTTACATTTAATTTCTAAAACCCCCTAAACTATAACCTAAGTTCTCCGCAGGTATACGTGCACCAAGGCAACTGCGAGCACCTATTCACGTTCTCCGAGGTCCGCGTGCTAACTGCACGCGACGCGTTGCACGCAGCACTCTATCCCTTACACACCGCCATATCTCAAAACCAAACCATCTACTGTACCACGTGTGCGGAATTCGGAGCTAAATGGATCGTCACCGGCTGTTCTAGGGTACCATTCGACCCCGCATTCTTCTGTGACACATGCTTGAAGTTATATCTGTATAAGGATGGCAAGAAGATATGTGATTTTAAAGCGTATTCCTATAGAGGGAACGAGATTAATGTACTGAAACCGCCTGGCTGATATGTTTTTAAGTTAAGGGTTATGTATTTTATTTGTGTGGATGAAGGGTGTATGTAAAATGAAGGTTTTATGTGAATGCCTATTATTTATTGTAAACTTTTAAACTCAGCTTTTTAACGTATAATAAATATCATGACACTGCGTTTCGTTTTAACTTTGGTATCAAAGTCGGAATCAAACCCGCGACCGTGAAGTGAACTACGTGGATTTTAAGTTTAATGTTATTCTTATATTCATGACCTTGATGTAATTTCATTAATAGTTACATTAGTCTTTTGGCAGATTTTTTTTTTTTTAAAAAAAACTTATTTTTATACTATAACAATATTTAAGGCTTTAAGACTTGGGTGTTTTATACCTTTTTTTAATTTTGGCAAAAAAATGTTGTTAATTCAATGTTAAATCTGATATTTTGGATTTGCAACATATTATCATCTTTGGATGTTTTTATTTAATTTTAATTTAGATTTAAGAAAATCTTCCACGATTTTAGTAATAAATGTTTGTTATTGTATTTGTAGTTTTATTTTTTTACCTGTAGTGAAATACTGAGTGGAAAAACTTAAGTGGCGTCAAAAGTTCTGATACATGTAATACAACTTGTTTACTTAATTAAGGAGACTGAAGAAAATTGCCTTTATAATATTTTTTTACTCTCTCCAAAACAAAATATTTGTTATTTTGTTTTGGAATTACATATCCATATGCAATTGTGGCCAGTCGTGACCCAGTGGCACAAGCGTGTGACTGTAAACGAGTGGTTGTGGGTTCGATTCCCACTCGAGGAGTGGAAATTATATTTCCATTTTCTTCGCTCTGAAGTCGAGGTACAGCGCGCCGTTAAGTTCCGCCACTTAACACGCAAGCCTCCGAATTCAGCGGAAAGTGGGGAACGGAGTGTTTTAACACTAGGTTCCTTCTGCCTACTTTGGTGAGTGCGGGATACAGCGTGAAGCTGAAAAAAAAAATATTTTATACTCTTTTGTCATTTTGTTTTGGAATTACATATGTATATAAATAAATAACTTAAGTAATAGAAAAAATATTTAAAACAATTTAAAAATAGCTAATTAAAGGTGACTTAAAAGTATAAATATTTTACTTACTTAAAAGTATAAATATTTTTTTGTTAATGTTAAATATGAAGACGGGAACTAATGAAATACGTGTAGCTAGATACGTACTGCTTTACTTGCTCTTTTGGACTCGCTTATATCGTGTAGTGGACGCAGCCACTACTATTATTTAAATATACCCTCGATATACAATACTTTATATAACACATATACATCCATATAATTATGATATGCGGAATAATGTATTTAAATATGTCAAAACGGTAAAAGTATACGCTTTCGATATCCCTGATTTCAAATATCCCTGAAAATAGACTTCTAGTCATAATTTTGATCATATAGACTTTACAATAAAACAAAATAGTATTAACATGAATATGATCGGTGCTATATAATTATTTATTAGCTAAAAAATAACACTTTAAGACTACTAAGAATAAGCTCTAATTTTGAAAAAAGAAAATAGTTTTTAGTCATTTATAAAGCGATTCTATAATAGTTTTTCTAAATCCTATAAGAAAGAAATCTGAGCTTAACCAGTTTCTAATTAGCTGTGTTAAACTGGGAGTCGTAATATTAGTTCAGAAGCACTAAACAAAGTGATATAGTATAGATGATGTCACTAGCAAGTGGTATCATGTGGAAGTTGATTATTTATCTCGCATCAGCTGTTAAGGGTATAATCTAAATGTTCTCACGCCAACGCGCTTCATATAAAAATACATGTTCCAAGTAATTGTTTCAATTCTATTAAGATTTATACGGAAACTGTTTTATCTTTTGTTGTTAGGTTGTTGCTGTTTGCTGATGGCATGTGGAATACTGTTGCATTACAACTAGCTCAGCCTTTCGAGCCAGGTAGCGGTTTTGTTCCCGGTTGAAGTAAGTCCTATTTATTTTTGTAGTTTATTAGAAAAAAGTGTATTTTACTATTTTGTAGCCATTTCTTTAATTTTTTTTAGGCAGAGGGAACCTAATGCTAAGACACTCCGTTTCCCCACGGAGGTATTACGTGTTAAGTGGCGGAACTTCACGCCGCGCTTTGCCTCGATACCAGAGCGAAGAAAATGGAAATATTAAATATTTCCACTCTTCGAGTGCGAATCGTATCCACAACCAATCGTTTCAAGTCACACGTTTGCCACTGCGCCACGACTGGCCCCTTAATATTTTGTTATATAGAAAAGGAAAATCTAGGCATATCACTTAACGGTCTCACCGTTTTTCAATTTTAAGGGTACTTTAGAATCATTGCATTTTGAGTAGCAAATGGCAATGGTTAATACTAAGTACAAATGTACTGTAACTTTAAGTTGTTTTCCCTCAAACCTCAATTGAACTACGATTATAACGTTTGTTTACATAGACAGTACTAAGATTCGAACGGTATGTTAAGATTTTTTTTAATCAGATAAAGTTACTCCATATTATTATTAATATATATAAATTTAGTGTGACGTATTATATTGTCTATGTATAGATATATAGTTTCATGGTTTTCACTAGATCGGAGAAATGAAAACTAAAATATTATGATTATTTTTTCGGGTGGAAATCGAACCAATACGGAACGGGACATATACCACTGTGCTACGATCGCTTCAAATTAGATACCATATGTTTATTATTCAGCGAAAACATGTATATTTTTGTATAACGTAAAACCGGTCAAGGTGAGTAAAGCGTTTTGCTAAATGGTTCTTTACTTATCTATTAGAGTGTGGCAGGTCGGTCGTTCCATCTTCGTTAAAATGTGCAACTTACGTATCTAGGACATTGCAGATTTGATTTGACTCACTTGCTGTATGCACTGATACCCTATATACGTGGTGGTTGGGCCACACACAGATATGCCACGAGTTATAATAAAAATATATAGAATTTAATTATTATATTTAACAAATAGCGGCCCGCTCATTGCTTCGCCGCGTGAACTGCATAACTGTTTCGTTATATTGCAACCCTCGGGGGGTTGATGTTTGAAAAATAAAGTAGTCATTGTTTAACCTTGGATTATTAACTATATTTATGACAATTCTTTAGTTTTATTTTTTGAAAAAAAATAAGTAGCCTATATTTGACCCTTGGTTTGTCGGACCGGTATATTAGCCGTGAAAGCGTGATAAACAAACAGACAGACATTCGCGTTTATAATATAAGTATGGATAAAAAAAGGCAGTTTTATGCTTTTTATCGCAAAGTAAGGGAGTCTTAAAGAACCTAATGTCATGAATTTTAACGCCAATTCTTCATTTTCCGCCCGTCTTAAATGGCGGTACCGAACGCCGCGATTTGTGTAAGGCGGAGGAATAAAATGAATGAAAAACGAATCGAACCCACAACTGACACACAACACAACTTGCTTTTACAACGACGACGATGCTTTCTAAATGCGGTATGGCGACCTCATAAGAAAAAAATTAAAAGGTAAAGACACTCCGCGTTGCAGAAAGGAAAATACAACAAATTGAACATCTTGGAGGAATATAAAATTGATTAAAAGTGCCTAAGCGAATGTGATGAATTCTTTCAGAGGATTGTCTAATATTTTTTTTAAATGCTTATGGTTTAGCTTTGACTCTCTTAACGAAACACGCGGTGGGTACCACTTTCAGCGTGTGATGTCTCTGAACTTCAGCTAGTGTAGAACGAACGACTACTTATGTATACGCTGTTCTCCGCCTAACCGTTTAAATGCGGTAATTATAATAAAATGAAAAAATGTATTCATAGTAACTAATCATTATTTGATATCTATATTGAAATGGTTCTTTTAACAACACCATACACGTATATACATATCTTTAGACTGTATCCGAATATTTAATCCCGATCGGTTTAGCGGTGATACGCTTACTCTTATATTTATACTTTGATACTGATAATATTATAGGACGCTGAAACTTTACTTTTTACATCTCTTCTTGTTGATTCACTTTATGTTAGTAACAATAAAAAGTGTTTACGCAAAAAAATATTACTAATTGCAATGTAAGGAAATGTCTAGACTAAGAAGTTTTTCTGTATATATTCATTATTATAAAATATTGTTTTTGAACGGTCAATTGTAGTTGTGTTTTCAAGTAACTTCGCAAATCCTATTATTAGGATTTTTTCATTCCATTATTTTTATCGTCTTCGCACTCGTAGCAACCCGTAATCAGCTTGTTATATATAGCGTCTATTTCATCCCGAGCTACCATAAACCTTGATCTTCATCGTCGATCTCATCTGTCACGTATAAAACGCTAATGAACCTGTGGGCGGCGCATATGAATTGCAATATGCAATTGAGTGGTAAACGCGTTTACTGAATTAAGATAGCGCGCTTCCAGGTGGTCTTCCGCGGGGGTGGTTTCCTGTGCTACACGTGACTTCTAGAGGAAAATTAGTTTCCTTTTTTTTTTAAATATTATATGCATTTAGTGGCCAGTCGTGGCCCAGTGGCACAAGCGTGTGACTGTAAACGACTGGTTGTGGGTTCCCACTCGAGGAGTGGAAATATTTAATATTTCCTTTTTTTTCGCTCTGGTGCCGAGGTAAAGCGCGGCGTTAAGTTCTGCCACTTAACACGCAATGCCTCCGAATTCGGCGGAAAGTGGGGAACGGAGTTTCTTAACACTAGGTTTCTTCTGCCTACCCTGCTGCGTGCGGGATACAGCGTGAAGCTAAGAAAAAATTTAAACTATAGAAGTAGACCCATTGGTGTACTACTTATAAAGTACCAGTATGTTACCAGGGCGACGTGTAGTACTTCTTAGACATCGCTATAAACTACTGAAATTTTGCTACATTTTTCAATACAAATTTATTTTAATTCGTGAAAAGGGATTCCCGTTTTTAATAATATATTGTTTTATACTACCAGTAATTAGTTCTTTATAAGTTCTTCGAATGAGCCATGAGCCAATCAGCATGTGAATATAAGTCAGAAAGTCAGTTAAGTATTGCCTAAGAAATAATTTAATTGTAATTGTGGGATCTATTGGATCTTTCAAAGTAGTTCTCTTCTATTCTACAGCAAGCTTTCGTAAAATATTTACTCGGTCGAATATAACTACACTCATAGATTAGTTATTTTTTTAATAATTAAACGTTGTTTTTTTATTGTAATATATTGTGATGAAAATTATTCAATTTTCAAAATCTAAAATTATTTTGATTTCATATAATTATTTGATGATTTTCACAAGAACAATCTATTTGGGTCACATACCGATGGTTTGTTATCAAATATTATCTCTGCAGGCATTCTGACAAAAGCCTTCTGATAACACTAGCAATTTTAGTCTATAGGACCTAGGTATTATATTTAGTGTACATACTACATATTATATAGGTAGGTATAGCTGTAAGAGCAATTATTTGTGATTTTACAAGTAAATGATTGATTAATATGCAAATCTTCCCCGTGGGGGGACGGGTTAAGAATACAATTCCCCCCCGCCGCTGGGTAGCGTCCCGTAAAAGGCGGGTAACCCAGTAGTTTGGTGGTAGGAGATTCATTCTCCGACTGGCTCGCGACCACTATCATGTCAAAGACGAACCGCCAAATATCTTATGATGTGTTCCGGTTCGATGGCATGTAAGCCAGCTCTCCCTGTTCCCACCATTCCCATCCTTCCTCCCTCCTTCTGTCCTACATTCCCGAGGCTGGCAACGCATCCATAACTCTAATGTTGTGGATGTCTATGGGCGAAGGTAACCACTTAACACCAGGTGGGCCTTCAGCTCGTTTGCCTCCTTTATTCCATAAAAAAAAAAAAAAAAAAACATATGTTGAGTTTTTATGGTTACCTCGTTAATACTGATATATTAGAAGTAACTAACAGGTACTAGAGGACCTTATTTAAATGATTTACGTTCATTAACTTAGAAAATGGTATATATTATGGTTTTTCGTAAGAGAACTATGTCTTATGACAAAAAAAAAAGACAGAAACAAACGCTATTTGTTTAAGCTAGTCTTAAGCTGATGCGTTGAGAATTTATAGAGTTCTATGAACAAGTAAATGTTGTTTGAAATTAGGAGAAAAACTATACAAAACTATAAAACTAAATAAACATTCCATTTATTGATCGTACGGTGACATCACATTGCAGAGAGAAGGGTCTCGAAGCAGTGCCTGGGACTTTGAGAAAATTGAAGGCTTCAGGGGCAACTTTAAAATGCGCATGTCATTTCGTATTAATTTTAACTGTCAATTTTCTTGGTATTCGTATTTGGGATATTTTTTTTACCTTCACACTGTATCCCGCACACACACAAATATTTCCTCTCCTCAAGTAGGAATCGAATACACAGCCAGTCGTTTGACAAAAAAGTACAAGTAAAATACAATTTGAACCCAAGATCATCGTTTTCAGCAATACAGCTCCCAACAACTGAACAGACCCAGTTATCATTTTATATAACGTGAAGATAAATATAATTATAATAAGTGACTATGTTAAATAACTAGCGGAATGATATCACCGCACATGTTCTACGATATAATGTCAATATTACCTCATCGCTATGTATTTGAACACCAGCCCTGGCTATTCGTTAATGCTTTTTATAGTTTGAAAACAGTTTGCTATACTAATATAGGATGATGGTCTTTTAAATATTATACTCGTATGTGTGTAGGGAAACAATTGTGTTTTGAGATTTTGATGGGTATATTATTTGTTATTTTAATATTTAGATTTTTTTTTAGTTAATCACACACTAAGGTTATAATTTTTTTTTTTTTTTTAATTTATAAAGTTTTGACGATTTTCAAGAGGCAAAGGTTCGAATCCCTTTACGTTCAAGTTTTAAACGTTTTATAAAAATGTCTTTTTAGGCTTATTTCTTGTTTTATCGAATATTTATAAAGTTACTGTATTTTGTATTAAAAGTGAGAAGTAACGTATTCTTAAAATATTTTTGCTTCCTTGACAAAAATTGACAAAGTTCGGGTGTAGTTAAGTGGCTAATATTTTACGAATATGTCCTTACATCGTCACTTTTTTATGTTTTGTATAATGTAGAGGTTCTCTTACAATAAAACGTAAAAAAAATAAAAATAAAAATTAGTAAAATATGGCTGCTTAACTTTACCTAAACTAGATCTTGCACCTGGTAGGAACATTTATTCATTAGTATTCATTTGATCTTATTAATTGCAATTGTAATTGAAAACTTTATTTATTGAAAAGGCTGTTTGGATTAAGCATGATTGACGCTACAGGCACAGATAACTAAATGTAACGATTAACTTTGCACAGGAAAAAATAAATGAAAATGATTAGTCGAACATTAGTCTAACCTGAAGGCAATGTTTGATAATAGTTGATATAGCTTCAAACTGACGTTCAAATGTTGACAAAGCAGTTTTACGCCTTTTCTAGTATACTAGGGCGAACAGAAAGAGTTCCATGACACTTTGTTGTCCACTTTCCGCCCCAAACGCGAGACATTGCGTGTTCAGAGGCGGAACTTAACGTGCGCTTTGTCCCAAATGCTAGGTACCAAAGTGGAGAAAACAAAATAACCTAAATATCATTTGCTCGAATAAAAATCGAACCTGAGACCTGTGGGTTTAATTTGTGTAATCGTGTTAAAACCAAACGCTGCCCTACCACGCCACGACACATGTTTTACAATATAATAAAGTATATTTTTTTCCAATTAACCTTAGCACTATAGACAATTATTTTATACGCATACATTTTTTAAAAAATTAGGCTAAAAAAGTGATACCGGAACAAACAAGCAAACAAACATTGATGTTAGTGTTATAAATAAAGCGCTTCTCGATTAACCTTATTCGACACACGTGATCTACTCTACTTAATTTTTAGGTGAACAAAATAGTTTTGCCCATACAATTTTAATTATTTTTAATCTGTTGCTATTCGTACATTTAGAATACGATTTTTTTATTTATGTCTGTTTATGAACTTATATATTTATTTTTTTGCATTTTTTGCATGACAGTCAGAGAGAACCTTGTGTCAAGCCACTTTCCCCCGAAAATTGAGTCATTGCGTGTTAAGTGACAAAACTTACCACCGCACCAGAGCACAGAAATGAAAATAATTTAAAATCATTCCCTCAAGTGGGATTCGAACCCATAGCTACCTCGTGTCCAGTCAGACGCTGCCCAACTCCACCACGACGGCCTCACATCTTTTTGAAACATTTTATAAGAAATGTTACATTTTCGAAAATTTTCGAAAATTTTTGAAAATTATTGTAAAATTTGTACTTCAGGCCATAAAATACGGAAATTTCGTATTTACTTTATTTTGAAAGAGAAAAAAATAAATTAAACATTTTACACGTTATTGTTGACGCAAACGAAGTTGCAGATCTAAAGGTCTAAACTATTTCTGTTTATAATTAATGAAAATAAAACTTTTTGTGAATGTTTATATTTTTTCCTATTTGGACCAGTTTTGACGATACGCCCTACCTATTGCCTAAATGGAGATTAGTTAGTTCCCTTACATACATTTAGAATTTTGAGCAATCAAACATACATATTATACCAAACTCTGTTCCCACTTTTGACCTATTTAAACTATTCAATACAAACCACGACCTACATATAAGAAAATGCCGGGTAATTACAGTGTATACGGTTTTATAGATTAATAATGGGATAGCGAGTGACTGATAAACCAATAAATTCAAACTCAACAGTACAATGGTTGAGCGGAGATAAAAGCAATTTATTTGATCAATTAACGAGAATCTATGAACTGATTACGTATCGGGAGACTGTGACGTAACCGCTATTTTCAAAATACTTGCTCTTCGGATAAAATGTTTGTTGCTTGTTTATAAGATTTAATTTATTAGTTTTGAGGTGTAAAATTTTTTTATTTTTCTTCAGCTTCACGCTGTATCCCACACACAGCAGGGTAGGCAGAGGGAAGCTAGTGTTAAGACACTCTGTTTCCCACTTTCCGCCGAATTCAGAAGCGTGCGTGTTAAGTGGCGGAACTTAACGCCTCGCTTTACCTCGACACCAGAGCAAAGAAAATGGAAATATTTCCACTCTTCGAGTGGGAATCGAACCCACAACCAGTCATTTACAGTCACACGCTTGTGTGCCACTGGGCCACGACTGGCCATAAAAATTATGGTTATGATGTAAAAAATTAAAATCTTTTATGCTGTTACCTACAGGATTTCCGTAATAAAAATAATAAATAAGTAAAAAAAAGTTTTTTTATGTTATTGTAATATACAGAGAACATATTTCGGTTGCCTTTTGGTAATAAATAGAAATTATGAATCTTATTTCCTCGATATCAACAGTGCAATTAATCGTATTGACACACGTCTATACCATAATAAAAAGTTTGTTTGTTGAATTCATATATTTAATGTCTTGATATTCGTAGTTACTTGACGGATTTACACATTTGAATAAAACTTTTATGTTTAGGCAGAACATTTTTTTGCTGTAAGACAAAGCAAAGACGAGATGATTGAGTATGTCATAAAGCAGACGGAATCGAAGTGCATTTTTGAATTGTTTTTATATTATATAATTTCTTATATTATTTATCCATAAGCGTGAAGATTTTCAGTTCTTTACTTTTTAGAGAATTTCACTTTTTTAGAACTATGCGTATGTGGATAAACACGCGGTCCTTATGATTGCATAACGCGATATAGATTTGCTACGGCTACTGTCGAGGCGTAGCAGTCAATTATTTTTAAATTGTATCTGCTTCATTTCTGGGACCAGTCGTGGCGCAGTGGCATGAACGTGTGACTGTAAACGACTGGTTATGAGTTCGATTCCCACTCGAGGAGTGGAAATATTTAATATTTCTATTTTCTTCGCTCTGGTGTAAGGTAAAGCGCGGCGTTAAGTTCCGCCACATAACACGCAATTCCTGCGAAGTCGGCGGAAAGTGGGGAAAGGAGTGTCTCAACAATAGTTAGTGTCTGCCTACCCTGCTGCGTGCGGGATACAACGTGAAGCTAAAAAAAATCTACTTCATGTTCCCGGTGCTGGTTTCGACATATTTATAACTATATGTTAAGTACGTATATATGTTACATTACGTAATATTTAAAATTTTAATATATTTTCTAAAATTATATTAAATTTTGTTAAATTTATTGTATACACATATTTATGGCATGAGATTTTCTACGATGATCTTAACTATTGTAGAGTACCTATTAAAAAGTTTTCAATGTGTTTAAACTTTAATCAAAATTAATTATAGCACAATTGGGTCACGTTGCAGCTAAGGAGGCTGCAAACATAGATAAGATACAGCTCGCAAACATCTCGCGATAATGTTGGTGCGGACAGCGATAACTGAAAATAATTACGTTATTTCGAAACTAAACTTTTGTTTAGTATTTCATTACGGAAGAATTAATTATGAATTCTTGAATCTTCTCGAAAGGTTATATCCATACTTATATTATAAATGCGAAAGTCTGTGTGTTTGTCTGTCACGCTTTCACGGCTAATCTACCAGTCCGATTTGGATGAAATTTAGAATGAAAATAGTAAATAACTATGGGCCTAACATAGGCCTATGTTTTTCTTAGTTTTTCAAAAATTAACTGTTAAAGGGTTGAAATAGGGGATGAAAGTTTGTATGAAAAAACTAAACCGCTTGATCGATTGCAATTAATTTTAGAATAAATATAGTTGATAATCGAAGGTTAAAGGCTAAAGGTAGGCTACTTTATTCTTCAAAAATCCACCCCGTTAAAGATAGGTGACTTATTTTTCAAAAATCTACCGAGGGTTGCAACATGACGAAACAAATAGGCAGTACAGGCGGCGAAGCCGCGAGCGGGCCGCTAGTGTTTTATAAAAGTTAACTTTGCTATTTTGTTTTATGCGTTCTTTCTACATGCTCGCACTTCGAATTATAGTTAACAAAGTTGTTGAGTGCAGTTACTAGATAGGAGTCAATACTCCTGTCGCCATGATAATGTATTTGATATCATACATACGTGGAGCGGTTTTTCAGAAACAATGGCACACATATCCATAAAAACCATTAAACGATGAGTAGATCTAAGATTTATTACGCCTTAATAATTTTAGGATTAGTTAATAATGGCCAGTCGTGGCCCAGTGGCACAAACGTGTGACTGTAAACGACTGGTTGTGGGTTCGATTCCTACTCGAGGAGTGGAAATTATACTTCCATTTTCTTCGCTTTGGTGTCGAGGTAAAGCGCGGCGTCGTTTTTGGTGTCGAGTTAAGTTCCGCCACTTAACACGCAATGCCTCCGAATTCGGCGGAAGGTGGGGAACGGAGTGTCTTAACACTAGGTTCCCTCTGCCTACCCTGCTGTATGCGGGATACAGCGTGAAGCTATAAAAAAAAATCTATGCATATTGCAGATTCGACCTACAGGCTCTCGCACTACCCCACCTATGGCCTATAGCCTCTAATCGTTGTCTCTTATATCTAACAGAAATTCATAATGACGTACCTGTACAGGTATCAAAGTTCGTCGTTCTCTCACTAGGTGCGAAATCTCCACCCATAGTAACGAGCTATCTGTTATCGCACATTCTTGAATTAATCTCTTAACGTACAAAATTTTTCTTATTCGACGTAATTAGACCTAAGCTATGTTTAACTTTATGGCTTCCTTGATTCATTGAGTGTAAAGTATTTGGTGTGCAAATTCATAACGTTTATGTAGGAGTATGTTCATAATTTTTACATTTATTGTACTTATTTCACAGTGCAAGAGTCAGTACTCTTATAAAGAACGGTCTTCTAATTTTATATTATTTACTTATTATAATTACTTATTTTCAAACCTTTTTAATATTGTAAAAATATATATTTATATATTTATATTATATAGTGTTTTGAGCCAGTATCTATATTAAGCTCTTTTATATTTTAATAATATTAACTTTTCTTATTAATTTTAAATAGTAATTAACAGTTTGATTGTGTTCGACTTCTGTCTGTTCTGACTTGGGGCAAATCCTTTCAGCTAGCCTTGGGTGGATAGTAAAATACCTAACTGGCTACTGTATTACTTTTTGCCTAAATCATGATGCGCGAAGATAAAAAACACGCGAATAATTTAATTTAGAAAGTCACTGTACGATAACAAGTAAACATGAGCGTAGACATTAAAAGAATTTTCATAGTAAATATTTACGCATTATCATTTGATGTTTTGCGCTTGTAGAAATTTTGCATGAATATGTTTTGTTTGTAAAATATTGAAAGATCTAGCTAGGGCCAGTCGTGGCGCAGACGCACAAAGTGCGACTGTAAAGCAACTGGTTTTAGGCACGATTCCCACTCGAGGAGGTGAAAATATTTAATGTTTTCAATTTCCTCGCCTGGTGCCTAGGCAAAGTGCGGTGTTAAGTTCCGCTACTTAACACGCAATGTCTACAGAATTCGGCGGATATTGGGGAACGGAGTATTTTAACACTAGGTTCCTTCTGTCTACCCTGCTGTATGCAGGATGCACCGTGAAGCTAAAAAAAGATCTAAAAGCGTAATTGAAACAAGAGGCTCTAGTACTCATGTTTGTCAAAGTGTATGACGATATTTCTATACTATATTATTACAGTCTATTGAGAGGTGGAGGAAATCTTTACTGTAGAGTTCATGTATTGCAACGACGAGGTTTTCTATTCTATTATCTTCTTTTTATGGAATGAAGGAGGCAAACGAGCTGAAGGCCCACCTGGTGTTAAGTGGTTACCTTCGCCCATAGACATCCACAACATTAGAGTTATGAATGCGTTGCCAGCCTTAGGAATTTATGACAAAAGGAGGAAGGAAAGATGGGAATGGTGGGAATAGGGAGAGCTGGCTTACATGCCATCGAACCGGAACACATCTTTGGCGGTTTGTCTTTGACATGACTATCATGACTATAGTGGTCGCGAGCCAGTCGGAGAACAAATCTCCTACAACCAAACTACTGGGTTACCCGCCTTTTACGGGACGCTACCCAGCGGCGGGGGGGAATTGTATTCTTAACCCGTCCCCCCACGGGACTCTAATTACTTCTATCAAAATTTTAGTCAGCGGTAAAGCAGACAAACTTTGTTATATTTCTCCTGTTAAAGAGAAATACTTTGAAATGATAACTCCACTCGTTCTTTCTGTAATACCAACTCTAATCATTACATATTCGCAATAATTAATTAATTGATGTTTGCGTTTGAATCAATGCAATGTTAGTAGGTGCGACAGATCTGGTTAGAATATGTTCGGTGTTGATTTCAGTTGATTTAGATACATGGTGTAGTAGTAAATAGAGAAAAGCGCAAAATGGAGAGACTTGTCACTAGAATCTCTAAACGTCTTGCAAAGTTTGAAAAATACTGGACAATAAAAAAGGTTAGAATATGTTACAATCAACTTCAGTATTAATTATAATTTATATTTCTTTATAACCGAAAAAATACTCGTATATCAATTATTTTAACAACACCTGTGAGAGTGTCCGTGAGACAGACAGTCAATAACTGGAATGTAGAGCACGACGTAACAAAAATATTATTTCCTAATTTATTTTTAAAATTCCAATAAGCAATATATATTATTTCAATTATATTATTATTACAGTGTAAAATATCTTTTGAATAGAATATAGAGATAGTTTAATTTAGAACTACACGTATTATTCTCATAGAAAGATACTCATTTATAGAATAATTCTTAGAAAACGTTTAAAAAGTTCATAGTAGCGGGACTCGAACCCGCGATTCTTAAAAACCGCCCAAGCCCATGGGTTTGGATAATATTATTTCCTAATTTATTTCCCTACGTTCCCTACCCGTTGTGCCCAATGTTCAAGATTCATAAATGTTTTTCTTGTCCGTAGTGTGTGAGTAACAGCTTAAAGTAGTAAAAATAGACACATTGACTTCCATTTTTCGCTACTTTCAAAATATTCGTCAAACAAATACTTAAGTTGATCAAACTGGATTGAAGAAAACCATATATTGAAGAATTACCATTATCTTTAATTCACCGAGACTTTAAAGTATATTATACCTATACTTTTCTTGACACATTATTACGTAGCCTTACTTATTAAAAAATAATTCATTGTGCCAAATGTTTGCTTTATTAGTGTCTAGGCCGCGATCCTCTCACATAGGTACTCGTAAATGTGATGGAAGTGCATCTTTATATTGAGATGAATGCAGGGTACAACCCACCTATTAAACACTCAGATGAATTTTAACTAAATAAATGACTTTGATTTGCTAACAATGCCACCATCTTTGATTTAGTTTTCTTTTTGTCTTCATTTAACTTTAAATTCTGCGTTTTAAGAGTTTGGCATTATGATAAATGTAAATTATATACGTTTTTCCTAAATAACATTTAATATTTTATTTTCCTACATGCGTAAATATGTCTGACAGACAATTGCTATGGGAAATGCACATATTTTGGAACATTTTGGCAGTAATTTAACTTACTAATTTAAATTTGAGGATGAAATATTTAACAATTTAAACGTTACTATATGTACCAAAGAACGTTAAAACCAACTTTTAAATTAAACCAAACTTTATATGATGTAAAGCTATTTGGTATGACTACTTGTCAAATAAATGACAGAAATAAATAGCTTCACGCTATATCCCGCACACAGCAGGGTAGGCAGAGGGAACCTAGTGTTAAGACACTCCGTTCCCCACTTTCCGCCGAATTCGGAGGCTTGCGTGTTAAGTGGCGGAACTTAACGCCGCGCTTTACCTCGACACCAGAGCGAAGAAAATGGAAATATAATTTCCACTCCTCGAGTGGGAATCGAACCCACAACCAGTCGTTTACAGTCACACTCTTGTGCCACTGGGCCACGACTGGCCACGTCTGACTTGTCAAATAAATTACAGAAATATAAGTATTAAATCCAATATATAATACACTAGCGGGTAGTTAGCTCACGGCTTCGCCGCATCATCTGAAGGTGTTGTCACCTATTTGAGCCTCTTTGGTATTTTCTGAAACCTCTTTTCAATTATAATAAAATGTAGCCTATAGCACTCCTGAAAAGTCTAGCTTTCTAATTGTGAAAGAGGTTGAATGATCGGTTCAGTATTTCCGAAGATTACCTCTTACAAACAAAAAAATACAAACTTCACCTCGTTATTATATTAGTGATGATGATGATGATGATGATGATGATGATGATGATGATGACGATGAGATAACTTACATACACAACTTTGTGCTTAAAAAAATGAATATAACTCTTAAGTTAGACCTTGGCAACACCTTAAAAGGCATTAACAAACGGTTATGTCTATATCACCATATAAATAGATAGTCGGTCTACATTTTATAGCCTATTCTTTGGCAGAGAACGCCAAAAACACACTTTGTAGCAAAACAATGATTAAGTGACGCATGCGCTTCGATTACACACGCCTGAAGAATTCATCGAAGGTCGTTTCAGGGTTATATTGAATTTTAATTGTACCATATTAATATCTATTGATTAAAGTTTAATAATAATCTGATATATTTGATCGAAATATTTTTCTTTCTGTATTTAGTTGAATACTTATTTAGTAGTCAATCTAAATTAGGTTTGTCTTTGACGTCTTATACGTTTAATGGGATATTGTTATATAATCGCAAAGGAAAAACCTCTCATATTTTTTTTGGGTTTTGGTTTATGACAGAAGTATAATAAACTAGCAGCGCGCTCGCGGCTTCGTCGCGTGAACTACAAGACTGTTTCGTTGTGTTGCAACCCTCGAGAGTGAATATTTAAAGAAAGTAGCCTATGTTTAAGTTTTAATTATCAATTATATCTATGGCAAACTCCATTACATTCGGTCAAGCGATTTTTTATATAAACTTTCATTCCTTATTTCAACCCTTTAGTGTGAAATAAATGAAGTGAAAATAATTAAGTTGTAACTTAAGAATCAGTCAGTTAGCTGCCCCGACTACTCTGACTACCCCGCAAGGGATACAACCTGAAGCTAAAAGAAAATATACATAAGTTAGTAAAGGTGCCTGTTCAAATCTCGCTAAATTGCAGACGTTCTTAGTATAAAGACTCTTGAGAAAGAGATATTAAAACATTTATTTATTGTTGCTTTTATTCTTATCAAGTAGATACATACAATAAATGAGCGTGCGGTCATTCTAAATAAAGTTGTAGGTACGAAAGTTCCGTAATTAGTGGTCGCCCACGCCGCAGGACAGTTAGGCGCGTCCCTATTGGAGAACTGCTAGAAACATCACACATACCTTAATTATTTATATAAAGATTAATAATATTATAATTGAAAAGGAAAAACGTATTATAATTTAATAAAGATTATCCAAATTATAATTTTCAATTAATAATTTGATTATTGAGGTATTTTCATTAACAATTTATAAGAAACGATATTGATATTACGAATTCATATACGTATATGTTATAGCAGGAAAATAGTGCAAGCGGATTTATTTATATTCAAAGCAGTAGTTCATTGAAAAAATATGATAGCCTAGTTGTCAATCTAGGGAGAAAAATTGAAGCAACAAACTAAAAAGGATTTCACCATAGCCATAACTTGTGTGGATGTTTTTAAATATTTTATTTTCACTGCAAGTATATTACACTTTAGTTAGCCAAAGAAAGATAAAGCGTGGTTCTCTCATACACAGCACCCGTTCTTCAATTTTATATTTTCGCGCTTTGTCTTGTTGACCAGAGATTTTTTTTAGATTTTTTTATATAATAATATATAATATATATCTATGTCGTGGTCAGATCGTATAATTGACGATTTCATGAAATCGTCGACTATATCATGAAATCGTCGCAGTTCATGAAATGACCAATTATCGTTTGGCCAGATCATGACGTCGTTTGACGAAATCAATGACACCCTAACGTTTAACGATATAGTCAACTAAACGCGTGGCTACTTCATGAAATTGTCGATCTTGTTTGACCAAATCGTCAATTATAATTACTTTAACAACCGATAGAGGCGCTAGAAGCGCTTTTTCGTATATCAGCTGTTCGTAATAAAGCTAAAACTTTAGTTTTAAATATTTTTTTATTAAAAGCAGAATTAACTATCCGTTTATAATAAGTAAAAATTATATTCCTAAAAAAATATTATCTTTTTATTTTATTGAAAATCATTATAATTTTGATTTTAAGTTGTTTTGTACTTGCGATACTAATAATAACTTTAAGAAATATATAATAAAAACTACTTTTAAATACTAAAGAATCTGTTAAATATAAAAAGTTTAACCTAACCTAACCTATCTTGATAGGTTTTAAATATATTCACACAAAATAAAAATAATTACGTAAAAGAATTTTTAGGTTAGGTTAGGTTAAACCTTTTTTATTTAATTGATTCTCACAAGATTGAAAGTGTTTTGAGCTAAAAAAATCGCCATTATATATAATGAGTTCGTATTACGCACATATTCTGAATTTATGTTAAATATATTATAAAGACACCTTATTTTACGATATGACCAAACGTCGACGACGAAATCGTTAAACGTTGACGAATCAACGATATCGTCAAATTCAGTTGCTCATTTCATGAACTGCGACCATTTCATGATATCGTCAACGAGATCATGAAATTGTCAATTCTACGATCTGACCACGACATATATATAGATATAGATATAGATATAGATATATAGATAGAGATAGAGATATAGATATTGTTGTATATATATATATATATATATATATATATATATATATATATATATATATATACACTCCGTTCCCCACTTTCCACTTCCGCCGAATTCGGAGGCTTGCGTGTTAAGTGGCGGAGCTTAACGCCGCGCTTTACCTCGACACCAGAGCGAAGAAAATGGAAATATAATTTCCACACCTCGAGTGGGAATCGAACCCACAACCAGTCGTTTACAGTCACACTCTTGTGCCACTGGGCCACGACTGGCCACTTGTGTGTCAATCTAGGGGAAAAAATTGAAGCAACAAACTAAAAAGGATTTCACCATAGCCATAACTTGTGTGGATGTTTTTAAATATTTTATTTTCACTGCAATTATATTACACTTTAGTTAGCCAAAGAAAGATAAAGCGTGGTTCTCTCATACACAGCACCCGTTCTTCAATTTTATATTTTCGCGCTTTGTCTTGTTGACCAGAGATTTTTTTTAGATTTTTTTAGATTAGATTTTTCCAATAAGTAGAAATCGAATCCACAAATATACACAATTACAGTCAGGGACGCTACTACACTGTCACACGATTGATTCCGAACCGAATTTTTACCGCTTGAAAGATAACCAGGTTCTTTAAGTAGGGGAAAAGTCTAAGTTTAATTAGCTTCTGTCTACTTATACTAATCCCTTATACAAACTATTTAAAAATAATTGGACGTTCAAGAAAACCATACTTTGTTAGAATCGAATTAAATAATACCAGTTTCACATGAACATAACACAATTATGTAACTCACTCAATTATCTAACAAAAAACAAATAAAAAAATATATGTTATGAACAATCTCAAAGTAATATTACAAGGGCTTTTGCTCTTTTTGTCAGTACCTTCGTCCAGTAAAGGGATGCTTTCGACTAATGATCCTCAATATAAGATTGCGTAACAATAAAAAGTGCGCTTATTACGCGTAATGAGACTACCAGCCAACGTCGAGGTACTTTTTATTAGGTCCTTCGTGTGGCTATAATAGAAAATTGTATTAATATTTTTCTTAGACCTCACATATTTTAAACTATTTAGCTTTTATTATTGTGTACACGTATTTTTGTATTAAATTTTAAAATGCGGCCAGTGGTTGCGCAGTGGTACAAGCGTGTAACTGTAAAATACTGGTTATGGGTTCGATTCTCACTCGAGCAGTGGAAATATTTAATATTTCCATTTTCTTCGCTCTGGTATCGAGGCGAAGCGCGGCGTTAAGTTCCGCCACTTAACACGCAATGCCTTCGAATTCAGCGGAAAGTGGGGAACGGAGTGTCTTAACATTAGGTTCCTTGCTGATTGCGGGATACAGCGTAAAGCTGAAAAAAAAATTAAAACAGGATTTTAATATTTTTAAATTTTTAATTACTTTTACCTTTTTAAAGTGTTATTCGCACAATTAGGAAATTGGAAACACATTATATATTACACATTATAAATTATCGTGGAGTTAATTCGAATATGTTTTATACGCGATGCTTCTAGGTTTTTTAAATCCTAATAGTACATCAATAATGTACATAAACGTCGAACCCAACAAGGCCACCCCGCACATAGTATTTTGGAAGTGCTTGAAAAGTTTACGGAGTACTTCCATTATCACGCCGTAGAATAAGGGATTTATAAAAATAAACGCGGCGAAAACTTTAGTAGGTGAGAAGGAGCGACTGAATTCAATCGTCCTTAATGTTCAACAACTATCGTACATAAAAAATATTTCAACAGTCGTCTAGTTTCAGGCAGATATTGATACAAATAGAAGCGCCCACTTGATCGGAGTAATAAACAAACATTAGGTAAAGAGCACTAATAACGTAACGGAAGCAAACATCTAAGTGGTAGGGCAGGGACTACCAAATACTTGCCTCAAAGGTTCTTCTTAATGCCCTTAAGGACAAAAGTAAATATTTGTTAATTATATTCTTTTCTTTCTTGTTATTTAAACAATCATGTACCTTTCTGTTATAATAAATTTCTTTTCTAGCTTATGCCGTATATAAACATACAATAGTACACATTATACACACACAAATTCACATGCTTGAGATTAATTATTATGTAATGTAATATATAGGTAGTTCAAAAATATAAATACATTTTAAGATAAGAAAAGTGATTCTATATAAGAGCAATGAGGAATTCCGGACCTCAGTTTGATCAACTCTGTGTAGAGCATACGTGCGCGTGCGCATCGTGCGCCCATTGATAAAGCTCGCGATTTCAGTCAGTTGGCAGTGCGCCGCCGTCGGGGACGCACGTGTCGCGATCGTGTTCACCAGTGGCATGGTAATTGTGATAAAATATTAAAGGATAATAAATTAGCGGACCCCGGGCGCTCGACCGCCCATTATAGCTACGAATAGGTAGGTTACGTAATGTACAATTGAAAATTATATATTTATCATTTTATATATATTTTATAACACTATATCTAATATAATTTTTGACATTTATTGATTTGTTTGGAAGCTGCAATCGCGGCGGCTCGCAATTAAGGATGTGTTTGTTATGATTAGACCAGTCGCTTCTGTTTTATATCGTTAAACTTTTTTTATACTACGAATGAAAATTGATTTATTGTATATTTGTAAAGTTTTAGTTGTAGTACAAAATATTTTTTATGCTTGATTTGTAAAATGTTGTTTAACTTATTTTTTATATAATAATATTTAGTTCACATTTAATATTACAATATTCCATTCATATGCTCATTCCTTCGTTTATTATACATTCGTGTATTTTAATTTAATTCTTAATTATAATTTATTTTTAAATATGAAAAATAATTTAAATGATGGCTCTCTAAGGTACAAAAGCCAGGTGCTATATATTATTTTTACAGAACTGCGACCCCCGAGGAGGCTTGTAACTAAATACGAAGGAAATAAATTATTTAAAAGCTCGTGAAAAAGTCTCACCAGCCCCTTTATGCTTCGCGCCTTTTGTCAGCGCTCTTTATTCACGCTGGACGCTTATTTATTACGTTTTCAAATTTGACTTATTTTAACTTAAATTCCTCATTCCTCGTAGCCAAGTTTTACGCCTGATTTTTCCTTTAAATTTTTATTTTAAATATTTAATAATAGCCATGCCTTGTATAAAGTAGTCTTCAAGAGCTTTTAAGTTTAGATGTACTGAGAAAAGAAATGAAATGATATACCATGAAGTTAAAACTAAATGCGTTTTACAAATGTAAGTGAAGTAAATTGAATGAATTTTTGTTTTCATAATTAAATTTGCTATCTATGATTTAACAATTCGCAGCACATCCTCAGTAATAGGGCCAGGGTTGCTGTTATCGGTGTAGGAACAGTGATTTGCGCAATCGTATCGCGTCCGTTACTAAATTCAACTGTGTGGGAATCTCATACAATACTGGACCTTTGTTTTAATGTCACATATCATGTATGTGTATGTATGTATTCTGGATAGTTGGTCCTGTTGAATTATTCTTATTATAGTATTGAATTTCATCTCTATATGTCTCTTGTCATCTTATCTTTTAAGGGTAGATTAAGTGGTTTCTTGTTACACCTTCTACCGTATCAGAGCCGTTGCAAATTTTATGGTGGAAGCAAACGCCATAAGTTCCTTTTTACTGAAATGTTCTCACAAGTTGTATTCGAACTTGCAACCTTCTTGTACAGGGCGTACGTTGGTATCGTTATATTAGACTTTGGTTTCCACGTAATAAGTTAATCTTGACTTAATATTGTGATGATCTTTAATTTCAGAAAAAAAAATCTGTTTGAATCTAATCTAACAGTCATATTAGTGTTTAAAGTAGTAGAAAACAGTCCTATCGTAGATAAAGTTAAGATGTTATTTGAGATTCTAATAAAAACATAATTATTTACATTACAAAATGCGCAACTGTTATAAAAGATACATTTGGAAGTGGTTATGTTATTTTGAATTAATCAAAAAACACACATTGAAAAAAAATATTAGAACCGGAAAACAATAAAAAGTTAGAACCACTGAAATAAAAGCGTAATATGTTTACTAGTGAACCAATTTATCTTATAAACCCCTTATATGACGATTGCAGAGAATGCAGAGATAAGTTGAGACTTTGTCATTCAAAGTAGAGTTCAGTAAATAGAAGTTTTAATTAACATATCACATGCTTATTATATTCATATACTTTTCATTTTAATGTTTACGCTACTCATTTTGTAGGGGACAATTCTTAGCAACGCAAGTAGCTATACCTAATGTCGTATTCAAAGTCCAAAGCTTCATATACATGATATAATGATATCCTAAAAAAGAAATTTAAAGTATTGTTTACACACAATATAAAAATTATTTATAGAAAACGTATAAAAAATTGAACAAATTATATGAATTTGAACCCGAGAGGGTCCGAAATTTTGCAAACCAGCCGCTCTTACCGCTAAGCTATACGTTGCAGAACGTTTTCATAATATAACGTCAACTAATACGTATATATCCAAACCCGCGTCCCGCTCGCGGCTTAGCCGCGTGAGCTACGTGATTGTTTCGTTATATTGCAACCCGCGGGGGCGGAGTTTTGAAAATCAAAGTAACCTATGTTTAACTTTGGATTATCAACTATATTTATGCGAAATTCGTTACAATCGGTCAAGCGGTTTAGATTTTTCATATAAACTTTCATCCCCTACTTCAACCCTTTAGAGGTTGTTTTTTGAAAAAATAAGTACCTATGTTTGGCCTTGGATTTTTTACTACTTTCATTCTAAATTACACCCAAATTACACCCAAATCGGACTGGTAGATTAGCCGTGAAAGCGTGACAGACAAACAGACAGCCTATCGCATTTATAATATAAATCTAGATGGGATTCCAAATAACGCCTATTCCGTGTAAGACCACATCTTAACTGCCTTATAACAAATTCTAATGATTACATACTATAACAAAATATAGTAATCACACTATTTTAATACCACATATAAATTGTAAAAAATAAATCCCACTCATATATTGCTTATGAAAAGTCACATTCGCACACAGCAGGGTAGGCAGAGGGAACCTAGTGTTAAGACACTCCGTTCTCCACTTTCCGAATTCGGAGGTTTGCGTGTTAAGTGGCGGAGCTTAACGCCGCGCTTTACCTCGATACCAGAGCGAAGAAAAAGAAATATAATTTCCATTCCTCGAGTCGGAATCGAACCCACAACCAGTCGTTTACAGTCTCACGCTTGTGCCACTGGGCCACGACTGGCCACAAAAGTCACATAATTATTGTATAAGAAATAAAATGGTGATAAAACGTTTATGTATACGTTATTACTGGCTAACGATTAGTTTTGTGTGATTTTATAGCCGCCATGACCATTTGTAACATAAGTATTGGATGTACCTACATTTTAACATAATATTACACTAGTACAGTCTTCTCTGGTTACTATCTTTGAAATCTTTAGTTATTTAGCATAAATTGCATATTTTATAAGACTTAAGTTGATTTCAAGATAATACTATGTATTACTAGACGTTTACTGTGTGGGTATAGCTATATATTTAATTAAATTTAAAAATTTAAAATAGGTTTATATAAGAATTTAATATAACCCAATATAAATAATAATAATGTCCGTAGTATATTTTTTAAATATTAGGCATTGGAATTTCTTCTATTTTGTATTTTGAACAAATGGATAATACAAAAAAATAGATATTTCCATCCAAGTTAAGTGCTAAGTATTTAAATAATGTTTATTAAAAGCTGAATAGTAGATATTATCGATTTATCTATTTTTTTGCTTCACGGTGCACCCCGCACAATGCAGGGTAGGCAAAGGGGACCTAACCTCGAAACACTTCGTTCCCCACGCTAAAATCTATCCTTTTATAATCCTCATATCGTAATTAGGAAACAGATGCAAAACTTGCGGTGTGTCCCTGAAATTTAACTTCTTAAGCTCTAGAAGTATTTGAAGATTGCTGCTATATGATTTTAATTTGTCGTCACGTTAGGATAGGTTCTATGACCGTGATACATTGTTACGATACGATATTACTTTCAAACACTTTATACATATAAGGATTATAGTTTGTTTTACTTATATTATTATTATAATTTAGGTAAAAAAAATAAAATTTAAATTTCTGGTCCTAACTCTACCTCACCTCTACGTAAAGAACATAATTACACAATTTAAGAAGCTTTTTGTGATGTATTGCATAAATTATATTTGTGCAAATAATATATTTTTAGATGAGAAATATATGTATACGGTAGTTTGTGGTTGAAAGGATTTTTTTTATATTTAAGTATATAAAAATATATAGATAGAGATATTTCTCCAGTATGTGCAAAGAAAAATTAAATACATTGTTTAACAAATTTGATCCTAATATAATTTTCAAAAGGAATTAATTGCTTTTTTTACAATTTTAAAGTGTTATTCCACACTTAGGACAAAATGTCAAATGTTAAGTCTCTTTTAGGAAGCAATTGACCGTGTTCTATGGTTTATTGTTAAAATATAATTATTTCACCGTTCTAGATATACAACGCTCGGGGCTTAGTTCCGCCAGTATAAGGAACGCTCAATAATAGTAAAATTCAGTAAATGAAAAAAAAAACAGAATGGTTCATCTCTTAGTTGCAGACAAAGCAGAGATTGTGATAGACACGTAATTCATACTATTATATACATATATATATACTTATCGTATATAAAATATATTATGAATGGATCATAATATATTCTACAATATCTAGTCTAATTTTTATAATTATTTATTATGTACTTGTATATCTGTTTCCTGTATTAGTTGCTCATTATCGCGGTGAATCATGGTCGCTCCGTGTCAAAGCTCACAAAGCTCTGGCTAATTAAGTTTACCGACTGGTAACATAATAAAAGATTTGTTTTTAAATATATTATGTATCTATTTTTTTGTACAAAACACATGAATTAGAATATGTAAGCATTTTTTTAGCTTCACGCTGTATCCCGCACACAGCAGGGTAGGCAGAGGGAACCTAGTGTTAAGACACTCCGTTCCTCACTTTCCACCGAATTCGGAGGCTTGCGTGTTAAGTGGCGGAACTTAACGCTGCGCTTTACCTCGACACCAGAGGGAAGAAAACGAAAATATAATTTCCACTCCTCGAGTGGGCATCGAACCCACAACCAGTCGTTTACGGTCACACGCTTGTGCCACTGGGCCACGACTGGCCACAACAATATGTAAGCTGATGTCAACTTTTGTATAACTATGGCTTATTTCTATCTGAAAGTTTATTTTTTTATATAAAAATTATATATGGATTATAACAAAAAGATATTATAAGTTTCTAAGTTAGACATTGTTAAGAATTGAAAAAGTAGTGAAAATAGATATATAGTATTGTCAAGTTAAAATTATGACGTGGCCGAATTATTAAAAATAGTTCTTAAATAATATTTTAATCGTTGATTTATACAGGCTGGCTAGCGTAACAGTAATTGCCTGTTCCCGCGATTTGCAAGTACTTTAATAATAAAGAGTGAAGTAAGAACATACGAGACAATACAATAGCCGTAGGTTCGGATCTTGTTTGGAGCTTTTTATGGTTACTTAGTACGCATATTTTACGTAAATTAACGAAAGTTTGGAATGAAGTAACTTTTAATATGTTTATTTTCTTTTTCTATACTGCAAAAAAGCGTAGGCAAATATAAAAAAAATATAAAAAATAATAATTACTATAATACAATTTGTAACGTGTTTAACGCTTGCTCTCTGCCTACGACGTTAATAGTGCTGTTGTCATTGGCCTGCATGCTATGAGTTAATTTGTCATTGTATTCGACATTTTACTGACTCTCCTTACAATAGGGTCTCGTATAAACGCTGCCAATTTTGACACACGACACATAATTCTAGGGTTTATTTCTCTTTGAATGTTATGCTTAGAATATGTATGAATAAAATGATTTATTACTTCTATGTACACTGTCATTTGGTTATTGTTTGGCAATTTGGCAGGTGCTTTAATATGAAGCAAGCTTTTGTAGGTACTTACTAGATACATCCATACTTATATTATAAATGCGAAAGTCTTTGTGTCTGTCTGCTTCGTCATGCTTTCATGGCTAATGTATCGGTCCGATTTGGATGAAATTTAGAATGAAAATAGTAAATAACTATGGGTCTAACATAGTTATTTATTTTTTCAAAAATGAACCGCTAAATAATGAAATAAGGGATGAAAGATATATGAAAAAACTAAACCGCTTGACCGATTGTAATGAATTTTGGAATAAATATAGTTGATAATCGAAGGTCAAAGATAGGATACTTTATTTTTCAAAAATCCACCCCCGAGGGTTGCAACATAACGAAACAATTAGGAAGTCCACACGGCGAAGCCGCGAGCTGGCCACTAGTATGTACATATGTATACTGTTTATACATTTACAATTTTCAATTAGCTTTACAACTTTTTCTGCGGTAGGTATTGTGAACTTAGTAATAGCGCGGCGTTAAGTTCCGCCACTTAACACGCAATGCCTCCGAATTCGGCGGAAAGTGGGGAACGGAGTGTCTTAACACTAGGTTCCCTCTGTCTACCCTGCTGTGTGCGGGATATAGCGTGAAGCTATTTATTTTTTTTTAGTAATAAAACCATCAATTATAACCTTTCTACTAGAATTTGTGTTGTGTGGCGGAACTCAACACCGCTCTTTGCCTTATCATATCGGAGAATAAAGATAGTTGAAATATAATCATTCCTTCCAGTGATTGCACTTAATTTTCTGATTTCTTTAGAAGTTTTATTTGATTTAGAACTAAACCAAGGTCGTGTTGTGATCATTATTAGCTAATTCAGGTCTGTTTAAAGTCCATTAGAAGATATATCTTCAAAATGGTGTTGGGATAAGCGGATCGGTCTTGAAACATTGTTTATATAAATTGTTACACCTGTTACAACTAGTAGGTTAGGTTTTATGTTTTTCAGTCAGAGATAACGTTGTGTCAATACATTTACTTTTAGTTCGAAAACGAGACATTTTGTGTTAAGAGGCGGAACTCAGCGCCGTGCGATCTTACCAGAGCAGAGCGGAGCCAAGCAGAGTACCAATCAAAGCCATTTCAGATTTTGTTCCACTGCCTCACGATGGCCTCAGAGTTAAAATTGATTTTACTATAGTTTTATTTTAAATTAAAGGCCATTGTCGTGCTGCTTTTTGTTAATATCTTCAAGGTACGTAATATTTAAATTGTCGCATATATCATTCCATATATCATTCCATATACGTTTGAGTTTTAAGAGTTATTTTATCAAGAAAATAAAATCTGTTTTTGCTAAATTAAAATTTAGTAAAGTACAGATTTAGCGTCAGACAATTACTTCGTCTTGTAATTTTTAGAGTTGGTTTATGGCTCTTATAAGCAGTACCGTCTTCATATCTGATAGTTTTACGTTCGTTCGACGATTCAAATGTGTCGCCAAAGTCTGTTAAAATAAATCCTTTAAATTCATTTTAAATATATTGTTTTCTTCCATTAAACATCTATTAAAATGTAGCAACTATCAACATTTAATAAACATTCTTATAAGATAGTTATAGTAGGTGTCGGTACATTACACAAGCTGTGCCGCTTCCGCGTGCGTTCTCATCAAGAGCTCTCTGTATCGCACAATCGTCGTTATGATATGCGATACATCGCATTTGATTTGATTTTGCACGCGAATTAAATTAGTGGGATAGTTGGTAGTAGAATGCTTTTCATTATATGGAACGCTTTTATTGGGAGTGTTACATTCATTATGATATAGTTTTTGTAATAAATAAGGTACATTGTTGAGGAATGTTTAAAATTAAATGTTGAATTCGTATTTTTCTTTCCAAAAAGCCTTTATATTATAAAATTTTGAACTTAAAATTTAAGTTGCTTTTCTTACTTTAGTTTAAATAGTTAATGTTTTGTAGTTCTATCTATTGCTCAATGGAGTATAGAATAGAATAGTTAAAGTAAATAACTAAAAAATGGCGAATACAATCAATATACTTACAAAGATTTTTGTAACACTCGTATTGCTTAATTAATTAAAATATTTACCAACAAAATGTTCAAAATGAACTTTGACCCCCAACACGGTCCATAGATACTCATTTCTATTCAGTCCAACGGTGTAATACAATCCACAAGTATGCAAATATGGCGTAACAGTGACAGTGTAATCTATATTTCAACAAGTCATCAATTAATGCCGGCTACAGCGGTTTTTGTGTACAATCGATAGTTTTAGACGTGACGCGAGCTTAGTGTGCCTTCATTATGTGCGATACGATATGTCGTTTTAAGTGCTTTGAATGTTAAAATTTAATTGCAGAAAGTAAACTAGAAATATGTTTATGTAAAAATTACGTGTATTTGGATTTATTTTTTTGACTTTACCTAATATTGCTATATAAAGTTTGAATAATATGAAGCGAATTGTTCACTATTTCATTCTCTACTGACATATGGTTCGTATCTTTTGATGACTGTGACATTCTTTATCCAATTTTATATTTTTTGACATTATTTAATACTTGACCTATATGAACTACATGCGTACATATATGAGATAGTTTTTATGAATTTCTTAAAAATCTTAACTTTATTGTGGCTACTAAATAATTAATCATTGAACTATATTTAATTTAATAAACTAGACGTTTTTACACTTGGTTCCATTCCATATATAAAAACTTATATGTATACTGAAATAATATGCCTCGTATTTAATGTCTCAAAAATGAAGTAAACGTAAAATGCGTTGTATCAATATATTTAAATATTTTTTTTCTTCTTTTCGTAAGAACTGATGTAAATATAAGGCTTATCGTTCAAAAAATAATTATTATATTTGAATGTTTAATATTAAGTCTTTATATCAGCTTCACATTTTTTCTCTCATAGCAGATTAATCAAAAAGAACTTAGTGCCAAGACACTCCGTTCTTCACATGCCATCAGAAACCGAGACATTACATAATGTATTTTATGTATTTTTTAATTATTGAAATAATATCTGATCGTCGAAAGCGGGTGTTCACGTTACATTCGGTCATATTAGACCCACAGTCGTCATAGCCGAAACCTTACAATAAAATCAGAGCAATGCTCTAGTCGCTTTGTATTCCAAATTCCTTTTAATGTGGTACACGTTTTGTTTTGGCTGTTACTGAGCACTTTTGAAACTGTAAGTAAATGTGTTCAAATATTAATTTTTCCCTTGTGTTTAAAAGTATATTGTAGTGTAGTGGGATAATGTCTGATTGTATATGAAATGGTTATGAATTTGATTCCCACTTGGTGAAATAAGTATATTTTCATAATTTTCATTTCTCCGCTTTGTTAATACGAAGTGCGTTGTTTAGTCTAGTTTAGTTCCGCCACCCAGCATTCAATATTTCGAATTCGGGCGTGGAATGTAGAGAACTAAAGTGTACTGCTACTAGATTCTCTCAGGCTTCTCTGCTGTATGCAGGAAAACAACTTCAACTTCCTTTTTGTTATTTTTTTTACGTAGTCCAACTGTACATAGATTGAAAAAGACATTTAGAAAACGTATAAAAATTTGAATGCAGCGGAAATCGAACCTGCGCCTCCTGAATACCGTCCAGGCGCTTTCACCGCTGGGCCATGCGTTCGAATTTCGCTGCGTTCAAATTTTTATACGTTTCCTAAATGTCTTTTTCAATTTGAAATTTTAAAAATGTTTACCGTACATAGATTGTTGTGGGTACGATTTCCATTAAAAGTATTCCTCAGGAGATATTTTAATTTATGGTTTTATTTATGACCTTAAAGCGCGGCGTTCAGCTTCAATTTTTTTAACAAGTGTCTTAAACATAAAAAAATAGTATCAAATTAAAGTTATTTCTTGTTCATTACATAGATTTATAATAGTATAAATCTATATATATACTGTGTTATTATTATAGTTAAAATATCTTATCGAGAGTAAAGTAGTAATAAAAAGAAATAAACATGATAAAGCGTCTTTGATATCTAAACAAAACATTTGTTAGAATTACAATTGTCTCATACCATGTTGTCAAGTTATTATTTCAAATTGTACCTATTTCTATTATCGGTGTAATTATGAGTGTAATATATACTAATATAATTTTGGTATAGTTTATTTGTGAGGAGAAATCTTCAGAAATACCGAACCGAACATGAAAATTCTTTCACAATTAGAAAACTACCATCTTATGGGCTTCCCGAGAACTTATGCAAGTGGGTCGCCAGCTTTCTCACTGGGCGTAGCATTAAGGTCGCTGTCGACGGGGTTTGCTCAGACTTCCTGCCCGTGAACGCTGGCGTCCCGCAAGGCTGTGTGCTGTCCCCTACGCTATTTCTTCTGCATATCAATGACATGTTAGAGGATCCTGGCATTCATTGTTATGCAGATGACAGCACGGTGGACGCCGTATACACCGGCCGTGCAGGTCTTTCTCGGGAAAACGTCGACGAGAGCCGAACAAAACTTGTGTCTTCTGTTGAGGCATCCCTCGTGAATGTCTCCTTATGGGCTGAAAGGAACCTGGTTCAATTCAACCCCCAGAAGACACAAGTTTGCGCGTTGACCACTAAGAAAACCCCATTTGTCCTATCACCACTTTTCCAGAACACACCCCTCCATGCCGCGCCCAGTATCAGCATATTGGGCCTGAAAGTTTCGAGTGAGTGCCAGTATCGCGATCATTTGGAAAGTAAGGCCAAGTTGGCCTCGAGGAAGCTGGGTGTCATCGGCCGAGCTAGACAGTACTTCACGTCCAAACACCGATTGTCCCTGTATAGGGCCCAGGTGCGGCCTCATATGGAGTACTGTTCTCATCTCTGGGCCGGTGCCCCCCAGTATCAGCTCGAACCATTTGATCGCATACAGCGCAGAGCCACTCGAATTGTCAGGGACCCAAGAATCTGTGCTGGGCTTGACACTTTGGCGTTGCGTAGAGACGTGTCCTCGTTATGCGTTCTCTATCGCATGTATCACGGGGAGTGTTCTGGAGAACTGTTTGACCTGATACCTGCCGCTGAATTTTCCAACCGCACAGTACGTGCCAGATTGAAATATCATCCACACCATCTGGATACCTGGCACTCTAGTACTGTGCGGTTCCGTCGTCATTTTTTTCCACACGCCACACAACTGTGGAATGGCTTACCAGCGGCAGTGTTTCCAGGTCGATACGACATGGGTACCTTCAAAAAGCGCGCTTACCTCCACCTTAAAGGCCGGCAGCGTCCCTGTAGCTCCTCTGGTGTTACACGGGGCCGTGGGCGACGGTGTTCACCTAACACCAGGTGACCCGAACGCTCGTTTGCCTTGTCCTTCTTACATAAAAAAAAAAAAAAAAAAACTACACTTTTTAAGAGCATTGAACAGTAAGGTTCGAGAATCTTAAAGAGGCTCGAATAGGGGATAAAAATTGCTCACGGGGCGAATCGCGAACGGGTTGCTAGCATATTATTTCAAAAAAAATTATTTTTTTATTATCAATATAAGTACCTAAAATATAACACATTTGAATGTCATAAAATATCTTGTAGACCAAGAGACTATTGCGGCGCAGTGTGACAGCCTTTGACTGTATACGCAATGGTTATGTATACAATTCACTAGGGGAATATTAAATTATTTTATTTTTTTTATTTTGATCTTTAGTTGAGTCCACTCAACACACATTGTCTCAGACTCGCTTAGAAAGTGGAAAAAGGCAAAAAAGATGAAATTGTTTTGTTTTATTATTTCTTTATTTCTTTCAAAATTAACAGATATATTGACAAGAAAATGGTTAATTTATTAATTTTTTTTTTTATAGCTTCACGCTGTATCCCGCACACAGCAGGGTAGGCAGAGGGAACCTAATGTTAAGACAATCCCTTCCCCACTTTCTGCCGAATTCGGAGGCATTGCGTGTTAAGTGGCGGAATTTAACGCCGCGCTTTACCTCGACACCAGAGCAAAGAAAATGGAAATATTAAATATTTCAACTCCTCGAGTGGGAATCGTACCCAACCAGTCGTTTACAGTCACACGCTTGTGCCACTGGGCCACGACTGGCCAAAATAAATAAATGTTTTAACCAAATTATCATACTCGCATGGTACCATACTCATAATTTGGTTTCTGCCCATGACACAATTCAGTATTAGACCTAGTGTAGATAAAACATCTAGATCAAATTCAATTTATTTGGCGTTAGGTTAAATTGATAGCCTATTTTACTCAATCTAGGTTTGCTGATGTAAACGAAATGTTTATAGTAAATAAATTACTACATTATCAATGATCTTAACAAAGATTCTTCGAAAATAATTCTTAATGTAGGTACAATCAGATATGACATTGTGAAAATAAAGCAAATCGATAATACTGGAATGTTTTAAAAATCGGCTATTTTGAAAACTTCACAAGAAACTACATTTCATGACTTCACCATTGTGTTACAGAGAAAAGAGCTCCCAGCAGTGGCTGGAACCAGTAAGCTTAAAGCTTGGGGGCCCTTTAAAAACGAATTGACTCTTCTTACTGTACATACAAGCTCCTTTCTCTCTACCTAGCCATTATTATTTAGTATTAATTAAATTGTTTTAATTATTAAAATAATCAAAGGAAGCCTTCATTTTTGCAACTTTATTTATTTTATTTTATCATTTACATATTTCAAGAAGCTCTTGTTCCGATTTCCTAAATCCTCATGCTCTACATTTCGCTTACGCCTGATTTAGTCGTATTGTAATTCAATACTTCATGGTTATTACATTAACGTTAATTATAGGTTTGTTTGTGATTTTAAGAAAACTGTATATGTAAATGTTTTGTATTGGTATACTTTCTTTTTTTTACCTTCAGTTTCAATATTTTAAATAGTTTCATTTTAAATGAAAAAAATCCGGAAACCAGACTTCTTATTAATATGGAGATTACATAGAAATTGAAGTTTATAACCAATTGTTAAAAATGATATAAGTTACATTTAATATTTAAGAGATTAGATTAATATTAAAAACTAAAGAAAACTGGACTCTCTTATGGTATATTTTATTAACGTAGTTAATGTTTATTTAGTTTTATGCTCTGATATTGTTAATGAAAAAAGGACTTTATATATATATATATATATATATATATATATATATATATATATATATATATATATATATATATATATATATATATATATAAAAAGATTAATTTAAAAAAAAGGTACAGACCTTATGTCCGTAGTGGTATAAATTAAATTGTAAAAAAAAAAACCAATTGTTAATATTGCTATTAATTTCCCCTCACCTTATTTTTTGCTAATGTTCAAAATTCAAGCCATTATTGCGCAGTGGAATAGCGCAGGACGTAAATTTAAATAATATGTAAATTAATTTAATTTCTCCCCATTAATGCCACAAAACGAAGTTTGAAGAACTGCAGAATTAACAAAAAGTAGAGAAAGACACTCCGTATCTTGTCACTAGGTTCTCTGACTTCCCTGCTACGTGATAAAAAAGCGTCAAACTAAAAAAAAATGTTTAAAATTTACGTAAGTGACTCGAGCCCTAGTTTAAATGAACAAGTGTTTTGTAACCTAATAACATGAGAATCGGGGTCGTCGTACGTGAGTTTGTTTACTTTCTTAGCTAAAGATGTTAATCTATGATCTTGATTGATGATTATATGATACATGCTATATGTTTATTTTACTACTTAACGAGGTCGCTTCGTATCAATAACTTTTAAATTTTAATATTTTCTGTAATATTTTAGCTTATGTATTTAATTTGGGCCGGTCGTGGCACAGAGTGTGCCTGAAGAGGGACTTTATTGTGGGTTCGATTTCCACTCGAGGAGTATAGATAATATTTCTATTTTTTTCGCTCTGGTTTCGAGGCAAAAGCGCGGCGTTAGATTCCGCCACTTAACACGGAATGCCTCCGAGTTCGGCGGTAAGTGGGGAACGAAGTGTCTTAAAATTAGGTTCCCTCTGCCTACTCTGCTGTGTGCGGAATACAGCGTGAAGCTAAAAACAAAATTATAAATGGTTAGTAGTACTAAGGTACTTTTAATTCGTAAATATAACTCACAAGTATCTAGCATAGTATAAATAATTAGAAAAGGGATCAGGAATTCAGCTATTAAAAATATTTTGTCATACGTAATCACATACTTTAGCTACAGGTTAACTTAATAAAAAAACTAGCTTAAAATATTTACTCGTTATTCTGGTAAGCATATCAAGTTTATGCTATGAAAATATTACCTATATTATTATCATCAGATACGTACGCGTGTGCAATTTTCAAGTAAAGAGGTCGACATGTGATTTGTTTAAATGATATAGATATTTTGTTACATATTTTAGTGGATAGGTAAAAGTAAAGCTAATAAAAACGTCTTAAAATATGTAATGTTTTGAAAAGATTATCATGGTTCAGTGGGACGGCGTCTGTCTATAAACGTCATTGGCCGTGGATTCGATATCCATGTGCGGAATTATTATATTTCAATTATTTTCATTTTTCTCCTCTAATACCTAAGACGTTTCAGCTCACCCAATACACAATATCTGGATTTCGCTCGAAAGTTTCACTTGAAAGGAAAGAGTTATTAGATTCTCTCTGACTACTGTATATAGAAAAAAGCCTAAAGAGTGTTAAAAAAAGTTTCGAAATCTACTAATACAAAGTAATTGGAAGAATATTAATTGGACAAAATGTTAAGACTGGTATTAGTGTACACTTCGCTAAGCTTAGAGTAAAGCTTATTACAGTCTCGTGTACAGTTAGCCGCTGCGTGTATCTGAACTTTTACAAAGTTCCTTCAACAAAGATCATCTTCTACAGATTATTGATTCATCAATCATTTATCTAACGTCCGCCAGTGGCGCCTGCCCGTCTGCGTCAGAGTTCGATGACTCCTCAGAAATCTTACTTGTTGCTAGTTTATTTTTTAAATAAGTTGTTTTTTTTAATGTTTAAAATAAGTAAAAGTTTTACCGATGTTGTTGAGATAAAAAATTGAAAGTAAAATTCATTTAAAATCAATCTACACATACTCGTATGTATGTAAAATGTTATGTGGTGATAGTTTCTATTTTTAGTTCTTTTAAAGTTGTTAAATTTTCAAAATTGACCTTGTTTGAGTCTTGTTATCCAAAGCTTACTATATAAATTTAACAATGAATAATATTGTCGTAAACAAATACTTAATTATTCAAGCTTAAATATTAAGATATCAAACATTTTTAAACCAGAAATTTATGGTACAAAATATGTCAGTCTTTATCGTTCCTTAAAGAAATAACAAATAGGTGAATATACTACTACAAATAAGACACCATAGTGACACAGTGTACACAAAGTGGTTAAGGGTTCAACCTCTCCTCGGGGGAAACATCGTTGGCCTTGGCAATAAAGTGATGAGAACCCCTTAACAGTCAGGTGTCCTATCCTATGTAAATATTCAAGATGAAAAGGCGTCAGTTTTATACTTTTGCCAACACAGCAGGATAGTCAGTGAGAACCTAGTGTTAAGACACGCTCTATTTACACAAGAAATCGAGACATTCGCAGCGTTGATTTTCGCCACCCAACTTTATGAGCCGCCAAACGCCGCGTTTTTAATAGAGACGTAAAACTATAATAACGAAGAAAAAAATTCTACTCTCTACCTTAGTGAGATTCAAACTCACGAACGTTATGTTTCACGTGACGTGACGTGTTCCACTGCTCTATGTCGTTGTGTATAATTTATTTTATGTAAGAAAATATTTTTCAATATCCACATAACTGACATGCACTTTATTAGCACGCGTAATGACTGTGACAAGTTCACACAAAAAGCTCTAATCACTATTGTTGCTGCAAAAACTTAATTTACATTGTAGTCATTTAAATTGATTTTACTAGAAATACGCACAATAAATTAGTTAATTATGATTTTAGATTATTTATAATATTCACCGTGAATATGAAAAAAGCTCTAATCACTAGTGTGGTCAGTCGTGACCCAGTCACACAAGCGTGTGACTGGTTGTGGGTTCGATTCCCACTCGAGGAGTGGAAATATTTAATATTTCCATTTTCTTCGCTCTGGCCCCGAGGTAAAACGCGGTGTTAAGTTCCGCCACTTAACTCGCAGTGCCTCCGAATTCGGCGGAGAGTGGGGAACGTAGTGTTAACACTAGTTTCCCCCTGCCTACCCTGCTGTGTGCGGGATACAGCGTGTAGCTAAAAAAAAAATATGAAAAAACATGGCAATCAAATTAAAAAAAATAGAACGAGAGTGGTTCTTTTGGTGTGTACTTGGAATTTTCGTATAACTTTACGTTACGATTGGAGGTAAATCCCTAGCTCAGCACTCAGAGAGAATTATTATGGTAACCCTCTGTAATGCATTACTTACTGGGAGTTTTATATATAATTCCTAATAACTATTAAAATCTATACTAATATAATAAAGAGGTAAAGTTTATAACTTTGTTTGTAAGGGGTAATCTACGAAAATACTGAACCGATCATGAAAATTCTTTCACAATTAGAAAACTACACTATTCACGAGTGCTAATGGCTATATTTTATTATGATTGAATAAAAAGTAGTTCCGAGAATCCTAAAGGGGTTCGGATAGGAGATATACGTCGCGAACCATGCAGCGACGCCGCGAGCTTGTCGCTGGTAAATAAATAAAGCAGTTTAGCACTTTTTCCGCATAAAGGGGTAATCGGTGAATAAAGGATAACTTTCTTTCTCACTTCCAGACTGTATTTTAATCTTATGATTGCGGCAATAAAAATGTATTTCTCTAAGTGGGGATCGAATCCACAATTAATCCCTTTGCAATCCCTAATCAAACGCCGTCCCTCCGCGCCACGATCTCAACTTAATCATTAATTTACAAAATAGGTTAAACTATCATAAATTAACTTATTAAATAAAAGGAATTTCTTTAAAGTGAAGTCAATAAATTGTAGAGAACGTTTAATATAGAATATTAACATAAATGATACACCGGCGTGTACAAAGAACGTAATTAATAACAGTGGAGCAAGTTAATTAATCGTGCGTGGGGATACAGATATGAGGCATTGCGTTTGGTCGTACTTGCTACGTATAAGGGGAATAGTCCTTTATGAAATGACTGTTCGTATTTTATTATATGGGTCTTTTTCTTGTTTTTTTTGTACATTTGTAAACTGAGTTTTACGAAATTTGAATTAACGATATTGAATATAATGAATCTGAATGATTTTGAAATTTTAACGTTTGATTGTTTATGTGATTTTTTTTTATTGTAATTGTAACGTATTGTTATTCTTAATTTCTCTTTAGACGCTTATCTTCTTTACCTTTCTGCCCAATTTTGGGACATGGGGAATAGATCGAAGTATCTTTTAAAATATTTTACGCTATAAATTAAGAAAATTAATTGAAAACTAGATCCAACACCCATTATTCCACTTTTTGACTACGTAACAAGTACATTTTTTTAATTTTATCGTATTTTCCTGAAATATATTTGAATCCACATGCTCAAATATTACTCATACTAACTGTATTAAATCGGTATATTCGTTTTTTACATCATTTACATCAACTAATAAATAAATAATATCGAGAGTATTTATTATCTACAAGCTACATATGTACGTATAACATGTACAATTGCGCCTGCTTCTTCGTGAAAGCTCGTTGTGCTATATTATTTGCTTTCTAGACTTTTCGAAAATCTTATATAATTTCGAAAATTATTGTAATAATATATGATATTCTTCTTAAAAGTAATTCAATTTTTGATTGTATTGATACATCATTTCAGATCTAAATTTAAATGGAATGATACCACTTAATGGAAGAATACAATATCTCTTTCGATTTCGGTTACCGATATAAGATTTTTGAGAATTGTAAGTAAATTTCGACCACTAAAATATCCATTTTTTTTGTTTATTGACAGTCATCCATCGAGTATCCGATAGTTTTGTTACTTCTATGATACGGAGATTCATAACTTCTTTGCGTTAAATGCTAAATCTTCCCTCATAGATACTTATTTACGTATATCTTTATATAGATTATATACATAGACCATAGACGTAGTATGCAAATTAACCTGGCGTATATGTAAGTAAATCTTACTTAGAACGAACATGTGGTGCAAATATTAGCTGTAAGTATAAAATTATGGTAAAACATATTACTTAGTGATGTGCGTTGAATTTTAAATGTATTGTTGTTTGTGTAACTTAGTGGTGTGATTGTGTTTGTAATATAGATATGGATTTCGTTGGCTTTGTTAGATAAAGGTGGATTTGTATTAAGCTATTTTTTGTTTCTTTCCATCACTGTTGTCTCTTAGTAAAATAAATTATCCTGCGTGTTGCGTAAGAATTGATAAAATTTTAAATAAATTATATTAATGACATTTTATATTATTTATTTATATTATTATTGATATTTATGATATTGACATATTTTAATAGTTGTATGTAAATCATGTGTAGCTATGGAGGTACTTTGACTTGACTTTTTATATAAAAAAAGTACCTAAAGTAGTAAAAGATACGCATCATTTATACAGAAATTAATATATTCAAAACTAAAAATAAATAATAAATTCTTATAATATTACCAATATCTTAATATAAATGTCATGTAACAAACATACATATATTAAGTGTCACAAATGTCTTGAATATCGGAACGAAGCCTTAAAATTAAACATTAATATTCTAGATAGATACATATAAAAAAATAAGGATCGGCATCCAGTTGTAGGGAAGTGTAGGATAATGGGCACGATACAGTTTGTTTGTGTGTATAACTAATGCGCGGGCGCAGCGTGCGTTAATAACCGGCCAATTGGGGACGATCGATTGTGGGTATAGCGCTTGGACAGAGGATTGAGCGGGTAGCGGGATTAACTGACTAAGGGAAGTAAAAATGCATATTTTTCGTAATTATGTAGTATAATAAGAAATGAGTAATTTTAGTATTAATAAAAAATATAAATCTTCTTTTAGATATGAATTATAGAGAATAGAATATTGTGAATTATTATTTTTAATTTAGACCCTTAAGTAAACGCCGCTTGGTGTATTTAAAAGTAAAACAGGTTGACTCTGTACACAATGGTTTTGGATTACTTCTTACATTTTTATTCGATAAAGTGCGGTGTTATGTTCCGTCGTCTAACGCTGACTGTAACTTAACATTTTTCATCTATAAGAATTAATTTATTAACGGCAGTTCCGTATACTTTTTTAAAAAGCTTATTGTTTATTTTGGATATATGCATATTTTTGGACTTGAGATGGCTGTAATCAAAGCGTGGCGTGGAGCATCTCCACGCAACTCGCAATGTCCCGATTTCGGGCGGAGAGTGGAGACCGGAGTGTAACGATGCTAGGTTTTCTCTGTTTAGCCTGTTACGCGGGAAGTTAATAAACAATTTTTGAAATAATAAAGTATATCAGTAAATATTTCCATCGCCTTGCGTCGTGTAGCATATGTTGGCTAGATATTGATCTAAGGCGCCGACGCATCCTGCACGCGTCCAGTAATAACGGCACGCAATGTTGACGCACCGCGATCATCTCCTCCATCCCTGGCTATTGAACTAACAATACTCACTCAACATACTTCACTTGTTAACATCGTTTAAACTTTTGTGATATTTTTAAACTGTTTCTTAATTAACTGGTGTTGGTGTTTTGTTCTGTGGTCGTTTTTATATGCTAAATATGTTTTGAAATGTAATGCCTTACTATAAAAGAATATGTTTACAGATATCTGAATTATTACTTCACGTGTTTTCGAACATAATAGGATATTTAGAAAATCTAATGTCAAGTAAGATATTTCGTTCTCCATTTTGCAACTGAATTCAAGTTATTGTTTGTTGAATGGCGGAACTAAACGCTGCGCTTCGTTTTAGATGTCAGAGAAAAGAAATTTTTTTTAGCTTCACGCTGTACGGAACCTAGTGTTAAGACACTCCGTTACCCGCTTTCCGCCGAATTCGGGGGCTTGCGTGTTAAGTGGCGGAACTTAACGCCGCGCGTTACCTTGACACCAGAGCGAAGATAATGGAAATATAATTTTCACTCCTCGAGTGGGAATCGAACCCACAACCAGTCGTTTACAGTCACTCACTTGTGCCACTGGACCACGGCTGGCCACAAATAAAAGAAATGACGATTATTAATATAATCATTCCTCCGAGTGGGAATCGAACCCACAGCCAATTGCATATTCAGTAAATCTCTCTGCCTCATGATGATGCCTCTATAGTATTGTAAGTTGTTATCATGATTAAAGTTTATGACTGGGTAAAAGTATTCTTATGGAAAGCTCTTAACGTGAATATATAAACACGTTCATGTTAAGGTATTGTTTTAAATGTTTATATTTAATCGGATCTATGAAAATAGTGTTTATAATGCTATCGGTGGATGCTGATGGAAATTAAATCCACTTTGTTTCGATTTCCATTCGGCAGAATGATCATAATTTAACTATTTGTTTATTGATGTCAAAAAGGAAAAGCGTGACGTTTGAGTTCTATTACTCAGTACGAAAAAATTCGATTTCGCGTTAAAAGTGGAGAACGCAGTGTCTTAACACTAGGTTCTCTCTGACTGCTCAGCTATGCGAGAAAAAGCATGAAGCTGTTTGCTTACAGCTTAATTACTAACAATTTTCACTACACTATTTAGGTAATACAATTTAAATACTGTGAAATTATAAATATATTGTATTACACAAGGATAATATACAGATGCATTGAAATTAATAAGTCAAAGACGCCGAAAGCGGCCGTAAAGCATTTTGTGTGCGCTGTGTAATCAACGTTGACACATTGCGTTGTCCTGATAGGAATTCTAATAGATACAAGCTTTTAAAGCTACGAAAGCTATCAAACAAAACTTTTAATAGAGAATTGATTGTTTTATGTTTATATCAAAGTGTAAATATATATTTTATTCAAATAGCTTATTAAAATAATTCTAATGTTGAATTAATTTAATAAATGTTAGTGTTGTCAGTCCTAAAATAAGCTACCGCTGGCTTGGAAGGCAGTTCTGATGGGAAGAGTTTTTTTTTCAAACAAATTATTAATAATATTGTTATTAAGTAGTAGCCTGTATGAAATTCAAGCAAATTCTTATTTCCACCCTGGCCCCTATTCATGTTAGTATTTTTTAATATTTTCGATATTTACTCCCAAGTCAGATGAAAGTATTTGTTAGGAGAGAGCAATTGTTCTACGTAAGTATGTATTTATTAATATATTTACATTCAACATTTTTAAAGTGTTATTCATACACATATAAAATTGAAAAAGACATTTGTAGAAACGTATAAAAATTTAAACGCAGCGAGATTCGAACCCACGTCTCTTGATACTGATCAGGTGCTCTCACCGCTAAACCATGTTTTCTTCATTTACATTATTTTAAAATTACTTCTCATGGTGTCAAATTATATATGCTCTTTAAATTACATATAATGGCCCAATAAGTTGCAACCGATCATTAGCCAGCCAAGTAAGTATCAATGTCATATTTTATGCTGACGATGCTCAATCGGGGTATCGTATTTTTACAATGTTTACATAAAGTCTATCAAAAAATTTAAAACGGGAGCAAAATGCTTAAGTAACAGCACTCGTAACACTGACCTGTGAGATAATACAATGCACAATTTATCACTATGTTTTTATGACCGATATATGGGGCAGTTAGGTATGTATATTAATGGACATCATTTATACGTAAGGAAAGTTTGTAGTCAAAGAGAATAGTGTAAGACAAGTAGACACTCCATTTCGACCCGAAATCGAGACGATGCATTCTAAGTAGCTGGACCCACTCTGTCATGGCTATTCTTGGTGTTACCAGAGCAAGACAATTAAAACATTTTAAATTCCTCGGAGTGGGGATCGAATCCACAACCAATCGCGTCAACAATTTAACGCCCCAAGGAAGGCCTTTTGTTTTACTTCTATATATTTAATAGCTTCACGCTATATCCCGCACACAGCAGGGTAGGCAGAGGGAACCTAGTGTTAAGACACTCCGTTCCCATCTTTCCGCCGAATTCGGAGGCTTGCGTGTTAAGTGGCGGAACTCAACGCCGCGCTTTACCTCGACACCAGAGCGAAGAAAATGGAAATACTTCTATATATTTTGAGGATATAGCTAAAAAGGAATTTATGAACATAAGTTGTATATGAGAACAAATCTATCAAATAGTCTATTGCGTAAATATTCACTTTTGCTTGAGATTTTATAAAGAGCGTCCTTGTTTATATATACACATAAAAAAATAAAAGCAATAAATAAAATTTATTAAAACAGTAGAAGCTAAAGTATTAGAAGCCTTCATTCATTTATATTTTCGTAACGATAATTGCTTATGGTAATTATTATTTTTTATTTAAAGGTATAATTACGGTACACTTGAACTTTATCCCCAGTTCATGTAATTTATGGACAAGAAAATATATATAATATATAATAAATCGGTGCCAAGTACACACCGTATGTACTCGTATTTCTACGTGACATTGGCGAATGACAATAAAATGACAAAACACAGAATACATGTTCTAGTATATATCCATACTAATATTATAAATGCGAAAGTCTATCTGTTTGACTGTTACGCTTTCACGGCTGATCTACCGGTCCGATTTGAGTGAAATTCTTATTGAATACAGTTCAAGATCTAGCGTCATCAAACATAGGCTACTTTTTTTTCAAGAATCAACTCGTAAGGGGTTACATGGGGGATGAAAATTGTATGGAAATCTAAATCGCTTGACCGTTTGTGATGAATTTTGGCATAAAGATAGTTGATAAAACTGAGTCAAGCATAGGTTAATTAATATTTCAAATCACCCCAAAGGGTTGCAATATAACGAAATAACGATAGTGGTGTAGTTCGCGGGTTGCGGTTGTTTATAAGTCTGTTCGTATGTGTATAAGTAAACGTATTTATAACTATGTAAATCACGTGATTAATCATGATAATACGAGTAAGTATGACGAAATAATCACATTTAAAAGATAAAAGTCAATTCAGGCATTCTATTCATTCCAGCCAAATACTTTAACGGAGCATCGACAGGATTGCTTCACGTATAAAGAATTCTTCTAAATCATTGTCTGCCCACACTACTGCACTGAGTCCTAGTCGTTCGCGCGCGTCGCGTCGCCTCGCGCTCTGGCCATCCTTCTAGCCCAACTGCAACCAACATTGATATTAAAACACGCCTTATTTATGAATATAATCCCTTTGAAATATACAAATTGTGGACTTTACTAGCTTTGCTTTTATTTCGTTGTACAATTATTTGTTTAACGTCAGCGGTGTATTGTTGTTGGAGGAAAGCTCATTTAACACTATTCATTTTATGAAGGACTCGTGTTTATTTATTCTAACAATGTTCCGGTTTCGATGTGTCGGGATGACCGATTCTTTATCGAGTGGTTCATTAAATAAACTGGAATAAAAATCGATTTTTTGATTATAAGAATATATTAGAGATCATCGTGGCTGTATACGCGGTGGTGGTAGGTTCTTTTTCCGCTTAGAACTAAGAATATTTTCATCTTTCCGCTTTGGCAAGAAGACAAGGTTGCGGCATTGAGTTCCGCCACTCAACAAGCAATGTCCCTGGAAGTGGAGAACGGTATGACTTAACATTGGGTCCTTTCTGACCCTGCTATGTGAAAAAAACCGTGAAGATGAAAACAAAGGTTTTTTTTTTTTTTTTTAGCTTCACGCTGTATCCCGCACACAGCAGGGTAGGCAGAGGGAACCTAGTGTTAAGACACTTCGTTCCCCCATTTCCGCCGAATTCGGAGGCTTGCGTGTTAAATGGCGGAACTTAACGCAGCGCTTTACCTCGACATCAGAGCGAAGAAAATGGAAATATAATTTCCACTCCTCGAGTGGGAATCGAACCCACAACCAGTCGTTTACAGTCACACGTTTGTGCCACTGGGCCACGACTGGCCACAATTTTTATAATATATTTTTTATATTGATCGCCTCGCATCCGGGTGTCGTATCAAACATAATGTGGCTGTTTTAAAACTTTATAGCAGTAAAAACGTTGGTACGGTATCAGTAGATAAATTTTCGTTAACCTATATATAACGGACACGGCATGGCCAAGGTCAGTTACCGATCCTCGTGGCACGATGTTTAGTAGTAAGGAGCATGGTGGTGGGCGGCGCGTGAGTCACTCCACCACCTCGTGACGCTTACGTCTTTCACAATTTGTCCGTCTGGTTTCGTTAAAATATGTAGAATTTTTATATTCTGTAATGAAAATCCTATTATTGTATTGGTTTTTTCATGTCCTTGAACTTATATGCATATTAAGTCTTATTAATTTTGTATTAAGTGTATTTTGATAATTTTACTACTTAGTTCATTTAGAACATATTTTCGTTACGCTCCATAACGTTATTTACCAAAATTGACAGTTTTGTTAATAAAATCAAAGTTGTTATAATTGTTTTCATTTTGAATTAGTAAAACTTATTATTTTTTTTAAATGTCTAACGAACGAACGAACAAAGGATTTTTTTTTTAAATATATTATTGTTTGTGGATGGAATATTGCTTTAAGTTAGGGTTGAAAAAATTAGCCCCACAGTACCGTTCGTCCTTTGGGTACGGGCGGTCTGCGTAAAAGCATTTCCCAGCGTCACAAAAAAAGAAAAAAAAAAAAAAAGGGTTGAAAAATTTCGTTTAGACGTCTTTGAGACCTTATCTGTGATTAAAAACAAAAATACTTACTATACTATACTATACTATAGGTACTATACTTAGCTTTACAACGCACAATCAACCTGCATTTCCAGACATTTTAATAACATTTAATTTATACATTTTTTATTTATTTAAAGTAAAGAAAAATGTGTAAGTTTCAACAATGACAATAATATAGTGCAATAGTGCGGGTCGGGTCGTCGTCCCGCGTTATCATTTCGGCACGGATTCCTTGGTCCCCGCGCCGCCGCCCCCTCGCGCCTCCTGCCCTCGCTATCTCTACTGTGATGCTGCACTCACACGTCTAATTATATCTGTCAATTACTCAATCTTAAAAAAAAGACTCGAAAGCCATGACATGTAGTCGAAGCTCAGATCTGGATGTTTCATACTGTATGCTGGCGTCCCATACATTTCAATACATCCAAATAAATATAAAAATGTTTATACTTTTGCAAGAACATTGTTTAAGTATATTATGATAATGTAAACATTATTAATTTAAAATATTCAATGAATCAAAATATGGAGATAAGGTAACTTATATAATAACTAAATGTGTCAAAACACATTTAGTTTTATTACATAGTAGTACATATTAAAACAAATTTAAGTATGTAATAATAGTCATTTTTATCTAAAAACAGAATTATTTTAACGTAATATTACGATTACTTAAGTTTAAAATATATATATATCCGTTTCTTGATTGTAATATTTTTCTATATGACTAATGATAATAATAACTAAGAATTGTAGTAAATTTCAGAGCACTTTTCAAGATAAATATTATCTCTTTAGAATAACTTTTACATGTCATTAAAAGGTATGCCTACAACGTTTAAGACAGTTTTTTTTAAGGATATTTTCATTTTATGTAGCTTCATGCTGTATCCGGCACACAGCAGGGTAGGCAGGGAGAACATAGTGTTAAGACCGTTCCCCACTTTCTGCCGAATTCCGGCATTGCGTGTTAAATGGAGGGACTGAACGCCACACTTTTTGCACCACACCAGAGCGAAGAAAATAGAAATATTAAATATTTCCACTCCTCAATATTTAACATAACATTTTTGTTCCAGAGTAATGGTGATGGTATCGCGATGAGACTTCTGTCACTAACGCTAGCGCTGGCGCTGGTCGGCGCGCTGGTGGGCAGCGCGGCGGCGGACCCGCGGCAGAGCACGGCGCGCCCGCGAGCCGCGCGCCACTGGGCGCGGGGCGCGAGGACCCTCGCTGACAGAGCACCTACACAATTTGTTGGGTAAATTAATCGATTATTAAATGAGGAATCTTGTTTTATCCTGTTACCGTGGAAAATCCAAAAAATCTTCTATTAGTGCTCTTCTGCACTCTCTAAGGAAACTAATAATATCTAATTTCAGCTCTAACGTCCAATAGTTTCATGTGTACGTTGTCTATCTGTCAGCCACTCAATAGTAGAAGAAGTAACTGAAGAGTTTTATTTTATAGTGTATGTAACTTTGTTATGTCCATTTGCACTTGATTATCGTAGTGTTTGCCGGAGACATCTCCTTGATTACACCGCTACGCATAAAGCTTGAAGCTGGTGTTGTTGTTGCATGTGATGGTAGAATATTGAGACCATGATACCACACTATTTTATTACTTCGCTCTACGCTCCGCATGATGATTTCTCTACTCAATAAACAATATCTCGAATAGAGGCGGAAAGCGGAGGAACAGTGTATATAAGCTCCTAAAGCGCGAAGCTGGGATGTAAATATCTATACAAGATCCAGATTATAGCGTTTTTAGTTAATACTATGTAATACGGGTTCATTGTATTTAATTGGTATTGTTTTGTAAATCTTTAGGCGTTACCCGCATCCAGATTCCACTAAAAGTATAAAGCGAAAAGATAGCTTTTTGCTAAGCAATAAAACAAAAAAAGGAAATAACAAAGGAATACCGTGCCGCAGCCGACAAGCATAAACAGTAAACATGATATTTATTATTATAACTAGAATCTGTTGTATATTTGTGGGAATCGTCGCAAATATCTGGTAAAGCATCACTTGATTCAAAGAAACGTGAGTCACGTTCAATGAGTGAGAGAATGCGGCGCGGGCGCGGGCGCAGGCGCAGGCGCAGGCGCAGGCGCAGCTAATCGCGGGTGCATCGATCTTGCACCAGCACGTGGACGCCCTGTGAATGTTTAAGTGCCCTAGGGCTGCAGATGTTATGTCAAAATGTACATTAACATATATTTAGTGGGCTAAGTCGGAATTTCGAATTTAATCGAAAATTTAAATAATTTATTTACTGAAGAATGAATTGTAAAGTAAAAGTAATGTAGTTTCATGCTATTACCAGCATAGTATAGTCAAGGAGAATCTAGTGCCAAGACTCTCTGTTTTAAACTTTTGGCCCGAAATGGAGACTGCGTGTTGAGCAGCGGTACTCAACGCCAAGAATGAATTATTTTTTTTTTATATATTTTTTAGCTTTACGCTGTATTCCGCACACAGCAGGGTAGGCAGAGGGAACCTAGTGTTAAGACGCTCCGTTCCCCACTTTCCGCCAAATTCGGAGGCATTGCGTGTTAAGTGGCGAAACTTAGCGTTTGGCCTCTGATACCAGAGCGAAGAAAATGGAAATATAATATTTCGAACCCACAACCAGTCGTTTTACAGTCACACGTTCGTGCCACTGCGCCATGACAGACCCCTTTTTTTAAAATAATAAAAATATTAATAAAATATTTAACTTGCCTAGTTAACATTTGTCTTGTGTCACAGAAACAGGTTCGTTAGCTTTTAAACAACAATAATATTCCTTAGTAATGCCCTTCCCTACATTATGGTGGACATTGAAGAAATTGCCAAGTTACCTTAATCTGGGTACATCAGCAACGTCTTATTTGCATGTTAGATCTGTGAATAAAATAAACGTCTTTAAGTTTTATGTTTTACGAATATGTAATGTGTATAGTATGGGATTTATAAGACTAATAATTTTATATTGCCTTTTACATACTTCAGAAAATAAAGAAAAGTAGTACTTAAGTAGATATTACTTAGTGCAATGAAGCAGGGTCTGACTGAGAACTCAAATGATCGGGGGTTCGATTCTCGCTCGACGGAATTATTACACCTCTATTTTCATTTTCCCGCTGTGTAAGACAAGACGCGGCGTTGAGTTATGTCACGCAATTTCTCTTGGGTCCACTGTTGACATTCTCTCTGCTGACCGTACCATGTGGGAAACAGCTTAAAGCTGGAAATACTTTGAGGTGTGGTGTTTTAATTAGTAATTTGTTTCATTTTATACTAAAATATTGTTCTTTTTACTATCATTATAAAATATAACTTCATATTCGTATATTTAATCCATCCATCAATTTTTAGTTTAAATGTAAATGTACATTTGTTTACATTTATAATGAAACTTAATCCAATTTTAATCATACATGAGTTACAAACATTGTACTCGTATGCGCTACATTACGTTCGCCTCGTAAACCCCTTTTTGCAATGTAAACCATACCTACTGCAAAAGGAAAGGACAAGATTCTCAATTAACCCTTTGTGCCCATAGATATACGACCTTGGCTAAATAAATTGTCCCACTGAACCTGTTCCGGCACTTAGCTTCGCTCCCGAAATTGTAAGCGTGAAAATTTACAGGCGTGACCGCCCACCGGCGCGGGCGGTGTTATCTTACCGTATAGAATTCGGCTCTAACCTTTGATCGTAATGATACTATGTTTAAGATACGCTTGCTTTATTTAAACAATTATATTGTTATTTTCAATTTTAAGTCTTTGAGGATTGTTTTGAGTAAACATAATTGAAGTTTACTCAGTCAGTAGAGATAATCTAGTGTCATGTCTCGTCTCGTTCAATATAGTGTATAAATGGAAATCAAAGTCAAAATTAAATAATTTCATCTAAAATAAAAGTTATATACTTCATTTTTGAACGTCACTTAACACGCAATGCCTCCGTAATTCGGCGGAAAGTGGGGAACGGAGTGTCTTAACACTGGGTTCCCTCTGCCTACCCTGCTGTATGCGGGATACAGCGTGAAGCTAAGAAAGACAGAGAGAGAGATTTTTGAACGCCAAATATTTTATCTTGGTTCAGTAAAGGTATTGTCTTAGACCTGAGAAGGACCGGCGCAAGAAACTCTGCGGGACTTTTACAGATTAATCAGTAACAGTCATACTTTTGAAATAAACTGGGGCGAGCGTTTGACTGAATAATTACTTAAATAATAATCCTTACACTGAGCGAACCAATCGCTGTTTCAGTCAGACGATGACTATATAAGCTTCAATAAAAGTAAGATAAAAGATTATGAAGTGATATTTTCAAGTAGAAACTACATCTAGTGGCCAGTCGTGGCGCAGTGGCACAAGTGGCCCACTCGAGGAGTGGAAATGATATTTCCATTTTCTTCGCTCTGGTGTCGAGGTAAAGCGCGGCGTTAAGTTCCGCCACTTAACACGCAATGCCTTCGAATTCGGCGGAAAGTGGGGAACGGAGTGTCTTAACACTAGGTTCCCTCTGCCTACCCTGCTGTGTGCGAGATACAGCGTGAAGCTAAAAAAAAGCAAGAAAATCTACAACATATTGTTCAATTAATGTGAAGACCTTAAATAAATAAAAAAAATATATACATATAAATATTCAGCCGGAAAACAGATTACCTTACAGAACAACAGGTAGAACGTACGTAGAAACGGATGTTCTAGACATTGTTGGTACTCCATTTGACCTAGATTCAAAATGGATTTTAAATACCGTAGCGAATCCAATATGATGCTTTAATTTGGACAGCTGATGACACAAGGTTAGTCACCACGTATGCTGCTACAGGCTGGTATTATTGTGATTATAGTAGGTTATTAAAGTGACGATGTAATTAATATATGTATGTGAATATATTAATTTGCGTTAGGCATAATTTGTTTATATAAAATTTTCTTCGGTTCGGTTATTTAACGTAGTATGAGGCATTGGGTTCTGCCTAAGGTTGGTAACATTACGTCGTCTGAATAAAGTATTTAAAAAATATAGTGCGCTTCGAAAAATATATTATTTTATAGGAATAACAGAAAGATACACTTAGATATTTTTCTCTTTTTTTTTATAAAAGCATTTTCCAATTCTTGCATTCTTTAATTCTTTTTGCCTTATTTTTCGCTCTCTTTTCGCGGCTTTTCGTAAGGTTTCATAAGGATTTGGTGGTTTCATAAAGAGACAATACGAAATACTTATTTTAAACTGTTTTTTTTAATTATTTTTACATACGTTGTGTGTTGTCTTCCAATTTTGTTATAACTCGGTGGAAAGTGTTTATTGAATGTACACTACGTATGCCGTTTGCTTTATAATTATTATATTACTATAAAAATGAAACTGGTACGAGTATATAACATGAGGCCCTTGTTATAACTTGTACACGTGATAAGTTGTGGATTCGAGTTCCACTCGGGGGAATTATAATATTTTAATTATTTACATCTTTCTGCTCTGGAATACTAAGCGCGGCGTTAATTTAGGACGAACTTAATTTCTGTCGGAAAGTTAAACAGAGTGTCTTAGTACTAGGCTCCCCATGATTACGGAAAAAGATGTGAAGCAGTAAAAAGTAAAAAAAAATATCTAAATAATATAGTTAATTTTTATAAAATGCATATCGTTTCGAAAATTAAAAACGAATTAATCGACGAGCGAATTAATAGAAACGTGTAGTTTAACTTCAGGTTTTATCTATAGCGTAATTTTAATTACTTTTTATAATTTTTTTTTTGTTTTTTTTCCAGTCCTCATGTGTGTCGGAGTCGCAACAGCACGCATTGCTGTCCCGGATGGACCTCCAGACCGAACTCTTTATTATGTGTAGTTCGTAAGTATTTATTTATTTCTTTGAATCAATGCTTATATAACTAAGGTTTTATGTTAATGAGAGTATTATGAAGATACAAACATTTTATTGTTCAAACACGTAGAAAAAAAATTGAAAAAATGTTAAAGAGTTTATAGAAGCCGCATTGGAGCAGCCGCAGCGTTGTATTGTGAACATTGCTTTTGGGTTCGATTTTTACTGGTGGGAATGACTACATTTTAATTATTATCAGTTTCACTTAGATAAAGATCCAACACAGCGTCAACAGAACGTTTTGAGAGTAGTGTCTCTGTACCACTCTACTATGCGGGGAAAAGTTGCTTTTTTTAATGTGACGCCATTTTTCATGGGAATCTACTACTATTACCATTATCGAAAATGACCAAATATTAGCCCTTTCGAACTGTCTGACTGTTTATATTAAAAATAAATTTAGAAATGAAAATATTCTTTGTGCAAATAGACACTTTCAAACTGTTAATTAAAATAAAACGTAAGCGTCCACCGGTACCTTCTACCGGCTCCAAAGCCTGTTCTGCTGAAAAGAACCGGCGAGGAACTCAATGGTTGTTCTTAATAAATATAATTTGACAATAATTGAATTCAATCGTGGCTTGCGGGCGGGCACACAGCGTGACGTAAACGGGACTGCTTGTGGATTTGATTCCCACTCGAGGAAATGAAATATTTAATATTTCATTTTATACGCTTTGATGTGGAGGCAAGACACGACGATTAGGTCTTCTACTTAACACTTAATCCCTCCAGAATTCGCGGAAAATGGTGAACGGAGGGTCTTAACATTAGGTTCCATCAGTCTACCCTGTTGTATGCGAGTTACAGCGTGAAGATAAAACAAAAATATACAAAAATGCTAACATAAATGCTACATAGGTTAATCATTAGCCTTTCAAGTGTGCATATTTTAACGTTAAAACATATCTGCAGCACTATGCCGCCCCGACTGCGGCGGCGGCGGCGGCGGCGCGGGCGCGTGCGTGGCGCCCAACATGTGCCGCTGTCCCGGCGGCGTGGAGGCGCCCTCCTGCGGCGGCGCTGGCGGATATCCTTATCCTGGTTTGTATATCCTTGTGTTTTGTTATGTATTGGATTTGATATAATAGTGAATAATAATAACAGTGAAATATGTTATTTATATTAATATTTTTTTTTATATTTAAGTAATTGAAGTTATGATATGCACAAGATTTTAGTTTAACATTTTATTTTTTATCTATAGGATTAAATAGATTTTTTTTACAAAATTGTATCTTTTATTTATAGTTAGGTGATTGATAAAGTGATCCATGTTCGAGGTTTTTGCGTCAGATTTTTATTTATATGTATTCTTATAATTTTGCATATTTGAAGAACATTATAAATATATATTTTTGTTATGAAAATATTTTTAAGCAATAAGAGCTACTAGAAAGTATGGTTAAAGATTTTTATTCAGATATATATAATTAACATTGTTTTTGTTCGTGTAGCGCGAACGCGTGGTGGGTGTCGTCGCATTTGTATGAATGGCGGGACGTGCACTAACGGCACGTGCGCATGCGCCCCCGGTTGGAGTGGTGAATTTTGTACTGAACGTAAGTATTCATTTTTTATTTATTTATGAATAAACTTTACTTGTTTAATTGTTTCTTAATTATGTTATATTATGAGGCCATTGCATCATGTATTTGTTGTGGGTCGATTCTCATTCGATATATTTTTTTTTAGCTTCTCTCTTGTATCCCGCACACAGCAGGGTAGGCAGAGGGAACCTAGTGTTAAGCCACTCCGTTCCTCACGCACCGCTAAATTCGAAGGCATTGCGTGTTAAGGGGCGGAACTTAACGCCGCGCTTTGTCTCGATACCAGAGCACAGAAAATGGAAATATTAAATATTTCCACTCCTTGAGTGGGAATCGAACCCACAACCAGTCGTTTACAGTCACACGCTTGTGCCACTGCGCCACGAGTGGCTCCATATTTGTATAATTATATTTTCCCTTTTCTTGACAAAGTAGTAATGTCTTAAAAAGTTTTCTCAGCTTATTATTCTTTGGAGAATAAAACGAGAAGCTAAAAAATATATATTAAAAATATTTATGACTCATCTGAAATACATTCAATTCAGAATATTAATAACTAAGTACAATATGAATACAAGTAAAGTATTGTTCGTTTCCCAGCGATCTGTCGCGAGCCGTGTCTGCACGGCGGGCGCTGCATCGCGCCGGACCGCTGCGTGTGCTTCCACGGCCTGTCGGGCACGCGCTGCGAGATCGACCGCCGGACTGGTACGTCACTATACGTCTTTACCTTTGTTTAAATATATTAGCGTGTTCTGTTATTGGTAAGAGTGTTTAAATTTATAGTGTAAAATAAAAATATTATTATCAATAAAAAAGGAAGGAAAAATCTGAAAAATCATCACGTTTTTAATTTCGCTAAAGGTCATTTTGCAAAGTCGAAATCGCGATCCTTTAATTTTTTCAAAAATTTGATCGAATGAAACAAAAGAACGGCTTGATGGATTTAATCGAAACCTTGTGGGGTTTTTGTGAATATATTGAAATGTAAAACGCACAGTCAACATTACCAGTTTTCTTAATATATCCAACTTATCGCCTGATTTTCCCAAAAGCCACAAAAGTCCTTTTTATAATTAATGTAAAGAAAAAAATATATGTTTTTTTCAAAAATCCGTAGCTGGTTTTTATGGGAAATTTACTGAATATTTTAAAATACTCGTTACATTCCTTGTGCGATCAACGGTTACTGAGATATTTATGGTTAAAGACAAAAAGATCCTTTTCCAATCAGAATTAACTAATTGCTTTTAACATTTTAAAGTGTTATTTTAGGAAATTGAAAAAAGAAATAAAATTTTTAGAAAATTTTCTATAAAGTAACGGTTAATGCATGCATGTATTCAGACCCTGCGCGGGGTATCGGAGACCGTTCAAGCGCTCCGACTAATAAATCATGCGTACTACTGGCTGTGTCGAAATTCATATGTTTTTATATTCCAACTTACAAAATAACAGTTCCATTTCGAAAAACGCACAGGTTCTAAGTTGAATTGCATTTAAATTTTTATACGTTTTCTAAAAATATCTTTTTCTAATGTATTTATTTTTTATGTGTCCAACAAACTGGCTCGAAGGACCATTTCTAAGTAAAAATATAAACATTGTTATATTTATAACTATGTGTAAACAAGTTATAAGGTATAGGTATGATTTCAGATAACAATAACAATGCCTTTTAATGCTCATAGTTACATCATTTTTCCTATTTTAATATTATGCTATATTGTCTTTCTTTGTAAAACCGCAAATAAACTATATTTTGTAATTTTTAATTACTGTGAATTGTTGGTTGTGAGGATGCCGTAAGTTTTATAAATAATTATTTTTCTTAAAATATACTATATATTTATATTTCAAAGAATTGTATATGTCCTTAGGATAAAAAAATACGTATTAAAATAAAAAAAAATATATGTCTAATTTATATGACAATTTAAAGGGTAGTAGTGCACATGGGTCCTTCAAACACACTAGCAAATTAGACATAGTGTTTGTTGTTGTAATTTTGTTACAAATTACTTTTAAATTTTTTTGAAGTGTTGTTCACAAACTTAGGTTATTGAAAAAATGTTTCTTACAATTTTCAATATACACGACACTTTGAAAGACGCCTAAATGATAAATTGTACATGTGAGTGTGTGTGAGTGCGTGTGCGTATGCATGTACGTGTGCGTGTGCGTATGTTTATGTATATTGTACATGTGTTGCCCAGGCCCATGCTACACGGACACGCGCGGCGCGCTGTGCACGGGCGCACTGGAGGGCGTCGTGTGCACCAAGCAGCTCTGCTGCGCCACCGTCGGCGTCGCCTGGGGACACCCCTGCGAGCGCTGCGGGGACCTGGACTGCGCGCCCGGCCACCTGCGCAACTTGCGCACCGGCGAGTGTCAGGTACGTGGGGGGAGGGGGGACCTGCGAGCGCTGCGGGGACCTGGACTGCGCGCCCGGCCACCTGCGCAACTTGCGCACCGGCGAGTGTCAGGTACGTGACGTACGCGAGGGGACCGCGTCAGGCATGTGCGCCGGCGAGTGTCAGGTATGTAGGGGGAGGGGGGTACCTGCGCACGGAGGAGTGTCAGGTATGTTGCGAGGGGACCGTGTCAGGCATGTGCGCCCTGCGCGACCTGTGCGCCGGCGAGTGTCAGGTATGTGTGACGCGTGGACATCTGTGCAACCTGCAGACGCGCGAGTGTCGGATATGTGGGACGTGGGGAGGACGGGGTGGCGCGACACCATGTGACGTTGTGTGGCGCGCTGTGGGACCATGTGGCGCAATGTGACGCGGCGTGACGCGGTGTGACGCGGCGTGACGCGGCGTGACGCGGCGTGACGCGGTGTCAGAAATGTGATAAGGTGTTGAGTTCCAAACTTGTTTACTAGTCACTAGTTGGTTAACTGATGATATTTTCGTCATGTTATAGTTCATGTAAGTACTTTTTTGGCTCTATTTAGTGATATTTAGTAGATACATGTAGTGGATATTGATGGCTTTTTATGATGGCAATTAGTAGCCAAGATTCATCATAATACAAGTCATTTTTTTAAAAGGTAAACAATTATTTAAAAGGTATACAAAAAAGATAACATTTTTTTTTAAGTATAGTAATACAATCGTGAACGTGAAATTTGATACATTTATAGAGAACCATTAATATTTTTCAAAGTGTTATATGTAGTTTGTGAGCTGCTGCTTAAACCATCCTAAACTAAACAGACTTAAAACAACAATTGTCCCATTAAATCACATATATATTCTAATGATTAATGATATTAATAATGTAAATGAATGTACCTAACCAATGAATTACGTGTTATCAGGATATAGACGAGTGCCTGGCGGTCCCGGGGCTGTGCGAGGGCGGCAAGTGCGTGAACTCGGTGGGCTCGTTCTCGTGCGAGTGCGCGCCCGGACAGCGCCGACACCGCCTCAGCAACAACTGCGAGGACATCGACGAGTGCGAGGACCCCGATATATGCCCCGTTAGTATACACGTGCATATATATATGACCAAATTGGAATTAACCATCAAATTCTACTAATTAAATATTAACAATCGATCATTAGTTTGTTCGAAAATTGTTAATTCATTGTTAATTGTAGTGTAAAAAGTAAAAGTAAAAACTGGGAAATTTTGATGATATTTAAGTGATTTCCTCACAGACAAATAATGAATTGTTGTTAATTGCAATTAAATTTTGCTTAAGAACGACGCACAGACATACAGGCATAAATAGTCACACATATATACACTTATATGTATATAGACTGTCTAGTCTTAAACTGAACGCCTCTCTACTGTACTATACATGTACAAAACCGCAACACGCACACACACACACGCACACAAATTATGTGTTGCAGCATTTCTACATTAAAACAGACAAATTTATTTTAAAAATAGATAAACTATACACACATATACACATACATACACACTAATTAACAATACATACCTGTAAATTAGAAGTTATTAGTTACTTCTTCTAATACAACAACATTTTATATTTAAAAAGTTGATGGAAATTAGGTTTTTTAATTTCTTTAACTCATTAGGAATATGTATGTCAATATTAGTTTATAAAAAAGCTTTTATTTAATTTTGTTATTAAATAATGTTTTTAATTTTTGTGTGTAGAACGGAAAATGTGTGAACACGGAAGGAGACTACTACTGCCTATGTAACCCTCATTTCATTCCGAGCCCGGATAAGAAGTTCTGTATAGGTGAGTTTATTATTGTAATCGTACTTTAGTTTGTAAAAAAATTAAATTATAATATTTTTTAATTTAGTAAATTCTTACAATGATTATTATTTTTTTTCTAGTTTTATTTTTTAGATATATTATGTATATCCTATTATTTTTAATTAAAACAAGGTCTTTGTTTTATATATTATTATATACATAATTTTGGTGCTGAAATTAATTTTACAAAATGTATCTGCATTTTACATGATATGAATGTTTCGGCACAGACGGCCGCGTGAGCAGCTGCTTCACGTACCTCGGCGAGGCGGGCCAGTGCGCCGACCGCCTGCCCATGCCGCTGTCCAACCGCGACTGCTGCTGCGGGTACAACATGGGCCGCGCCTGGGGCGACCTCTGCGCGCCCTGCCCGCCCCGCGGCTCGGGTACCACACACCACCACCTACCTACTACCACTAACTATCCCCTACTACCACCAACTATCACCAACTGCCACTAATTACCACCCCTACCACTCACCAGCATCACACGACTCTAACATTACTGTCACCGACTACCACCAGCCACCAGCACTTACCATTACCACCGCTATTACCACGAACACTAACACTTACCTCTAAGGACAACTCGACAATGGCACTACCACAACTATCCGATGCCACTTCTGATTGATCTTTGACCACACAATTGTATATTTTTGCTTGGTCCTTTTGAGATGTTATAATGATACCCTACAGCCTTCCTGTCTTTATAAATATATCGCACTTTTATAGTTTTATCTTTGAACTTGACTACATTTTTTATAAGTTTTAGGACTTTTAACATTTTATTTGTATTATATTTAATATTATATGTAGTCTGGGGTTAGTTCATAATTTTACATTATGTAGTCTGGGGTTAGTGTGTTTTTATATTTACTTCTATTTTATTATATTTTTTTTCATTAGGTTAACTTTATGAATACTTAAATAAATTATTTTAATTACTCCGCCCTGGTACCTAAGATTTAAATGCTACAACTCAACACATAATATCTCAATTTCGTATCGAAAGTGAAGAACATAGTGTCTTTTAACTAGATTCTTTCAGACGTCCTTCCTATTCAAAAAAAAAAGGTAAACCTGTTCAATTAATTAATCCAACCATATCACAAATTCCAGCTGAATGGAGTCACCTATGCGGTGGTGGTCTCGTTCCACCTGACTGGCGACGCAACGACACGCACGGCATCGGGGGAGGGGGCGTTGGGGGAGGGGGACTGGACGCGCAGCCTATAGCCAAGATAAATGAGTGCATGCTGAGGAGTGGCATATGTGGACTGGGCAACTGTATTGATAAGGATATTGGGTAATAACATGTTTTTAGATAGTGCTTTTTGTTGTATTTCTATTTTTTTAATTTGTGAATAAGAGCTTAGAATGTTGAAAGTATTGGATAATATTTTTTTATGTATGTGTAATTTTATTTATGAGAACTGTATATAGCGTAATCCTGTTTTGACCTGTTTTTTTCCTGGTGTTAAGGGACATTATCTCTTATTAGTTTTGTAAATTCTTTAAGGGATTTGTATGCTAAATTTTAGTTTGTTGCGTTCACTAGATTCGACTGTTAGCTGTACGTTACGTTATTCAATAAAGCAAGAATTTTATGCGTGTAGAGATTTAATTCAGATAGATTTTACATAAATATGTAAAATCTATCTGAAATACATCTCTACACGCATAATATTCTAATAATATAAATATTATATTAAAAATTCTAATTCTAAATAAATATTTACACGAACTAGTTGGTTTTGTTTTTCCGAAGTCTGAAAGGCATTTTAAGAATTTTTGGGCTGTTATAAGGAGGCTTGAAAGTCTAGACATAATGTCATGAAATACAATTTCAATTTGTCTAAAAATTCAATAATAGCTCTTTTCACATATAATTATTCAGTATAATATAGTATTAAGACTATTGGACATGTTTGCAGTTACCAGTGCGAGTGCTGGGACGGCGCGGAGTCGGCGGAGCAGGACGGCAACCCCACCTGCATCGACGTGGACGAGTGCGCGCTGCAGTACTGCAAGGGCGGCGTGTGCGTCAACAAGCCCGGCGGCTTCGAGTGCAGGTATATTCTTTTTTAAACATTTATTTTTTTTAACACTTTTGAAGTCACCAGTCCCCCAGATGTTGTAAGTTCAATTCTCACTCGAGGTATTGTAATATTTCATTTTATTCGCTCTGGTGTCCTAATAAAGCGCGGCGTTGGCTTATCAATGATCAACTGAGATGAAAATACATAACTGAACGGTGTCCAATACACGCAGGGTTATTTTATATCTTGCTGCTTTAAAACTTTGAAACGTTTTTAAAAAATATTTGTAAATTATTCTATATAATTCTTGTTATTTTATGTACTTTTATTTACAGATGTCCTCCAGGCTTCGATCCAGTCGAGAATGGATTACGATGTAGCGATAAAAACGAATGTGAAATGACGAACGGCGGGATGTGCACCAACGGTGTCTGCGTCAGCGTCGGCGACGGGTTAGTATGACAATTGTAGTGAGTTGAAAGCGCTGTGAGTAACGTACATGATTGACATTTGTGCTTTCACACTATATACTATCAGGTACCTAATTAAAACACCTTGGAAATTAAATTCTCACTCCACTCTATTTCATGTGTAACTGTTAGTAATAAATTTGTCACTTTTAATTGGTTTAAAAAAAGAAGTTTGGCTGAGTTTCTTGCAAATTATTTGATGTTCAAAAAAATGAAGCATTTTGAATAAAATGATAAGACTTTGTCTCTGACTATAATTTAGATTCGAATGCCAATGCAACCCCGGCTACGAGGCGACAGAGACGGGGCACGCGTGCCGCGACGTGGACGAGTGCGCCGACAACCCGCGCGTGTGCCGCCGCGGCCGCTGCCGCAACACGCCCGGCGGCTACCACTGCGCGTGCGAGCCCGGCTTCGCGCGCTCCGCCGCCGGCTACTGCGCCGACGTGGACGAGTGCGCCGACGCGGGCCGCTGCGCCGGCGGCCGCTGCGTCAACACCGACGGCTCCTACCAGTGCGTGTGCGAGGCCGGCTACCGCGCGTCCGCCGAGCGCGCCGCCTGCGCCGACGTGGACGAGTGCGCCGAGCTGCAAGTGTGCCGGAATGGAAGGTGTCACAACTCGCCCGGATCGTTTCGGTGCGAGTGTCTGCCTGGGTTTACGCTTAGTAACGACGGCCGCACCTGTCTAGGTAACCACTCGTAATATTGTATTAAATACCCATTTTACCTGTAAGAACGCAATTCCTCTCCGCTGCAAAGTAGCATGATAAAAGGCGAGTGAACCAGTAATTTGGTGGTAGCATATTCATTCTCCGATTGACTCACAGTCACTATCATGGCAAAAACTAATAGCAAAATATCTGAGCCGGCAACGCATTCACAACTCCTCTAATATTGTGAATGTCTATAGCCAAAAGTTACCATTAGGAGGCCGTTTTGCTGATTTGCACGCTGCGTCCTGCATACAACAGGGTAGTTAGAGGGAACCTAGTGTCCGTTTCATTCCTCAATTTCCGCCGAATTCTGAAGGCATTATGTGTTAAGTGGCGGAACTTAACGGCGTGTTTTATATCGACACCAGAGCGAAGAAAATGAAAATATTAAATGTTTCCACTCCGGGAGTGGGGATCGAACTCACAACACTTTGTGCCTCTGCGCTACGACTGACCCCCATAAATAAAAATAAATAATATAAACTATTATAAATAATATAATATATTATTTATTTCAGACGAAGTACAAGATTTATGTTACGAAAAATTCGAAGAAGGCCAATGTTCCGGACCCGGGACCAGCCCTGTTACTCGATCTCAATGTTGTTGTAGTGCTAGTAAAGGTAATGTATTACGTTTGATTATGTGATATTTTTTGAATATTTTGAGTTGTTAGGATGAGTGATGGAAAGCGAAGTTTTTACTGGTCAAAAGTGTGTTTCGATGAAATTAATCTGCTCCTAAGCTATTAGGAGTAGGAAGTTGAAATATAGAATAGACAATCGGTAGTTGTAATTATTTCCACTAATGTGACTGTAACATTCAAAAAGTTCCATTTGCACACTGAATACTATGCGATTTTTGTTTAAAATAACATTAAAAGTTTGACTGTTCGCTGACTTGCCCCAACTTGGGTGGGACCGTCCTAGTACTATCAATAATGTTTACTATTAACAGGCCTGACCCTCGGCTGGGGCGTATCCTGCAAGGCGTGCCCCGCGCCCGGCTCGGACGACTACGCCGCGCTGTGCCCGGCCGGCGCGGGCAAGGACAACGGCGGCGCCGACATCAACGAGTGCACGCAGGTGCCCGGCGTGTGCGCGCACGGCACCTGCGAGAACCTGGAGCCCGGCTACCGCTGCCTGTGCGACGCCGGCTACCGCACCGACGCGGCCGGCGTGTGCCGCGACGTGGACGAGTGTGACATGCATCAGTCGGTTAGTGTACTGTTCACGCTGTACCCCGCACACAGCAGGGTAGGCAGAGGGAACCTAGTGTTAAGACACTCCATTCCCCGATGAATTCGGAGCCATTGCGTGTTAATTGGCCGAATTTAACGCTGCGCTTTGCCTCAACACCAGAGCGAATAAAATAAAAATGTTAAATATTTCCACTCCTCGAGTCGGAATGACACCTCAGTCTACTTATGACCATGGACTATTGTGAAATGTGCAAAACGGAAGTTTTTCTAGAAATGTATTTTCGCATATATGCGACTAATCCGGTTAAAAAACGGTTTCTTTTCAAAATACTGTATCCTTCACTACGTGTGCAGCGTGTAATTTTTCTTTTTTCATTTCATTTCGAATATGTAATATACGGTTGGCCAGAGTGGCTTCGAAAATTACTGGGTTTTGGAGAAGCTGAGCTATATGAGCTCTGACCTTTACTTGGCTTAGAAACGTTGTTTAACGCTCATTATCAATAATTGAGCCAAATCCGAAATCTACAACCTTAGCAACCTAAGCAGATCAGTAAATTTATTGAATATATAACCTTTTGATTGGTTTCTTTTTCTCTTAATTTTATTTTAATTAAAAAAATGATTTATCTAAGATTGCAGTTTTTGGATTCGACTCAATTATTGAGTTTGGGGGCTACTTTTCTTCGCTCAGTCCAATCTAATCAAGTGACTGTACATAACGTCTCCGTATTCCAGTACTGCACGGGCGGGCTGTGCCGCAACACGCCGGGCAGCTTCACGTGCGTGTGCGCGGCGGGCACGCGCTACGACGCGGACGAGCAGCTCTGCCGCGACGTGGACGAGTGCGAGGGTGAGCTCTCCTACGCGGAGTACGACCGCGGGGACATCCCGTCCGTGCGCCTGCGCGCAGGTTACCCACACATATGGACACCCATATCGCCTGCCTAAGCTGCATTGGAATTCTTTATCATTATTATATTTGAGTTTTATGTTAGTGGGAGATACTAATGGAGGGATGGAGGGCGGGGCAAGGACAGCGTCATTACTAATCAATACTAATCAGTAATGATTGTGGGTTCGATTCCCAGTTAGTGATTGTATTTAAATGTTTATTTTTTCGTTCTGGTAGCTAAGATAAAATGCGGTGCTTATTTCCGTCACTTAATAAGACTTCAAGAAGTAAGTGGAGTGAATTAGCACTAATTCCTTTTTCACTACTACCCCCATGTGCGGGAGAAAGCGGGAAGCTGCTTTAAAATATAAATGATTTTGCTGATGTTTTGGGAATAGTGTATATGTTGGTATACATACAAATTTGGGAGTCATGTTAAAAGATATAAGTCATCCATTTGGTTCAAATCCATACGCCTGTGACATATTAATTGTTTTAAAAAAAGTCATTTAACATACCACGCAATCGATACCATTGCACTGCTTACGGCAAAATCATTTTAATCAAAATTAATATTAGCAGTTAATATCAAAGATGTATAAATAAAATCTAAATAAAAACAATTCAGTTACAATTGTTATTTAAATATTACATACTAAGTAAAGTAATCTAATTACTTTGGTAAAATATTCCACTTAACGTAGGATTAATTGAGGCTTTTATCTGTTTTGTATTTACATTATCTAGTCAACTTTTTTCATCCTCTGTATAACCTGACTAGCGAAATGAAAACAAAGAAATTTAGAATAAACAATTTCCAGGCGGGAATCGAACCCATAATCATTTTGTTAGTTGAACACTCTTTAAGTAGACCACGATGGTGTCAGTAGACAGTAGAAACAGTAGCAAGTACATAACGTGTATATATGTGTGCAGAACAATCCAACCCGTGCGACAACGGGCGCTGCATCAACTCGCACGGCAGCTACGAGTGCGAGTGCGAGCACGGGTTCGTGCTCGACGCCTCCGCGCAACACTGTCTTGGTAACTATACTACCTTTAATTTATTGTATTAAATCACCTTTAAATATTCTTTTAATGCTTAGATTGTTATGTTTGATATTGTGTTTTGAATAATTGTTTAAGAAGTCTCTATAGTGTGGTACTCGAGCACATTATCACTTTGTTATATGTATTTTTAATAATATGGCGTATTTTAAAGTTAAATTAATGAATGTTTAAAAATTTATTAAAATTAATTAATGCTTAAAAGAATAAAATTTAGGACAATTTATAAGAGGCGCGGGTTCAATTTCTGTTGTGTGTTTAATATTTTGTACGTTTTTCTAATAGACTTTATTCTTTAAATATTTCATATACTTAAAAAAAATAATGCATAAAAAATTACAAGAGAGGTGTCAAGGGACACCCGGTTGGAACGAAGTTCTTTTTGATTAATTAGTGAAGAAGTTGTAATATTTTTTTTTTATTATTAATTATTAATTTATTAGCGGCCCGCTCGTGAACTGTTTCGGTATATTGCATCCCTCGGTGGTGGATTTTTGAAAAATAAAGTAGCCTATTTTTAACCTTGGATTATCCACTATATATATGCAAAAAATCATTACCATCGGTCAAGTGGTATAGATTTTTCATATAAACTTTCATCCCCTATTTCAACCCTTTAGAGGTTGATTTTTGAAAAACTAAGTAACCTATATTAGACCCAGTCATTTTTACTACTTTTATTCTAAATTTCATCTAAATCGGATCAGTAGATTAGCCGTGAAAGCGTGACAGACAAACACACAGACATTCGCATTTATAATATAAGTATGGATTTTATTATCAATTATTATTAGTTAAATTTATTAAATTATAATTTATTACATTTATTATTAATTAGAAATGAAAATATCTGGTTTGCTTTCTATAACAGAGAGAGAGAGAGAGAGGCAGACAGAGAAACATGCGCACGCCGCACAGCTTACAATACAGTTACTATAGCAAAAAGTGTCATAACAACTATTCGTGAGATTTTCTCTGTCTAGCCCCCATTCAAAACGCGCGATAAGGAACTTCGTTCCAATAATAAACATATGATTATGTACACAGACAACCGCCGCGGCTCGTGCTGGCGGCGCGTGGTGGACGGGCAGTGCGAGGCGGCCGCGCCCGCCACGCTGCTGCGCCAGGAGTGCTGCTGCAGCGTGGGGCTCGCGTGGGGCAGCCCCTGCGAGCCCTGCGACCCCGAGCACTGCCCCTGCCCGAAGGGGTTCGCGAAGGTACTTACAACTTATATTTTTTCCTGTTACTACATATATAGTTTTGCTTGTAGTTATAGTTTTGCTTCTGAAAGTAATTTGTTTAGTTTTGTGATTAAAATGTATTAGGAAATAGCTTGATTGATAAAGTATGGTTAATTACTTTGGTATCACCTTTATCAATTAATTAAGAATATATTATTGTTTGTACAGTATTGCTTCAGAAAGTAAATTGTTGAATTTAGTTTGTAATTTGCTAATACTTCTTGTATTAGCAAATAGCTCGATTAATAAGGTGTGGACAAAATGTTATCATCTTACATAATGTATGTTGTTATATGAAAATATTAGTGATCTGTGTACCCGTGCCAGCAGCAGGTGATGTTTTACATAAATTTTTGTCCTCTATTTCAGATCTTTAGGGTTTTTGAAAAAAAAATTGTATTATATAAATATTTCATACATTCTTTACATCGATCGTCTTCCTGACAACATTTTAGGAATAGGGTGAAGCAGTTAAAAATTTTCATACAAACTTTTATTATTTCAACACTTAAGTTTTGTTAAAAATAAATGTTTAATCATTTTAACTTCATATTTCGTCTAAATCTAACCAGTAGTTTAGCTGTAAAAAATTAACAGAGAGACAAAGAGATTTTTGCATTTATAACATTAGTATAGATTGTAATAACGAATATCTTTTATTTTCTTTTATTCTCGCTGTATCCCGCACACAGCAGGGTAGGCAGAGGGCGCCTAGTGTTAAGACGCTCCGTTCCCCACTTTCCGCGTAATTCGGAGGCATTGCGTGTTAACTGGCGAAACTTAACGCCACGTTTTGCCTCGACACCAGAGCGAAGAAAATGAAAATATTAAATATTTCCACTTCTCGAGTGGGAATTGAGTCCACAACCAGTCGTTTACAGTCACACGCTTGTGCCACTGCGCCATGACTGGCCAAATATGTGCATAATAAAAATATAACATTAATTGATATGGTGTGTACATGTGTGTAGTTGGACGGCTCGACGTGTCGCGACGTGGACGAGTGCATGCTGGACCCCGACCTCTGTATCGGCGGGGAGTGCGTCAACACCGACGGCTCCTACCGCTGTGATTGTCCACCTGGACTTACACTCGACCCTACTGGTACGCATAGCTGTGTTTTTATAATATTATAAAATTTATGAAACTTTGTAATTTACTGATATATTTGCGTAAACTTAAACTTACTTTTTTTTCTAAACTTTTTTAATATATTACTTATATTTTATTTAACTTTACGATTTATCTCAATAACCAAAAAGAGCAGAGTTACAAATGCTCATTGCTCCGTTTCTAATCGGCCACTGTTTTTTAATGTGTTCAAATTATCTGAACACGTTCTTTGTAAAGTAATATCTTGACTAGACAACCATATAATAAGAGTTAATAAGTGACTTAAACACAAGAAACCGTACTTAATGGAGTCATAAGTATTTGTCTCTCACCGTCTCTTACCATTAAATACCGTGTGCAAGTCCATATCTATTGTAACTACGTTCCAACCTTTCAAGTGTTCATCACGCACTCTGATACAACTGTAATATAAGTAATTTATGTCTGTGTGTGCGCAGGTAACCGCTGCATCGACACGCGGCGCGAGCAGTGCTACTCGTCGTACGTGGGCGGGCGCTGCGCCGGCGCGCTGTCGGCCGTGCGCCGCGCCGTGTGCTGCTGCTCCGCGCTCGGCCGCGCCTGGGGCGACGCGCGCTGCGAGCCCTGCCCCAAGCGAGGTACCACACGCCGACCCGACACTGTACAGCTGTTACAGCTCACTGTACATGATTGTGGAAATATCTATCTATCTATCAAAACAAAAAGTATGGCAACATACAAAATCTCGATTTGCGACGAAAAGTAAGGGAAGGTATATTTTGATACTAGGTCCTCTTTTCCTACATTGCTATAGGTGAAAAACTGTGAACTTTTTAACATATTTAAAGTGTTATTTACACGCTTAAAAAATTGGAAAAATTATTTAGAAAACGGATAAAAATTTGAACGCAGGGGGATTCGAAAGTTCGAACGCACGGCTTAGCGGTCAGAGCGCCATCCAGACGTTCGGACGTTGATTGTGATTGTTTAATATCTTTTTCAATCGTGAAACTGTAAAAAAAAATACATATATAAATTCGAATACAGGAACCGACGCATACCGAAACCTATGCATCGCCGACGTCGTCGGACCGCCCACGTGGGAACGTCCGGGCGGCGAGGGCGGCAACCGCACCGACATGTGGGGGCAGGGCGGCGGCGTGGGCGGCGTGGGCGGCGGCGTGGGCGGCGGCGGCGACCTCGTGGGCGGCTGGGACGCCGACTCGCACTCGCTGTGGGGCAACGGCTCGGGGCCGGCGGCGGGGGCGGGCTGGCCCGGCGCGCCCGCCCTCGTGCCGGGGCAGATGGAGGTCAACGAGTGCGCCGCCTTCCCCGGCCTGTGCGGGCCCGGCAGGTGCAAGAACATGCTGGGCACCTTCACGTGTGAATGTTTTCCGGGTTATGAGAAGGTAGTTGGTTTGGATTATTCTTGTATGGGTTACTTTATACTCCTCTGTAGAGCAGTATAAACTATACCTACTACTACACCTACTACTATACTTACTTCTACATCTACTACTATACCTGTATGTATAGTCAATTATTTAAGTATCTACTTAATTTTGAATTTCAAAAATCTTCGTGAATTTCAACATTTAGAGTATTTAGAGTAGTATGATCCGTGTAGAAGACTAGTGAGATAGAACTTAGAGTCAATACCCTACGTTCGCCACTTTTCGAAATATTGTATGTTGGTTGGCGAAAGTTAATGCCATTTTTTGTCTCGTTAATACGAAATAAAAATACTTAAAATTTAATCATCCTCCCTAAGTCGAACTCACAACCAATCGCACTTCCATATGCCGTCATACTGCGCCATAATCACTTCCATAGATTATACAGTTGATATATAAATTAAAAAAAAGAGTTTTTATTATTAAAATATCATTTTAATAATAATTGTACATTTATTCCAGGACTCCAAAAACCACACGTGCGTGGACGTGAACGAGTGCGAGATAGTAGACGGGGTGTGCGGCGCGGGCGAGTGCCGCAACACCGAGGGCGGGTTCTCGTGTCGGTGTAACGCGGGGTATACTAATGACGACCTCTCCAAAGTCTGTGTTGGTTAGTTGGGAATTTTTAGTTGTTTAGTTGAGGTTATATCTTATATGCAAAAAAAGAGATGAAACTTTACGTGTGATTATTTGTATACTTTAAGAAGTCGTATTATTTAATTAAATATTTAGTGTCAAAACGTTTTGTTGTTTTCTTAAAATTCAGGATATTACATTTTGTTACCATCATTTCAAAAAATTGAATTGAAGAATATTTGAGGAATTGACAGACTGCGTTATAATCCCTAAAATATTTTTCAATTATTTATTTAATGAAAAGTTTAGATAAAGAGTTCAGGCACACCTGATTTAGTCAATTTCAGAAACTTGCCATATGACTTTTAGCTTAAGTCCTAACCTATTTCCATTTATACGTATCTTGATGACACTACCCTCAACTCGACAGACGTGAACGAGTGCACAGAGAACCCCTCCCTGTGCCGCAACGGGCGCTGCATCAACACGCCGGGCTCGTTCCGCTGCGAGTGCGCGCCCGGCATGGAGCTCGCGCCCGACCGCCTCTCCTGCAAGGACGTGGACGAGTGCTCGCTCACGTCCGGCATCTGCAGCAACGGCGCCTGCGAGAACCTCATGGGCACCTACCAGTGCGTGTGCGACGACGGCTACGCGCAGTCCACCGTCAAGTCCCATTGCGAGGATATTGACGAGTGTGTGGATGACCCGACGCGGTGTCAGCACGATTGTGTTAATACGCCTGGTTCTTATCATTGTACTTGCAAGTGAGTATACCATTGCTTATATATTGTATCTTAACTTACCTCAGCTGAATAGAGAAACAGTTATGGAAGGTGGATAAAATAACATTGGACAGAGGAATATTTGGTATAGATCATCATTCGTCTTAAAATGACACAACATCTTATCCTTATAGGACAGTCGAGGGGCGTTCTATTTTAGAGTAGATGATCTATACCTTAGCTTAGCTGAGATTTTTAACGAAAGTTAGTGCTTATGACGTTATTTGAGTCCCTTAACGTTCAAAAAGACATTTAAAGAAAACGTATAAAAATTTGAACAGCGGGATTCGAACCCGCGCCTCTTGAATACCGTTCAGGCGGTCTCACCACTGAGCCATGCGTTCTACTATCCGCTGCGTCGAATACGCTCCTTATACGCTTTAGTACAGCGGATAGTATTTTCCCAGAATTCTGGAGTTATTGCGTGTTACGTGACGGAATTTAACGCTGCGTTTTGCTTTGATACTGGAGCGAAAAGAATGGAAATATTAAATACTCGTGTGAATCGAGTCTAGTTCATTGAGTCGCGTTTACAGTCATACTTTGTGCGCCTGCGCTATGACTGACCTCAAATAGTGAACAGAGCATGGTTTTAGTATATACAATAGTTTCTTTATTCTTTTCATTTTAGAACAAGACGTGAGGTTAAAAAAGTCGTCTATACGTATCTCTTTTATATAGAAGAGTAGGCAGAAAGTTAAAATTTTTAGGTTCCACAACTTGATAATTACATATTTAAAATTAGAAATAATAAATAATTGAATATAATGTTCCCAGAGAGGGCTGGCACCTCCGCGCGGACGGGCGCACGTGCCGCGACGTGGACGAGTGCGGCGGCGGCGCGCGCGCGTGCGGCGGCGGGCAGTGCCGCAACACGCCCGGCTCCTACCTCTGCACGTGCGGGGAGGGGCTGCTGCCCTCGCCCGACGACGCCAAGCCCACGTGTCTGGACATCGACGAGTGTCAGGATGTGAGTCAGCTTTGCTTGATTAAGCAATCGTTTGGCAAGAAATAATGCTATTTGTTTTATATTGTGACATGTTTTAATATTGTTATTGATAAATTTAGGATACACGAAACATTTTTAGAAAGTACTAAATACAGTTTTATAGGTTTTCTAAAAACTTTTTTGCTGTACTAAATTTGTCAAAATCCATTTTTAATAAATACATACTAACATTTACACAAATTTCAAATGACAATAATTAAGCATTTACTTCACGAACATATATTTACAATACAATTCATCTCCAAAAAATCTTTCTAAATTAAATGTTAAATTAGGTTATTTTAATTCTTCAAACAGGAAAATATTAACAATAACAATTCCCCACCCCCAGATCCCCGATCTATGCGGCGCGGGCGAGTGTCGCAACACGATAGGCAGCTTCGTGTGTCGCTGCTCGGACGGGTACAGCGTGAAGCCGGAGCAGGGCCCCGCCTGCACTGACGACGACGAGTGCGAATTGGGCACTTGTGACTGTGATCCTGCCGCTGATTGTATTAATTTACCTGTTAGTTTTGTTTTGTTTTTTTTTGTGATGAAGTTGCTCTTTTAAGGATTTATGGATGCTATTTAAATAATATAAATATTATATATTACAGTTACGCGGTTTTCCTCGTATAGCGAATTAGTTTTTCGCCCGAAATCAAAACATAGTATGTTGAGTGGCTAAATTCAACGTAGCGTTTTCTCTTAGGGATCGGAGTGAATAAATAAAAATTTAAATATAATTATTTCTATAAAATTTTAATATAATGGGAACCGAACTTAACAACCGTCGCTTTATATTGTCAGATCCCGTGCCATTGCGCCATGACGACCTATTTATTTATATTCTAATTAGAAATTAGAAGATCATTGTGTGGTAGTGGGGATAGCATTTGACTGTAAACGCGCTGGTTTTGGGTTTGATATTTACTAGGAGGAATGATATATTTAATTGGCTTTTATTTGGATTTTTTTTATTTCTTTGGCACTAGTAAGAATACAAATAACTGTGCTAAGCTCTTTCACTTAATATTTTATATGTCAGTTTTGGACGGCTAGTGGAGAAGTTAGGATTATAGAAATTACCCTTTGACTACCCTATATATACCCTATGTGGGAAAAAATGTGAAGTTGATTACAAAAATAATAAATATTTAAGTATACATAAGCGTTATGAATATGTAAACGTGTGTATTCGCAGGGCTCATTCCAATGCCGCTGCCGCGACGGCTGGCGCGGCGACGGCGCCTCCTGCGAGGACGTGGACGAGTGCCTCAGCAACAACGGCGGCTGCCACCCGCGCGCCGCCTGCCGCAACACGGACGGCTCCTTCCTGTGCCTGTGCGACACCGGCTACAAGGGCGACGGCTACGCCTGCCTCGACATCGACGAGTGCGCCAACGACCCCACGCTGTGCGAGAACGGCCACTGCGCCAACACGCCCGGCGCCTACGAGTGCGACTGCGACGTCGGGTTCGCCAAGGCGCCCGACGGGAAGTCCTGTCTCGGTGAGTGGAGCTCGCTTACATGTCGTCTCCTACCACCAACTTACTGGGTTACACATATTACAGTCCGGTTCCCAGCAGCGAAGAAGAGTTGTATTAGTAACCCGTCTCCCTATGAAGGAAACCTAGAGGAGCTGGTGACGTCACATTTTTGATCTTGACACAATTTCACTTAATTTTGCGGCATATAAATAAATATAATTATATTTACATTACTCCGGCTAGCGCTTCACTGATTTTAAGTTGGCTGCGAGCACAACCATTTTTAGGTGTTGGTCCTTCTGTGACACTTGCCTTTTCCTTGATAATTGTTGCACAACTTAACTAATATCTCTGTGTTTCTACAGACATGGACGAGTGCGCGACGTTCGACAACGTGTGCGTGTTCGGGCGCTGCGTCAACACCTACGGCATGTTCAAGTGCATCTGCGACAAGGGATACCAGTCCGACAGCGTCGACGATCGTAAGTTCTATTGCTTTACTGTATTGTATTTAATTATTATGAAAAAAAAAACAAGTTGGTTATAGGTTCATAATCTGCTCAAAACAGTGGTACCATGTAGAGTCTGACTGTAAACGTAGTGATTATAAATACATATAACTTGTAGGACTGTTTATTTTAATTTATTGTCATTTTTAATGCTTTTGTTAGATAAAGGGCTGTATTATGTTGTGTCATGTATCGAATTCCAGAGAAAAGGGGAGAAAAGTGGTAAAGTGGAAAATCGGAAATGAACTTCTTGGCACAAGTTTATTTCTTAGTACCCTGTTCTAAAAGAGACTAACGGTTTTAATATTATTTAGGATAAAGTTAATACAAAAGCTTCTAAAATCTGGTTATACTAATTAAATCTCTTATATGACAGTGATGCCGGGCTTCAACTGCACGGACGTGGACGAGTGCAAGTCCCCGCAGTCGTGCCAGTACGGCACGTGCGTCAACACGCAGGGCTCCTACATCTGCCGCTGCCCCCCCAACTACGAACTCGTCTCGGATGGGACCGCCTGTTTCGGTAACTATTATTATTTATATTTATTAAATATGTTAAGTGTTATGCGCTTACTTAGATATAATATTAAACACACGCACGCAAACTAATGCTACTATGTTAAAATTTTCGTACATTTTTTTATACTAAATCCATAAATACATATTAAAATTATTGAAACATTATTTTTAGTAAATAAAATGTTTACAGACATTATACATTGTATTATTCTATTCATTGGGTTCTTGTTAAAGGAATATTTATACGTGAAGGTAAAACAGTTGACCCTTTTTACGATAATTTTGCAAATGGTTGAGCATGAAATTGGACACATATAAAATTAATATGCTAAATTCATTCCTTCATTCATTAATTAGAAGTAAATTAAATTAATTTTAAAAAAATACACACAATACAATATGTTTGACATATACTTTTGCATGAAACGACAAACTTTGATAAGGTAACGCTTATTTTATGCGTTAAAAGGAATACTAATTACAATACTTTTCTTTACTTATTTAAGTTTTATAATAGTTCAGCTTATAATAATGGATTAATTTTTTTACAGATTCTAGAAAAGCTCGTTGTTATAGCAAAGTGGATTTGCGATCAGGAACTGAGCAATGTCGTGATAGTGATGAGTTGTCTGAAGATGGCACAATGGCGGCTTGTTGTTGTTCTGTCGGTTCGTATACTTTATATAATATAATTAATGTTTAATTATTATTAATAAAGCTCAAATTCGCGTCTCTTGAGTCTAATTCTTAATATTCTTAGTCTAACTATGTACCTTATATGTAGCACTTCTCTTTTTAGATTACTTTTTACCTTACCTTATCTGTACTGTCTTTCTCGTTTTTTACTCTTAAAAAATCGATATATTAACAATATATCGATTTTTTAAGAGTTGTAACTTGTTCAGTTATCATGTAGGTGAGGGAATTACATAAATATTTTAAGTAAAAGAATGCACACTATTATAAGTAAATTGTAATTGTGTACAACGTTCGCTTCCAGTTTAATAAAATAAAAATATGTTTCACACAATTTTTTTTATATTTACAGGTGCTGCTTGGGGTAATTACTGCGATCTCTGTCCCGAACCGGGTTCGGAAGCGTACAGGCAATTGTGTCCTGGTGGACCCGGGTACCAACCTGTTCTAGAACCGGTGAGTATTACTATACTACTAGCTGTTTAAAAACTTGTCTCACATGCCTTAACATGTGTGACGTGACGTAGACATAACATGTGACATAACGTAGATGTGTCATGTGACGTGTGTGTAATATTATTAGTTATATAGTTATATTAAATTAGGTTAGGTTTCATTTTATATTCAAGAAGTTGTGTTAATATTATTTCTTTTTTAAACGATTTTTTTAAATTTAAACATAACAGTCGCACTTTGTGCCTTTTCGCCACTACTGGTTTCAATAGTTAATATTAAGAAAAAGAATTTTAATTAGAAAATCAAAAACCATTCTTTTGGAGTATATTTTATAAACCTTAATCTTATATACTGATATTGTGGAAAAGGGTAATTTATAAAATAAAAAATCTTATCTTTTCCCACAGCCGTCATACGTAGTGACCCTGGCCGACATAGACGAGTGCGCGCAGCACCCCACGCTGTGCGCGCACGGCACGTGCACCAACACGTTCGGCTCGTTCGTGTGCACGTGCGGCGCCGGCTGGGCGCTGGCGGCCGAGCGCGCGCGCTGCGACGACGTGGACGAGTGCGCGCGCGACGTGTGCGGGCCCGGCGTGTGCCGCAACCTGCCCGGCTCCTACGTGTGCCTGTGCCCGGAGGGGTACGTCGCCATGCCCAATGGAAGTGAGTACACATGTACACCTCCCCAACCACCTCTATTTCAGTACTGAACAAGAATGCACTCGAATTTTTTTGAATTTGTTTAGTAGTGTTTAGAGTTTTAGAGATAGGAATGCAAGGGATGAACCGCCGGCGTATTTTATCTATTCAATTAAGTCAATTACTATTCTCGCAGACCATTTACACTTCTTGAGTGTTTGAAGTACAGTCGCGCACAAGAACTTATATGGAGTCGTATTTGATTTATTTTCTATTAATTGCTTTGTGTTAAAGTTTGATTATATAGTTGTATGATTAAACATGCAGTGTTGGTAACAAATCCAAAATCCTGTTAAGCCAGTGGGTTAATGACGATAACATTCACATGAACAAGATATGGATTGAAGTAAAATAAATATTCCTTTTCACTTTATTTGTCTTATCATAGTATTACATATACAAATTAAAGTCGGAAAACGACTCGATGAATTCTGATTTTTAATATAGTATTACAGTCGATTTGACTGATGATACTCGCGCTAAACTAGCAGTGCTTATAATATTAACAAAAATTTTGATACGAGCATTGTCTGTTGTTCACAAATGACATCTGCACAAATATTCTCTACATTGACCCATTACTCATAAACCATTACAACACCTACACATATATACACCATATTATACCGTATATTTTCTACACAGAGGAATGCGTGGACGTGCGACAAAGACAGTGCTACATGGAATGGGACGCGGAATTAGAGCAATGTTCCGCCGCAGTAGGTGTACCTCAGACCAAGTACCTATGCTGTTGCTCAGTGGGCCGCGCGTGGGGTGCGCCCTGCGAAGCATGCCCTGATAAAGGTTCCCCAGAGCATATAGCCCTCTGCGGAGAGAAACCCGGAGAGTACATAAACCCTATGACCAACGAGACGAAGCCTATTGACGAGTGCGATATCATGCCGCAGCTTTGTAAGCCCGGAACATGTCACGACACACCCACTGGTTTTCAGTGTGGTTGTGATCATGGGTAATTATTACTTTTTTATATATTATTTTTTATATGCTTTTTTAGAAAACGTAAAAATTAGGACGCAACAGGATGGACTTGTACTTTGACCGTTAAGCCATGTGCTATACATTCGAACGATGTTTTTCAGTTTCACGATTTTTTTAGACATAGTGGAGTAGTCAAAGAGGATTTAGTGTCAAGACACTCCATCCTCTACTTGAACCCGCAACAATGAGGTTTACAGTGACACGTATTGTGTGTGACAGGTACGAGCACGACAACACGTCGCACCTGTGCCGCGACGTGGACGAGTGCCTGCAGCGGCCGGCGGTGTGCCGCGGCCTGGCGCAGTGCGTCAACCTGCCGGGCGCCTTCCAGTGCCGCTGCCCGCCCGGCTACCGCCTCGCCGCCGCCGCCGACGAGTGCGAGGACGTGGACGAGTGCGCGGACCGGCGCCTGTGCGAGCACGGCGACTGCCGGAACACTGTGGGCTCGTATAGGTTAGTGTACCCCCATCCCCCATCCCCTTACCGGGAACTACCGCCTGTATTAATGGGCAATATAGAAGCCATGGTCAGAGGGCAACGCCCTGGAATCATTTCCCTACTCCCAACAGAGCGAGATGATTATAACCTAAACCTGAACCTGGCCAGTTGTGGCGCAGAGACACAAAGTGTGACTGTAAAGCGGCTGGTTGTAGGTTTGATTCCCACTCCAGAAGTGGAAATATTTAATATTTTCATTTTCTTCACTCTGGTGTGGAGGCAAAGCGTGCCATTAAGTTCTGTTACTTAACACAGAATGCTTCCAGAATTCAACGGTGCGTGGAGAACGAAGAGTCTTTACACTAGATTCTCCTACCCTGCCTACCCTGCTGTGTGTAGGATACAGTGTGAAACTATAAAGAAGTGACAAATGTTTTTTTAATAGAGAAAATAATAGGATGATATTGAAGTGATATAATTTTAACTGTTGAGCTGATTTCATATTTTTAATATATTGTGATGTTAAAATTTTGTGAATATCACTTAAATAAGCACTTAATAACAGAATGTGTCGTAATGGGACAGAGTTTCGGGATCCCTACTTAAACAAATAATCATATTTTTTAGTAATCATTTTTTCGATCTATCCGTTAATAATTCATTTAATATTTCCATCATTTAATAATTCAATACACGAAGTTTTAATTTTTTGGTGAATAGGAAAATATATATATTTTTAACATGTCTAAGTAATAATAGAGAAAAGACCTAAAAAACACATATAATTCTCAAAACTCCAGATGCGAGTGCAAGCCGGGCTACACGCTGCGCGACAACGCGTGCCGCGACGTGGACGAGTGCGCGCGGCCGCGCCCGCTCTGCCGCAACGGCACGTGCGAGAACGTGCCCGGCTCCTACGTGTGCCACTGCGACGAGGGGTTCAAGCCCGGCGCTAACAACGACTGTATAGGTGAGGGCTGCTTTCATATACTATTGTTACTTATTACTAATATACAACTGTTTATCAAAAATGCGATTGTCAATCAACATTGTATTCAATTTTATCGAGTGATATAGTTTTATCGAGTAATTTAAAGTATTCTTTGCAAAAAGAATAGTTTAAATAGTTTTCTTTTAATATTTTATAGTTGTTTGTTCTTTTCTTGTAAACACAAGAAAATTTTATCTAAACAGATAAAGTGAAGATTACACTACACAACATAGTGATATTGTCCTAAAATAATTGATACTTCTATTCTACGTGGCATTAATCTCGACCTAATCAAAATGCTCAGTGATTATTATTTTTTGCTCTCATATCCTGATTCACGGTATCCAGCCATCGCTTACTTAGGTACCAGGAAGGCCTAGCTGTTATATAATTATTTGTACTGACGAAGTGTATATTTCCTAATTGCAGACGTAAACGAGTGTCGCGAGGGCGGCATGGTGTGCCGCAACGGGCGCTGTCGCAACACGGCGGGCTCGTTCCGCTGCGAGTGCGCGGGCGGGTACGCGCTGGCGGCCGACGCGCGCAACTGCCGCGACGTGGACGAGTGCACGGAGCTGCCCGCGCCCTGTGGACGTGATGGGGACCCTGTCTGTACTAATACTAATGGAGGGTACGTACTCTTTGGTGATAGGAGATTCTTTTTCTGAGCGGGTCGCGACTATTATCATGACAAAAAAGAACCACCAAATATCTGATCATGTGTTCCGGTTCGATGACATATAAGCAGCTATTCCTATCCCCATCCATCAGTCTTCCTCACCCTTACCCTCAAAAGCAACGCGCCTGCAATTCCTCTAATATTGTTTTTGTCCATGGGCAAAAGTAATCACTTACCATCAGATGGTGCTGCTGCTCGTAAATTTAAAAGAAACTCCTCCTCCTGTCTTCACTTGGGATTCCCGCACTTAACACGCAATATCTTGGATTTGGGCAGAAAGTGGAGAATGGAGTATCATGTAGATTCTCTCTCACTACCCTGCTATGCGCGAAAAACGTGAGCCTGAAAAAAGAATATCATTCATGCACTTACATAACAGAAATAAAATGAAACATAATATTAATAAGTATAAATGTACCTTCTTAGATACGAGTGCGCGTGCGCGGCGGGCTGGCGGCTGGTGGGGCGGCGCTGCGTGGACCGCGACGAGTGCAAGGAGCTGCAGTACGTGTGCGCCGGCGGGGAGTGCCACAACTTCAACGGGGGGTAAGTCACTACACATGTACACTACTTAAATAACATTCAAAAGTGTCATTATATAGTAAGGATCAATCCCAGTCCCCAATTTGGAAGCATAAACATACAAGTGATTTTGATACTTAATATATTGTTATGGTATTGTTTCGAAAATTGACTATAAGAGGTGTGCGTTCAATATTGAGTTCTAGGTTCCTGTTCTACGATATAAATAAAAAAACGGATATATTAGATATATTTCCGTAAGGTCTGACGATTATCTTTAAAGTAATTTGATTTCGTATATTCTAGTTACCGGTGCGATTGTCCCGCGGGTTGGAGGTTCGACGAGGCGGCTGCTGTCTGTGTGGACGAGAGGAAGGAACTTTGTTACGACGAATGGGACGCTGGCAGGTGCCACAAGGCGAGACCTTTACAGCTTAGCAGATCTGAGTGTTGTTGTTCTGAAGGTAATGGAATTCATTTGTGATATTAAAATAATATTTATTTATTTTTATCGTTAAGATTTTAAATATAGTGATTATACACACATTTCAAAAATTATACATATATGCCATATTTTTCTTAAATTACTACAATTGGACGAGGTGAAAGAAGTATATAAGGATTTCACTTCGTTCTCTCTGATAACCTTTCGATAAGCCCCGAAAAGGTTATTTGTTTTTGTAGCTTCACGTTAGTGTCAAGACACCGTATTCCGTTCAAAAATAATTTCAATTTTAATAAATGTTATAATGTAATATCAGGTGCGGCGTGGGGCCGCTACTGCTCGCGCTGCCCGTCGCCCGCCTCCGCGGAGTTCCTGCGCGTGTGCCAGGGCGGCATGGGGCGCCCCAACCTCACGCAGGACCTGGACGAGTGCCGCGTGCGCCCCGCGCTGTGCCGCGGCGGCCGCTGCGTCAACACGGACGGCTCCTACCGCTGCGAGTGCCCGCCCGGCTACGCGCTGGACGCCGCGCGCGCCGCCTGCGCCGACGCGGACGAGTGCGCCGCCGACCCGCGCGTGTGCGGCGACGGCGAGTGCACCAACACGCCCGGCGGCTACGAGTGCCGCTGCAGCGCGGGCTTCGCGCCCGGCGCCGACCACACGTGCGTGGACGTGGACGAGTGCGCGGAGGGGCGCGCGGCGTGCTCCTTCCGCTGCCACAACACGCCGGGCTCGTTCCGCTGCACGTGCCCGTTCGGGTACCGCCTGGCGCCCGACGGCGTGCACTGTCGCGACGTGGACGAGTGCGCCGACACGGAGCAGCCGGTGTGTCGCCACGCTTGCGAGAATGTTGTTGGCTCCTACGTCTGCAAGTGTCCTGAAGGTAATATTAATAGCTAATTGAGTGTACAATTTTAAAATTTATAGAAAACTACTTAAGAACATTAGATTTAATGTTTTTGTTATCCTATATACGAATGAATCCATCCTATAGAAATTGGTTGTGAATTCGATTCGCACTCGTCAACATGATTATATTAAAAGGTCTTTCTTAATTTCCCAAGTATGTGAATACCACTTTAAAGTGTTAAAAGTATATTTAAATTTGTTTATTTTATTACGTAAGACAAAATGCGGCATTGTGTTCCGACCCTCAATACTTATGAATTAAGCAAAGCACGTGGTGTCATATCACTAGAATTTCTGTTTATCGTACTACGCTGCATATGAAAATAAAAAGTATTATAATTTAACAAACATACAAAATATTAAACTATATCACATATAAACAGGCTACCGTCGCACATCAGCACCGCACGACGCGCCCGACGCGTGCGAGGACATCGACGAGTGCGCGGAGGACGCGGAGGGAGAGGAGAAGTGTTCGCCCGGAGTGTGTATCAACACGGACGGCGGGTACACTTGCGATTGTGACGCCGGTTACGAGCCTAGTGAGGATGGGAAGACTTGTATTGGTGAGTGTGTGATTATTCGTTACTTATTGGGACATTTGATCCATAGTTTGTGACAAATGAAACAAATGAGGACGATGTTGCGCAGCAAAACTATCTGTAAAGCGATGAGTTCGATTTTCACTAGAGGAAATGATTATATGTAAATTATCATTTCTTCGCTCTAGTACATAAGATAAAGCGTGGCGTTGAGTTTCTCCAATTACACTAGGTCTTCTCTGACTACCGGGAAAAAGCGTGAGGCTACATGAAGAAAAATGCGCCAAAAATAATAAAAGAATTGAACGTAACTGTATGAATTTAATATATTCACTTTGTCGCAATGCTGTTGTTGAATTTATTAAATATATTGTTTGGCAAAATTAATATACATATAGATTTGTCAGGCATAAATAGCATTTATTACTTTAATATTAAGTTTTGATTGCTGTTTTGCTATTTTGCTGTATCAAGCCACACATTAATAACTTATTGTATAGATTATAATTTTTTGAGGGTCATGAAGCTTTGGTAAACAAAAAATACATTCTGTTGGCTTTTCTTACTAATTAATGAAGTATGTGCAATTTTACCTATTTTAATTAATGAAATATATTGTGTGCAGATCGTCGCACAGGGCAGTGTCACCGGTCGCTGGTGGCGGGGCAGTGCGTGCCGGAGCCGTGGCCGCGCGCGCCCGCCTCCACGCCCGCGCCGCCCACGCAACTCACTAAGTATGAGGATACTTTAATTATTTATATATATACATACTAATATTGTAAAGGCGAAGTGTGACTGTGTGTTTGTCTGTCTACCTGCAAAAATATAAACCGCTTAACTTAAGCGGTAACATGGACCTTGGAAATTTCAAAGTAGTTATGAAAAAGGAGCTGCGAACGGGTCGCTAGTAAACAGATTAAAAACTATTACAATATTTGTTTCTCTATGCCCATGATATACCCATGGAATTATGGCTTGAGTGGAACATAATATTTCAGATACTAAGTTAAGACACAAATATTAGGTGTGATGTGAACGTAGTATTGAATTAACACTTCAGTATACAATGTTATTAGAATAGAATGAAAGTCAAAAATAGAATATCATTTTAAATTAGAGAATTTTCGTGACGTGGACAGCGTCCAGCTGTAAACGAGATGGTTATGGGTTAGATTCCCGTAATGGGGGAATGATTATTTATTATTTTCATTTCTCCCCTTTGGTGTCTAAAATAAAGGAGTGTGCAATTTGGTCATTCATCACGCAATGTCCTGATTTTGGGTGGAAAGTGAAGAACGGAGAGAAAGCGAAGAACAGAATTTTATGTTCTCTCTGAGCACCCTTCCATGCGAAGCTGCTACAATGTTTTTTTTTAATTAATAATTGACAAAATAAAAGGAAAGAATAAAAAATATATATTTTTATTGTCTATGCATGTATTCTTTAATTTTTTGCTACACACTTTCCAGAGCGCAATGTTGCTGCACACTGGGCGTGGCGTGGGGGCCCGAGTGCGAGCTGTGCCCCGCGCCCGGCACGCCCGAGCGCCTGCAGCTGTGCGCGCACGGCGGTATCGGCGGTATCGGCGGTATCGGTGGTATCGGCGGTATTGGAGGTATAGGCGGCGGTATTATAGGCGGCGACTCGAGTCTGCTACCCGATATATATGGAGATGTCGACGAGTGTGCTGCTATGCCGGAGCTTTGTGCGCCTGGACGCTGTGTTAATACTATTGGAAGGTTTGTGGGGATTTTTTATTTTTTTAAGTTTTAAATGTAGTTCGAAAAGTCTAGTAATAAGGGCAGGCGTGGCGAAGGGCATACAGTGTAAATCCATGTTGTTTGTGGATTTATTTCCCACTTGAGGGATGAAAACATTTAATATTTCCTTTTTCATCGCTTTGGTATCGAAGTAAAGTACGGTGTTAAGTTTCGCCACTTAACACGCAATGCCTCCAAATTTCGATGGAGAATGGGAATGGAGTTTTTTAACACTAGAATCCTTCTGATCATCTTGATATGGCGTGAAGCTTAAAAAACATATGTTTGAAAAATTATCGTGTCAGACATTAATGCGATTAAATATTTTGCTAATGTTATACTACTTTTGTTATATATGAAATAAGATATAATAATATGTTAAATTAAAAAAAATTATAATAAAAATGTAATTTCAATTTCCTTCAGTTTCCGATGCGTGTGCGGCCGCGGCTACAAGCCGGCGGGCGAGGTGTGCCTCGACGTGGACGAGTGCCTCGCGCGGCCCGGACCCTGCGACCAGCTGTGCCGCAACACGGACGGCTCCTACACCTGCGTGTGCCGCGTCGGCTACGAGCTCGACGAGGACGGCGCCAACTGCCGCGACGTGGACGAGTGCGCGCGCGGCTCCCACACCTGCCAGCAGACCTGCGCCAACACCGACGGCTCCTACGAGTGCTCCTGCGAGGACGGCTACGAGCGCCGCGGCGACGCCTGCGTCGACATCAACGAGTGCCGCGAGGACGGCCTCTGCCCGCCGCCCGGCAAGTGCGTCAACCTGCTCGGCTCCTACCGCTGCGTGTGCCCGCGCGGCTTCCGCCTGGACGCGGCCGGCGCGCGCTGCCTCGACCGCGACGAGTGCGAGGACGGCCGCTGCCAGTCCGCCTGCCGCAACTACGCGGGCGGCTTCCGCTGCGAGGGCGCGGGCGCGGGGGCGGCGCGCGACGCGTGCGCGGGCTCGCCGTGCGGCGCGGCGCCGTGCTTCCCGCTGGGCGGCGCGCACCGCTGCGGCTGCCCGGCGGGCTACGGCTGGCACGCGGCGCACGCGGCCTGCCTGCAGCTGGCGGGCGGCTGCGCGGGCGCGGCGTGCCTGTTCGGCTGCGAGGCGGCGGGCGACAGCTACCAGTGCGGGTGTCCGGCGGGCTACGCGCTGGTGGGCGCGGGTCACTGCCTCGCGTCGCTGGACGGTGCGCTGGCGGTGGACGACATAGGCGCGGCGCCTGTGTTTCCGTTGCGTGATCAGTATCGTTTGGCCGGTACTGATCTTTTGTCTACCGAGGGTTGCTTCAGCTGCAAGGTATTACATCTCTGATGTTATCATTTTTTCTATAGTAGTACTTCTTTATGTTATAATTAAAGGAGACAAAGTTTGTAACTGTGTTTATAAGAGTTAATTTTCAAAAATACTAAACTGATCTTGAAGATTTTTTACAATTAGAAATCTACACTATTCAGAAGTACTACAGACTATATTTTTTTATAATTAAACAGAAAGATCATAGAACTCTAAAGGAACTGAAATATAAAGAATGAATAGGATAAAAGCCGCGGGCGGGTCACTAATTTTTATATATAATTTTGCAATTAAACTTTCAGATGAACGGCCGTCGACGAAGAACTCCCGAAGAAGGTATTATTTATGCGAACGGAACAACTATAGTCAGAAAACGCAGGAGGCGTAGCAGACGTAAGTGATTAAATAAATCTTAATATATGCTATTTTTCTGTATTAAAATACAAACAATTACTTACATAAATTAATTAAAAAAACTTATTTTCCAACAATATATTCTATCACTGTGTATTAAATCATAAATAATGACTTATATAAATATAATATTTCTGACAGGACGCCGCTCGCTCCTCGAACCGGAAGCCGAGCTGATAGTAGTGACGGCGACGCCGCCGCAGACGTGGGGCCGCGCGCCGCTGCTGCGCCTGCTGCCGGCCTCCGGCGGCGGACGCGCGCACTACCGCGTCGCCTACGGGGACCCCAACGGGGACTTCTCACTATCCCGCCGCGACGGCACGTGGGCCTTGCGACTGCGGAGACATCTCAAGCGGAACGACATCCTAGAGAGACAGCTGGAGCTGGAAGCGAGGGTGGTGACGCCCGGGGGCGCGCGCAGTCGACGACACGCGCAGGCTGTCGACACGCCGCCGCCGTTGCGCTTGTACGTCTCGGTCAGGGTCGCGCCCAAATCTAAACCGTCGACTTAATTAACTCGTGCATTAACGCACTCAATTGACACGTAATTGAGTTAGTGAGTTAGTGTTTGTTTTTGTTAATTGTAACTCACAATGCGACGCTGCGGTATAATGGTATGATTGTATATGTACACGACGTAACTAAATATGCTTTTGGGCAAATATAAGTGCAATTAATGAGTTATTTTAATCCAGTTCAGTTAATAAACATACAACTAATTCTAATTAATTATTTTAGAACAATTCAGTGGTTTAATTATGATGCTTCAAAGTTATTCTAATTCTACTTAACAATGTAAAAGTAGTGTATACTTCAATATAAATTTAGTTACGCCGTATACGTGTGTATGTATACCGATATTCATATTAATCGACGATATTTTGATATTGATTTCGATATTTCGATAAAATAATAAATCGATGTTTTTTTTTTAATATATTTCGTGCGAATCAAATCACTGCCATAATAATTCGAGTTAATTCGCGACGCACTGCCATATTAATATTATGTTTATATAAATACGAAAATATATATATTTGAGAGAGATTTGTCTCACTACAGTGTTCAATGGCTTATAACGATTAGGTGGTTTCTATTGAGTATGCGATAAAAAGACCGATAATTCATTTTTTTTATATATAATTAAAAAAATAACGAATAACTACGAAAGCACTGGTGGTAAGCTTTTTTACTAACGTCTCAATAACTCATTCGAATGATTTTAAATGTAATTTCATTCGTACATCTAATTAGTTCAAATTTGCACAGATTATATTTGGTATATCTTATATAAGTTAATATCGATTTATAATCGCATATTCGTATAGATATCGGATCGTCATTCGATTCGTAGAGTCCGAGACGATCTCGTCGGCAGTATTAATTGTGTGAGATGGATGCATAATACATAGTGTAGATATTACGAACTTAACTAACTTGCTAATTAATAATTAATTAATTAATTATTATAATTAAATAATTTTTAATATTTTTTTTTATCATGGCTACCCTTTTTACTTTATATTAAAAAGATTTTATCTATAGCCGTTCTTTTGTCATTATAACCGATGCTGTTAGCTAAGTAACGATTTGCCGATTACGATAATCGATTTTTTTATAAATGTCTCGACTAATATCGATTTTTACTTTTTTTTTTTTAAATAAAATGCCATTTTAAGTGCCAGTGTATAGAATTAAGTTTCGAAATAATGTTTTTTTATTTAAAAATTATTTATTTTATATTTCCGATATAACGATACGGTACCGCAATAGATTTTGTTTAATTTTGTAAATATGTGCATACGAGGATTTATATCCGATATATTGTTCGTTATATAACAATGTTTTAACTTAGATCGTAAGTTGAATTTTTAATTTAAACGAATAAACAAATTTTTAAAACATATGTTGTTTTTTTGCTACTACTTTAGTTTTAAAAGGTGGCTTCAAATTTCAAATAGCAAATAGAAATATTGCATGTTATGTGGCGGAACTTAGCACCATTTCTTGTCTTGAGTGATGTACCAGGCTGGAGAAATGAAAATATATAATTATTGCTAGGTTTCGATTCCCACTAGTGGGTATCGAACCGACAACCGTCTGCAGTAGGACGTTGCTAACACCACTCCCAAAGAGTCATTTGCATTTATTTTTAAAGTATATCAAAAAGCTGTAGAAAATTAGACATTTCAGACTACTTTTATATGAGATGAACGTATTTGTATCGAAAGATTCGAAGCGTTATTACAATTTAAATTATGAGAAAGGGAATATTTTCGTAGATTTATAAATGTTTTAAATGTTGTTTTATGTTAATAACCACACTATGTCCGACTATGGTTTAAGCTGTATCTTACGCCTACGTTTTTTTATTATTTATGCTTGAAGAAAACAAAAACCTGAATTAGGTCTTGCGTTTGTTCAGCGTTCTGATTGCATTCTGTGCGTATCGACAGCTTGTTAAATGAAGTTGCGTGTAAAGGCCCTTAAAAAGCGGTTTATTTAGAAATATGTAATAGGGCTGGTTATGTAAAAAAACTAATTTTGAAGTATATAAATGGTTGACTTAAATAAAATAAGCAATTTTGCCATTGAGTATAAACTTATTTTTAAAATGTAACCGCTAATCACATTTAAATAAAAAGTATTTTTAATTCTATCAACGCATTGTCATCTGTCATGTTGTGTTGACTTATCTGCTTTTTTTGAAAATCCATATAATGGCTTCTTTCTTTATTCTTTCAAAAAACTTTGTTTCTTGATTATATTTATAAAAAAAACTATAAATAACATATATAGTCATTTGAAAAGTGCTCGGTGAAAAGTAACAATGGCGAAGAAAGGTCAGGAAGAGTTCTCATGTGAGATGTTCAGCAACAAGTTCTTCATGCTGTGCGCGGCGGGCGGCGCCGTCGCGTGCGGCAGCACACACACACTGCTCACGCCCCTCGACCTCGTCAAGTGCCGGCTGCAGGTAGACCCCGCCAAGTACAAGTCCATATTCAGAGGGTTCTCGATCTCCTGGAGCGAAGGAGGAGCTCCTAACTTGGTGAAGGGCTGGGCGCCCACGTTAATAGGTTACACCTTTCAAGGATCAGCCAAATTTGCCGGCTATGAGTATTTTAAATACAAATTTAGTACCTTCGTTGACGAGGAAGGTGCTTACTTGTATAGAACGTATCTGTACTTGGCCGCGGCAGCCTCGGCAGAGTTAGTGGCGGATGTATTGCTAGCGCCCTTCGAGGCTACCAAAGTAAGAATGCAAACCACCCCCGGTTACACGTCGCAGATGAGGAAGGCAATGCCGCATATGATGTCGACTGAGGGGTTCGGCGTGTTTTACAAAGGGTTAACACCACTCTGGGGACGGCAGGTGCCTTATACCATGATGAAATTTACATCCTTTGAGAAAACCGTGGAGTATTTGTATGCAAATGTGGTCCCAAAGCCGAGGGAGCAGTGCACCAAGAGTGAGCAGTTGATAGTAACATTCGCGGCGGGCTACATAGCCGGCGTGCTCTGCGCTATCGTGTCGCATCCCTCGGACACCATCGTGTCGAAGCTAAACAAGGACCCGAGTGCTTCAATCGGCGGCATCATATCTGAAGTTGGCATGCTTGGCATCTGGCGTGGTCTGGTGGCTCGTATCATCATGATAGGCACCTTGACAGGTCTACAATGGTTCATCTACGACGCCTTCAAAGTGTACACCTTGATGCCCCGACCTCCACCCGCCGAGATGCCCGAGTCTCTCAGAAAGAAGCTAGCTGCGAAGAAATAGTCAAAGCAAATCTTATAATGATCATTGTAAAGTTTAAATGTTGTTATTTTTATCATAATAAACAGCCGTACAAAATATTATTCACTTTTATTCCTTTTATGACCAAATATAGCTATATGATAGTTGATATAAATTCAATAAAGTTATATTAGGTGAGGCGTATAGTAGTGCATTGTATCCGAGCACGTCGCATAAGTAGGTAGGTAGGAGTATCTGGCAGTGCACCGACAGTGCATTTCCGGCGCGGGCATTGCAGACGTAGTTCGGAGCAGACACGCCGGCGTGGATAGTTGCGGCGCGCGGCGTGCGGCGTGCCTGCGTCCGAGCTCTCTTGAATATTTGGCATTACAGCTATGCACTCGAACTCATATGTATGTCATAAAATGTAGGAAATTCCACGTTATTCGTGTCGTTTACAGACATGTTGCAAATTGTTGTCTTTTATCAAGATTATTTACTTATGTAACATAGATAAGCTATTGTTGAAATAATTGTACATTATCATGATATAATAACAGCGTCGAATTGTAAGGGCAGTTAGTTGTGGGTTCGATTCAGACTCAGAAGAATGAATTTCTATTTAAATTATATTCATTATTAGATTACAAAGCTTGGCAACGAGTTCCGTTACGGTATCCGTAAAGTCTCTATGTCGGGCAGAAGATTTGCCTGTTATTCGGGAAACTGTGTAACAAAGTTGTAAAAAAACTTTAGATGTTAGCGTACTTTTAAAAGCCAATTACTAAAGATAGCAATTAAACATTCATATACTAATTCATGATAACTAATACTAGAACTTTATTACCTTACTAGATATATTAAACGCAACCGTGGACATAAATCATGCATCATCATGCTTCTTTTTTTGTTTTTTTAGCTTCACGCTGTATACCACACAAATCAGCTTAGGCAGATTTCATTTCCCACTTTCCGCCGAATGTTTCCCGTGGGGGGACGGTTTAAGAATACAATTCCCCCCCGCCGCTGGGTAGCGTCCCGTAAAAGGCGGGTAACCCAGTAGTCTGGTGGTAGGAGATTTGTTCTCCGACTGGCTCGCGACCACTATCATGTTAAAGACGAACCGCCAAACATCTTATGATGTGTTCCGGTTCGATGGCATGTAAGCCAGCTCTCCCTACTCCCATCCTTCCTCCCTCCTTCTGTCCTACATTCCCAAGGCTGGCAACGCATCTATAATTTGCATGTTGTGGATGTCTATGGGCGAAGGTAACCACTTAACACCAGGTGGGCCTTCAGCTCGTTTGCCTCCTTTATTCAATAAAAAAAAAAGATATATTCGGAGGCATTTCGTGTTAAGGCGGGACTTAACGCCGCGCTTTAGCTCTAATACCAGAGCGAGGGAAAAGGAAACATTAAATATTTCCACTCCTCGAGTGGGAATTGAAACCACAACCAGTCGTTTACAGTCACACGTTCGTGCCACTGAGCGACGACTGGCCTCAATTATGATTCTATTATTTTTTTTACACGTTTACCTATTCTTTTTTTTTACCTTCACGTTGTATTCCGCACACAGCAGGGTAGGCAGAGGGAACCTAGTGTTAAGACACTCCCCCACTTTCCGCCGAATTCGGAGACATTGCGTGTTAAGTGGCGGAACTTACCTATTCAACAATAAAAATATACCATACATTCACCTAAACAAAAGCCTATAAAGGAGTGCCTGTAGTTAATTACATTGTAGCTGTAATATACAACAATACAATCCCCATCTCATATAAATTATTTACTAAATTATTTTTCAGACTTAACGAACGTAACAAGACAAATATATGTAAGTACATAACGTACAAGGCTTACGGCGGCGGCGTTCAACAACAAAGTCGTATAACGGCGGGACACCCAATAACGAGTAGGGAGAGAATAACCTTTAAGAAAGTGAGGATATTAACTCTTGTCCCTTTCCGGGATAGTAATAACAATAATATGGGGATTTATCCCTGCGTCGTGTCCCGGGGCCGGCCAGCGACGGTTTGACCTCCAGCTCAGTGTTTTATAAGTGGCGGCCGTTACAAATACTAACCGATTTAACATAATCTTGGATTTGTCTCGGGATACATCGTTAGATTATGTTTGAGATATATTTGAGTGGACCCTTTTTAGTGGTCATTATGCGGTGGGAGCGATCGATGTTGACAGAGCGAATAATGTAGTTTTGTGTAAATAGTGTTTAAATTTGTGTGAATATTTTCTTTTTATGTATATTTGTTTATCTTTAAGTGTCTCTTATAATTTATTTTTTAGATGATGAAATATATATTCTCTTTCTTTCATTTTTTGATTTCATATATAAATTACCACGTGTTTGTCCGCTATGGATTCTTAAACTACTTAACCGATTTTAATGAAATTTTGTACATATCTATTGTTTGGTCTAACTTAAAAGATAGGATATGTATGTATTTCTGTACTAGACAAAATCATAAGCGTATGATAAATAGATATAGATTGAAGAAACAGGATTTTTTTTCTAACACTTTTGGGATCTCAATCCGTAACGAACGTCAAAGACAAAAGCTTTGGTCCGCTTTTTACAAAAAGTATGCGGTCAAAAAGTGATGAATATTAAAGTACATTTGGTTTATAATAAGGATACTCACGCTGTCATATGTTAAAAACACTTCTGTAAACGAGTAAAGTGATAGCAGCTTCAAGCTTTTTTCTGCATAGCAAGCAGGGTAGGCAAACTGAATCTAGTGTTTTTTTATAGAATGAGGGAGGCAAACGAGCCTAAGGACCACCTGATGGTAAGTGGTTATCTTCGCCCATAGACATCCACAAAAGTTGTGGATGCGTTGGTAGTGATGAAAGAAAGAAAGGAGGAAGGAAAGGGATGGTGGGAATAGGGAGAGCTGGCTTACATGCCATCGAACCGTGTTCCGGTCCGTCATCATCAAATATTTAGCGATTCGTCTTTGACATGATAGTGGTAACGAGCCAGTAGGAGAATGAATTTCCTACGTTCAAACTACTGGGATACGCGCCTTGTACGGGTTGCTACCAAGCTGCGAAGGGGAATTGTATTCTTATCCCGTCCCTCCCGGGTGTAAGACACTCCATTCCTCAAAACGGTATGTCCTAGTGGGCTGTCCTAGTACTAGTGGGAATCGAACCCACAAACAGTCGGATGCTGTGTCATTGCACCGCGAAAGTCTCGCATGGTCATACGTTGTCAAAAGTCAAGACATTATACTTTTCAACGTGTCTCATTTACACAAATTGACTACTAAAATAAATTGAACACGTTATTTTAAGTATTTGCAAGTAAATTCATTTCGTTATAATGCAAGGGTCATTTACTTTATTTTTATACAGCCATTAACTAAATGAATTAAGGGCAGCTTAATTAACTCTTTAATAGTTTCGGGTCTTGGGATAAGATTATAAATCGTAAACCCCTATCTCGTATAGAAATACACATAAAACTAACTGCTTTTTATGTTAGTTATTAGACATATTTATTAGCCTGTTAACATTATGATGACAAGACACTTTTTAATTATAACTATATTTATTTATTTTTTATTTATTTCGGCGGAAAGTGGAGAACGGAGTGTCTTAACACTAGGTTCCCTCTGCCTACCCTGCTGTGTGCGGGATACAGCGTGAAGCTAAAAAAAAATATTTATTTTACACCCTGAAATGATTTTGGGGGTCCATGATGGAATGCTTGCCCGTAGCGATCCCCGCCAGCCCTACTTGTTAGGGCTGCAGAGTTCCATCCGCCACGTACACCAGGGCACTGTATGTTAGGGCGTCCCCCCGAGGCGACGCGCACCAGCGCGTCCCCGTTGGTGTGAGAAGTGGGGAGGGGGGAGTAGACAAGTGCGGCGTTGGGGACCGCCACCCGACACGCCATGTCCGAAACGGCGGGAAGTGGAGGACGGAGCTACAAATAGCTACGTGGAATGTAAGAGGAGGGATGGAACAGAAGATGAATGAATTACTAGATGTGATGGATGATAGAGATCTGGATGTGATCTGTGTGACTGAGACCAAGAGGAAGGGCAGTAACACTACCGATCTACCGGGCAGTCGCGTAGCTCTCTGGGCCGGCGTACCAGAGAGTGATCGCGGGTGTCAGGGGGTAGGTGTGTTGTTGTCCTCTCGATTGGTGTGTGCAATGGTGGAATATAAGGCGATCAACCCGAGGCTCCTTTGGGTTCGCTTTAAGCTGGGGATAACAAGATTATTCTTGTTAGCGGCCTACGCGCCAGTATCCTCAGCTCTATCAGGCGAGCTAGAGGAGTTCTGGGAGAGTGTCAGGGAAGTTCTAGGTAGCGTAAGAGCGAATGAAAAGTTAATAGTGTGCGGTGACTTGAATGGATGGGTCGGAACCGAGCGGATCGGTTACGAGCTTATATTAGGGAAGTATGGTGATAGGAGAGTGAATGAGGCTGGTAAGCTTATTTTGGAACTTTGTAAGGAGAAGAATTTGTTTGTGGCAAACACGATGTTTGACCACAAACAAATTCATCAGTACACATGGGAGCGAATGGAAGAGAAAAGTATGATTGACTTATTCCTGGTGCATCAGCGTATTCGGAACCAAGTTATGGACACACGTGTGTTTAGGGGTACCGACTTGGGAACGGACCATTATCTAGTTGTTACTAGAATAAGGGGTCTGTTCACAGGCTGGCGCGCCCGCACGAGGTGTCCAAACTTGGAGGCGAATAACCGCATAAGAAGCTGGAAGCTTCAAGATCCACCTATTAAAGAGGAATATAAAGAAAGGGTTTCCAAGAAGCTAGACAGTTGCGAAATAGGAAATGAGAGTGTAGAAGTATGCTGGCAGAATCTTAGGAATAGTATGACTGAAGCAGCAATAGAGGTGTGTGGTACTGCGAAAAGAGGCTTTAGTAAAAAGCGCGACGAATGGTGGGATGACGAAGTGAAAGATGCCGTAGAAAGAAAGAAGAAAGCATGGCAGGATTATAAAGCCTCTGGTAAGAATAAAAGTATGAGAGAGATCAAGAAGAAAGAGTACAAGTTGCAAAAGCACCAAACGAAAGCACTGATTAAGGCGAAGTGTGAAAAGTCGGAGAATGAAAGAGATGAAAGGTTGACGAACAACTTCCGAGAAAACACGAAGCTTTTCTGGAGAGAAGTTAGTGATTCTCGGGGTTCTTCGTTAACCTGCAGAATGAAAGGGGTGCTTTCGAAGGACGGTGAAATATTAACAGAGCCAACACCCGTTTTGCAACGATGGGCGGAATTCTATAAGGAGATGTATGAATGTGATGACGCCTCTGTCTCAAGTAACAGCGATATGCTGAATCTTGATGTAGCAGACGGCGAAATCAGTATAAAAGAAGTAGAGAGTGCCATAAGAAGTCTGAAATGTGGTAAGGCAGCGGGAGCAGATGGAGTTACTACTGAGATGATCAAACATGGTGGGCCGAGCGTCTTGGACCTGTTCTTTCATCTGTGCAATTTAAGCTGGAAGAAAAGGGAGGTCCCATATGACTGGCCAGGCGCAGTCATCGTGCCTTTGTATAAAGGCAAAGGTTCACAGATAGACTGTGCAAGCTATAGGGCTATCAGTTTGATTAGCTTAGGTAGTAAAATTTATGCTAAAATTTTAGCGAGAAGAATGCAAGAGAGATCTGAGAGGCTGTTGTGGGAGGCCCAAGGAGGCTTTAGACCTGGAAGAGGGTGTATTGACCAGTTCTTCTCCCTCCGCATGATCACAGAGAAATTTTTGGCTGTAAACCAAAAAGTTTTCTGTGCTTTTGTGGATTTGGAGAAGGCATTTGACAGAGTTGTGCGAAAGAAGTTATGGGAGATACTGCCTCGGTACAATGTGAACGGACCCTTGTTGCAGGCTGTAAAGTCTCTTTACCGAGATCACTCAGCCTGTGTACGAGTAGGAGCTGGCATGTCGCCTCGGTTTGATATCCAATCGGGTGTCAAACAGGGTTGTGCCATGTCAGCTTGGCTGTTCAATTTGTACTTGGATAGTTGTCTCCAAGGAGTGAAACAAAGTGATATGGGAGTGAAAGTGGGTGACTTGAAGGTAAACTGCCTGTTGTACGCAGATGATGCAGTGCTTATTGCATCATCAGAATGCGAGTTGCAGGCATTGGTCACCATCCTGAAAGATGGGTGTGAAAATAATGGTCTAAGCCTGAATGCGAGTAAAACTAAGATTCTGGTGTTTGAAAGAGACGAAGAAAGAACGGAATGTAAGATCATGGTTAACAGAAAGAAATTAGAACAAGTGAATGAGGTGGTATATTTGGGAAGTATGTTTAGCAGAGATGGAAGATATGATATGGATGTTGAAAGGCGTATTGCTGCCGGTAACGGGGTTAACGGTGCCCTCGCTGCGTTGATGCGACGGCGGAACGTGAGCATAGCCGCACGTTTAGCTGTGCACAATGCAGTGCTGGTACCGACGCTGCTATACGGCAGCGAAACGTGGGTATTGCAGAAGAAGAATGAAAGAAAGATTAATGCTGTGGAGATGAGATCTCTTCGAAAGATGTGCGGAGTCAGCTTAGCTGACCGAATCCGCAATGAAGAGATACACAGAATGGCAGGTATTAGCGAGAACGTCATAATAAGAATGAAGAAGGGCGTGCTCAGGTGGTTTGGGCACGTCGAGAGGATGAGTGATGGAAGAATGGTAAGAAAGATTTATGAAGCAAAAGTGAGTGGTAAGCGAGGCAGGGGGAGACCTCGGTTGACCTTCGAAAACACAGTATCGATGATACTGGAGGAAGGTCACGTAAAAAGTATGAGGACCCTCCGGAGGGCGTGTATGAAGAGGTTGATGACAGTAGACGAGGCGAGAGAAGTATGCAGGGACCGTAGCGTTTGGCGCTCCGTTCTCTCTGACTACCCCGCAAGGGATACAGCGTGAAGCTAAAAAAATATTTATTTTAAACCCTGAAATGCTTTTTGGTCCTTAACTTCAAAATTAAAAATTATGAATTGAAAATGATGCTCTATGAATGTAAAAAGAATAATCGTGGGTTTGATTCCCGATCGAGGGAGTGATTACATATAAGTCATTTTAATGCGTTATATCTCCGCTCTGGTACCTAAGATAAAGCGCGGCCTTGAGAACTGCTACTCAACATTTCGGAATGCCAGGGGCAGAAAGCGGAGAACAGAGTGTCTTCATACTGTTTTCTTTGACTACACTGCTATAATATGTGAAAAGGTGTGAAGTTGTATAAAAACAATACTATTAATGTAATAAGATATATACTATTAAAGTAAAATAAGTTGAAGTTGGAGCCGGTCGTGGCACAGTGGCACAAAGTGCGACTGTAAATCGACTGGTTGTGGGTTCGATTCCCACTCGAGAAGTGAAAATATTTATTATTTCCATTTTCTTCGCTCTGGTGTCGAGGCAAAGCGCGGCGTTAAGTTCCGCCACTTACCACGCAATGCCTGTGAATTCGGTGGAAAGTGGGAAACGGAGTGTCTTAAAAGGTTCCTTATGTGGGATACAGCGTGAAGCTAAAAATAATTATGAAATATGGCTTAATATGATATATTAATATCACCAATATCGATTTTGTCTTATGAAATGTTTACATTTCAGAGATATATAATTTATCTGTGTATATCAAATATTAAGGCGAACACAGGAATTTGAATTCAGTATTTTATATAACAATGAAGAAGAAATATAATAAGTATTAATAAAGAAAAGGTTTTACGCACTACCTCTCCTTTTTTGCCTTTAAATCCATACTTATATTATAAAAGCGAATGTCTGTGTGTTTGTCTGTCACGCTTTTACGGCTAATCTACTGGTCCGATTTTGATGAAATTTAGAACTCTTCTTCTCTGGAACGGCTAGACTGATTTTGACAGAATATACAATGGTGATGGCTGATGTAACAGGGCGAAACTTAGGCTACTTTCATTTTAAAACTTGGTATTTCTCGCTATAGACATAAATAAGTACGTATTACACACACATGTACGTACATACATATGTACGTACATACATATGTGAATGATCTCCATGCCTATTTTATATGCCTATGTTTGAACAGCAAACAGTTTGTAATTAAATAATTAAATTCATGATTTGCTCCAAATCTATTCGTTAATAATATATTTTAATACGGATTAATTTTATATGTATACTATGTGTTACACCGTTATGGCTTAGTTGTCGTGTAGTTTATATCAATATAGGGGTAGTCATATCGAATAGCTATTGGGGAAAACTGTTAACTTTACATATGTAGAGCAAAAATATGTATTTTAGAAAAAATGTAAAAAATTAGATTTGAAAACGTATAAAAGTACTGTCCAGGCGCTCTTACCACTGACCATGCGTTCTACTACCAGCTGCGTCGAAATTATTACACGCTTTATTACAACTTATATTTGGTGTAACATACATATGAAGGTTTTCGTAAATTGAGAATAACGATTTATTGCTATATTATCCATTTCTTATTTGCCATATATTTTCGTCATGTCAATTATTAATATGTTTTTAATTAAGTTATTTGAAGAAAATTGGTATTTTAATTTATTCATGAATTGAGAAGAACGACCTCCTTTACCGACCTTCATTTAGAGGAAATTATTATTTTTTTCATTTTTTCACTCTGAACACTCAATATCGCGTATTCCGGCGGAAAGTGAAGAACGGAGAATCTTTACACTAAGGTTTCTCTGACTGGGCTGCTATACAGAAAAGCTCGAAACGGCTTATTTATATCAAAATTCCATACATATAACTTGCGTTTGTAAAACAAATTTCATTTGCCTGTTTTATTAAAATATAGGCTTTCTCATGTTCTTGATAGCGTTTACCGTTATCTTACACACAATGTCCCTTAATTAGCGGAATCTTGTGAACAATGGCGGTAATTTACTAGGTTCCTCCGACTACCACGATACATAAGCTCATATATAAAAGCGTTAAGATAAAACATAAATATGTTCTCAAAATATACTCTTGTAATATTTTGATTTAGTTATACGTTATATTATAATAATAAGCAATTTGGAGACCTCGTGGCTTAGTAAGGCAACGTCTAACTGTTGACGTGACTGATTGTGGTTTCGATTTCCATTCGGATGTCTGCTTATATATTTTTTTTAGCTTCTCGCTGTATCCTGCACACAGCAGGATAGGCAGGGGGGACCTAGTGTTAAGAGGCTCCGTTTCCCACTTTCCGCCGAATTCGGAGGCATTGCGTGTTATATGGCATTGCGTCTTAAATACTTAATGCCGCGCTTTGCTCGACACCAAATATGAAAAAAAGGAAATATCAAATATTTCCACTCTTCGAGTGGGAATCGAACCCAAAACCAGTCGCTTTACAGTCACACTATGCCACTGCGCCACGACTGGCCCCAAGATTTATCTTGCGCTTTAGCGCAGCGTTAAGTTTCGTCACTCAACAGGTAAAGCCCCTATTTTAAACGGAAAGTGACGAATGGAATTTCTTCACTATTTGTTTTTTATATTCGCATAACAATAAATAACAATAGGCTACCCTAGTATGTGGGAGAAAACTTGTAGCTGAAAAAAAAAAACACAATACTTAATACTTTGTAAAGCTTTCGTCACAAACGCTGACGTATTTTTAGCTATGGATTTAAAAATGTATACTTAGGCATTTAATAACTTCAATATATATTTTTAAAAAAGTCTAAACATTTGAACGTTGCAGGAATTGAACCTGCGCTTTTTGGAAGCCGTCAAAATACCATTCAAAAAACCGCTCTGATTTCCAAGAATTAAGGTCTCAGGTTATTCACTTTTTATTAAAAAACTCGAGAAATTGCATGTAAAATGGCGCTCAACGTCAAACTAAGTGTAGTTAACATAACAAGCAAATAAAAATAATGTATAAATCAATCGCAAAAGTGGGGATCGAACCCTCTACCTCTACGTTTATAGTCACACGTCTCACTGCGCCAAAAAAGCCTCTTACATTCCCCAATACAATACACACATACATATATTATAGTACATTCAGAATGTACTCATATAATTGGACATCTCGAGCACGCGACGAGGTGGCCGAGTGGTTAAGGCGTTGGACTGCTAATCCAATGTGCTCTGCACGCGTGGGTTCGAATCCCATCCTCGTCGATTCTTTTTATATATCATTGTGTAGATTTTTTTTATTTTATACTAGTATTATTTTTTTGGCGCTATATATTTATATTGTTTTATTATTCATAATTATTTTATAAATACAATATTTTTTTTTAAAGTTTTTTTTTTAGCTTATCGTTTTTTTCACTTATTAATAGAGATATGGGCAGAAAGAAGCTAGTATCAAAACTCTCCATTCTCCTCTTTTCGCCAGAATTTGAGTCGTTTTGTGTTCAGTAGTGGTTTACAACTGCTCAGCTGCGTTAAGTCGTGTTTATAAGAAAGGATAAATGCAAATAACTTTATTATAATAATTTTCACGAGGGAATCGAACCCAGAATTACTGCGTTAGTAGACAGACACTATCACACTGAGTCACGACGACCTCAACTATCATACAAACTCAAATACACAATTAATACATAATTATGTGGAATTAAAATATTGATAATTTATTTTTATCACTAACTCGATTTAGAACAAAAAGATAACCATAGTACGAATACATTTACGACTCGTCATTAAGATGTTATGGGTTAGAAAAAATGTACATTTAACCGGTTATAAGGTTTACATAACTTGTTCGAGCCTCCTCCTTTGCCGTTAGTCGCAATTTTATTTAGTTGTTCATATTTTAATTCACTTTTAAAATTATCTTTTCTATGGTATAATAAAACAGTGAATACAGAATTAGAAGCCGTCGTGGCGTAGTGGGAAAGCGTCTGTAAACGGTTGTGGGTTCGATTCACAATGGGAATGATTATATTTAAATCATTTTCTTCGCTCTGGTACTGGAGACAAAGCGCCGCGTTGAGTTCCGCCACTTAACACGCAATTTTGACGGAGTGTCTTGACACTAGGTCGACTTTGATTAAGCTTTTAAGGAAGAACCGTAATAGTCCAGCTAAACTGTAAGAAAAAAGGACATGCCGTCTTACCAAAAGTTTTTTATCGAGATGAGCATTTTCTGTTGACATATCATATAAAAGATCCGGAATATCTGGATGCTAATAGCAGTTAAACTCAAACGAAATTACGGGTGGCTACTAGTTAATAACTTTTTGTTTGCTTAACCCTCTATTGCAGGTTGCTGCAGTGACAACCTAGTCTCATGACTCTCCGTTCCTTTCAAGAGAACTTAAGAGAGTTGCGTAACTTCACGTCGCGCTTTGTCTCACCAGAACCGAACTAACTATAATATACTATACTATAAAACTACGTTTTAAACTATTCTAGCAATTTCAATAATTAATTCAATATTTCCAACTATTTTTATGTTATCAATATAATTTACACAAGTATGTTTGCGTTATACGAAAGCAGTCGTGTAAAAACAAACTGTTCAAATATTGTCAAGTTTTAGTCTGTAATGAATAGTGACATAATTATATTTTATGGCCTCATTAATAGATAGATATGTATTTCCACTCTCCGACTCGAATTTGACTATATTAGAGAATATAGTCAAATTCGAGTCGGAAAGTGGAAAACGGAGAGTCTTGACATTAGCTTCTCTCTGATATGTACAAAGAAAGGAAAAGTATACATTCGTGGTTCGTGAGTTTAAATAGTTTTAAGATTTTCTTTTAGGTTTATATTGAATTGATAACAGTATGATTAGAATGAAGATTATCTCCGAAAAAATATATTTTATAAATATATAAATGTGGCCAGTCGTGGCGCAGTGGCAAAACAAGCATGTAAACGACTGGTTGTGTGTTCGATTCCCACTCCAGGGGTGGAAATATTTAATATTTCCATTTTCTTCGCTCAGGTGCCGAGGTAAAGCGCGGCGTTAAGTTCCGCCACTTAACACGCAATGCCTCCGAATTCGGCGGAAAGTGGGGAACGGAGTGTCTTAACACTAGATTCCCTCTGCCTACCCTGCTGTGTGCGGGATAAGAAAACACAATGTGTTTCGACATACAAGTTGCTAAGACTACGTGTATTTGAGGCATCAATGGGGTCATGTAAGATGTCACTTTTATACATTTGTAATATAATAGTGTTAATACAATTGTGAATATTTGGGCTTCATTATATTAAAAAAAAAAATTAAGATTGGTTGTCTTTTTAAATCGCAAAATAGCTTCTCATAAATCTTGTAACAGTGAATTTAGCCTTGACAATTGAACTTCTGACCTTTTGAGCACATAGTATTACTAGCGACTCGCTTCCGGCTTCGCCTTATTTAATACCAATTTTATATTATTTTTTTTATTTATGAGCCAATTAAAATAATGGACACGAAATGTTAAGAGATGATTACCAAAATATCCCAAATACCCAAACCGTATTTAAATTGGTCTAGCCGTTTCTGAGATTAGCGTGCACAAAGGGAAAGAAAACGACGAAAAATAAAATTTTAGGTACCTACAAGTACGTTGATAAATAACTCTATTAATAATTTTTCCATATATCTTTCATATCCAGCGATCAGTTATTTTTTTTTATATTATGTTCTAATAATAATTACATTATGTATATACATATATACATTTACATATACGAGTATGTGTACATACACAATTACACACATATGTAAAGGTCGTGAGTAATAGAAAATATGAAAATTAATTAAATGAACATGTTTCTTGGAAATACTTCTCAAGGTTTTTACTTACACTCATAATACGAGATGATTTGTTGTGAAGGAATCTTTTTGTAAATTAAACGTTATATATAGTAGTTGGTTGTGTCCGACTTTCATTCGTCACTTCGTCACTTTCCGTCCAATATCAATATTGAATGTTATTTGGCGGAACTCAACGCCGCGCTTTGTCTCCTTACAAGAATATCAAAGGAAAGTAAGAATTTAAATATATTCATTTCCCCGAGTGAAAATCGAACTCATAACCAATTGCATTTACATTTATCCGCCGTCCCACTGTGTCAAGGTGGTATGTTGTTTTTGTTCTTACACCATTTTTGACATCTCTGGAGTGTTTGAACAGTACAAAATATGTTTTTCCTTCTTAATTTTATATAAAAGACAATTTTTAATAGTATACCAAATATACTAATATAAATATTTCCCGTGGGGGGACACTTCCCGTGGGGGGACGTTCCCGTGGGGGGACGGGTTAAGAATACAATTCCCCCCCGCCGCTGGTTAGCGTCCCGTAAAAGGCGGGTAACCCAGTAGTTTGGTGGTAGGAGATTCGTTCTCCGACTGGCTCGCGACCACTATCATGTCAAAGACGAACCGCCAAATATCTTATGACGTGTTCCGGTTCGATGGCATGTAAGCCAGCTCTCCCTATTCCCACGATTCCCATCCTTCCTCCTTCCTACATTCCCAAGGCTGGCAACGCATCCATAACTTGAATGTTGTGGATGTCTATGGGCGAAGGTAACCACTCAACACCAGGTGGGCCTTCAGCTCGTTTGCCTCCTTTATTCCATAAAAAAATATATATACATTTATATATATAATCAAGAAGCTTAAAAAAGTATGTGGAAATAAATAAATAGAAACTAAAAGTAATTAAATATTTTGAAGAAGTCTTAGGGGAAAGAAAATAAAAGTGGACTTTTTTAGGGTTGTTCTTTCTTAGAAAATATTATTTATTTAATAAATGAGTATTTTTTCTACAACATAAACTACTTAAAAACAGTCTCATACATATCATTAGCTATACATTAGTTTAGTGTCTCTCTATACTTTAATAGTCCTGTTTTTGTTAATTAATTTCGACATTTAGACATTCCAAAATAAAAATATTCGACAAGAATTATTTCCGGAAACATTATTCGACCTTTATATTCGTCAATTCAGGAGAGTTAAATTCAAACGTCACCAAATTACGTAGGTAAGTAGAGTTGGTTGAAACGTAAAACTGTGAGTAATGACAGTGAATTATGCCTTCTGTGTTTGATGTTCTGCGGTTGACGTTATACTTTCTTTTGTATGGAGTCGCCTTGTGTTCTATGTCAAGGTTGGTATATACCCATCATGCTATGTATAAGTATATAGTGAAATTCAGTATATAATATACATTTGGGGCCAGTCGTGGCGCACTGGCACAAGAGACTGGTTGTGGGTTAGATTCCCACTCGAGTCCTATTTTCCAATTCGGCGAAAAGTGGGGAACGGAGTGTCTTAACACTAGGTTCCCTCTGCCTACCCTGCTGTGAGCAAGATACAGCGTGAAGCTAAAAAAAAATATATATTACTTTACCTAACAAAGAGGTCACTAGTAAGATGTCCCTGAATGTAAAATATCCCTGGTATACCTCTGTAATACATACTTATATTATAAACTAGCGACCCGCTCGCGGCTTTGCCGCGTAATTACATACATAAATGTTGCGGTGAATTGCAACCCTAGAGGATGGATTTTTGAAAAATAAAGTAGCCTATGTTTATCCTTGGATTATCAACTATATTTATGCTAAATTTCATTACAATTGGTCAAGCGGTGTAGATTTTTTATACAAACTTTCATCCCCTATTTCAACCCTTTAGAGGTTGATTTTTGAAAAAATAAGTAGCCTATGTTAGACCCAGTCACTTTTACTACTTCTATTCTAAATTTCATCCAAATCGGACCGGTAGATTAGCCGTGAAAGCGTGACAGACAAACACACAGACTTTCGCATTTATAATATAAGTATAAATGTGAATGTCTGTGTGGTTGTCTGTCACGCTTTCACGGCTAATCTACTGGTCCGATTTGGATGAAACTTAGAATGAAAGTAGTAAAAATGACTGGGTCTAACATAAGGTACTTAGTTTTTCAAAAATCAAACTCTAAAGGGCTGAAATAGGGGATGAAACTTTATATGAAAGTCTACACCGCTTGACCGATTGTAATAAATTTCGGCATACATATAGTTAATAAACCTGGGCTACTTTATTTTTCAAAAATTGACCACTGAGACACCGCGAGAGCTTTATTAAATAAAAAAAATAATTAAATCCTAAGATTGTGTCTTTTTAAGTCGCAAAATGGCTTTTTATATATCTTGTAACAGTGAATTTAGCCTTGAGAATTGAACTTCTGACCTTTTGAGCACGTAGCAGTACTAGCGACTCGCTTCCGGCTTCGCCTTACTTTATAGCAATTTTATATATTTTTTTTATTTATGAGCCTTTTCTTTCGCATGGAGTCGTCTTGTGTGTTCTATGTCAAGATTGGTCTATACTCATAATAGTATGTTTAAGTACATAGTGAAATTTAGTATATAGGTAATATATATTTTTTGAAGAATGTCTTATGTTTTCGTAACTTAGGTAAATTTGAAATGAAACTATTTTTGCAGCTTGATGCCTTTCCCGCTTAGTGATAGACAGAGACGACCTAGTGTTAAGACACTCCGTCCTTCACTTTCCGCCTGTTATTGGCACAATTGGGTGTTGCGTAGCGGAACTCATAACCGCGCTTTGCCTTAGTTGCACAACTGTTTTACAGTTAGACACTATCCCACAGCCCTACTATGAACTAGCCCTACTATAGTCTTATTATGATAGAATTAATCGCAAGTATTTTTGGTATTCAAAAATATATTTAGAAACCCAACGTTTCAAATGCTTTATTACGACGTGTCCATATATTTTGCATGATTTTCTATGTAGACCTTCACTTAATGATATGAAAATATAATCTTTAACCAAATTAAAAAAAAAAACAACTTTTATTTCTTTTTTTTTTAGCTTCACGCTGTCACGCTGTATCCCGCACACAGCAGGGTAAGCAGAGGTAACCTAGTGTTAAGACACTCCGTTCCCTACTTTCCGCCGAATTCGGAAGCATTGCGTGTTAAGTGGCGGAACTTAACGCCGCGCTTTACCTCGACACTAGAGCGAAGAAAATGGAAATATAATTTCCGCTCCTCGAGTGGGAATCGAACCCACGACCAGTCGTTTACAGTCACACGCTTGTGCCACGACTGGCCACAAAACAACTTTTAAGCTAGCTAGCTAGCTAGCTTAGTTATTATTAAACTAATCCTGTAAACCAAAAACACGACAGTCCACAATACAAAACACAACAAAATAAAACTTAACACAGTTAAATGCTTCTCAAATTTGGCTTTTCTCTTTGATAAAATTTGAACAAAGTTATTCCCGAGCAAGAAATAATCGAATCAAAACAGCCTGCTGATAAACAGTTTAAGGAAGGCTGAAATTTGCTCCAAATTGCTCCTTTGGTGAGATTTCGTGTGTGAAATTGTATTGTTGTCGTTGAAAGTTGCCGGTGGTTGTTCGTGGGGACTTGTTTTTGGGAGTTTTTTATGAAATTTCAAGTTAAGTTTCAATGTCAAATTAAATAATATCTTTTCTTGGTATATGGTGAAATTTGTTGTGAAAATAATGATATGATGAAGTCGGATATATTAGTTATAATTAATGTTAAGAATATAAACAGTACTAACCGTCCGCCTTCTAGAGATACTTAAATCTTAATATGCTAATATGCTCGTCTCTTTTTGTGGCTCATTATTATTATTATATTAATATAGCTTCACGCTATATCCCGCACACAGCAGGGTAGGCAGAGGGAACCTAGTGTTAAGACACTCCGTTCCCCACTTTCCGCCGAATTCGGAGGCTTGCGTGTTACGTGGCGGAACTTAACGCCGCGCTTTACCTCGACACCAGAGCGAAGAAAATGGGAATATAATTTCCACTCCTCGAGTGGGAATCGAACCCACAACCAGTCGTTTACAGTCACACGCTTGTGCCACTGGGCCACGACTGGCCACAAGATTCTAGGCTTCAATGCTAGCAGTTTACGTTGTAAATATAATATTACAAAAATATTATGTTAGCCTACGTCTATTGTCTCGTCTTAAAAAATAATTGTAATAAAAATGATAAAATTATGTTGGAGACATTGTCTGTTATAGATAAACTAGTATCAACATACTTCGTTTTCCAGCTTATGTTAAACACTTTCGGCCTTATTCATAAAAAATGCTTATAGAACGCTTAAAACGTTCATTAGTTAAAATGCTCTATAAGCTTATGAAACGTTCCATAAAAATGCGTATTCATAACAGTACTATAAGCCTACTATAACTAATATACTGTTTATAAGCTAAAATGTTGCCACTACGATGAAATTGGCAAGAAAATTTGTCAAACTTTGCAAATTGACCACACAGAATATGTGTAATTTTACTAAATTCGACTGATCATAGACATTATTAAGGATAAAAACCATATTTTGTTGTTTGTGGTGCGATAAGCTATTGACATTTGTTTACTAGTAGTACGTACGTGTTTATTTTATTTTATTTTAAATATTACTCCATTACTTATAAAATGGCATCGGAATCAAAAATTGTAGAGAGCAAGAAAAGGCAGAGAAGTGAGAATTGGTTGGAGGAGGATAAGGTTGGTTTTACTGATACAGTTAATTCGAACACGTAAGTTTTGTTTTGTAAACATTCATACGCATGTTATGTTTTAATGCTTATGCTTCTATTCCATAGATGATCTTGAAAGAATTGCTGAGGAAAAGTATTTGTGTAGTTATTTTATTAACACGGCACTTATTGTTTCAGTTTTAACAATATGGCAAAAACCCCTTGAAGAAGAAGGACAAATTAAGGCTCAATGGGTATTATAAAAATGTCAGCTTCTTAGCTGACATTTTTATAAAAAAAAAAACAAATACTAAAAACAGTTGGTAGCTCACCACCTACTACAGAACCAGCAACTGGTGACGACAATTCAGTTTGGCTCCCTCATCAGTTCACAGTATACTCAAATTAATTTTACTCAGATAACCATATAAAAATACAAACATTTGGCCAATTAGTGTTTCATTTTGAATAAAGAAATATTTATGTAATTATTATCAATACTTGTTTAAGAACAGAAAATAATATAAAAGAAGAAAAAAGTATGTGTAATATATTAATATTATGAAATAAACAGCAGCACACAAATCTCACTCTGTCACCTATCTTATTTTAAATGATATTCATAAGTAATAAGACATGTTAAGTATAATTAATTGTAGTGCATGAAATATTAAATGAATGATAATACCACAATACCCAGAAAGTCATTTTGATTTTATAATTTTAGTCAATTTAGTTCAATTTTATTTTCAAAAAATAATTTGATGGGAAGCGAGACAAAATTTATTTTCCATTATAATACATTAAATAGCTAATACTACCTAAAGAATGCTCAGCAAGTAAATCTGATTATATTCTTTTTAGATGGTGCATCCAAGTACTAGCACTAGCACTAGTACACAATCTTGGTAGATTAAAGAAATGTCTATTGTTATGTATGTCTATGTTGAATGAACTTATCTTTATTTTTATTACTATAATATATTACTAAGTTAGATTCACTAAAATCATTCAGTACTATCTTATATCTACAAGCAATATTAAATTTGGATTAACAAACTTAAATTGAATTGAAATAATAAATAAAATGTGTTAAGCTTTCAACAAAATAAGTTTTATTAATTTATAATACATACTTCTTTGGAAAACATATTAAAAAGAATAATAGATATATTTTTTGGTTACAGCATGACAATAAGCTCAAGAATAGCAGCAAATGTAATTGCTTACAGAAAGGAGCTTCCTGAGATCCAGATGGCCGTAGAAAGGCAAAAATTAAAAATTTTAGAACAAAAATTAAATAATTCACTATTAAAGGAAGAATTACTCAAACGTAAATTATTGTATTACACATCTAAAGAATAAAATTTATAGAAATAAACTGTTTTTATTAACCAAAATCTAACAAATTGAGGTCAGTCATGGTGCGGGGGCACAAAGTGAACATGTAACAAGACTACTAGTTGTGGGTTCGATCCTCACTCCAGGCAATAAAATATTTACTTCAATTTATATTTTCATTTCTTTGCTCTGGTGTTGAGGGAAAGCTCGGCGTTAAACTTACTATTTTATAAAATTTACTAACTAAAATTTCTCCTAGTTAAAACATCACTTTATTAATAATATTGTCTAATTGCATGTCTTCATGGTTAATCTACGCACAAGGTTTATCATAAAAGCAGTATATTTATGAAAGCGGTAACGCTTCCGAAACTCTTCATCATATAAGGAAAACGGGTCAACCCCTGCTTCTATATACTTTTCTTCGCTCCGAACTCTTCTCCATTATTGCTATCGTTTCCGAAGCATGTATGCTTTGTAAAGCTTTCGTTTTAAATATAAAAGTGGAAAATTGACACAAAGCAATAATTATTAGTGGATTGGATTAATAAGTTATGCAAATTCGATTAGCTAACATTGACGAGTCACCTACGTCAAATGTCATTTTCAATGATCAGCTGTTGAGAATCGGCCATTTTTTATCTTATAGAACCGCTATAGTAGGGTATTGGCCACGATAACTTTATAGTACGCTTATAGTACTGTTTAGCGCTAAAATGCTGTTATGAATACCATTTTTTGACGTTTCTCTTATAGTGGGCTTATAGAACACTTTAACTGTTCCATAACTTTTTATGAATAAGACCGATAATAGTATATTAGTGAAATAAACGTCGTAGTAAACCACTTCGATTTAAATTTATAATGTTTTAAATCTCTATCTCTGTCTATATCTCTGTATACAATAAAAGAGTAGAAAAGTCAATTCTGTATATGAAAAAATTCAGAAAAATTTTAATTGGGTGCGTTAATATATCGATAACAGAGCCCAAAAATCCACTCAGTAGTATTTTTGTCTGTCTGTCTGTCTGTCTGTCTGTTAATTTGTTCGGCAATCACGCAAAAAGTACTGGATGGAAATGAATGAAATTTAGCATGGCGGTAAATTCATTAGAAAAGATGAGATTCTTCTTAGGCTCAAAAGAAAAGTATTTAAACGTGAACACGGGTAGCTATAGTAGATACGTAATAGATATAGTAGTGTAGTTTATGCAGGCGAAGCCGCGGCTGGGTGGGTAGTATACAATAAATAAAGTATAACAAAAATTTTCGTAACTGTATAAAGTGTCTTATCTTCAAGATACATTTCTTGATAGCTAAAAAAATAATGATAACAAAATTAGTAATGACATATTAAGAGATAAAGATGTAATTGCGCTGCAGTGGGGCAGTTTCTGAGAGTTTCTTGTTGTGAGTTCGATTCCTACTCAATTGAATATAAATAAAAAATAAATAGCTTCACGCTGTATCCCGCACATAGCAGGGTAGGCAGAGGGAACCTAGTGTTAAGACACTCCGTTCCCCACTTTCCGCCGAATTCGGAGGCTTGCGTGTTAAGTGGCGGAACTTAACGCCGCGCTTTACCTCGACACCAGAGCGAAGAAAATGGAAATATAATTTCCACTCCTCGAGTGGGAATCGAACCCACAACCAGTCGTTTACAGTCACACTCTTGTGCCACTGCACTCAATTGAAATATTATATTAAAATTATTTTCGTTATTCCGCTCTACTTAGATGGCGTTGAGTATTATTCACGTAAAGTCTTCAGTTTGCGGCGATAAACACTAGATAGATATAGGTGAAGGCATTATTAATGACTCCTAAATGTGCATTATTTTTGGAAATACTAATACTAGTTTTAGTACAATTTTAAACTTGTTAATATATTTAATATCTCAGTGCGTGGGTCTGATTCCTACACTAGGGAAATATTTAACATTATTTTAATATCTCCAATCAGACGGTTACAGGTAACATTAAGTTCTGTCTATATACCCTGATAGTGCGGGAAGTAGTCTGAAGTTGAAATAAGTATATCACTATTCTAAAGTAAGAATTGATTACTTTTAAACATTTTTAAAGTGTTACCATACTTAGGAGAATTGAAAAAGACATTTAAAGAAAACGTATAAAAATTTGAACGCAGCGGGATTCGAACCCGCGCCTCCTGAATACCGTTCAGGCGCTCTCACCACTGAGCCATGCGTTCTACTACACGCTGCGTCGAAATTTTTATACGCTTTACAACTTATTTTTGTTGTTAGCCACTTTTGTTGTTAGTCTTTAAATGTCTTAAGAATTGATTGCTAACAAAAAATCGACTTAGTACGACTTAATATTAAAAAAAAAGTAAGAACACATACACATACATATGTATACAAATTTTAATACACCTCTCAATAAAGAGTTTGCTCAACAAAGCAGTACAAAGTCTTTTATCGGTAGACAATCATTATAACAGTGCGATTCTTTGGAACGCCTCTCATCCGAGAAATTCGTCTATTGTTTCTGTAGAGAGGGAAGCTGTGAAACCAACGAACAGCGACTCATTGAGAAGAGGTATCGACGCTTATTGTTTTGAAAGTAATGAATATAATTGTTAAATAATAAATAAATAAATAAATAAATAAATAGCCTCACGCTATATCCCGCACACAGCAGGGTAGGCAGAGGGAACCTAGTGTTAAGACACTCCGATCCCCACTTTCCGCCGAATTCGGAGGCTTGCGTGTTAAGTGGCAGAACTTAACGCCGCGCTTTACCTCGACACCAGAGCGAAGAAAATGGAAATATAATTTCCACTCCTCGAGTGGGAATCGAACCCACAACCAGTCGTTTACAGTCACACTCTTGTGCCACTGGGCCACGACTGGCCACTATTTTTTTTTTTTTTTTGTTAAATAATATAATATAATTGTTAATAAGTGGGGAACGGAGTGTTTAACACTATGTTCCCTCTGTCTATCCTGCTGTGTACGGGATACAGCGTGAAGCTAAAAGAAAAAAAAAATAGCTATTTACATATTGTGACCATTGCTGCGCAGTGGGATGTTATCTAAACGTTATGATAGTTGTTTTGTCGCTATGGGTTTGATTCTCACTCGGAAAGATGATTATAATTTAATTATATTTATTTCTTTGCTCTTGCGAATACAACAAGACGCAGCGGTTAGATCTGCACGTAAGTACTTAACAGGTAATTTCGATTTTAGACGGAGAGTGGAGAGACGTTCACATAAAAATGAGACGGAGTGTCATGACACAAGGTTCCCTCTGTTTGTAAAGAAGAATAATTTGTAACTAGAAGATTTTATGATGTGTCTCATACACACGATAGTATGTGAAATATTATATTTTTACTCATTTTACTTTATGTCAAATTTTAAACTTCTCTGTCCGCATAAGATTTCTAAAAATAGATCTAAACCTAATCATTTGCGTATAAATATAATGTTAAAATGTCCTATGAATATATACTTCATATTTTTTTAAGCATACTATTTTCCTTACCAGTCTATATACATAGTTTTCTTCACATATCAAGAAATCAGAAGTAAAATAAGCTCAGTTTCCTAGAACCTAATATCAAAATCAGCACGAAACCTAGCCATTGTAAGGGGGGCGAAGGAATTTCATTCCCACGAGTGGAGATATCACCAACAATTAGTCCCGTTTACAGTCAGACATAACACCACTGTGTCACAATGGCTCTTATCCATACTTATATTATAAATGCGAAAGTCTGTGTGTTTGTCTGTCATGACTAATCTACTGGTCCGATTTGGATGTAATTTAGAATGAAAGTAGTAAAAATGACTGGGTCTAACATAGGCTACTTATTTTTTCAAAAACCAACCTCTAAAGGGTTAAAATAGGGGATGAAAATTTATATGAAAAATCTATACCGATTGACCAATTGTAATGAATTTTGGCATATATATAGTTGATAATCCAAGCTTAAACATAGACTACTTTATTTTTTAAAAATGCTCCCCCAAGGGTTGCAAAATAACGATATAGTTCACGCGGCGAAGCCGCGAGCGGGCCGCTAGTTAGCAGTGTTTTAACAATTGTGCAACATTTACAATAAGGATTTGGACAACATCAATGCATTCTGTGGCTCGTTCACAGTCAGTCAGAAAACGTAGTGACAAGACACTTCGTTCGAAACATCTTCTATGACTTTTTAAAGCCCAAAACATATAAAATTTTCAAATATTACTTTTAACATTTTAATTCAATACACCTTTCGTAAACTGTACCTGAAAGTGACAATTTTACAGTAAAGCAAAAACGTTTTCAACGCAGACTCTATACTCTTCCACGATTAATCTAATCTGAGGGTTCGATGGTCTCTCAAAGACCGCTTTGTTGGCAGATGAAAAAGCGATGATTGGAAATGTCATTTTCCTCGCAGATGCAGATGAGATCGCAGTACAGTGTGCAGTGTGCAGTGTGCAGTATGCGCTGAGAGCCTCACACGGTACGATAAACTGATAGCTTTGAATGCATGGACTTTTATCAAACGGTTATTTACTCGCAAGCGCGGCTATAGGGGTGTCGGGAAGATTAGATGAATTATTAACAAGTTTTAAATTAAGAAATTAATATTTTGTTTTAGTCGTTGAAAGCAGAAAAAGACAAGAGATATCTAATATTTTGACGTTTTCAATACTATTCATGCACTTGTTCAAAATTCAAATGAAGTGGGATTCGAACCCACGTTTCTTGAATACCGTCCAAGCACTCTGGGCGCAAGGAACATGTTCTATATCCGGCTATAACGAAATCCATTATACATTACAACATATAACAATTTGATTTTGTTGTTAAATTAAAAAAGAACAATATAAATTGGATCTTTCCTTTTACTTTTACATAAAATTTTTCTTCGAAAGTGAAAGTATTTTTACAAAGTACTAGATTTGCAAACCAATATAGAAAATGTCGTATCTAGTATATATATAATGTGTATTCCAATGATATTTGAAGCTACACTAATCGCATATGGCAAGCATATGTTTTGAATGTAATATTATCATATTACATTCAAAAACATGCTAACTAGTATAATTTTAAACTAAACTGAATACAAACTTATATTTATTCTGTCATAAGTATGTTTACTTATTAAGAAGGTAACGATGAAAGAGGACGTGAAGTGCCGAGGACGACGACGTGGACTGTCGCAATAACTTAAAAGGTAGAGTTTTCTAAAGTAAGGCATAGTTTTCACATGTAATAGTATAAGATAGGTAATAAATGAGTTTGGTAAAAGAAAGAAAAAGGAAAGAAGGCTATGGTGGGATACGGTGAACGCGGCTAATTAACACGCACAGGTTGTGTGTTCAATTCCCATTACGAGAATTAATTTTTTTTTTTTTTTTCATTTCTGACATTCAACACCCAACGGCTCCAATTCGAGTGCAAAATAAAGAACGAAGTATCATAACTCTAGGTTGTCTCTGCCTCATCTGTACTTTGCACATATGTGAAAGGAGGTTTACACCTTTACAGCTGTAATAATAAAACAATTTAAAAAAGAACACTTTCGTTGATTCTTAGAAGCTGCCGTTATATATATTTACTAATTTTTCATTTGATTAAATATGGAATATATTTGATTTCAAGTCATGCCAATACAGTATCCTATCTTTTGCTGCGGTATTTAGTTGGAATACGAAATCAAGGTCATGAAATTAATCTCGACTTCAATATATATAATATACATGTGTATACATTTCCGCCACTTAACACGCAATGTTTCGAATATACCGAGAAAGTGAAGAACGGACACTAGATTCTCTGTCTCGCGTGAACTGCTATAAAACAAGGAAAATAATGGATACATAATTTTTTTCACATAATAAACGTACATAAATCAATTTTGTACTTATTTTCGTAATTTAAACGGTTTTGAAGAATTAAAAAAATATTCTGTTCCAGCTTTAAATGCTCATAAGTACATTAGAAGAGGCAAAATGAACTGTATTTAGAGACGACTTCAAGTACTATATATTCGTATACGACGCAAAGGCGAATGAATTGCTGCGGTACATGTACGGTATCGCTTGAGGTCTAAATGTTTACTTTATTATACTTAGCGGAATATATTTGTGAGCGTTGTTAAGTTAGAAAACCTTCTTTTTATATTATCTCCTTTTTAGTTTTAAAAGTGGAAATGTTAGTATAAAAAATGTAATACAATTAGGAGTTATTCCTAATTAATAAATCGTTACAATGACCAGTAATTTTCTGTTCACTTTAAGGTTTTCAGTTTATGTATTTTTGGAGGAGTGCGCGAGTACCAAACTATACATCTATATTATAATTAAAGTAAAGGCTGTTATAGGCCTTTTTAACTTCATGTATCAAATATTCACGGGCAATATTCTCAGTAACCTGATACTGAAGAGTAAATATATATATCACAAAGGTTTTTCACCGCGTGGGGGGACGGATTAAGAACACAATTCCCCTCCGCAGCTGGGATAGCGTCCCGTAAAAGGCCGGTAACCCAGAAGCTTGGTGGTAGGAGATTTGTTTTCCGACTGGCTCGCGACCACTAGCATGTCAAAGACGAACCGCCAAATATCTGTTGATGTGTTCCGGTTTGATGGCATGTAAGCCAGCTCTTTCCCTATTCCCCCAAGGTCGGCAACGCATCCTCAACCCCTATAGTGTAGTGGATGTCTATGGGCGAAGGTAACCACTTACCATCAGGTAGTCCTTTTGCTCGTTTGCCTCCTTTATTCAATAAAAAAAAAGAAGCTTATTGACACAGGTCAGTAAAATAAGAAACGAAAAAATAAACCGATCTTATTTACTTTTAATTTAAAATAAGTATACTTGTAATGAATACTTTTGGCAATTCTCAATATAAAGAAAATAGTTTTAGCGAAAATTGAAAACAATAAGTATACAATATGTTAACAAATAACAAGTTTTAGTTACAATAGCGCAAATTTGACGAAACAATGTTTGAAATCAACCAGAACCATTCTGACAACCTAAAAGCTCAGTTACACATCCTCTCAGTCCTATGAAATTTCATATCACCAAAACGTCCATCCAACATGACAAAGAAATAGAGCTCGCCAACACTACGAGTACACCACCACACTTCTCATTTTACAATATAATCTAATGTTTTAGTGGAAATCAATAGATCAAGGCGTGGATAAGTACTTTAATATCGAACCCTCGTCAAACCTTAATATTGGCTTCGGTAACACCTACCCTTTATGTCTCTTGCCCACAGCCGCCATTACAAGCAATTCTGATATTTATGACACACTTATATAATCTATTTTCCTATATTACTACGTTATGATGTAATTTTACCATATTGTGGATACAGAAATACTATTCCTCGAAATTGGACCTAATTCTGTGCAGAATAAGTCTTGAAATCGTTTGTATGTTGAAGATAGGAAAATTTAGTTTGTGGAAACCATTTAACACGTGCTTGTTCGAGCAGTGATCAAGTGAGCCGTTAATGATTAAACAAATGGATAAGATTGATAACAAGACAATGCGGTGCGCCATCTGCCGCGGATGCAGGGGGAGTAAGTGCTCGTTGATTGTATCGCCGCTAAATTGTTTACTTGCTTATATCCAATGTTGAGCTCACGTATTAATTGGAAGAGTATATGAAAACATATTATGATATAATAGTTATGCTTTGGGGCCAGTCGTGGCGCAGTGGCACAAGCATGTGACTGAAAACGACTGGTTGTGGGGTCGACTCCCACTCGAGGAGTGGAAATATTTAATATTTTCGTTTTCTTCGCTCTGGTATCGAGGTAAAGCGAGGCGTTAAGGTCCGCCACTTAACACGCAATGTCTCCGAATTCGACGGAAAGTGGGGAACGGAGTGTCTTAACACTACGCTCCCCCTGCCTACCCTGTTGTGTGCGGGATACAGCGTAAAGCTTATTTAATTTAAGGGAGTGGCTTTTTAATTTGGTACAACATGATAAAAATTGCCACTATTTTTGGCCTATTGTAAAGGAAAGGAGCGCTGTGCGTCCTACTTTTTGGAAAGAAGGCGAAGCCAAAGGAGGATATTATAATATATTTCGTTTACATACTTTTAGGGTTCAGGGTGTTCGGTAGCGGAATATGCTTGTGATTTTCATCAATTATAAAATTATTTTGAAAGTAGTCAAAGGTATATGGAGGTACTTTTATATAATTGGAGTGAGTAAAAATAAGTGACGTAGGCGGCAGCTTAACTTTAAATTATTTAAATATAAATAACAAATTGAAATATATACATTTTTTAAAACTTGAGCATTACCAAAGTTAAACGAGAAAACTCCTGGTTTGCTGTATTGGTATTTTTCCTTTAACACTTCAATGGTAAATGGCGAAATTTATGCAGCTTCACGTATTGTCTTCCATATTACTGTATAATCAGATAGAATCTAGTGTCAAAACACTGTTCTCTATGTTCCGCCCGAAATCGAGACCTTGAGTGTCGAGTGGCGGAACTTTTTTTTTTATACCTCGCACCTCCATTATTGAGGGTATGGAGACCTTATTTTCTATGGAATATAACTATTGTCTATTTTACGAACGAAAACAACAAACAAGCAAACGAGAGCGAACTCATAATTGAGTGGCGGACCTCAATATTGTTAATTTTTTTTTTTTAGTTTCACGCTGTATCCCACATACAGCAGCGTACACAGAAGGACACAACTACTAACACTAGGTGTGTTAAAACACTCCGTTCCCCACTTTGAAATTTTAATTTCACAATATTTACTTAAATTGTCAACTGTTTAGTTTGAAAGAATTATTCGAAACAAGTAAGGGCATACCATTAGCATGTGACATAAAAATGTATCGCCGCGTGGGCGGAGACCGTGGGCGCCATCCATCAATGGGAGGCTTTAGTTAAATTGGAAAGAGCCTTAATTTTATTATGTTCTTTGATCGATGGAGCAAACCGCAAACAAGACCAGTTTTTGTACACAAACTTGTGAAGATTTCGTTAAGTGATTTACAAATTTGCTTTCAGAAACGTCGAAACTTTGATATATCTAAATAGGGTTAGTTTTATTTACTACTCATGTATTTCATAGTGTTGTTGTCAAATGTAATATTTTAGAAGCGATGCTTAATTTACAGTTTCTTTTAGCTTACACACGGTAGTCCGCATACATCTGGGTGGGCAGAGGGAACCTAATGTTAAGACTCTCCGTTCCCCACTTTACGCTGAATTCTGCAGGCATTTCATGTTAAGTGGCGGAACCAGCCCAGCTATGTTTAAAAGTATTTAAAAGCATGTTTTGTGAAAATTGATTAAAAAACCAACCCCTAAGGGTGTGTGCTTAATATAAAGGTAGCCTATTTAACCTTGAATCGTTATCTTCCTTTTACTTATTATATTCATTAAAATCGATCAAGCGGCTTAAAGTTTTTATGTAAAGTTTCTTCCCCTATTTAAACCCTCTAAACCCTTCTCTCCTCAACCCTCTTTTTGAAAAAAAGTAGCCTATGTCTGAGACTGGCTCTTCAACTATTTTCGTTCTATTTATTCGTTTTTCATGCGATTCTACGCAAATCGGTCCGGTAAATCAGCCGTAAAAGCGTAACAGACAAACAAACAAACATACCTTCGCATTTGTAATATCAGTATGGATAAATTTATATTATCTAAACATCTCTCTCGATTCATGTGTTTAGAAAATAAAAGCTTTCTTTCTCTAATTTCTCTTTAACTGTCTGCTATTTTTTCCCCCCATTTAATTAATTATTACACATACAATCAGTAAATCATACATCATTTCACACACTGACATTAAAATAACTTCACATGCTCATACCATACTCAATATCATTTTAACTACATAAATAAATAAAATTGGAGTGGACTTTTTACTAAAGGACATGCGTTATGTAATGGCATGTATGTATGTATGTATACGCAATATACATATAAAACATGTTCACATTTTCTTTAAGTTAAGTCTGTCTATTATTCTGGCTAGTCAATGGGACGGCTGGACCGATTTTGACGTGACTTATACTGGCAGATGGCTAATGTAATAAGGAGAAACTTAGGTACTTTTATTTTAGAATGCTAAGGTTTCTTATTAAAGTTCGCGGACGAAGTCACGGGCACAGCTAGTATTATCTAAAACATTTATGTTGATACTAATTCAGCACTAAAACTTTGAACGAAACCACAAAATTAAAATGGACGCTCACCAACTCAGTGAACTATATAATTAAAATGCTTCGTCCGCGTCGGAGCCAGCACCTCCTTCTTCGCTTAACCAGGTTCCATTCGACATCAATCGCGTTGTAAAGTAATTAAAAGGCGGCCAAATTTCGTTCCGTTCTCTTCAAACTTCGCAAACGACGTAAAATTTAAAAGAACTAAATGGGTTTTCCCCCATTAGTAAAAAGATTAATGAAATAAGTAACTGGTGCCGGGCACTTTTGAAATGACAAGTGGTTTTCCGGAATTTTTTTTAAGTGTGCAAGAGATTTTTTTTTTATGCAGATGAAATTTAGTGAAATTGGAACTGGAGTTTTATTTAACAGCTGGGAAGATATAGAGAACTTAGTGTTAAGACACTCCACTCAAGGTGCCGCTTTGTCTTAGATAATATAAGGAGGCAAGACAACAAACTTGAAATATAACCAATTTCTTGAGTGAAAAAAGGACATACTTCTTCTCAGACTTCGCCACAATGCATGAAGTCCTCATAGGTTATACGTTTTATAGTTTTTTATTGTAATAATTCAGACAACGCATTATAATACGTGAAATTAATAAATTGAAAGTTATTATTTTAGCGATGTACATTTCAAAATTCACATTATGACATGATCCACCAAGTACATCACAAAAAGTGTTAAATTCACATTAGATTTCCAATTTATTCGACAATTGTAAAAGGAAAATCTAAAAATGATTTAACAAGCAATACCTCCCATCCCATTATATCAGTTATTCCTAACGGATCCTAATCTGCTGACTAAAATCAGTCCAACGTCGACCAAATTTAGGTACTCTTTAACAAAATTTAATTGACGTAGCCGTAGCAGCGAACAGTTCCCCGATATTGCGGTTTTGGCAAAAATTCCACCAAATTTCGAATAGAATGAAACATGTTTTGTATTCTCGCTACATTTGGGGCATAAATTTTAAAACAGCATCTTCGTAATTCCGAATAATTTATTAGTAACACGAGGCAGTTGTGTAGCGGCGGCGTGCAGCGCGACAAAGACGAGTGAGTAGTAAATTAATTTGAGAAATATTGTGGTCTCATTTGCAGCGATTTGTGGTTTTTTTGTAAATCTACATGGAAAAAAAGCTTTATTTTTTTTACATAGCAGCTACTATGTATGTCAGAGAGTACCTAACTGAATAAGATCAGAGTCTTTTGTTGAGTTAGTTTCTAGCTGATACTTCTCGACTTTTTTTTAATTTTTTAAATTTTTTTTAGCTTCACGCTGTATCCCGCACACAGCAGGGTAGGCAGAGGAAACCTAGTATTAAGACACTCCGTTCCCCACTTTCCGCCAAATTCGGAGGCATTGCGTGTTAAGTGGCGGAACTTAACGCCGCGCTTAGCCTCTACAGAAATTTGGAAATAATAAATATTTCCAATCCTCGAGTGGGAATCGAACCCACAACCAGTCGTTTACAGTCACATGCTTGTGCCTCTGCGGCACGACTGGCCCTTTTTCTGACTTCTCGACTTACTGCACCGAAATTTTGACAATGCCTGTTAGTCGAGGACCTCAACTCTGCGCTTTGTCATAGTTACCATAGTACAGAAAGGAATATAATAAATAAACAAATGTTTAACGTTAAACAGATGTCCCATTGCGCCGCGACGACGACTGCAATACGACAGCCTCCGATCCTCGGTTTGATTCCCACTATCGAGTGGGAACCAACCCATTCCACCGGGAATGATAAGAATTTATTATTTTTATTTCTCCGCTCTTATATGTAAGTTAAAACAAGGCGTTTGATTCCACCACTCAATACACTATTTTCAGATTTAGACTTAGATATTTCGATCGATTAGGTGGAAGCGGAGAAAGGAGTGTCTACGTCTAGTCGAGAATATAGTACAGAGTGACACTAGGTTCTGTCTGACTACTAGTTTTGCGAGAAAGGCTTTAAAAAAAATATCAAAATTTAACGACACGCTATAAAACACACCACGCTACATCTTGAACAAAAAGGTTCTCTTCGCAATAAGATTATGTATCTAGTGTTTCTAATTAATTACCACTGTGTAATGGTCGGGGGATATCGTAAAAGTCGATAATTAATTCACAATACAGGTCGATAATGTATAGTACCGTAATTAAGTTGCAAGCCACCTCGATGTTGTTGTTTTGCTTATGATTGTACATTGCTAATTGAAGAAAATTTGTATTTTATAATATAATTCTTGAAATAACAAAGAAAAATTTATGAAAGATTATAGTTATTCTAGCTTAAGAAGCTTTATTGTTGTGGATTCCCTACTTAGGAAATAATTTAAATTGTTACTTAAATTGTTTGTAGCTTCCGGATATTTCTTTTATATGACATTATAAAACGATTATAACGTTGATTTCAGCCATACAACACTCAATGTCTTTAAAAAATACCTATGATTGAATAAGAGCTGGCTTAACGTTATAATTATAAAACATTATAAAACATTAATATATTAAAATGACTTCAATACTACACTACTTATTTAATACCATCGCCCGCTCGCGGCTTCGCCACGTGAACTACACCACTGTTTCGTTATATTGCAACCCTTGGGGGTAGGTTTTTGAAAAATAAAGCCTTTATTTAAGCTTAGATATAGAACTATATTTATGCCAAAATTAATTATAAGCGGTCAAGCGGTAAAGATTTTTCATATAAACTTTCATCCCCTATTTCAACTCTTTAGCGGATGATTTTGAAAAAATAAATAGCCTATGTTAGACCCAGTAACTTTTACTACTTTCATTTTAAACTTCACCCAAATCGGTCCGGTAGATTAGCCGTGAAAGCATGACAGACAAAACACAGACTTTCGCATTTATAATATAAGTATGTATAACTAGCCTAAGTTAGTTTCAAAATTCAAATTAAAAAGTTCAAATTAAAGATAACCGGTACACCAATACAGCTATTTTATTTTGAATTCAATCCACTGTGCAGGTTGTATCAACCGGGGAACAATAATAGAATTGCTAAGCGCACAGTTCTATTCCACACGAGTACTACTGACTTACTGCTATCGGGCTCTCCCCCATAAATCCCCCACAGACATTGTAATGCGTTCTGATAAGACGGCAAAACAGAGATAACGTTGCGTCGATTGATCGTCAATGAGTAGAAATTCATTTATTTGCTAAAATACTTTGGTAATGCAAAGGAGAATCGACCTTAAGTAGTGTGGTGCTAAGTTGCGAATGGCGGAAGTGATTATAGAGTTAAGGTACGGTTTCGTTGTGTAAATTTATTGTAGTTATTGTAATTATAATATTGTCTAAAGAAAAGTGTTAATTTGCAGAAATCGGCTTGTCGAACTTACATTTGTAATAACTGGACTCTCTTAGGGCATATTCTTTAAGTCTTAGTTTTAAGTACTGAAATCGTAAACAAAAAAAAATTGCATATGATAAAACAAGATTCGTGTTAAAAAAAGTACAGACCTTATGTCCGTAGAGTGATAAAATAGAATAATAAAAAAAATAAAAAGAAATCGGCTTGCCTCTTTAACTCACATTTAAACAACAGGGATGGCCAAGCTCCAGTATAGACTATATAGACTGAGCGTTTTTCAACATTTATTTTTTTCTGCTAGCTGCAAATAATAAATACATATTTGAAAAGTACTCTACAAGATATGTTTTAAGTATAGTAACTCAAAAACGAGTAGAGAATTTTCCATTTACAGAGTCATAAATAATATTATAAAGAGCCACTGGTGAGCCAGATATTGACCAACCCTGCTATAAAAGCCTTTTTTTCGATAAATTCGCGATTCCTGAAATTTCATTCATTTATTCCTAATAGGGCCCAAAATAAAAATTTGAAACACGTAATAGATTTGTCAATTCAAGAATATAACCTTGTATCAACGTCAGAAATTAATTTAACTTTTCAAATGACTTGAGCAAACTTCTTAAGAAGTTTCTAGTTAAGGCGGTTAAATATACAATTATATGTTATTTTGCTGATACGTGAATTAGTTTTGGAAGATAGTTTAGTTAGTTATTAGTGTTTTATGTATCAACTATGTAATCTTGTAAGCTCTATTTAATATGTAAATACGCTAAGTTAATATTTGTTAACGATAAATGATGAGCTTGTACTATTTGTGGAATGTAAAATAGTATAGAGATATTTTTATATATAATTACTATTTATTTTAGCCTTTTGCTGTATTCACACACAGCATGGCAGACAGAGGGAAACTAGTGTTAAGACACTCCGTTACCCACTTTCCGCCGAATTCTGAGGCATTGCGTGTTAAGTGGCGGAACTTAACGCCACGCTTTACCTCGACACCAGAGCGAAGAAAATGAAAATATTAAATATTTCCACTCCTAGAGTGGCAATCGAACCCACAACCAGTCGTTTACAGTCACACGCTTGTGCCACTTGGCCACGACTGGTCACAATATATATCTATTTATTTCTTTTATATATAGTGGAATATACTTATGTGTACTTGAATATTTATATACTTAAAAAACTAGACGCGATCGCGGTGTACTGTGATAGCGTCTGCGTCTACACGACTGTAGTAGGTTTGAGTTCCAGTGGAAGGGATAGTTATATTTAACTTATTGAATATGACGTTCAAATTTAACACGAAAGTGGTGTATGGAATGTGTTACAATTAGGTTCTTTTTTATCCGAATAAGGTCCGCACTCAAATCGGGGAAACACCCACATTCCCCATCGAAACCTTTCTAGACTTACGATAGCAGGATTGAAAATTTTCATGCTTTTATATTTTGTCTTACAGAATTGTCTTAACAAAGAAACCAGCCCTTATTAGAAGGAAGCACATAATTTGTGACCGCTATCGACACGTAGATAAAACCGTTCGATTTGGCGCGACTTTAATTTCTTTCCCGGCGATAAATGGTATCCTTTCATCCTTTTCTTTTGCTAAAAGATAGAAAGGGACAAAACGTCTTTTGAGACAAAGAATCCGGGGTGTTGAAGCAAAATAAAAAAGTACAGAAGTAAAAACCAATAAGTTGCTCTCAGGTCAATTGTCAATTGCGCCCAGTCTTTATCTTGAGCGTTTAAAACGATTTGGTTAAGGTGAGATTGGAATAGACGTTGCCAGGGATGGGGATGCTGCAATGGACCACTTTTTGCTCTTTATTGGATTTAATATTGAGAAGTTCTAGAGTATATTCGTTCTACTTACTTTACACTGTATTATTGAGTTGGCTAACAGCTAGGTGCTGCAGGTACGCTTGTTTTTATTCGAAATTTGTTTTTATGCTAAAAAGTTGTGTAAAAATAGTACTTGTTTAGAAGTAGGTATTTACCTCTAGGTATATTGGTAAAATAAATTATTTTGGTTAAGCAGCGTTAGCCTAATATTTAAAAAAAATGTTTACATAAATAGATTATACTCTTGCTTTAAATTCATAGTAAAAATTTCTTATTATAACCTTGATAATCTTAAGGTCTTATGAGTAAAAACACTAATTACATCAATTACCACGGAAAAGGTACTCTAGTAACTCTAGGGTCAACGAGTACTTTATCAATTTAAAAGGTTAAAAAGAACTTATAAAGAAATCAGGCTATTATTAAAGTATGACATATATTGTTGTCGTTTCCGGATATATATATCTACATATGTGCAAGGCTTAATCAATTTAGGTGCCACGATATGGGTCACAATATTTCCTTACATTGATTGATGGAGATACAGGTGACGGTGATAAATACAATAAAACTCCTATTATATTAAAAAATATATATTTGATATGACAATATATTTTATGTGTAATAGTAGGTTAATTTTTTAAAATAAAAAATTAGCTTCACGCTTGTTCCCGCACGGCAGTGTAATCAGAGAGAAATTTTTCAATACAATTTATTTAATTTCGATTATTATTGTATAATATAGACTTAGTGCATTCGTAACTCTCCGTTCAAATCCAAGGCAATGAGAGATGACAACGCGGTCTTTGTCTTGTTACCCGAGCGGAGAAATGAATGTAATATAAAAATATGTGGCCAGTCGTGGCACAGTGGCACAAAGAGCGACTGTAAAGCGACTGGTTGTGGGTTCGATTCCCACTCGAGGGGTGGAAATATTTAATATTGATGTCGACGCAAAGCGTGGTGGTAAGTTCCGCCTCTTAACACGCAATGCCTCAGAATTCGGCGGAAAGTGGGGAACGGAGTGTCCTAACACTAGGTTCCCTCTGCCTACCCTGCTGTTTGCGGGATACAGAGTGAAACTAAAAAAATAATAAAAATAATATGTATATAGGTCAGTCACACTGCGTCGCAATGGCCTAAAATCTTAAAATATTTACAAAAACTTTTATATACTTATAAAATTATGGTATTATGTGTATGTAAAAAGTATTTTATATATATGTTTTATATGTTATGTAAATAAAGTACTGTCTTATTAATTAAATATTTAAATTTCATTCAAAGTATGGGCTCAGATTCCCATCTCCATATCATTTCATATTCTAAATCCAGTTGATAGTTTTATGTGCAAACCTAGATTACCACGCCATTCATAGAGCATGCTAATCGTTGTATCGACTGTTTGTCTGACACAAGTAGCTGTAATTATTGCTACTATTGTGGACTATCTTATGCTGGTATACTATAATTTTATTATACATAATATGTAATTTTGTTATACAATATATTATTTAAAATGGTTTTAAGACGTCATATAGTTATCGTGGAAATGTAAGCAGTCATTCTATTTATATACTTCTGGTTTTTTTCTCGATTATTAGTAACTTTACTCTATTTTTCAGTTTTTTTTTCACTTTTTATTAGCTTCACGCTGTATCCCGCACACAGAAGTGTAGGTAGAGAGAACCTAGTGTTAAGACACTCCGTTCCCCACTATTCTTCCCTGTCATTCTAAAGCTTCTGCGCGAAACCAAGACGTTCCGTGTTAAGTAACGAAACTCAACGACACGATTTGTCGTAAATACGTAAGCGGAGAAATGAAAATAATTTAATTTTAATTATTCCCTCGAGTGAGAATCGAATCTACAGCCATTGCGTTCACAGCCAAACACTGTTCCACTTCGCTACGATAGCTTCTTTATATTGAATAATAGCAACACTTATTATTATACATGGCTTTATATTTTGTTCTAAGCATTCATAAACTCATTATCCCATTTCTTATTTTTAAGCAACCAAAAAGCGACAAAAACTAGTCAAAAGTTACCACACAAATTTGTCTCTACTACTACTGACTCCCAAAACTTAAATCGCTTCCATATGTAGAACATCTGCAAAACCATGTTTGTTTAGACAAGTTAAGATGCCAGTTCCATGTCATTTCAAGTGAGCACAATGCAAACATCTCAAGGCGAGGCAAGTGTACACTGTATACTGTACACTGTACACTGTCATACCTCCAGTCAATGCATACCGCATGCATTCATAATGGAGTGCGATCAAGAATATCCAATTTGTAGGAACATCGTGGACCAAACACAGCGACTGATTAAATTTCTAGTGACAAGGAATGACCGCCTCGTACTGGTTTGGTACTTTAATACTATCACACTGTTCGGTTTAGGCAGTGTTGGGCAAAATTAATTGCAATTAATGATTAAATATTAATAATTCATTATTTGTTTGTGGTGAAATTATATAAAAATCACAATAAGTTGAAAGTTATTATTTTTACATTACAATTAACAATCAATTAATTGTTAATTGCAATTAAATTTTGGCCAACACTGGTTTTAGTTAGACTTTTTTTTAGCTTCACGCTATATCCCGCACACAGCAGGGTAGACAGAAGAAACCTAGTGTTATGACACTCCGTTCCCCATTGACTAGCCAAGACTTTATATTGCGTATAATATGCGTCGACTGAGCAACGCAATGACCTAAGCGATCCTCAACTTAATTCATTCAATTTTATTATAACTTCGAAACTTTTCTTTTTTACTATCGTTGGAATGTCAACATAGTTCTGGTTTCTTTAGATCTGTTACCAGTAAACGATAAATATTTTAAATATAAACATTACAAATTAAAAGGAAAGGCTTATTAATTACAGAGACATCCTAGTATCAAGAAATCCGTGCCATTGCATGTTACGTGATGGAAATTAAACTTCGCGTTGTCGCCAGAGTAGAGAAATAGAAGATAATTTTCTAATTGTATTTCCCACTCCAGGAATTGGAATCTTGATTACAGTCAGATGGTCCCACTCGATCACATAAAAATATTCCTTACTCTTAATAAAGGTATATAAAAATTGAATATATACAAATTTATTTTAAATATTTTAATACAAATACAAATATAATTCAAGTCGGTGTGAGTAGCGGCCATTCGCAACGTTAGACACCACGAGCGCTACCTGCCAGCCCGGGTTTAATGCAGGATACCTGCGGGCTGCGGTCACAGAGATATGAACCAAAGTGTTTGGCCGAATGCTGAGCAAATGTTACATTTGTGAATTTTAGATTTTACTTATGTTACAGGTTTGACTCCTGTTGAGGTTGTTTGTTTGGGACGTTTATTATTATTAGCTTCACGCTGCATCCCGCACTCTGCACGGTAGGTAGAGGGAACCTAGTGTTAAGACACTTCGTTCTCCACTTTCCCCCAAATTCTAAGTGGCGGAATTTACCACCGCGCTTTGTGCACTGCGATTTGCGACATAAATATAGGCTTTTGTTGATTCGACACGGAATGTCTTAATTTCGGGCCGAAAGTGGAGTACAGAGTGTTTTAACACTAAATTGTCCCTCACTACTGTGTTACGCGAGAAAACGTGTAAAGTTCTTACCTAAACGTAAATTTATGTAAATTTTTTTTCTAAGCTTAGGCAGAGGGAACATAGTGTTAAGATACACCGTTTACCACTTTCCGCCGAATTCGGAGGCATTTGCGAAGGAAATGAAAATATGAAATATTTCCACTCCTTGAGTGGGAATCGAATCCACAATCAGTCGTCTAAAGTCACACGTTCGTGCCACTGCACCACGACTGGCCCCATTAGGCCCTGTAATTATTTCTTTTAATATACAACCTTCATATTTTAATAAACATCCAATAATAAAATACGATACTTTATGCTTAATTGCTGACAAATCAAAGACGAGATGAAATAATAAAATGTCTTGTTTCCAAGGAAATTGGTAAAAAAATGTTGCTGTGTAATTTTACTGAACACCAATTTGTTTTTCCTAGAAGCAGTTCGGTCCATTTAGTGTGGGTTATTTAATCAGACCAAATAATAAATACTTAAATAGCTTTTAATAGCTTCCCGCTATATCCCGCACACAGCAGGATAGGCAGAGGAAACCTAGTGTCAAGACACTCCGTTCCCCACTTTCCGCCGAATTCGGAGGCTTGCGTGTTAAGTGGCGGAACTTAACGCCGCGCTTTACCTCGACACCAGAGCGAAGAAAATGGAAATATAATTTCCACTCCTCGAGTGGGAATCGAACCCACAACCAGTCGTTTACAGTCACACTCTTCTGCCACTGGGCCACGACTGGCCACAGTAATAATAATAAGTACGAGGAGTAATAAATACGAGGGAACGAAACATTGCAATTATATATATTTTTTTCAAATCCGCAATTACTATGTTTAGCCACTACGCAATGAATAAGATACCTAATGCAGCTTGCACTTCTTAACTTTATTTAGGTATCCTAAATATATAATATCTCCTATAATATATAAAATTGTGGCCAGTCGTGGTCCAGTGGCACAAGCGTGTAAGCGACTGGTTGTGGCTTCAATTCCCACTCGAGGAGTGGAAATATTTAACATTTCTATTTTCTTCGCTCTGGTGCTGAGGTAAAGCGCGGCGTTAAGTTCCGCCACTTAACACGCAATGCCACCGAATTCGGCGGAAAGTTGGGAACGGAGTGTCTTAACACTAGGTTCCCTCTGCCTATCCTGCTGTGTGCGGGATACAGCGTGAAGCTATAGTGAATACCTAGTGTCAAGACAGAGTGTCTCCAGTTTCCACCGGAAATCGAGACATTGTATGTACAGTGGCAAAATTTAATGCCGCACTTTTTTTGGTCTTCCTACAAGATTTCGTTTCGTTTGAAAATTTAAATATAATGTGTGTTCCCCAGTGGGAATCGAACTCAGAATCATCGCTTTACAGTCACACGCAGTCCTACTGCGCCACGAGACTACTTTTTATTTTACTTACACAATTAATGCGTTTAGTTACGCCAAATCCTCAAGAATGACCTAAAATACCCAAAAATAAATTAAAAACTAACTTAAATTATAAGAAAGACCAAGACACACTTAACTATATGAAACTAAACAATTATCTCTAAGGAAACATTCTTGCTGCATCTCGGTTTTAAGTTTTAGTCGGTGTATATTACAGTAGTTGGTTACGTCACAATTTATCGTCCTTACAAGCGCCAGATACTGTTCTGACACTATAAATCTAAACCTAAGACTGGGTATTAGTCGGAATTGTATTGTTCACGACGCGACGCCACGCCACGCAACTGCTACGAAGTGAGGCGAAATTGACACTAAATTGTGTTGAATTAGCTTTAAATATACTATTTGGTGCGGTTAGTTGAGAAATATAAGCATGTTTATAGCTATTTTGGTTGTGTACTGCTGTATTTTTTTTAGCTTTTGGATTTTTTTCTCGATAAGATCTAGGAGAAAGTATCTAGATTCATTCTGTGCTTTCCAGATATATCGTACATTGCACGTTGAGTGACAGAACTCAACGCCTCACTTTGATACACCAGAGCAAAAACAAGCAATATAATGTTCAATCTTTAGAGGTTAATATTTGAAATTATAAGTAGCCTATGTTTGACTCAGTAACTTTTATTACCTTCATTTAAAATTTCATACAAATCGGATCGGTAGATTAGCCGTCAAGGCGTGACAGACAAACAGACAAATTTTCGCATTTATTATATAAATATGGATTAAGACTACTTCTTTATTGATTGTGTTCTTTAAAATTGCAAAATGGCTTATTGTAACTTCATACGAGAGGAAATCGAACCCACATCAAGTCGTGTTTACAGTCACGCTGTCCCACTGTGTCACGACGAACTTTTATTGGATAATATTTATTTATATTTAATAGCTATGAGTTTTTTTTAAGTTTACTTTGTGTACAGACATCAGAGAAAACTTCATGTCAACACTTCATTCTCCCCTCTCCGCACGAAATCGACGCTCGATGTTACGTGTTGCCTGATGGAATGCAACGTCGCACATTATTTTAGATTTTTTATATAATTCATTTTACAATTCAATTTTATTTACTAATAAATATGTAAATTTGGGGCCAGTCGTGGCGCAGTGGCACAAGCGTGTAACTGTAAACGACTATTTGTGGGTTCGATTCCCACTCGAGTAGTGGAAATATTTAATATTTACATTTTCTTCGCTGTGGTGTTGAGGCAAAGCGTCGCGTTAAGTTCTGCCACTTAACACGCAATGCCTCCGAATTTTGTGAAAATTGGGGAACTGAGTGTCCTAATATTAGGTTCCCTCTGCCTACCCTGCTGTGTGCGGGATACAGCGTGAAGCTAAAAACAAAACAAAAATAAACAAATACGTACTACATGTTACTTACGTTACTCTAGTTCATTTTAACCCCAAAAATATAACACACGTACGAGTATACTCGAATTAAGACAATCCCCTTGAAATTCTATTATCAAGAGTTCTTAATTTTCAACGTAAAGAACAATGTACGAAATGTTTATTACAACTATTCTTGAATACTCTCCCATACTTTACACAAACTGTGTAGAATACTTCTACTAAGTCTTATTTTATTCTAGATATATTTTCTGTATCCGAATTTAAAATTTGGTGATATATTACTTTGTTTTTCACAACAAGTATCTAGTTTTAGTAGTTTGTCTAGTTTGTTGTCAGTCTGTATAAGTTCTAGACCGAGATATTTTGTAATGTAGATAGATAAAAAAAGAGATGTCAATGTCTTTGTTAAATTAAGCTAAAGCTTAATACTACTAATATTTTAGATTTACGTTTAATTTCGTAGCAGAGTAGGCAGAGAGTACCTACACTTCGTTCTCTCTGACAGAATTAAAGACATTACGTGTTAAGTGACGGAGCTCAACTCCGTGCTTTGTTCTACTAGAGCGAGAAAAAAAAATTAAACGTAATCATTTTCCCAAGTGGAAATCATAGTCGGAACCAATCGCGTTTACCGACTATGCTGTCCGTCTGCCACACGATAGCATGAATATATGCATTATATTTGCATATTTTGTTAAAATAATTTTAGTTAACCCATTTTATTTTCAATTATTATGAATAATTGAAAATGAGAGATACTTATTTTTTCTTCTTAAGTAAAATTTACAGACACAATAAAAAAAACACACTTTAATCAGTGGGACTGCACCTGTCTGTAAGCGTGATCGGTTGTGGGTTTCCACTTATACTATTTTCATTCTTTCCCTTTAGTTACCCAAGACAAGGTAGTCATTCAGTTTCGCGACTCAACGCGTATTTTCTTAGATTCTGACGACTGCAGGAAGTGGAGAGCGGAGTGTCTCAACACTAGGAATGTCTTGTTACTACATTTCTATACAGGAAAAGCGTTAGATTACAAAAATGACTTTATTTAGTGATAAACTATCATATCATTGTGGCCAGTCGTGACCCAGCGGTGAAGGAGTGGAAAGTGTCGAGGTAAAGTTCGGCAATAAGTTTCGCCACTTAACACGCAATGCTTCTGAATTTGGCGGAAAGTGAGGAACGGAGTGTCTTAACACTAGGTTCCTTCTGCCTACCCTGCTGTGCGGGATACAGCGTGAAGCTAAAAAAAAACACTATCATAAATAAAAATACAGGCCATACAGTAGATATACAGGCAGCACGGACGCGGCGCTCGCGAGTCCCGCTTGTATAAATTGAAATTGTCATGCACACGAGTGACGCTGTAGCTTTTTATCGACGAGTTTTAAGCGCTACGTGAATCGCTTTTATACGACAGGGCTACAAGAGGTTTTTTAAAAAATGTATGCAGGTGTATAGGTTCACGATTTTTCTAGTAGAGTATTCAGAGAGAATCTAGTGTTAAGATACTCCGTTCTCTACTTTTGGGAAGAAATTGGGATATTGAGGGTTGAATGAGAGACTATAAAGTTCCGTCACGTTCAAAATAAAGGCTGTTGGATAACACGGATTGGTTTTGAAATAAATAGGTAGCCTATTTTTGTAACCTTGCGTTATAAACTATCTTTCTGAGAAAATTCATCGAAATCGGATAAGCGTTTTAGATTTTTTATACAAACTTTTATTACCCATTTCAATTACTGAGATTTTTTTTTAAAAGAACTTAATAAAGTATGGCTTTATGGTCGATTCCCACTCGAGGAATTCTAATATTAAACAATTCCATTTTATTTGCTCTGGTGTTGCGAGGCAAAGCGTTGAGTTCTGCAAATTAACATGCAATGGAAGTGCAATTCTCCACAACTCAGTGGAAAAACCCATCCAAATCGGGCCAGTAGTTAAACCGTGCAATCGCAACAGACACATAAATATAAAATTTCATATATATTTAAAATTATTAAACATTAAAAGAATAAACTACAAAATGTGTACTTATATAACAAGTATTAAAAAACTTAAGTCCCATTTATGCACTAAACAAGAGCTTTAGCAACCCTAGCTCCCACACTTGGAGCTTTTAAGGCCATTTTACAAGTTTCCGAGTCGTTTGAAATTATAACATGTCGAGATTTGTCTCACATTGTCTCTTCATAACACACTCATATTGTTCGTCTTTTCACAAACATGTACTGTGATATTTATGAAAGAATGCTCGGGTAATGACAACAGTTCATTTATTATAACCAGTACTTAGTATCTACTTAGTAAATATTTGTTATTTTAACCTGTCAAAAGAAGTAGTCTTTTTGAAATTTTGTTTATTGTGCTTAATTTTGTGTTTTATAGTATATCTTTTGCATTATTTACAACTATTTTAAGCGAAATAATCGCGAATATTATAATTAAAGTATGTTCACACTGTATTTCGCACACAGCAGGGTAGGCAGAGGGAACCTAGTGCTAAGACACTCCGTTGTCCACTTTCCGACGAATTTAGAGGCATTACGTAGCGGAACTTAACGACACGCTTTACTTCAACACCAGAGCGAACAAAATGGAGGTATTAAATATTAGCACTCCTTGCGTGAGAATCGAACCCACAACCGTCGCTTTAAAGCCACATTTTGTGCCACTGCGCCACGACTGGCCCCTAATATTATAATTATTGTATCACTTGAAACAGGGTCTTCTAAAATGTATTTTCGAATCCCAAAAATATAGTTGTTCCTAATTGCGTTTTTTGCGTGATAAGCATACATAAACTATTGATTGATAAGATACTTCTTTCTTTGCGTTGATTCTTAGATTTCTACTCAGTGGAAATATTTTTTTTTTGTTAGCTTCACGCTGTATCCCGCATACAACAGGGTAAGAAGAGGAAACCTAGTGTTAAGACACTCCATTCCCCACTTTCCGCCGAATTCGGAGTTAACGCCGCGCTGAGTCGATACCAGAGCGAAGTAAATGGAAATGATAAATATTTCCACTCCTCGAGTGGAAATCGAACCCACAACCAGCAGATATGCATTTAAGTTATTATAATTTCTTTAATATGGCGACAACATAAAACGTGCGACTCAAAACAAACGAGGCCAATAATCTCGTAGAAAGTGGAAAACAGAGTGTTTTGACACTAGGTTTCCTCTGACTAGTCTATTAAGACGAACAAAGTATATATAAAACGTATATTTTTCTTTTACACCCCTACGCGCTAGCTCATCATAACAATGTCACTTGATAATAACATCTACCTCTATACTCGTATAAAGGCAACATAATAGCAGCTTAAGTTACTTAAACAACAATTTGTAAATACCTTTAGTTTTGCAAGGTGCTTTTATTATCACCGCAATATGACCTCTCCAGGAGCGATAGAGCAAAGTTCAGATAAGTTAGTTTTTCCGAACTTTTGCCGTCTAACTTCGTGACATACTTGACGATATATTGGCAACAGAAATTGGCTTTTAACACTCTAGATTTAAGAATTAATTTTGATTGTGAAGGCCTAAAGGGTCTTATAGTTTAAGCCGGTCCCAAAGGACGTGCAGGATCGCCCCGTCACGTAATACGAAAAGGGAATATAATATTCATATCTTCGTGAAATAACCTTTGAAACGCTTTCCGAACCAAACATGTTTGAGCATTAGCCGCGTTTTCCTCTGTTTCGAGTTCAAACGTCTTTGGTATGTAAGTTACATTTTTTTTGTTATATTTAGGGGGATATCAGATCGTGTAATGCGATTTTGGAGTTATTATGGGGCCCATTTTTCACACTATTTATGACTTCTTTTCAGCTTTACACTTTTTCCTGTAAAGCAAGACTTGAGAATTTAGAACCTAGTGATTTTTTTTTATAATTAAATTTTTTCACTTTACGGACATAAGGTCTGTAGCTTTTTTAACATGGTTCTTGTTTTATCATATATAATACATTTTTTTGTTTATAATTTCAGTACTTAAAACTAAGACTTAAAGAATATACCCTAAGTGAGTCCAGTTTTAGAACCTAGTGTTAAGACACTTCGTTCTCCACTTGTCAATACTATTTATAACTTCTTAAATCTATAACTTCATAAATGTATGAAAAGAAAATAAACATAATATTACTAATTAAGCAAAAGTAATGAAGAAAATGCTACATCGCCAGATCATCACCTGCTTGAGACAAGAAATAAGGAATACCTTATCTCCTAGCATTACTTTTGCTTATTCCCAGTGCCTATTGTGTAGCATAAAGATTTCTCGTTTGGGAACTGAGCAAGAAACCAGCACGTAGATAATCACACGCTCCCAAGCTTCTAAATTAAGTTCCGCCACTTAATACGCTATACCTCTAAAAATCGGTGGAATTTTGTTGCATGGCATTGCGGAACTTAACGCCGCGCTTTGCCTCGATACCAGAGCGGAGGAAATGGAAATGTTCGTATTATTTATAGCATTTTCACTCCTCGAGTGGGAATCGAACCCACAACCAGTCGTTTGCAGTCACACGTTTCTGCCACTGCGCCACGACTGGCCCGACCTGTACATGTATGAATTTTATTTATACATTTATTATTATTTATTTCACGTGTTATCCCTATTGGAATAGTCAGAGGGAACAAACGTATATGGTCTCACATACTTCTTTCGCCTCGTCCATCAATATATGTAAGAAAATCTTGCAACGGTATTTTGACCCACATTAAGCCATCGATTTATTTAAAATTTTACACATGTGTCCTGATTCGATTATAGTACAATATTTTCAATACATGAACCGGATATCCTTACCACCTATCAAATAATAAAATTGTAGTTTTTATATTTGAAAAGAGCAACTACTGAGTTTCTGGCCGGCTCTTCTCAGCAGAACTGCTTTCCGAGTTGGTAGCTTATGTACATTCGACAATTCATGAATTTGAACTATGATTGAGATGAAAAAAAAAATAGACTAAACTTAATAATAATTACCAGCAATAAAAACTTTTTAACTTACCTTTAAGTTTCCTTTTAAGCTAATCAAGAATATTTATGTAAAATTTCACCATTTATTCAATTTAAACTGAATTTTAGTACTACATTATGGTTTTCTAAAAGCCTGGACGGCCGTTTTCCGACATTATTGTAATTTAATTACTTGAAGATAAAGACAGTCACAGTAACTGTTATTATAATTATTAGTCTAGTGCTTTTTTAATCAGAGTAATGGATTCGCTTTATTGGCTACGAATTATCCACAATCGTTTGCGTGAAGTCTCGTTTTGTCTCGTTCCCAAAGGAATTTCGAGAAATCTTTTTTAGTACCCCCGTGAGCCTGCCCGAAGAATCTGCGTCCTGAATTTTAGTTCATCAGTTACGGATGTGCATAGTTTGTAAGGCACTTAATGATAAAAAAATCCAGGTATACATATTGATATTATAATTTATACTAACAAAAGTCCTGGCATTAAACTTATAGTCGCCCAAAAAAAGTAGAAAGAGTTAAACATATTAACCAACAAATGGCTCATCGGCCATAGTGTTCCAATCTTACTGCATTCAACTATTGATTTTTTCTACAACTCCTAAAAATATCCTCCTTTATGAGAGTATATTAAAAAATATTTGTATTGTATTTTTTTATATTTTAAGTTAAAAAGAAAAGCTTAAAATATTTTCAAATTTGATAAATTTAGATGACTTTGGCCTTGTTTCTGTGTAAGTAAATTGGAAGTTGGAAAGTAATTTTAAATAAAATTTCAATTCATAATCGAACCCACAATCATCGTATTTCAAATAAATCTTTTGATAAAAACATATATACATTGTTGATATGTTTTCCTTGTGTATGGAGTGACGGGACTCAATGTCGCACTTTCGCCGTTTTCGGTACCAGAGAGAAGAAATGAAAGTAATATAATTCCCCCGAGGAAGGATCAAACCTACAATCATCGTGTTTACAGTCCACACGCTGTTAACTGCACCTGTACCTGCACCAACTGCACTGTTAATGGTCTCTATTGTTGGAAAGCAATTCTACTATATAGCAAAACGGCTTACAATAATCTTTCCAAAGGCAAAACTTAAGGAACTAACTAAATGAAATTATTTACTTTTTTCCCGTTCTCCAATTTCCGCCGAATTCGGAAGCATTGCGTGTTAAGCGGCGGAACTTAACGCCGCGTTTTCCTTGAAACCAAAGCGAAGAAAGTAGAAATATTAAATAATTTCACTCCTCGAGTGGTATTCGAGCCCACAACCAGTCGTTTACAGTCACACGTTCGTACGACTGGCCCCAGTAATTTTAGCAATTTTAATATATTACAACGGGGAACGGAGTGTCTTAACACTAGTTTCACTCTGCCTACCCTACTATGTGCGGGATATAGCGTGAAGCTAAAAAAAAAAAAATAATACAAAACGACTTACGCAATCTTTCCACAGGTAAAACGTCATTACATACATATATATGAAATGATTTAGTTGATAAGTCTATTCAAGAAGTTAGCAACAGTGTGCGAGGTAAGGGAAACAACACAAATCACGAGTACCTCACGACCGCACGCGGCGGACGCGGTTACTTTGTATCCTACTACTTGTTTTTATGTCACTTTTTTGTGTAAAAATCCTTTTTATTTTGGATTTTGCTTAATAAATTAGGTAAAATGGGGGCCAGTAGTGGCGCAGTGGCACAAGTGTATGACTGTAAACGACTGGTTGTCGGTTCAATTCCCACTTGAGGAGTAGAAATATTTAATATTTTCATTTTCTTCGCTCTGGTGTTGAGGTAAAATGCGGCGTTGAGTTCCGTGTTGTTAAGTGGAAACTTAACACGCAATGCCTCCGAATTCGGTGGAAAGTTGGGAACGGAGTGTCTTAACAATAGGTTCTCTCTGCCTACCCTGCTTTGTGCGGGATACAACGTGAAGCTAAAAAAAAAAGAAAAAAAAATAGTAAAAGATATGTTATTTTTACAGGTTCTTATTATGAACAGGTGGATTGCATCTCTATTGGAATGTGATTGGTTATAGGTTCAATTTCCACTAAGGAGATCTCAAGGGAATGTGTTAAGATGATGTATTATTAAAAAAATATACATACTAGTTTGGACGATATTATAATATATAAGTACTAAACTAAGTATAATTTTAAGTTGAAATTGTGTATCTGCATCTGCTATGCTAATTAGCAGAGTAATTTCACTGTTCAAATCGAAAAACCAGCTAAACTCTGAATATCTTTTCAACTTACTTCTACTGGGATTCGACTTCCCAAACAACATTACTTTAAGTTCCTTCCCAACTTTGCCATAATAGATATAATTTATAATAAATAATAATACAAGATGAGACACATGGTAAACACACAAGGTTACTAAGTGTTCCCTTTTACGCACGAAGTCACACAATTACGCTCAGTCGACTTCGACTCGCCGGATAATGAAGGGTCCGATACATATGTGAGTGTACGGGTATTCCAAACAGTTTACTTGACATGTCTGTTGAGACCCTAATTACAATTGTTTTAAATTTAAATTATGCTACAGTATTATAATAATAATAATAAAAACTCTTTATTGCACAAAAAAACTACAGAATGGTGTGATAAATATATTAAAAATAAATTAGTGCAAAGGCGGTCTTATCACTGGAAGTGATCTCTTACAGGCAACCTTTTATTGACAGTGTATTTATTAACAGAGATTGATTGATTGGCGGAAAACAGTGCAAGAGAGTATAATAAACATACTAAACTATAATAAACATACTTACAAACATATAATATACATACATATATTTGAGGCCAAAGTGCAGTATGACAGTACTGACTGTAAATGCCATGGTAGGGGATTCTGTTCCCACTCAGTGTAGAAATAAAAGTAATTCAAATATTCATTAGTGGTAAGAGAGGCAGGGGGATACCTCGGCTGACCTTACAAAACACAGTATTATACTGGAGGAAGGTCACGTAAAAAGCATGAGGATCCCCCGGAGGGCTTGTATGAAGGGGTTGACGACAGTGGATGAGGCGAAAGAAGTATGCAAGGACCGTAGCGTTTGGCGCTCCACTTTCTCTGACTACCCCGCAAGGGATACAGCGAGAAGCAAAAAAAAAAATTCATTAAAACATTTAAATAAATAATTTATAAAATTTAAATATTTCTCATATTTAAACTATTTTTAATTATACACTCTGGTCAAAGAGAAAGGGCTAGGGGTCTGCCCCTTAGTACCCAATGCCTCGAATTCGGGCAGTAAGTGGAGACATAGTGTGGAGACATAGTGTGACTTGACACTAGCTTCTCTCTAACTTCTGTAATATGCAGGTAAGAGCGTGAAGCAGAATATAAATACGACTATAAATTACATTTTGTACTTGTTGTGCATCCCACGCAAGCGTAGCAGTCGTAATAGACTTACTACTTACTACTATATACTTAATACTATATAACACACCAAGTGTCGGAACATATATCAGATAGCTTTAAGTGTCTGCCCAAAATGGCGATCGAATATGCTGCTAATTAACAGTAAGTCGTTAACCGCTAAACCAACTAGTGAAATAGTACCATTAATTATAATTATATATTTGGTTCCACGTTCTTGCTAACAGAAGCTTAACTATTGCTTGAAACTGAATCAAAGGTACATAGGTATATAGTTTTGCTAAAAAGTATCAAAGCGTGAGACTGGAAAATAGCGTTTTTTATAGTTTTACATCTTAAGAATTTTTTCACCTCCACGCTTTTCCAAATTACCAGAAGACGCGTAACTAAACGCTGCCCAAAGTCACAAGGAAGTGGGTTGAAAATAGTAGTAACACACAACCAATCACGATTACAGTTCCATTAAAAATATATAAAATTAAATATTAAACAGTATAAACAAAAAGTTTTTCGCTTTACACAAAAAATGCTCATAAAAATAACCAATGTAAATGAAGCGTTCGAAACACAATAAGTGGCAAGTTAATTAGTCCATCGATCCCGAAGTTATTTCGTTTGGTAATTATAAATGATTGAATAAGTTAACCGAGTGCGCGTTAAAATGATTGATGGCTATAACTCCCCCCAAACAAGTCGTACCAACAAATAATAGATTATCGTGGATTCTGTTAGATGCTGTGTGTCACACCGTTGGCTTGGATATTTTTAATATATATTGTTTTTTTTTAGCTTCACGCTGTATCCCGCACTCAGCAGGGTAGGCAGAGGGAACCTAGTGTTAAGACACTCCATTCCCCGCGCACCGCCGAATTTGGAGGCGTTGCGTGTAAGTGGCGGAACTTGTGGCACCAGAGCGAGGAGAAAAGAAATATCAAATATTTCCACTCCTTTCTTTATTTCCACCCACAACCAGTCGTTTACAGTCACACACTTGTACCACTGCGCCACGACTGGCCCCAAAAATACATACTCTTACATTGTTTATAGGAATTTGGGTCGCGTGTCGTAGTGGGACAATGTGTAAATATGATGGCTGTCAGTTCGATTTCCACTCAGCATAGTTCCGCCACTCAATATAGAGAATATCAGGAATTTGACCGGTTAGTGAAAAACGAAGTGTCTTGACGTAAGTTACTTTGTGCCTACTTTGCAATGTCACATGCCAGTAACATTTTGTTTAATTTTATCAATAGTTAGTTAATAAAAAAACATTAACCATTTTTTGGAGATTCATGATTTGTTCTGCATAGCAGGTAGTCAGAGAGTATATAATGTCAAAATACTCCGTTCTCCACTTATCGTGTGAAATGGAGACATTGCGTGATCGAGTAGCAGAAAGCACATCCGAAATTTGTCTTAGATACGAGAGCCCAGGTACCGAGCGTACAGTAAGTACGTTTATACCCAGACGGTGTCCCACTTCGCCATGATGGCGATTTTTTTTTTTTTAGCTTCACGCTGTATCCCGCACATAGCAGGGTAGGCAGGGTAGGCGTTGCGTGTTAAGTGGCGGAACTTAGCGCCGCGCTTCGCCTCGGCGCCAGAGCGAAGAAAATGGAAATATTAAATATTTCCACTCCTCGAGTGGGAATCAAACCCACAACCAGTCGTTTACAGTCACAAGCCTGTGCCACTGGGCCACGACTGGCCATAATAAATCAATAACATTTAAGCACTTTCTCATCTATCCAGTGGTTCCCATCACAGTGTAACAGCGTCCCCTAAGCCTCAGGCTGTCAGTTGGCCACCGAACGCAGAATAAAACTCAAAGAAATTCACAAAAGAAGTTCCGTGTAAAGTTACAAAACGGGAATGGAAAAAGTTCTCTCATTATATCAGAATTAGGGGCGGTCTAGAAAGGGGGAATATTTTGTTAAATCCGACCACTTAGACTCGCGAATTATGTGGACAGCTCGTGTCTATCATTTTTTTGATCTCTTTGTTTTATAGTATTTTTTTATTACTACAACTACACTACAATTACTACATCACTACTACAACTACTACTACTATGTAGTAGTACAACTACAACTACACTACTACAATATACGAGTAAAATAAAATAAAATAAAATAAAATAAAATAAAAATAGCCTTTATTCTCTGACTAATTATAATAGTATCCTTGTTGTATTAATGTTGTATATGTAGACTACATATACAACATTTTTATTATTAATATGAACTTAAAGAAAAAATACATAAAAAAAATAACTGACTAAAATCTATTTATAATCTTACATAACTTTCCTATATTTTAAACCTATTTATCTACATAATAGTTATGTTTATATAAGTCTGTATAATTTTATCATTTTTTTAAGTTTTTGTTTGGTTTTCGTACTATTATTTGTCTCAGTACACAAAGACTTGTTTTCAATTACATAAATATTTGCAAATTGTCTGAGCACTAGATGATGTTAAATGTTTTTTCTTTTGGAATTTCTTAAACATAAGCTGTGAGGTTTTATTTATTTATATATAACTTTAAAAACTGAAGGAAATAAATCTAAATGTCTAAATAATAAAAAAAATATGGTTATGTTATTTATGTCAAGCTCTATTAATTATTTGTATGTAGTATATATCATATTTTTTGATTTGTTTATGTTAGGTTAGGTCATTCCGTAATTTAAAATTTTCGATACCCTCACACTTTTTTCGTCCAACAGAGCAGTTAAAAAGAATCTAATATCAAGACACTGCTATTCGCATTCCGCCCAAAGTCAAGAGCGGAGAAATGAAAACAAAATACAACCATTCCCCCGATTGGGATCTGAACCCACAACAATTAGTTTACAATTAAACACCGTCCCACTGCGCCTCCACCCCTAAACTACTACTTACTTTTCGCTCATTTTCAAAAATTGCGTGTTGGGTGGCGAATCCAAACACCACAATTTCTCTTTTTATCTCTCCACACTTAGGAAAATTGAAAAATACATTTAAAGATAACGTATAAAACTTTAAACGCAGCGGGATTCGAACCCGCGCCTTCTCTGTAGACAAATTTGTAAAAATCTCTCTACAGAGACAGACTAAAATAATAAATAAGTTGTAATAAAGCGTACAAGAATTTCGACGCAGCGGATAGTAGAACGCATGGCTCAGTGGTGAGAGCACCTGAACGGTATTCAGGAGGCGCGGGTTCGAATTCCGCTGCGTTCAATATTTTATACGTTTTCTTTAAATGTCTTTACCGCAGTTTCTCACCACACAGGGCCCCATAATATAAACGAGAGTGAAAATATTTCCCTGAGTGGTATTTGATGTCTCCCCATTGCGACGCTCTTTACTCCATTTACATAATAATATTGCTTAAAAGCACATTTATTGACAAAACACGAAATGTACAGCGTCGTATTACAATAATAAATTTAACTTTCAAATTGCCAATGTTTTATGTGGGAAATAATATTTTTGATATAGTAATAATAAAATAATGGTTATCGTGGTGCAGTGACACAGCGTTTGATTTTATATGTGATATGTATGGGTTCCATTCCCAATTGAGGGGAGGGATAAAAATGTATGGGTTCGATTCGAGGGGAGGGATAAAAATAATTTTAACATAATCATGTTGAAATAATTTTTTTTATCTTCACGCTGTATCCCTTGCGGGGTAGTCACAGAGAACGGAGCGCCAAACACTACGGTCCCTGCATACTTCTTTCGCCTCGTCCACTGTCATCAACCTCTTCATACGCGCCCTCCGGGGGGTTCTCATGCTTTTTACATGATCTTCCTCCAGTATCATCGATACTGTGTTTTCGAAGGTCAACCGAGGTCTCCCCCTGCCTCCCTATTTTTATTTCGCCCCTTTGGTTATTTTTGATCTTATATTCATAATTATTAGAATACAACTAATAGCATTTCATTATTATCCTTTATTACCTGATTTTTAATAATTATATGTTAAGACCTTTTGTTTTCGGGTTTTTTATTGATTTTGAATGAAAAATATTTTAACCATATTAATCGTGTATATTTTTGATATGTAAAATTAAGTTTTAATTAAGAAAACCCGACGTTTCGAACACTTTACAGTATTTCATGGTCACTGGTATACTCGATCCTACTCAGATCTACTTGTGACCACTACTACTAAATGTTAGAAAATATATGTAATTAATCTGGTTAAAATAGTTCAATTTTAAAATGATTTTAATGTTTTACCAAGTGAGACTCACAGCTACATAAGCCTGAAAGAGGTCCATTAATAAAGTAACCATTTCATAATTTCAAGTAATCAATCAAGTCTTTAATGCCTCATTAATTTTAGTAAGCCGGTGGTAAATTATTTGTGTAGCACACAGAAGGGTAGGCATAGGGGACCTAGTGTTAAGACACTCCGTTCTTCATTTTCCGCTGAATTTTGGAAGCAAAGCGTATTAAATGGTGGAACTTAACGCCTTGATGATATCAGAGCGGAGAAAATGGAAATAAGAAATATTTCCATACCTCGAGTGGGAATCGAATCCACAACCAATCGCGTTTTACAGTCACATTTTGTGTCCCTGCACCACGACTGGCCTCAAATAGTTTGACATTCAAAACTACTACTAATACAATAAAGTAATAAAGAGTACTAAGACACTAATGTAATAAAGAGGTAAAGTTTGTAACTTTGTAAGCGCTAATCTTCGGAAATACTGTAGTCATGAAAACTCTTTCACAGTCAGAAACCTGCACTATTCAGGAGTGCTATAGACTATATTTTATTATGATTGATCAGAAAGTTCAGAAAATCTTAAAGGGGCTCAAACAGGAGACAAAAGTTGCAAACCACACAACGAATCCGCGAGCAGGTCGTTAGTTTTAAATAAAATTATTTGAAAAACACATTTAATGAACACGTATAAAATTTTTTGAACACAGCGGGATTCGAACCCGCGCCTCCTGAATACCGTTCAGGCGCTCTCACCACTGAGACATGCGTTCTACTATCCGCTGCGTCGAAATTCTTCCTAAGTGTGGAATAACACTTTCAAATTATTTAAAAAATTATTTGGCTTTGATTTTGATTAAAAAACGATAGTTTTTATTTAAAAGTATATAGTTTAAGCTAGCTAGAATTACATTAGCAATACGCGACGCTAAGTCCGCAAGTCGCGTTGAAGTAATCCGCCGCTGAATCCCGGCACGAGTTGAAAAATAGCACCAACTTGTGATTGTACCGAGCCATCTGATATATGTGTACATTTAATTGCGGTTTAACTTGATATTTATTATGGTTACTCTTTCTTTGCGTTTAGTTTAAAACTGGGATTTGCTTTTTAGAATGGTTCTTTTCCTATTTTTGTATTTGTTTTATAAGATAGGTGTGTTATTTAATAAAAAAAAATACCTTTTCCTTTTCCCCGTACAGGAGGATAGTCAGAGAAAACTTAGTGTGAAGACACTTCGTTCTTCATTTTCCGCCCAAATCGAGAAATTGCCTGTAGGGTAGCAGAACTCAACATCGCCAACCAGAAAAAGACATTTAGAAAACGTATAAAAATTTGAACGCAGCGGGATTCGAACCCGCGCCTCCTGAATACCGTTCAGCATGCTTGAACTGCATGGCTCAGTGGTGAGAGCGCCTCACCATGAGCTTGCATGCGAACGGTATTCAGGAGGCGCGGGTTCGAATCCCGCTGCGTTGAAATTTTTTTTATACGTTTTCTAAATGTCTTTTTCAATTTTCTTAAGTGTGGAACACTTTAAAAATGTTAAAAGTATCGCCGACCAGCTTAAGTGGCAGAGCGGAGAGATGAAAATGAATAATATATAATCATTCCCTTGAATGGGCAACGACGCTGTGACACTGCGCCACGATGGTTTCTATTAATTAATGATGGATGAATTACGGATGTTATTGTTTGTTTTTAAAAAGTAGCTTAATTATTTTAAAAAAAATTATGTCGTTAACGTTTCATGTTTTGGGCGATTGATACAGAAACTGTGGCAAGCCTTGGTGACCCTTGTTAGTAATAGTGATCATTTTACCCATGTTTTACTTGGCAGGCTCCAGCTACTAGGATTCTATACTACTACTAGACAGCTCAGAAGATAGGGATTTCCGTAAGCGGAGTAGCGGTGAAGGTCTTCCTTCACAGCACAGCACAGGTGACGTTTTAGTTGGTATACTAAGATTCATACATCTACCGGCTAAGGAATTCCATATATCCTGTTCTAGTTCCTGATAAGATAAGAAATAGTATTTTTTTTTCTTAAGCTTCACACTGCATCCTTCACACAGCAGTGTAGGCAGAGGGAACCTAGTGTTACGGCACTCCGTTCCTGACGCACAGCTGAATTCAGAGGCATCGTAAGTGAAGGAACTTAACGCCAAATAGAAATATTAAACACATTTGTGCCACTGTGCTACGATTGGACCCATAAAATTATCTACTAACGATACACGTTTTATATTGTTAAAATTAAATTTGGAAAAAAAAAATTATGACAAAAAATGTATAAATTGAAATATAAACTTTCCAAGTATGAAACTACAATTAAGCAAGTAATTAATGATGATTAAGTCATTAGCGCACTGCATAATATGAATAGCGTAAGCGGTTTGTAAACTGACGCTGATATATAAATTTATATCATATAGCTTTTTCCTGCATAGCAGTAATTGGAGCCAATCTAGTGTTAAGGCACTCCGTTCTCCTCTCCGTACTTCGTACTTATTTTATTTTTAATTTCTGATATCAAACATTTTAATTTCTGATGTCAAACATTATGTGGCCAGTCGTGGCGCAGTGGCACGTAAACGACTGGTGTATCTGTAAACGACTGGTTGTGGGTTTGATTCCCACTCGAGGAGTGGAAATATTTAATATTTCCATTTCCTTCACTCTGGTGTCCGAGGGGCAAAGCGCGGCGTTAAGTTTCGCCACTTAACACGCAATGCCTCCAAATTTGGCGGTGCGTGGGGAACGGAGTATCTTAACACTAGGTTTCCTCTGCCTACCCTGCTGTGTGCGGGATATAGCGTGAAGCTATCAACAAAAAAAAATCGTTACAATAAAACAACAATGAGAATTGAAGCCGTCATAGCGTAGGACAGCATTTGTCTATAAACTTGATGGTTGTGAGTTTGATTTCCACTTAGGAGAATAAATAATATTTAAATAATTTTCATTTCTTTGTTCTGATACATAAGACAAAGTCACTCAACACGCTTGTGCTTCGTTCTATATCACGCAACGGAGTGTCTTGTCACTAGGTGCCCCCTACTTGCCATACGAGGAAAAGTGTGAAGCTTCAAAAAAAAGATATAAAAAAAATTCTAATGACGAATTCAATACCGTAAACTACTATTTTTTAAAAAGTCATTTGCAAAAATGCTTTACCCAAACGTAGCAGTACAATCTTGTTTATATGAAAACAAAAATAAGCATTACATACTCTAACTTGAAAAACCTTACATCTGTGGGTAAACAAAAACTTGCAACTATAATAACTGAGCTGTCGGCGCCTTCGTAAGCTGTCTCTTGTAAAGGACCTAACCGTTTTTGCTTCTGTGTACATACTAAGGTGCCTGAAATGGCTTGGAATGAATGAAATGTTAAAATTTACCTTTGTTAACTCAGTTATTGTTGTATAGTGTTTTTAAAATGCATTTTATGAGTATAGATGCCAGTCGTGGCACAGGGACACTAAGTGTGACTGTAAACGCGGCTGGTTGAAGGTTCGATTCCTACTCTAGGAATTGAAGTATATAATATTCCATTGTCTTCGCTCTGGTATTGAGGCAAAGTACAGCGTTAAGTTCCGCCACTTAAAACATAATACCTCCAGAATTCGGCAGTGCATGAGGAACGGAGTGTCTTAACGGTAGTTTAGTGTATTAAAGGATTTCAATATGCTAAATATGTTTATTTTCGTGAATGGAAGTATATACACTTCTAAATATATGGAGATGCGTCATTCTAAAGCCAAAATTTACTCAAAAAAAATATGGATCTGGATTTAGCATATCAGTGTTATTATTACATCTTCAAACGGTAAAATATAATTTTTGTTGGCGCACATCGTTAGAACTACTGGCCAGATTACAATGAAATCTTTCTTCTTGTATAGTTGTTAATCTTAAGCATTAATTATAGTATTATTAATTTTAAAAATAAATACATCTTATGTAGAATCATAACATACACATTTAGTATAAAAGGTATTTTGAGGTTACGGTAGTTAAGTTCACGAAAACAAAATTGTGGGCAGCTAAAATTAGTTATAATATAACACAACGTTTACTCCAAAATAACTTAAATACAAGCACATAGTATAGAGGAGTAGCGATTATCGTCGAGCTTTTACAGGATTATCTAACCAAGCTATGTATAATCACGTCGAGTAGGTATTCAACGGAAATGCAAAATGGCGTCGATTGCAAGCGATAAAGTACTTTGCCAATTTGGAAGACCGCCCAAACGCTAATATCGCTCATAACAATTAGACCAAAGAAACGATCACAAAATTACAATAATTCTAACTAGACATCACTTATAGTAAAACAAAAAAATCTTAGAGCAATACGTAATGTTGTATTTGTGTGTGAGAAATAAAATTTATTACTGAAATAATGATGTGGCCAGTCGTAGCCCAGTGGCACAAGTGTGTGACTGTAAACGACTGGTTGTGGGGTCGATTCCTACTCGAGGAGTGGAAATTATATTTCCATTTTCTTCGCTCTGGTACCGAGGTAAAGCGCAGCGTTAAGTTCCGCCACTTAACACGCAATGCCTCCGAATTCGGCGGAAAGTGGGGAACGGAGTGTCTTAACACTAGGTTCCCTCTGCCTACCCTGCTGTGTGCGGAATACAACGTCAAGCTAAAAAAAACAATATCACTTATAGTAAAACAAAAAAAATTTAAGCAATTCGAAATGTTGTATTTGAGTGACAAATATAATTTATTACTGAAATACTCATGTATTGGTCGTTAAGTTGGTCGTATAACTCAGACGGGGGTCGACGAACGACGTTAGTGACGACAAAAGTCAACTTTCTTTGTACGTACGGAATTTACGAAAGTAAGTATAACTGTAAAATTAAAGGAACCTATTTATTTGATATTTTGGATAGTTCACAAAATATTTTTATAAATCGATTCAGTAGTTTTTACGTGAAAGACTATCAAACATCGGTACAAACTTTCGAATTTATATTTATTAATAGGACAGGATTAAATGTAAAATTTAAATATCTATAGTAGGAGGGTAGACTGTTGGACAAAAATACATATCTATGTACGTACATGTGGTATAGATACTGTTGGATAGTCGTGAATATTGGATATTGTATCATTGTTATAAGGAGGATAGTACATTTTCTAATGAGAAATGGAATTAACAGTGAATAAAAAAGTCACCGAACAGGTTGTGAGGAGATTTTGGAAGAGATACCACACCATGGTGTTCACAGATATAGGCGCAAATGGAATCATAATTACCATTAAAAATCAAAAGTATTATTTATTATGGTATGTGAAGAGAAAACAGTGACGCGATAGAGTTGTATCAAATTTAGTAGTGAAATATGTTAATCAGAATTGAACATTGAACAAAAAAAGACACTCTCACGTTTTTAAACGGGGTAGTTAAAGAAGTCCTAGTGTCAAACTCTCCGTCTTCCACTTTCCTCCTGAAATCGAGACATCGAGTATTGAATGGTAGAACTCAGCGGCTTGTAACCTTAAATAAAGTATTTGTCGTAAATAAGACGTAGTAAGTACATAAGAGTATGATGGCTATGTGTTATGTGTAAAATAATATCAGACTATCATTATATTGTATGAAGGTTGAGGTGACCATAGTGGAGGCTGGAGGGCACTTAGGAGGGACCTTCCACGTTAGAGCATTTCGAGTGGACGATGAACGGTCCTTGGTGACGTGGTATTAGTTTAAATACAATTGAAGAGATCATTGAGATGCAGATCAATGTTAAAAGTTACGTAACAGTTTACTCATATGTATTGAAGAACGTACACAAATATAAGTTCTCCCAATGCCAACTAGTAGATATTTGGTAATAACATTCTGTATGCATATATAAAACAATTATGTAAGGTTTAAATAACTATTAATATTCATTTAACAGCAAAAACATAAAAATATATATAGCTTAAATTATTTTGGTTTCACAATTTTGACAAAGCGCGGTGTTAAGTTACGCCAATCAAATTGCAATGTTTTGATTGTGATTGGAAAGTGGAGAACCAAGTCTTTCGTCACTATTCTCTCTCGGACTACTCCGCTGTGTGGGAAAAAACAAGTTGAAATAACATAGAATATTATATTATATGTGGACAGTCGTGGCGCAGTGGCACAAGCGTGTGACTGTAAAACGACTGGTTGTTGGTGCGATTCCCACTCGAGGAGTGGAAATATTTAATATTTCCATATTCTTTGCTCTGGTGCCGAGAAAAGCGCGGCGTTAAGTTCCGCTACTTAACACGCAATGCCTCCGAATTCGGCGGAAAGTGGGAAACGGAGTGTCTTAATACTAGATTCCCTCTGCCTACCCTGCTGTGTGCGGGATACAACGTGAAGCTAAAAAAAATATATATATATTATAAAAGTTATATAAAATACTAAAATAATACATACAATTTCTTAAACAAAAACAATCAAAGCGAAAAGTAAGTTATAGACTTCAAGGTTGTGAGAAAAAACGAAAAATAATACTAAGTAAAGAAAGTACGTTTCCAAAGAAATTAGATTTTTCTTAAAGTTATTCTTAGAAAGAACCAATATACATACTCGTTATATAAAACAAAGTCGATTTCGATCTGTTTGTCCCTATGTATGGTTGGATCTTTAAAACTACGCCACAAATTTTGATTGGGTTTTTGTGAATAGACAATGAGATTCGAGAGGAAGGTTTATAAGTGCATGAGTAATAAGTGCATAATATAGTAGAGAAACAGTGATAATTTAAGAAGTTTGTAATGTGATGTCGATCTGACGCGCATAGTCTTAAGTAGCGAAATAGCTGTAGTCGTATATAATGTACGCATGTAAAACTGCGAGCGGGTTACTAGTCCATAAATCCGAAAGTCTGTCTGTTTGTCTGTCACGCTTTCACGGCTAATCTGCCGGTCCGATTTTGATGAAATTTAGAATTGAAGTAGTAAAAAAACCAGGGTCAAACATAGACTACTTATTTTTTCAAATATCCATTTCTAAAAGGTTGAAATACTTCGGCTTGACCGATTGTAATGAATTTTAGCATAAATATAATTGATGATCCAAGGTTAAACATATGCTGCTTTATTTTTTAAAAATTCGCCCCCGAGGGTTGCAATATAATGAAATAGTTATGGAGCCGCGAAGCCGCGAGCGGATCGCTACTATCCTATATATCGAATATCACTATGATCGATTCGACTTACATGATATTGAGTAAGAAATTGCGAGATTTCAAGCAGAAAGTGTTGTTTAAATAAAAAATATTTAAAAGTTATAAATATTCCCCCAAATAAGAACTACACATAATAATTTTATATGGCGAACGAAAGCATCTAGTATATTTTTTTTATTTTAATACTTAAACTGCCAAATGGGGCCAGTCGTGGCGCAGTGGCACGAACGTGTGACTGTAAACGACTGGTTGTGGGCTCGATTCCCACTCGGGGAGTTGAAATATTTAATATTTCCATTTCATCCACTCTGGTATCAGAGGCAAAGCGCGGCGTTAAGTTCCGCCACTTAACACGCAATGCCTCCGAATTTAGACTTAACACTAAGTTCCCTCTGCCTACCCCACTGTTTGTTGGGTACAGCGTAAACTAAAAAAAATCAGCTGTACGCTTTATAACTCAACGCAGAGTAGATAGAGAAAACTTAGTGTTATCACCTTCTCCGTTTTTCGAGGTATTAGTTTCCCACTAATAGAACTCATCAACGTGCCTTGTCTTACCAGAAAATTGAAATGAAAATAACATAAATATAACCATAACTCCGACTGGGATAGAACTGACAACCATCACGTTAATACATCTGAATTTTTCCCACTGAGCTATGATGGCCCTTATAATACATACAAACAATCCAATTAAATCACCTTAACTCAGAATTTCATTTGCAAAATGCAAAAAAATATACACCGGCATATACAAAAGTGTGGCTGCATACCGGAAAATTGTTTTTAGCAGGTGTTTCCTCTAAATTTGTACGAAGCCGCCGACGCTCGAGATAGCGTCTCTGCTCTGTATTCTTTTGTTTATATTGAAATTGTGTATTTTGCGGAAGAGTCACTAAATTGAGGCAGTCGCGGTGGAGATAGCGACTGACTGTAAACGGGATGGTTATGGCTTCGGTCCGCACTATGGGAAATTATTATGGTTGAATTAATTTTATTTCTTCGCCCTTTTAACATAAAGCATGGTATATACTAGACTTTTGACTAAGAGCAGCGTTGATTTCAGTCACTCAACACGTAATGTCTCGATTTCGCAAGCTGAAGGACGAAGTGTCTTGACACTAAGTTCTCTAAGCAAGAAAAAGCGAGATACCAGACTTCTGAACTGTAATGACACAAATGAAGTAATAAACAGAAAGTATATAAAACCCTTATGTTACTTATTAACTGACAGATAACGCATAGCCAAAGTAAATGCACGTAGAAATATAAAATTTGAGTTCCTTAGAGTCTTTATAGAAAAGATAACGTCAACATTTCTTCGGAACCGGAAAAAATAATATGAATTCTATAGATTGGATATAGAAATAGCCTAAAAAGTCATAAAACCGCATAAAATGGAAAAATGAATGATGAAAGTTTCTTTTTTTTAGCTTCACGCTATTTTCAGTGTAGCAGGGTAACTAGAAAGAAGAGGACCCATTATTAAGCCACTATTCTCTCCACATTTTAATGATAACACGCCTTGGGAATGAAATGCTCGCTTCAGGCTATTTCAAAAGTATCACTGTCTGCATTAAATCTGTATATAACAATTACTTACAAAAAAAAATAAGTCCCGCTGAGTTTCTTGCGCCGGTTCTTCTCAGGTCTGAGGCATTAAATTTAGTGAACCGGTGGTAAACTATTTGACGTTCAAAAAATGAAGCATGTAACTTCTTATTTTGAATAAAATTATTTGACTTTGACTTTGACTTTCAGTCCGAAATTGCATACGATTGATTGAACGAGACATTGCATATTGAGTAGCGAAGTATTACACCTAGTATTAAGATACTCCGTTCCCCAATTTCCCCCGAATTCGGAGGTATTGTGTGTTAAGTGGTGGAACTTAACGCCGCGCTTTACCTCGACACCAGAGCGAAGAAAATGGAAATATAAAATATTTCCATATTTCCACTCCTCGAGTGGAAATGGACCCCAGAACCAGTCGTTTATAGTCACACGCTTGTGCCACTGGGCCACGACTGGCCACAACATTCTATTGCCTTATTTAAAAAAATCAATTAACAAAGTAATTAAGTAATTCTTACTTACTAATAAAAACACCTGCTACAGACGTTTATACCGCAATCGGACACCTTGATTTTTTAAATAATGAAAATATTACAAGCAAAATGTAATTACCGAAGTAATTACTTTACAGAAATTGTGTAAATATTTTAGTTGATAATTTGTTTAGCAAATACATAATTATCAAAGATGTGGAGCGTGTTTTATTATATGCTTGTATATATAATTATTTATTTTTTCAAAGACTTTGGGGTGGGGAAGGAAAAAGCTGTCGTGACGCATTAGGGCAGCGTGCGTCGCCTGTAAACTTGATGTTTGTTGGTTCAATTCTAACTCGAGGGAAATCATTATACAAAATATTTTATTTAAGTCTGGTGGAAAGTACAAAATGGAGTGATGTGACACTAGGTTCTCTATCTTACTACTCTGCTATTTTGGAAAAGCGTAAAGCTGTCTTTATCTTCTTCTTCCTACTTAATCCGACTATAAATTTTTATTTTTTTTTAGCTTCGCGTTGTATCCCGTTCACGCAGGGTAGGCAGCGTTAACCTAGTGTTAAGTCACTCTGTTCCCCACTTTCCGCCAAATTCGGCGGTATTAGCGGAACTTAACGCCGCACTTTGCCTCGACACCAGAACGAAAAAAATGGAAATGTTAAATATTTCCACTCCTCGAGTTGCAATCGAACCCACAACCAGTCGTTTACAGTCACACGCTTGTACCACTGCGCCACGACTGGCCGCATTTGTGATATCACAAACTCATTTGTGATATTGTCAAATTGAAGTTCGTTCGTTAAGTTCCGCCACTTAATACGCAATGCCTCCGAATTCGGTGCGAAGTGGGGAACGGAGTGTCTTAGCTCTAGGTTCCCTCTGCTTACCCTGCTGTGTGCGGGATACAGCGTGAAGCTATTATTTTTATATACAGTAGAATTCGAACCCGCGCCTCTTGGATAATTCAAATTTTTGTACGTCTTTTAAAAATGTTCTTCATTTCCTAAGTTTGTGAATAACAGTTTAAAAATGTTAAAATATTCCAAGATAGTTTTATTTAAACCGTATGTAATTTCAGAGTTTCTACCGAATATATTAATATGGGAAATTTCGTCGAAGCTCCGATGGCTAACTTGGGATCTGCTTTATTACGCTTCGAGGGTAGCATTAACTTTAGTCAAAGTTATTATACATTTATTATTTTGTATCATTTTATAAAAATTAATATATTGAATTGTTTTGATATTTCTTTTCTTTCTTATATTTTTAGATAAATAACACAATAACATGATAATTTCTTATTTATTTTTAAATATAAATCAATTTCAATCATTTTCGAGGCCAGTTGTGGCGCAGTGGCACAGACGTGTGACTTCATCGACTGGTTGTGGGTTCGATTCCACTCGAGGAGTGGAAAAATTTAATATATCCATTTTCCGCGTTCTGTTACCGAGGTAAAGCGCGGCGTTAAGTTCCTCCACTTAACACGCAATGCCTCCAAAATTTGGCGGAAAGTGGGGAATGGATTGTCTTAACACTAGGTTCCCTCTGCCTACCCTACTGTGTGCGGGATACAGCGTGAAGTATATTTATGACCATTAATACTAAAGACTAAAGTCTATATAATGCAATGAAAACATGCAACGCGAATGAAAACGGAGAACAAAGTGTTGAGAATTCTTATTTTTTATTTTTTGGCATACTTTACCAAAAACTTCACATCTTTTTCTGCATAACACTACTTTCCCTACTTTACGCCTAAAATTGACACATTGTGCGTTGAGTAGCAAAACTCAACGCTCCACTTTGTATTAAGTATCAGAACTTTAAATATAATCAGAAATACACCGAGTGGGAATTAAACCCATTACCAATCGCATTGACAGCTACTGCACTGTTATATACTGTAATATTTATATAAAAAAACTAAATTATTCTCTCAACCGACAGTCTTGTCGCTGGTCAGCGTCACATTCTAGTTTTACGATAGTTATAAATCCCACCGCTCGGTCCAATGTCACTTCAACAAGGAACTATCGGAAAATTACAAGGAGCTTTAACATCTTTATATTAAAATTATATATATGTTTTATGATTTATTTGTCTTTTGAGTAACTTGTTAACTAATGTATGAGAGATGACATGTCGTGTTTTCTTTGAAAGAAACAAATATTTCCAAGTTTTTGATATTTTTGTTATATAAAATAAATATTTGAGGCGATGCGTGGCGCAGTGGCAAAAAATGTGACTGTAAAGAGACTGGGTGTGGGTTCGATTCCCCCTCGAGAAGGGGAAATCTATACTTATATTATAAATGCGAAAGCCTGTGTGTTTGTCTGTCATGTTTTCACGGCTAATCTACTAGTCCGATTTGGATGAAATTTCGAATGACAGTAGTAAAAATGACTGGGTCTAACATAGGCTACTTAGTTTTTCAAAAATCAACCTCTTTAGGGTTGAAATAGGGGTTGAAAGTTTGGGTCTAAAGGTATCCATGCCTAAGACTGAGGCTCTGCTATTTCATGGTCCACGCAAGGGACCACCAAGTGGGGCTACTCTGCGCATCCAGGGGCAGGAGGTGGAGGTAAAGACCCAGATGAAATATCTGGGCTTGATTCTGGATGGACGATGGTCATTCGTATCGCACTTCGCACAGCTTGCGCCAAAGCTGGTGAATGCCGCCGGGGCCCTTGGCAGATTACTGCCTAATGTTGGAGGGCCGGATTCTCCATGCCGACGACTTTATGTCGGTGTGTTGAGATCCATGGCACTGTATGGTTCACCTGTGTGGGCTGATTCTCTCACCGTTCGCAATAAAACTCAATTGCGGAAAGCGCAGAGGGTTATAGCGGTGAGAGCTATTCGAGGTTACCGTACAGTGTCATGGACGGCGGCTACGCTCTTGGCGGGAGAACCACCCTGGGAATTACAGGCGGAAGTGCTCGCCAGGGTTTACTCATTTAGCGCAAGTGAGCGTTTGCGAGGCGTGCGACCATCCAGGGAGGATATCGTGCGAATCAGGAGTAGAGCAGACGAAGCCCTGATTCGACGATGGACGGTGGACCTGGGGTCCCCGGTGGCAGGCCTAGTGACGGTGGAGGCAGTCCGCCCCCACTTAGAGCGCTGGGTCAAACGGAATTTCGGGATCCTGACGTTCAGGCTGGTGCAGGTGCTTACGGGGCATGGTTGTTTCGGTAAATACCTGCACCAGATTGCTCGTCGGGAGTCGTCGCCGGCGTGCCATGAGTGTAATGCGCCCATCGATTCGGCGCATCACACTCTGGCAGAATGCCCCGCTTGGGCTCCACAACGCCACGCCTTGATGGCTGTAGTGGGTAGGGATCTCTCACTATCCAGTGTGGTAGGGGCCATGCTGGATAGTGAGAGAAGCTGGTCTGCAATGGTCTCCTTTTGCGAGTCAGTGATCGCTTTGAAGGAGACCGCGGAGCGGGAGCGCGAGTTTAGCGCAAATTCAGACCCGCTCCGCCGTCGTAGGCCAGGGGGTAGGAGAAGGCGGTACGCGCAACTCCAACTCCCCCTACCCTAGAGGAGCTACTACGGGGGGGGTAATAATTATCCTCCTACAAGTCATCGAGGCTGCAGGTGCTCTGGAAGAAACCCCAGAGCACCTTGAAGGCGATGGTGGTCCGTAGGCGGGCCATCCACCGAGACGTCGTAGTATGCATACGCGAGTGATCCTGCGACGTCTTATGTAGGTGGAGAGGGTTTCCGCTGGGTTTTAGTGGGTAGTATTAGATTATCTGATGAGCCCCACAGTACCGTTCGTCCTTTGGGTACGGGCGGTCTGCGTAAAAGCATTTCCCAGCGTCACAAAAAAAAAAATAAAAAAAAGGGGTTGAAAGTTTATATGAAAAATCTAAGCTGTTTGACCAATTGTAATGAATTTTGGTATAAATATAGTTAATAATCTAAGCTTAAACATAGGCTACTTTATTTTTTTTAAAAAGCGCCCCCGAGGGTTGCACTATAACGAAATACTTGACGCGGCGAAGCCGCGAGCGGGCCGCTAGTATTTAATATTTCCATTTCGTTAAGTTCCGCCACTTAACACTCAAGGCCTCCGAATTCGGTGGAAAGTGGCTCCTGCGTATCCTACTGTGTTCGGGATACAGTGTGTGTGCTATAAGAAAAACATAATGTTCATATAAGTTAAGTTATAATAGCCAGCGTCAAGACACTCCGCCCCCTACTTTCCGCCAAAAAAATCGAGTCATTTTGTCTTGGAGTGGCGGAACATAACGCCGCACTATGTCATTGATACCAGAACGAGCGATATGATAATATTTTTTTACGTATATATGACGTACAATTTGTAACTTTGTATTTCCTTGATCTGAACGCTTAGTTACGTGATAACGGTCATTGGTCAACGTGTAAAAGAATTATGAAATTAAATATTTATTTCTTTCGTGATTAATGTTTGTAATAATAGAACGACGAAACTCGGAATGAAAATAGTTGAAGAGCCATGGTAAAACACAGGCTACTTGTTTTCAAAAAACAACCCTTAAAGATTGGAATACATAATACTCAACAGATATTATACAGAATATATAATAGAAACAGCTATAGTTATATAATTCACGCAGCGAAACCACGAGCGGCTCGCTTGTATGTATATATAGACACAATTCCAAATGAAAAAATAAAACAAGCGCCCAAAATCAATCCAAATCATACTCTTTCAAAGCACCAAACCAAAAGACAAGGCGTAATCATTAAAAATAGGCGTCAAAACCAGAGACAATCACGTCGATAAAAATCACTGGAACAAAAGCACCTAACAGAAGATTGGCGTTCTACTCTTTAATATTTCCCTCCGTTCGTTTCTACGCCAACTCATCTTAGGCAAGGCAGCTGCAGACCGTAGATTACTTTGCAATTGAAAACAAATAATAATAAATACAACGGTTTCGAGCACGCCTCGACAAATTGAAAAGGAAAAAACCACATATTTTGGTTAGGAACCCACTCCTTGAGATATTGAGGCGGCGCCAGATGTTCTAATATGAATTTTATATCTTGAAGATACACTTACATTGTACTGTGATAAATTTTTGCCGATTTTTGTATTTCGATACCTTTTTGTTTTGTTGCTTTTTGAAAACAGTTGTGGTTCAGTTGGTTCAAATAATGGACTGTAGTTGCAAGTTTGAATTCCACGTCAAATATTTATTGTTATACGTTAAGGGTATATATTTTTTTTAGATTCCCATTTTTTCTCGTATAACAGAGTACATTCTTTTCTTTTCGCCGGACTTTTAGATACTGCGTGTTGAGTGGCATATCTAAGGCTTTGTCTTAGTATGTACTAGTTCCAGAAAGGAGAAATGAAGATAATTTATATGTAAAAACTCCCTGAGTGGGTATCGAACCCATTATTAATCACGTTTTCTGACAGCCACGATAGTCTCCATAGAGTTAGATATCATAATTATTAATATTTCCCTTAGTAATATAATATTAACCCTCAATTTATATTTTTTTATATTACTTTTAAAACTTTTTTCACTTCATACCAGCTCCATCATTTTTAAAACAAGCAAACATAACCAGCTTGAATATACTCCAGCGAAACATATTGAAACATCAGCAAGGTAGATAGGTACTAGACAAAAGAAATGGCGATAATATGAGCAACATATCTCATACACGGAGGTTATCTCGGCTCAGTATGCCGCGCGGGGCGGCGATCCGTCAGCGGAGGTAGGGCGCGTGACCTGCATGCAGACTGGATACCGGATATGCGGGGGATTAATATGGCGAGGCAAATTATTGTATTCATTATATTGTTGTTTTTAATTTTATTTTTAGATTTTGTTTAGTTTCACTTGTGAGTGTCTGGCAGCTATACCTTTTTTTCGCATGTCAGGGTACTCACCCTAACGTACTGTAACGTAACGTAACTGTAAATAACGGAGATTCTGACTGCAGAATCTCCTATATTTACTTTATGCTAAAAAAAGATATTGCTTATGGTGTTTTTCAAAAAAAAAAATAGCTTTTCTTGCTACACTAAAACTATACCACACTATGGGCCAGTAGTGGCGCAGTGGCACAAGCGTCTAACTGTAAACGACTGGTTGTTGGTTCGATTACCACTCGAGGAGTGGAAATATTTGATATTTCGCATTCGATTCGATATTTAATGCAATGTTTATGCCATGGGGCCAGTCATGGCGCAGTGGCACGAACGTGTGACTATAAACGACTGGTTGTGTGTTCGATTCCCACTCGAGGAGTGGAAATTAATATTTCCATTTTCTTCGCTCTGGTGTCGAGGCAAAGCGTGGCGTTAAGTTCCGCCACTTAACACGCAATGCCTCCGAATTTGGCGGAAAGTGGGGAACAGAGTGTCTTAATAATAGGTTCCCTCTGCCTAAAAAAAAATAAATAAAACATTTATTCAAATAAGTCGGTCCTGACAGGCAGCTATGACTGTCTACGAGTGTTTAGAAAGTTAGTTTAATGAGAAACAGTACATGCTCAGATTATCTAGTGTTAGCTACTCGAGACTGCGTTAAACGCCGTATTAGACACTAGTCAGTAATATCGCGATTTATGACATAAAATATATTGTTAAATATAATCATTATTCTGTATTAATATTGAACACAAAATCATCACATGTATAAGCAGTCAGACACTGTTCCATTATGCAATGGCGACTTTGATATATATTTTTTTAGTTAAATTTTCTACACTACGGACGCTGTATCTGTAGGTTTTAAATTTTCTTCTTTTTAAAAAAAAAATACATTATCTTAACAATTTCAGTACTTAAAGCTAAGGCTTGTAACATATATCCTAAGAGAGTCCAGTTTTTCAAAAAAAATTGCTTTTCTTGCTACTTACTTACATCTATGATATACTTCTTACTATTACAATTAATGTATTTTTTATTCAAGGATAGGAACAGACCCGACTTTATGTTGTAAATGGTTTTAAGGAGAAACTTTTTTGTATTTCAAAAAAGCTCAATTCCGAGGAGTGGAAATATTTAATATGTCCATTTTCTTCGCTCTGCTGTCGAGGCACGGCGTTAAGTACCGCCACTTAACACGCAATGCCTCCGAATTTAGCGGAGTGTCTTAACACTAGGTTCCCTCTGCCTACCCTGCTGTGTGCGGGATACAGCGTGAAGCTACTTAAATAAAATTATTTAACTTGGACTTTACTAAACAAAATAAGACACACTAAACGGTATATTTTATTTATCTTCCAAGCGGTGATCCATCAAAACAAGGGAAGATATGACTCGCATATATAGAGAGGAAGCTGGAAACGTTGAAAATTAATATGGTTCACCAAATAATTGTGTTCGTTGTCTGACGTGCTTAAGTTGATGTTCTGTTATTTATTCGTGTAACTAAATGGGTAATTTCAAGTGATTTATTTCTAGGTGTTTGTTTGTACAGATATATATCTACTAATTCTCGTACATAAAAATATTGTTTTAATAGACAAAGAAGGAAACGGGCAGAAGGACCATCTTCGTCCATGAACAACTCTCAAGCAATGCTGCTTTACTTGCATATACTGAATATAGTCTTCCCTCATTCTTCCAGGATCGCCGTCAAGACCATTCAGCAGACAACAGGTATTAACGATTAAAGAAAAAAAAGGCAATGGCAGAAAGTTTACGCATAGTCATATTACAGTGTAAAGTACCTTAAAGAGTTTAGAGGGAAATTAGTAGAAGATTTTCCGACTTGCGATTGACAGCAGAACAAAACACGATTTTATGTCTTACAATAAAAAGTACAGAACATAAAAATGTGAAGTTCTATAGAATAGCATGCGTTCTGAGTCCACGTAAAAATAAGTAAAATAGTTATATTTTTAGAGTTTCAGTATATATTTTCCTGAACAATCAAGAGAGAGAATGTAGTAACAAGATAATCCGTTCTCTATTTGCATTATTTCGAAACATCGTGTGTTAAGTGGCGGACACCAACGCTGCCCTTTGTTTTGGTCACCGGAGTGAAGAAATGAAAACAAATAAAATTGTTATCATTCTTCTCAACGGGAATAGAACCTAGAACCATTCGCGATCACAGTAATATGTTAATTTCAAAATGAATAAAAATCTATTATTAATGTAAAAGAGAAAACATAAGTTAGATATGTGCAAGCAAGTTATTTGAAATTACCTGGATTTGAATTGACAACCTCTTGGTATTGTTAAACTATTTTTTGAGAGTTTAAAGTAGCTTTATAACTTTAATGTGAGGTACATTAGTAGTTAAGAGCACTGCCAAGTGAAGTTGCAAATAGCAGCTTGTGGTATTAAAGTGAGAGACTGCTCTTTCAGTGTTGTTAGTTTTATTCTAATATTCAACTAGATATTAGGTGAAAAATAGTTTAGATTGTTTAAAATAAAGGTTAGGTAAATTCAAATTCAAATTGAAAAATTTTATAGTAACAGACATTCCGAGAAGCCGTCGTAACGCAGTGGGACAGCGTCTAACTGTTAACGATTTTTTATTATTATTTTTTTAGCTTTACACTGTATCCTTAGCGGGGTAGTCAGAGAGAACGGAGCGTCTAACGCTACGATCCCTGCATACTTCTTTCGCCTCGTCCACTGTCATCAACCTCTTCATACACGCCTAGTCAGAACAAACAGTTCTAACTGTCAACGGTGTGGGTTCGATTTTCACTTAAAGTAATTAAATTTAGGATTATCTTTAAATTATTTTCTGTTAAAAGCGCAGAAAGCCACGCAATGTCTATTTTAAGCGGAAAATGGACAACTGTCTTGACACTAGACTCTCGCTGACTACTTTATATGTAGAAAGAACCGTAAAGCTACTTTTAAATTACTTATGACGATTTCAAAATAATCTATTATATCATTTTAAAATGTAACTTTAACAAATATTTTACAAAACAAAACGCTTAAATATACAGTGTAAAGCTTCTTTTTCGTAAAATATACACAAATTGTATTTCTTCCTCACCTTAGGACAGGAAATTAAAAGTTTTCTTTTACGTACACAATACGCTTTTTAAACAAACGACGAGCTCTCAAATTGACTCAGCTTTATGTTTCATTTGAAAAATCGTAAAATTTTTAAAGAAAAACATTTGAACGCGAACAAATTTCAGTTTTTACATTTCCTAAATTAAGAAAGCAAAGTTGTTTGTTAGTGTTTTTAATTATTGTTAATAATTATACCACTTAATATGAATAAAACATTTTTTTTTTAGCTTCACGCTGTATCCCGCACACACAGCAGGGTAGGCAGAGGGAACCTAGTGTTAAGACACTCCGTTCCCCACTTTACGCTGAATTCGGAGGCATTGCGTGTTAAGTGGCGGAACTTAACGCCGCGCTTTACCTCGACACCAGAGCGAAGAAAATGGAAATATTAAATATTTCCACTACTCGAGTGGAAATCGAACCCACAACCAGTCGTTTACAGTCACAGGCTTATGCCACTGGGCCACGACTGGCCACTAATGAATAAAATATAATTATATAAATTACATTAAATATAATTATATAAATTACATTAAATATAATTATATAAATTAGAAAGCGTATAAAAATGTTAATTTTGTATGACACGAACTCGTCTAAGTTTTTAAATATAATTTACATATATAGATGTTTATATATTAGATACTGTTGATTTGTGATAGCTGTAAACAAAGAAAAATAACTCTAAATTTTAAATTTAGCTTAAGCGGCTTATCGATCACAATTCTGTTCTTTTTGTATGCAATTAAAAAAAGATTATACGAAAAAAGTAATTTGAATGTAACAATCATTCCATTAAGGGAATATTCGACGTCACGTAACGTCCCTTCTTTTTCTTTTTGTAAAAAAAAAATATTCTGCAATGTTAACTATTTCTGATATAAAGTTTATTACTCTTATTACCCGGTTCTAAATAAATCATGAATAAAGCATTTATTATTATTGACATATTGACATCTTAAATGAGCCAAAGTTCCGCCACTTCACACGCAATGCGTCCGAATTCGGCGAAAAGTAGGGAACAGAGTGTCTTGACACTAGGTTCCCTCTGCCTACCCTGCTGCATGCGGGATACAGCGTGAAGCTAAAAAAAACAGAATGAAAGACAACTTATAGGCCCTCGTGGCGCCTGATTATAACGCGGTGGTAGAAGGTTAGCTCTGGCACCAAAAAAGGCACGGCGTTAGGTTTTGCCACTCGATAAACATATGTCAAACGGAATCTAGACCACGGAGTGTCTTGACACTAGACCCTATGCAGGAAAAGCGCATGAAGCCGTAAACTTAAATAAAGCAAGCTACTTTAAACGATCCTAACTTTGTGTATACAATTAAGTTATTCACATTTTAAACAGGATGTTTTAAATCTTGCAGTAGTTCAGCCCCAGGTGGCGGAGAGCTTTCAACTTCCTTATTTATTAAAGTTCAGATTCACTTCTAGCAACTTTGAAGTCTCAAACAAGCACTATGCGTTAGGTACTGTGCGGTGATTTTGCAGCAAACAAAAGAGGGAATGTCGAAAGTATTACGATTTGACAATATAATATAATGCGAAGACACTATCGTACGCCATTGACAGTGGGATCTGTCTTACAATAAATATAAAGAAGTCGTTCCTTACTTAACACGTTCAACGCCAAGCAAAATTATGCGGCTTTCCGTTCGGGCCACGTCGGTCAATACTGGTCGACAATGAGACTTTCCGTTCGGGCCGCGTCGGTCAGTGCTGACCGCGGCATCGGATACTTTCGATTCATTAATACAGGCTGTAGGGCACTGCTATCTAATTAAAAACCATACGTATTGACCCGCGAGGCTCACTAGTTACTCTAAAATAAGTTGGTTTTTTAGAAATGTAAAATATTTGGAAGTAAGACGACAATTTAAAGTGCTGACTGACGTTCAATGACGTCACAGATAGTGACATTTGGATAGAAATGTGATTTTAACTTGGCCTGTAGGGATAGCATGCTGTCGGTCAGCACTGACCGACGTGACAGTGAACGTGTTAAGGCATATTTAAAATATGTTTACTACCTGTAATCCGTAGTTGCAATATCTCTAAATTGGGTGACAAATGCAACTGAATGTTTATAACATTATGCTTTTTTTCATATTCTGCTGTATGTGTCTGCGTAAGGATATAAATAGATTTTTTTAACAGTTTTCCCTACACTAATACATATTAAATCAAACTTTAATGATATTTATTTCTTTTTAAACTAAAATTTATCATAAATTTTACCACCAAAAATACAAGCGATTAATCGTTAAAATAGTTACCTTATAAAAACTCCATGTTATTTTCTTCACCGTTGATTCACAAATTTCAAGTGGTTACACTAGACGTAGACTTATAAGTTTGAACATTTTCAAATTCTTCTCTATCACGTCGTTAAAAAGTAAAACTTGTTTGAAGTTGCGAACTGCATAGTTTCATACAAGAGTTTGTAGTTTTAAGACACGTTGTGTTTAAGATGCAACATTATATTATATCTACTTACTTAAAACTTACTGTTGATATTGTTTAGCTTGAAATGAAAATAATTTGTATAATAAATGATAACTCTCAAGCGAAGTTCTTATTTTTTTTTCAGCTTCACGCTGTGTCCCGCACATAGCAGGGTAAGACAAGCAGCGTTCAATTCCGCCAATCAATACGAGATCTTCAATTAGATTCGAGCGAAAATTCTGTCAAATAAGTATAAAAAAAAAGGTTACTTTTTTTAGCTTCGTGCACACAGCGGATAGGCAGAGGTAACCTAGTGTTAAGACACTCCGTTCCCCACTTTCCGCCGAATTCGGAGGCATTGCGTGTGCCAGAGCGAAGAAAATGGAAATATTAAATGTTTCCATTTTCTCCGCCTAGTGCCGAGGCAAAACGCGGCGTTAAGTTCCGCCACTTAACACGCAATGCCTCCAGAATGCGATTCGGCGGAAAGTGGAGAACAGAGTGTCTTAACACTAGGTTCCCTCCGCCTATCCGCTGTGTGCATGAAGCTAAAAAAAAGTAACCTTTTTTTTATACTTATTTGACAGAATTTTCGCTCGAATCTAATTGAAGATCTCGTATTGATTGGCGGAATTGAACGCTGCTTGTCTTACCAAAGTGATAGTCGTGATTTCAATATGATGATTTATTGAAAAAGACATTTAGAAAACATACATATAAAAAATTACATATGAAAACGCAACGAGATTCGAAACCGCGCCTCCTGAAAACCGTTCAGGGGTTCTCACCGCTAAGCCATGCGTTCGAAATTCTTATACGCTTTATTATAACTTATTTTTGTTGTTAGCATCTCTGTAGAGGATCTATGATGATCTTTGGGTAGCAGAAATTTGTAATCTCTCTAGTTTTATGTGTAAATTTATATACCTTTTTTAAATGTCTTTTTTAATGTTCCTAAGTGTAGAATAACAGTTTAAAAATGTATAAAAAAATGATGGTTCTTTCATAAGAAACGAACCCGCAACAGTTAGATAATGGGGTCACAGTTAAATCAAATTTTGATTTTGGGATATGTTTTAGCATTTAGCCATAACCAATAAGTTATAAGTAAAAGCAACTTCTCTACTTTCCAACCGAAACTGAGAACCTTACTATTTTCTTGTTAAAAATAAAAAAAAGATATATTCATTCATGTTTTTCACTACTATATAAAATGTTAGGGCCAGTCGTGGCGCAGTGGCACAAGCGTGTGATTGTACACGACTGGCTGTGGATTCGATTCCCATCCGAGGAGTGGTAATCTATTATTTATATCTATATATCTACATCTATATATCTACATCTATATCTCTATTAACATATATCTATATATATAATAAAAGAGTAGAAAAGTCAATTCTGTACATGAAAAATTTCAGAAAAATTTTAATTGGGTGCGTTAATATATCGATAACGGAGGCCAAAAATCCACTCAGTAGAATTTTTGTCTGTCTGTCTGTCTGTCTGTCTGTCTGTCTGTCTGTCTGTCTGTTAATTTGTTCGTCAATCACGCAAAAACTACTGGATAGAAATGAATGAATTTTAGTATGGTGATAGCTTATAGTCCAAAGGTACATATAGGATAGTTTTTATCCCGGTATCCTATGTAGTTTTTTTGGAAAAAATAAAAAACCGATATAAGTAAATCATTTGTATATCGGTATCTACCGGGTAGAAATTAATGAATTTTTGTATGGAGTTAGCTAAAAGGTTAGAGCAACATATGGGATAGTTTTCATCCTGGTATTCAATACAACTCCCGCAGAAAAATAAAATTAAAAAAAAAAACATTCAAATTATGTCGATAGTTCACGAGTGAAGCTAAATTTGTTTCAATATCACTAATTAAAATAATTATAAAATAAAATAAGCATAACATTTATTAAAGATACATTTGACCGGTCTATAAAACTTTATATAATCTATATATATAGATTATATAAATATATGACAACAGATGTCACTACGTTTTCTGCAACGGGTAGCGCCATTTGTTATTATATAGTTGACATTGTATTAGACATATCCGCACTCATTAAAATTATTATTATAAAATGCAAAAATCTGTATCTCTTCTATTTGTTATGTTTTGACGGGAATTCGTAAAGAAGATTGTTGAAGATGCAGGGTCATATAGGCTACTTTATAAAAAATCAAACCCTAGGAGGTTGAAACAGTGGATGAAACTTATGTATGTTTAGTATATAGTGTGAAATGCAAGATCTAAAATCCTTGACTGAAATGAATGATTTTTCTCAGGAAAATAGTTAATGAGGCAAGGTCAAACATGGCTATCTCTCTTTTTTTAATAATTACCCTGGTATTCAAAACAGTTCCCGCAGAAAAGTAAAAAACTGGCAAAGTCAAATTGCATTGATTATTTGCAAGTAAAGCTATTTTTTAATATCAATAAGTAACACAATTGTAAAATAAAAAGCTTAAAGTTTATTTAAGATATTATGACCGGTTTATAATACTATATACCAGATGGTATATATGTACGAAATCATATGATAGCAGATTTCGTACGTTTTCTTACTAGAACAGTTATCGCTATATGTTATCAAATAATATAGATTTTGACATTGCACTAAATGTATCGATGATTTTCTCATGAACATAATTAGTGACGATAGTCAAATATAGACTACCCTCCTTTTATAAAAAAAAAAGCAATCCCAAATAGAGGATGAAAGTGGTAGTTCACGTGGCGAAGCCGCGAGCGGGTCGCTAGTATATAATAAAAGAGTAGAAAAGTCAATTCTGTACATGAAAAATTTCAGAAAAATTTTAATTGGGTGCGTTAATATATCGATAACAGAGGCGAAAAAACCACTCAGTAGAATTTTTGTCTGTCTGTCTGTCTGTCTGTCTGTCTGTTAATTTGTTCGCCAATCACGCAAAAACTACTGGACAGAAATGAATGAATTTTGGTATAGTGATAGCTTATAGTCCAAAGGTACATATAGGATAGTTTTTATCCCGGTTTTCCATGTAGTTTTTTTTGGAAAAAATAAAAAACCGATATAAGTAAATCATTTATATACTGATATCTACCGGGTAGAAATTAATGAATTTTTGTATGGAGTTAGCTTAAAGGTTAGAGCAACATATGGGATAGTTTTCATCCTGGTATTCTATACAACTGCGGCAGAAAAATAAAATAAAAAAAAACCTTTAAATTGTGTTGATAGTTCACGAGTGAAACTAAATTTGTTTAATATCACTAATATTACTTAAAATAATTATAAAATAAATTGAGCACAACATTTATTGAAGATAATTTGCTATTAAAATACATTTGACCGGTCTACAAAACTTTATATTATCTATATGACAACAAATGTCACTACGTTTTCTGTCACCATCTGTTATTATATAGTTGACATTGTACTAGATATATTCGTACTCATTAATATTATTATAAAAATGCAAAAATCTGTATCTCTTCTATAGGTTTTGTTTTCACGGGTAATCTACTAGCCCGCTTTAGATGAAATTCGAAAAGAAGAAGTCGTAGGGTCAAATATAGGCAACTTTTTAAAAAAAGTCAAACCCTAGGAGGTTGAAACAGTGGATGAAACTTATGTATGTTAAGAATATAGTGAGAATGAAAGATCTAAACTCCTTGACTGATTTCGATTAATTTTCTCAGGAAATAGTTGATAAGGCAAAGTCAAATATAGGCTACCTCTCTTTTTTAAAAATAATTCCAGAGGTGCTAAAATAGGGTATGAAAATAGTAGTTCACCCAGCGACGCCGCGAGCGGTACGTTAGTTTACCCTGGTATTCAATATAGTTCCCGCAGAAAAATAAAAAGTACCAAAGTCAAGTTATATTGATTATTTGCAAGTAAAGGTATTTTTTAATACCAGTAAGTAACACAATTGTAAAATAAAATAAAAAGTCTAAAATTTATTTAAGATATTATGACCAGTTTATAATACTATATACTTGATGGTATTTATGTACGAAATCTGCTATCATATAGATATATGATAGCAGATTTCGTACGTTTTCTTACTAGATCAATTATCACTATACGTTATCAAATAGTATAGACATTGTACTAGATGCATCGATGATTTTCGCAAGAATATAATTAGTGACGCAAGGTTAAAATTAGACCATCCCCCTTTTATAAAAAAAAAACCAATTCCAAAGAGGCAATAGTGGATGAAAGTGGTAGTTCACGTGGCGAAGCCGCGAGCGGGTCGCTAGTATATAATAAAAGAGTAGAAAAGTCAATTCTGTACATGAAAAATTTCAGAAAAATTTTAATTGGGTGCGTTAATATATCGATAACAGAGGCCAAAAATCCACTCAGTAGAATTTTTGTCTGTCTGTCTGTCTGTTAATTTGATATATAGATAGAAAGAAATGAATGAATTTTGGTACAGTGATAGCTTATAGTCCAAAGGTACATATAGGATAGTTTTTATCCCGGTATTCGATGTAGTTTTTTGGAAAAAATAAAAAACCGATATAAGTAAATTATTTGTATACTGATATCTACCGGGTAGAAATTAATGAATTTTTGTATGGAGTTAGCTTAGAGGTTGGAGCAACATATGGGATAGTTTTCATCCTGGTATTCAATACAACGCCCGAAGAAAAATAAAATAAAAAAAAAACATTCAAATTATGTCGATATTTCACGAGTGAAGCTAAATTTGTTTCAATATCACTAATTAAAAAAAATATAAAATAAACATACATTTATTAAAGATACATTTGACCGGTCTATAAAACTTTATATAATCTTTATGACAGCAGATGTAACTACGTTTTCTGGAACGGGTAGCGCCATCTGTTATTATATAGTTGACATTGTATTAGATATATCCGTACTCATTAATATTATTATTATAAAAATACAAAAATCTGTATCTCTTCTATCTGTTATGTTTTCACGGGTAATCTACTGGCCCGATTTAGATGGAATTCGTAAAGAAGATTGTTGAAGACGCAGGGTCAAATATAGGCTACTTTTTAAAAAATCAAACCCTAGGAGGTTGAAACAGTGGGTGAAACTTACATGTATGTTTAGTATATAGTGAGAACAAAAAATCTAAACTCCTTGACTCAAATGAATGAATTTTCTCAGTAAAATAGTTAATGAGGCGAGGTAAAACATAGGCTATCTCTCTTTTTTAAAAATAACCTGAAAGGTGCTGAAATAGGGTACAAAAGTAGTAGTATACCCAGCGAGAGCTTTTTTTAAAAGGGTACCCCCCTTCCCAAAGAGGAGGAAAGGCAATAGAGGATGAAGGTGGTAGTTCAGCGGGTCGATAGTATTTAATATTTTCCTTTTTTTCGGTTTCTTTTCTCTGGTGTCGATGCAAAGTGTGGCGTTAAGTTCCGCCACTTATCACGCAATGGCTCCGAATTTAGCGGAGAGTGGGGAATGTATTAACACTGTCTCTCTACCTCTGCCTACCCTGCTGTGCGCGGGAAACAGCGTGAAGCTAAAAAAAAATATGAAATATTTGACAAATAATTAAATTCTACTACTAAAGCTTTAATTTCCGTTAGTATATTTTTAGAATTTTCAAAAAAAAACGTTCAATAAAATCCTAGTACGGAACAAGTCGAATAAAATTCATTTTGCTATAACGTTCAAAACAGCATGTCGCTTAAAACTTCGGATATACTTTGGGAACTTTATTTAAATTGCTAAAATTTTTCCACTAACTTGGTACTTTGGTACCTTTATAATGTAATAAAATATAACTTGAAATAAAATTTTCTATATTATATTATATAATAGTTCTTCAAGACCGTCCTTTATGGCGCTGTGTGGCAGTACGATGGTTGTCGGTTCGATTTCCACTTTAGGGAATGGTTATATTTAATTATTTTCATTCCTTCGCTCTGGTAGTAAGATGAAGGGCGGCGTTGAGTTTCGGTAATTAACACGCAGCGTCTCGTATGGGGTCAGAAAGTGAACAGCGAAATATTTTGAGGTCATGTTCTCTCTGACTACGTCTTGTTATGGAGAAAAGCACGATGTATTTCATTTAGTAGCATTTTGAGTGACCTGATATCCTAATCGGAAATCCTTGGTTCGATTCCCTTGCAAGTAAATTGTATATATATAACAATAACAAGTTGTTCTTAGACCGCCGTAGCGTAGTATGCAGCTGGTTATAGGTTCCCACTTGAGGAATGACTATATTTAAATTTTCATCTCTTCACTCTGGTGGCTCAACAAAGGCAAAACACGGCGTTGAGTTCCGCCTTCTAGCACTCAATGCCTTTAGGGCGGAAAGTGAAGGACAGAGTGTGTTGACACTACTTTCTCTGATCCCAATATACGAGAAAAAACCTGAATCTGCACTAATAATTAGCTGGTAACAGGTTCACGAGGAACATTAAGGCATTTTTTTGAACAAACGCTCTAAATAAAGTACAATAGCATTGTATTTTTTTCTATTTCAAGAATTTATGTTTCGTAATAGGCGTTCGCCATTTATTTTTGGATAATGGATTTTTATGGGAACTGCCGTTACGAGGAATTGAGTTAAAAGGTTTAATTTACGACTTGTAATCTATGAGTGTAACAATCAATTTGGATTTCAAAATAGTCTATTTAATTAAAAAATATATATTTGATGTTCTTTAGTTAGTAGCTCGAGGCTAGTTGCTATTGTGGTGTAGTGGGACGTGTACCTGTAAATGAGATTGGTTGTAGGTTAGATCCCTACCGTGGGAAAAGAATATATATAAAAAACAATTTATTGCTCATCATTAAAATTAATACAAGTAATTCGATATCGGCGGAGAGAATGTAATATTTTGACACTACTTGCTCTGACTATGCTGTAACGGGGTATAAAGCGTAAAGCTTCTAGTTAGTAATTTAATTATTTTAATGGAATTTGTGGGTTCGATTCTTAACTAAGGTATATATTTTTGTGGCGAGCATAAGTTCTTCTAAAGAACAAAAATCGTGTATTCACTAATGTAATTGAAAATTTCATAAAGCTAATGAGTTTCCTAAAAGCGTAGGAAACAAAATTATTTTTTTTTTCACTGTACGCGATAAGCATTGGAATCATCATCCATCATGGAATTCGAATCTACGGCTATTCTAAGTCCATGTTTAAGCTACTCCACTGTGCCCTCTATGAGAGGGAACTACTTAACATTCCATAGCAGAGAGATAAACTAGGTTGTGACTGATTTACAACTTATTGTTGTTCTATGTTTGCTCTGTTCTATTATTTGTTAAGTTTTTAAGTGGAAACTTTATTGGTGTGTGCGCTATTTATATTTGTTAATTGTATGTTTTATTATATAAACTGCATGTTTCCGAAATAAAATAAAATACAATACAAAAATTAATCATACTTTAAATGTAGTGTGGATTTATATTCATCTCCTTCGTCCAAGATTCACTCTCTCTCTCTTTCTATCCAACTAAATAAAAATAACCATACTAAGATTATGCATGCTAAAGTTTGTCTATCTGTCTGTTATGTTTTAACGGCTGATCTACTAGCTCAATTTAGTTAAAGTTCCGAATGAAACAGTTGAAGACCAACAGTTAAACAAAGACTTTACTACCCTTCTTTAAAAATCTACCTCCAAAGAGTTAAAATACAACATAAAAGTTTGTATGAAAAATCTAAACCGCTTGACCGATTTTGATGAATTTTCTTTTGAAGATAGATGATGGCGTAAGGTCAAACATGGGCTATTTATTTAAAAAAAACAACTAATCTATATTTTAAGGAATCATCCTCAAAGGAACTGAAATAAGGGATGAAAAATTGTATAAAAACGTAAACCGCTTAACTTAAGTGACAACGCAGTACGCTGAAAATACGAAGCACCTATAGTAGCGCATATATAGCACATATAGTAGGAAGCCGAAGCACCGAAGGGAAAACCGCGAGCTGGTCGCTAGTATACAATAAAAATAAAGTACAAACAAATCTGAAATCTTCCTACATACTTGATGACACATTCAGGAAATCACGACGGATGTTAGCCGAAATTTTATTACAATATACTTCCCAAAATATTTGCTAGTTACATTCATATGTGTATGTAAATAAAGTCACAAAGAGGCTTTGGAAGATTTTCCCTATACAAATGTCGACGACCAGTTTCCAGGTACACGTGTACTCGATGGTGAGTCGAGAGTCCTCGCTTGCGGCTGTGGATTAGATAGATGTAACCGGTATTGACTGATGTGGGGACAAGTTATGAGCGACAGCGATTTTATATGTGTTTATTTTTTAGCATATTTCAGGGAAAATATTATATTTAAAGTAAATTCATTTCTCTGTTTTAGTACCTAAGACAAAGCGCAGTTCGCAAAGTGAGTTCTGCCACTGTCTTGATTTCGGGAGGTAAGTGGAGAGTGGAGTATCTTAACACTTAGTTCTCTCTGACTACCCTGCTATTTAGGGATTTTTCCATGCTTTTGCGTGGAGCTACATATAATTGTTGCACCGAGTATAAATTGAACCCAATCAATCTCATGAAGAAAAAGTTTTGTATTAAATGATCTAATACTTTATTTATTTTTTTATTTTTTACAATTAATTCAAACATATTTGTGCTCGCCAAGCTGTTAAGCTTAACGGCGATTTAGTATCCATGTTATTTAAAAATCCTTGATTTGTAGTGAATATTAACGTTCTTCTTATGTTTATATATACAATTTATTTTTAATGTACATTCATTACCCTGCTAGGGTAAATAGTTAAGCTAAAAATAAACATTTGAAAGAGGGTACTGATACACTGAGAGGGTACTATACTGGTTGCTTTAGAGATGTGTTATAAATAATTGTGGAAAATACCAATATTAAAACATAGCAAGAGCAAATCGAATGTGTTATTTAAAGTGTTTTTTTGGGGGTGTAAAACAGCTTTACGGCTTTTCCCACTCAGACAGTGTAGTTTCAAGATACTTAATTATCAATTTCGAGCGGAAAGTGTAAAATGTAGTGTTAAGTGGCGAAACTTACTTATTATTACTCTAGGTCAGAATCGAACCTAGAACCATCGCATCTATAGTCGCAGACTAATTGCAATATAATGGCCTCTAAATGCAATAAATAATGTACTAATTTATGAAGTTTAAGTTTCAAAACATAATTATTAATAGTAAAAGTATATAACTTGGGCCAATAGCAAAATGATTGATGTTATTTAAGAAAATCAGCTTTGTTCCGTAAGTAAATACTCAAACTATTCTATACGTAATGTAGTAAGTTCCTCGAATACTGCGGGTAAGGGCAATAAGGACGAGGGTTATATCTGTATTGACATGACTCTTCATTATTATTCATTTGTTTGACCATTAGCTGTTCCTCTTTGTTCTGATGTAGATATACTGATGTGTAATAGTGAAATAGTGAATTAAGCTGGAAATATGATGAAATATGAAATCTAATATATGTTTTGTGTGTTAGGAGTGGGTTTAAATTCGAAAAGGGGAAAGGTTATTTAGAATAACTTGGTAGTTTTTAGAAAAAAACATTCGATTTGATAATTACTATTTTTGGAGAAAGATAAGTTAGGTGATATGAATAATATACATTTCTTCTATTATTTATTTTATTTGTAATAATTATATAAAATTTGTAAAAAATGCACTGTCATTATGATATAGATTTCTCGTCTGATGGACTTTAATAGAGTAGAAGGAGTAGCTTAGACAATTTGGTGTAAATTGTATTCTATACATCAGAAAACTGGAAAGGATGTTACGAATGATGCCCTCGACATGTATACGAGTTTAATCAGCATAAAATAATATTTTTATAAAAGGAAATAAATTTTCTAAACCTATATTACAACGTATACGTAACAATTACAATAGATAGATATATATTTTAATAGCTTAACGCTATCCCGCTCAAAGCAGGGTAGGCAGTGAGAACATAGTGTTAAGACACTCCGTTCCCCACTTTCCACCAAATTGCGTGTTAAGTGGCAGAACTTAACGCCGCGCTTCGCCTCGATACCAGAGCGAAAAAAATGGAAATATTAAATATTTCTACTTCTCGAGTGGGAATCGAATCCACAACCAGTCGTTTACAGTCACGCGCTTGTGCCACTGGGCCACGACTGGCTCCATTAATATATTTTAATATGATCGTATATCTTTTGCTACGATAATAACTAGCTTACCTACTTTAGGTAAAGTCTTGGTAGAAATCTTGAATTTTCTAAGCTTTTGTATTAAGTGCTGAAATAAAACAGACGGCAGTTTATTTCTACATTTGTCTCGAATAAATCACAATTTGAGAGGACTATAACCGCACTTTGCCAAGAAACGTCGCGAGATGAGTGTTTTGATGGCACTGGGTACATACTGACATATATTTTTTACGTGAACGCCTTTAAAGGATAATGCGAGGTGCCTGTATACTTTTTTCCGTCTTCTCAGTATAAGGCAAATAAGATAAAATTTTAGTAAGTGTGAAGAATGAGGACTAAAAACAAAAAAAAAAAAACTTATTTCTTTATAATATGAAAATAATTTAGTTAAAATTTGTTAACAGCCAATCAAAAAATATGAGAAGATTCAAATAAAACCTATGGAACTTAAACCTAGGTAAAGTTATTGTGAACGGAAAAAATTGACAGTATGGTATAATGGTAGCGCTTAAGCGGGACTCAGAATCTGTTTCTTTAAAACTATATATTTTAAAAGATATATAACATGAAAAACATGAACGTAACACAATTTAACAATCAAACATGTAGGTATATATTCTTACCCTAAGTACCTGAACAATACTTTTAAACATACTCGTATATTTAAATATTTACATAATGTTTATATATTTAAATATATATTGTTATTATGTTTCTTTTTTTTTCTTTAGCTTCAAGTTGTATCCTGCACACAGCAGGGTAGGCAGAGGGAACCTAGTGTTAAGACACTCCGTTCCCCACTTTCCGCCTAATCCGGAGGCTTGCGTATTAAGTGGCGGAACTTAACGCCGCGCTTTACCTCGCCACCAGAGCGAAGAAAATGGAAATATAATTTCCAGTCCTCGAGTGGGAATCGAACCCACAACCAGTCACTTACACGTCACACGCTTGTGCCACTGGGCCACGACTGGCCACTTGTTATGTAAATTATGTAAATATTTAAATATATAATATATTATATATTTAAATATGTAAATATTTAAATATATAATATATTATATATTTAAATATTTACATAATGTTTATGTTACCCCGATATCAAAAGACAAATATACATAGTGTCTGAAAATTGGCGAAAACTACAATACGTAGTGTCTTAACATTCATAAAAAAATCAATACGTGAAATATAGGTCCGTATGTTTCCACACAACCTGGCCTCTTTCGCATCGCCGATGTTGATACGAGCCTCATATTCCTGCATTTACATAACCTATTTTATGAAGTAAATTTCGTCTACTGTTCACATTCTCCGTGACATTACGGAGAATGAACATTTAATAAGGTTAATTAACTTTTATATTAGTGGCGAGATCGCGAATCGTATGCGCGAAGGTGGTATTCGAAATGTAGGTATATCTTTTCGAAATATCAAAATACTAGCAGTCCGCTCGCGGCTTCGCCGCGTGTTCTACGTGGCTGTTTCCCTATATTGCAACCCTCGGGGGTGGATTTTTGAAAAATAAAGTAGCCTATGTTTAACCTTGGATTATCAACTATATATATGCCAAAATTCATTACAAACGGTCAAGCGGTGTAGATTTTTCATATAAACTTTCATCCCCTATTTCAACCCTTTAGAGGTTGATTTTTGAAAAACTAAGTAGCCTATGTTAGACCCAGTCATGTTTACTACTTTCATTCTAAATTTCATCCAAATCGGACCAGTAGATTAGCCGTGAAAGCGTGACAGACAAACACACAGACATTCGCATTTATAATATAAGTATGGATATTTTAATTAGAATTATTATCACTTTTATGTCTTTTAAGTAATATGTAATGCTGGGAACAATATTTTCTTCAGATACTGGGAAATAAATTGTCTGCTGGTCGTTATATAAATAATCTGAGAAATTAAATTGCTTAAATGCTGTATACAGCATTGTAAGCAATGTATTACAATATACTGTTGACTATTTAATATATGTATCTACTACATCCGTTAGTGCGGATAATCTTGACTATGTAAAATACGATCACAAATTATCCCATATTTATTATTTTTTATAGCTTCACACTGTATCCCGCACTCAGCGGCGTACAGAGTGTGTGTGGAGGGAACCTAGTGTTAGGACACTCCATTCCCTATATTCCGCCAAATACTGGCGGTATTGCGTGTTAATTGGCGGAATTCAACGCCGCACTTTGCCTTGACACCAGAACGAAGAAAATGGAAATATCCAAATTCCACTATTTAAATGGGAATCGAACCCACAACCAGTCGCCTTTACAGTCACACATGTATATATTAATAAGTATGGGCTCACACCATACTTATAGATTTTTTTTAGCTTCACACTGTATCCCGCACACAGAGGGAACCTAGTATTAAGACACTCCGTTCCCCACTTTCCGCCGAATTCGGAGGGTTGTGTGTTAAGTGGCGGAACTTAACGCCGCGCTTTACCTCGACACCAGAGCGAAGAAAATGGAAATATAATTTCCACTCCTCGAGTGGGAATCGAACCCACAACCAGACGTTTACAGTCACACGCTTGTGTCACGGCGCCACGACTGGCTACTTATTGATATATACGTTACTATTATTTTAGTCTAAAACGGTTTTCCAAGTGTCCCATAAGTCGTATTTCTAAGAATAAGCACATCGCAAGTAACGAGCCCGACGCTGTCCCTTCATTTATTTGAATTTACTTCTAAAGCGATTTATCGACATGGTGTTTTTAAATTACCAAACATTATGGAGGGTCCGGAAAGGTTGCTGTTTATTTAACCATTAACGGTTATTACGAAGCTTTTAAAGTATCGTTTACGTTACATATTGAAATTTTTATGATAAATAATCTTAGGTAGAAGAAGGTATTGGGAAATTAACCCAAATAAGAGACAAACATAAGATATATACATCATACAATTTAGCTTCACGCTGTGAAGCCGCACACAGCAGGGTAGGCAGAGGGAACCTAGTATTAAGATACTCCGTTCCCCACTTTCCGCCGAATTTGGAGGCATTGCGTGTTAAGTGGCGGAACTTAACGCCGTGCTTTACCTCGACACCAGAGCGAAGAAAATGGAAATATTAAATATTTCCACTCCTCGAGTGGGAATCGAACCCACAACCCTTCGTTTACAGTCACACGCTTGTGCCACTGGGCCACGACTGGCCACATCATACAATTTATTTAATTTAATTTAACACATTTCCTATATTTATAAAAGTTGAGGCCGTTATGATTCAGTGAGATAACGTCTGACTGTAAACACCATGGTTGTGGGTTCGATTCCCACTCGAGGAATTATATTTAAATTATTAATATTTTTTCGCTCTGGTACTTAAAATAAAAAGCGCAATGTTGAGTTCCACCATATAACGCTCAATTTCAATTTCAGGTGGAAAGCAAACGATGGAGTGTCTTGACACTAGATCCTCTCTGACTATACAGAAAAAAAGAAATAGAGAATCTAGTGACGCATCCCACTGCTTTCCATTATCTGTCAACTTTACAGACGTAAGGTTTAAATATTGAAATAAAATGATTAATTCCGTATGTTGTTATTGACACCCTTACTAAAAGAGTGGGATGCTTGCCTTTTTTGATTTGTATTCATGGATGTATTTTTAAATGATATTCGCTCTTTGTACTCGTATGTACAACCCACGTTGTTTCATACAAGAGGTTTTGTACAAACTAAATTATAAATAGAAATTCTCTATAATTGATGAATGTCGATTATTTTTAGAATTGATATCTGCAGTATATCGTTATGTCTGACTTAACGTGGTAGGCAGTACGAACTTAACTGTCAAGATATTACACTCTCTGTTTTATACTCATGTTTTATAATATAAATATTATCAATAATATTACTTCATGTTTTACAATTATGTATTATACTATCTAAAAACGAATAATCGTCCTTCTTGCTATATCTTTCTCTAATATTTTTTTTATATTTTATGTAAATAGTCCATATATGAGATAGTTGATTTTAGCATAAACTATTCCCTTTTGTTGCACGCTTCCGCACACAACAGGATAGATAGAGGGAACCTAGTGGTAAGACACTCCGTTCCCCACTTTCAACCGAATTCTGGAGGTATTGCGTGTTAAGTGGCGGAACTCAACGCCGAAAATCGAAATAATAAATATCGAGCCCACAACCAGTCGCGTTTACAATCACACTTATATGCCAGTGAACTACGGCAGACATTAAAAAACTATTCTAATCATATTAATTACGTTTATTTTGGTATTTCAGGCTATATTAAAGAAAACCCTATATTTCAAACACTTTGTATCACAGATTCACTCATTCACCAGCTCATACATTTTATTAACAATAACTTATTATTATTATTCAAAAAAATATAGCTATATCAATTAAATAAATCAAAACTATAAATTTATTTAAGTCATACGTAGTTAATACATCTCATCAAACCGGTTGGGGGCACTAACTCGATCGGCTAACGTAAAACGGTTTACGTGTAATCCGACAGTTCGTTGCCAGCTATGTCCCATTTCCGCCCTATAATCGACTTCCGGTTAGATATGGACTAGTCAAATATTACTCTACTCTAACGTCCGCTACCTTGTCTTGATTTGATGCTTCGTTATAGAGAAATTGTATTTAGAAATGTTTTGCATTTTTAATTTATTTTGGTATTACTTATTGTTAATGTAATGGGTATATAGCTGATGGCGCAGTGCAGTATATGGTAGTAAACTTGTAAAAAATACTTAGGAAATTGTGGGTTCGAATCCCACAAGGGTGAATTGTTGTTGAAGGTGAATGTTTCAATTATTCTTTTAGGGTCAGTCGTGGCGCAGTGACACGAACGTGTGACAGTAAACGACTAGTTATGGGTTGGATTCCCACTTGAGGCGTGGAACTATTTAATACTTCCATTTCCTTCCCTCTGGTATCAAAGGTAAACCGAGGCTTTAAGTTCCGCCACTTAGCAGGCAATACCTCCGAATTCAGTGGAAAGTGGGGAACGGAGTGTCTTAACACTAGGTTCTTCCTGCCTACCTTGCTGTGTGCGGGATTCAGCGTGAAAATTAAAAAAAAAGATTATATATTGTAATTCATTGTAAGATGTTTGAATGAGTTCGATAGTTTTAGCTTTGGTGAATTTCCATAAATAATGAATAACTATTTGATTGCAAGTTTAAGACAATTCTCCGTTCTCCTCTTCTTTCAACACAACGGGCGTGGACAGACACATAAATTCATGAAATATGAAGGAATTTATTTGCTATATAAACATATACTATTTGTTTCAGTCTGTTTAAGTACATCACTGAATTTAATCACTCAACAAGCAATATTCCCAAATCATTCGTCATTATAACTACGTTCCCTTCCGGTACACAGAGGTTAAAATATAAAAACCTATCAAATCCATATTTTATTTTTACTTCCATACTAAAATAAAATTGTTTTATTCAATACATAGAAACCACTATACCACTGAAACCAGAACAGGCTATCAGTTTATATATCCTGTGTTCCAAACTAAATATACCACAATGTTGTTATAGATATAACAGAGTTAGTTAGTTATACAAGTGATTGATACAATGTAAACGTTGTACTAGGATGAACTAAATTGCCCATTAGGTAAATATCAAATATAAATAAATCTTTTTGGTCCGATTAAAGCAATACAAGTTTTACGATTTACTGTGTACGTAAATTTAATATGAGTATTATGAGTAGTATGAGATACTGTTCCTCCTTATTTCCGCCTTTTCTTTTGCTATTCTGTTTATATAATTATAAGAATAGTCGAAGCTAAGAATAAGCGAAGCTTAAAAAAGATTCGCTTTAAGCCTTATAGACCTTTTTTTTGTTTTTTTTTATACATCAGGAAATCCTGTTACGGATACCCGCCCGGGATGGGGACCCGGGACGCGGTTATGTGGGACTCCGGTTCGGTAAGATGACATGCCTTCGTTTACCCACTAAAACCTGACGGTACTCCTCTCCCGCCACTAGCCCAGGTCTCGGGTACTGCCCCAATCGTCCGCGGAACTGGGCGGCATGCCTTATAGATCTGATTGCGTAAGAAATTACGTCATTTTTTATTCCGTCAGCTTACTTAATACTAGGCATGTATGACATTATTTGAAAGTTTTTACATATAAAAAATGCATTTGATATAAAACATATATCGATAGATAGCATCAACGTTTCATACTTGGTGTTCTAACCTCGAAACAGATTATCTTCCGAACCGGTGTCCTTGGAGAAATCTCGTGAATCGCTCGAAATTCCCTACTTTCTGAATATTTTATTAGAAAAGGGTATATAATTTTGCCAAAAAGCGGTAAAAGCTGTTAAAGAATAAATAGTACTGTGAATGAAAGCCATTATGCGTGAATAATGAAACTTTCATATGGTTAGCGGCGTTAGGTAACTTTGTTTGTGTATTTTTTTTAAAGTTAACTTTATGTATTTCCTATTACGGATTATATATTTTTAGAAATAAGCCAGTCGTGGCGCAGTGGCACAGACGTGTGACTTCAAACGACTGGTTGTGGGTTCGAGTTTCCACTCGAGGAGTGGAAATATTTAATATTTCCATTTTCTTCGCCTGGTACTGAGGCAAAGCGCGGCGTTAAGTTCCGCCACTTAACACGCAATGCCTCCGAAAATTCGGCGGAAAGTGGGGAACGGAGTGTCTTAACACTAGTTTCCCTCTGCATACCCTGCTGTATGTGGGACACAGCGTGAACTACAAAAAAAGAAAGTTTAAGAGGCTTTCGTGGTGTGAGAGCGTCTGATTGTTAAAGTGATGGGGGTGTGGGTTCGATTTCCCCTAATGATTGGAATGATTATACTTAAGTTATTTACATTTCTTCGCTATACTATCTAGGGTACTAGTACAGCGTTGAGTTTCACCACTCGACACGCAACGTCTTATTTACGCGCGGAAACTGGAGATCGGAGTGTCTTGATTTTAGGTTCTATTTGACTATCCTGCTATATGAGAAGCAAAAAGGGGTTTTTTTTAGATTAGTATAATATCACTCTATATTGTTATATACCTACTAAGTAAAAAAAAAATATTAAAACCAATAAAAAAATCTATAAAAACGTCCCTATACTTAGAATCGGATACCTGGAAAATGTATAAAGCACTTAAAAATCAAAGGCACTCAACGTTTCATAAGAATTTGACATTTCAAGATGTTCATTTCTTTCAAATATCGGAGCTTGTACAAATACTCCCCATTCGAACTCAATAGACTTTCCAGCGTACGAGTATGAATCGAAAAGAGCCGAGCCAAAAGCAAAGTCATTAATTCTTCCGAGAAGAAATTAAAACCCGATACGACACAAATTTTCCTTCCTCCGTACAATAGAATACAACATATCAAATAATAACTGCTAATGTAAAAAAGACTTTAAAATCATAGATTTAGAGTGTAAATCTCAATGAAACATGGATTTAAATAAGTCATTTCTACTATGAACACAAGTGAAGTTTCCAATTTAATTTGCCGAACACTCCTTATCTTTTTTTCTTAGCATTTATCTCCATTTCGTTACATTTAACAGTAATGTTTTCCACCGTTAGTCGTGGATACACTTAATTTATTTTACGCCACTTTTGGTCCATACTATATAATACAGCTTCTCCTATTGTCTCTGACAACGGTAAACAAGTAAACAAGTATTTTTTTTACTGTTTCTATTATTTTTTCTTTTTTTACTTTCATGCTTTAGTCTTAGTGGATAGTCAGAGAGAACGGAGCGCCAAACGCTACGGTCCCTGCGTCTACGACTTTCGCCTCGTCCACCACCTTTAACCTCCTTATACACGGCAGGTCCTTATGCATTTTACGTGACCTTGACCCATTGTTATCGATACTGTGTTCTCGAAGGTCAACCGACGTCTCCCCTGCCGCTCACTTTTGCTTCATATAACTTTCCTACTATTCTTTCACAGACATGGAAGACGGAGCTACAAATATCTTCTAAGTACTAAAAATAAATATAAAATTTTTTTTTTAATTAATAACATTCTGTCAATTTTCTACCCAATAGTCAAACCTAAGTAGAATATAAAAAACAAAATGAATATAATGTTGAAGATATTGTTTTTGTTTATTACATTCAAGCTATTTATTACCCATTCGAAATCGAGACATTACATGCTAGGTGGCGAAACTCAACGCTGTGTGTTGTTTAAGATATTAATTTATTAGGTAATTTAATATAATTTAATATAATTATATTTATACATCTCTTCTCTATATTTCAAAAAAACGTAGACATATATAGTATACATCTCTTCTCTATATTTCAAAAAAACGAGAAGGTGTTCAAAGACCACAAATTTGACTTAATATTTCTAGAATGAAGGCCCTTTTATACAATATTCAGCTTGAGTCAAGCTCAAACATTACGTAAACAACATTGCATCGAGTTCCTTACCAAGCATCATATTTAGCTATTGCTACTAACAAATAATTACTACTGTGCTGAAAGACAGAGCGTAAATTATAGCTTGGGGTTCCGTCACACGACAAACATCGACGTCAAATGGGAAGACAACAAAGACGAATAAAATTACATACCTGAAGGTAGGTTCAGAAGGCACATTTGGTATAGAAAAAATTACAAATTTTTGTCTAATACGTCATTAAAAAAACCATAATATAAGTAAATTTTAGAGCCTGATGTTTCTTAGTTACTTAGTTGCAATAGTTTATTGTCACAAGGAATCTCAAATTTTTTCTTATAATCGGTTTAAAAATGTAAATAATTAACTTAATTTTAACCTACTTATCCATGTAAAATAGTTTCATTTAATATTAATTTAAAACTTACTTTACTTTTTAAAAACTTTTTTTTAATATTCTTTTTTTGTTAATTGTTTTTTTCCTGTATAATAGACTAATCAGAACGAACCTAGAGCCAAGACTCTCCACCAGAATGAATATAAAGAACTTTTTTCTTTTTTTTTTAGCTTCCCGCTGTATCCCTTGCGGGGTAGTCAGAGAGAACGGAGCGCCAAACGCTACGGTAGAATAGGTAGAATATAAAGATAAATAGATATATAAATGGATAATAAAAAGATATATCGACATATTGCGTGTTAACCGACAGCACTCAACGCCATGCTTCGTTTTAGATACAAAGCGAAGAAATGAACATAATTTTAATATAATTATTACCTCGAGCCAAAGCCTGAAAATCGAACTCATAGCCAACCTTACTTGCAATCAGACGTTGTACTTCACCACGTTGGCCTCTACATTTAATATATTCACAGATTTTACAATAAACCACTAAATAAAGCCGCTCCAGTACTAAATATCTCAATTTCTACACACTTCCCAAATATAATGCTGAAGATGGGTCTTTCATTTTATGTTTGGTTCACGTATGTTTTATTGCTCTATGGCAACACATTGGACAGAAAATCGATAAAGTTTTATATCCTTGCCTAGTGTTAGATCTAAAACAATTCGGAGCACATGCAGAGCTGAGTTATGAAGAACATCTGTCCGAATAAAAATCGCTCTGAAGAGAGCCGTCAGCGGAACTGGCGATGCAAATAGTGAATATTTTAGTTGGAAATGTGTGTTTGAATACCGTGGGGTTATATGTTTACTTTGTCTTCTTATAGCGGTCTTTTGCTAGTGGGAGATAATATCTAAAGTTATTGGTGTCGCGTGATTCTTTCCGTGATCATTCAAATAGTATAGATATTTTTATTACGAAGCAGTTTTATGAACATTCGATTTTATAAGCATTTGTTATAGTATAGCATGATATAGGCAGTGGGAATTAATTAAATTATTAATGTTAAGATAGTCTGTTCCCCATTTTCCACCGAATTCTGTAGGCATTGCGTGTGTTTCTGTAGGCAAACAGAATGACATATTACAAATGTCACTTCTTTGTGTGGGAATCAAACCCCAGTCGCATTTACTTCAGGCCTATACGCCACGAAAAGCCAGGAAAATCTATGTGAATAAAAATATTTTAAGTTTGAATTAATTCACGAATCTTTCGATATTATATATTTTTTAATCAATATATCACTTTTATTACTTTTTTATATACAATAACTCGCTTCTACGTAAAAATCAAATGTATGTATGTTCACATTAAAAAGTCTATCAGGTATATTTTTCCCGTCCTAAGAAGGCGGCGATTCCTGGAATGGAGACTATTTTTATAGTGCTAAGCAGAAATGTCTAACGATATAAAGAATTACGTATAACTATATCCGAAAATAAAAATCAGATTAATTAAGATATTTTTTAGCTTCACGCTGTATCCCGCACACAGCAGGGTAGGCAGAGGGAACCTAGTGTTAAGACACTCCGTTCCCCACTTTTAATTAAATAAGATATTTTTAGAAAAAGTGTGAAATTTGAAAACAGTAGGATTGGAACCCGTGCCTCTTGGTAACATTCAAACGCTCTGATAGCTAAGGCATGCTTATACGTTTTTTGTATTCGTGTTTCATGTATATTTTGTATGTTTTTTAAAAATGACATTTTTAATATCCTAAGTGAAGCGCGGAAAGCTGCGAATTCGGCGGAAAGTGGGGAACGGAGTGTCTTAACACTAGGTTCCCTCTGTCTACCCTGCTGTGTGCGGGATACAGCGTCAAACACTTTACGTGTACATTACAATGGTGATAGAAGAGAGGTTCGAGTCTCGCACAGAGGAAATTTCTTTTAATTTTAAATATTATTTTCATTCCCCGATATTTGAAGAGAAAACCCTGCGTTAAGTTCCGTGATTTTGCACATAACTGTAAGTTTCACATAGGTGTAAGTTACAGTTATGTAAAAGATAGTAAGTAAAATGGACGAAAATGGACTTGAACCTGTTTTCCTGGACACAGAATTAATCAAAAGGCCCACCTTAGTGCAGTGTAACAGCGTCCGAATTTAACCGCGAAGACTGAGAGTTCAATTTCCACTGAGGGCAAAGATTATATATTATTTTCATTACTAAGCTTGACATTAAGTGTCGCCATTTAATACGTCATGTCTTGATTTCGGGCCGAAAACGGAGAACGCAGTATCTCGACACTACGTTCTATCTTACCACTCTGATATACGGTGAAAGGTTTGAAAATTAAAACGAAGCATGCCAGAATTAAACACGCTTAGCAGAATGCAAATTTAAAATTTTAGAAACTTAAAAAAAATGCTTTCGCAACAGTTTAAGTTATCTTAATCGACCTCACCGTCTCTCTGCAAACAGCCTTGCCACTGGAAACCATCGCTATGCAAAACTTTTTGTATGCCACATTGAGTCGTATTGCTATCTAAATTCACCCGAACCATTTTAAACTCTTTTCCAATATAAATAAAGTAGATTTTCGCTAGTAAATATGCCAAGAATGTAATAAAATTTGTCTAGCATGCAGCATTGCCTTCGTCACCCTCGAGGATATTACGTTAAGGTAAGTACGGAGAGGACTTCTGGTTAAATTACCGACAGTACTTACGCTGACAGGTATGGGTTTTCGTGAAATACCCCTTGTTAAGTTATAATGAACACTTTAAATTTCTTAGATGAAACGAGTTTGGTTATGTAATGAAATGTGTTTTCGCTATTTATGTATATTATTTTATGTATATATGTAGCTAATGTAACTTGTATGTTGAAAGTTAATTTATATGGGTTTTTATACTGATGGTGTTGGGTTCAATTTAGGGTATTCGTATTCAAGGTATTTCTTTGATTTTCCTCGATTTTTTTTCGAAATACTAGACTAATTGAATGAAATATTTAAAAAAAAATCGTGAGTGACAAAATTTACAAATTCAGCTTCACGCTTTTTGCCCTAGAACAGGATAGTTGGATAGGACTTAATGTCATTACACTAATACTTCCATTTTTCACGTGAAATATTGCAACTTGAGTGGCGAAACTCTACGTCGGGGCGAGTGCGAAGACACGAAAATAATTTAAATATTCCCCTGAGTGGGAATCGAACCTACAACCGCTATGTTTACAATCAGATGCTGACCAACTACGCCACGACAAATGAACATACTAACAATTCACTTTCAAATAAATCAATTTCAACAACTACAAAATTACACAAGAAATAAATCTTAAAATTATGACAAAACCAAAAAGATATCAACTAATGAAGCTACAAAAACAACAAAAATCCCACCCTTGTTAGTTAAGGGCTAAAAAGGGTCAGTCAGTATCAACGAATAATTTTTGACCCTTTAAAAATCGTATCTACGTACTTTCATTAGGACGTCCCTGGGACTGGGGACTGGGAATGGGTCATTCTGGGTATTATTTCAGAAGAATTATGGCTTAATTATTCATATGGGCAGTAATATATGAAGGCAGTTTGTAAGTGACGTCATACCTGGTGTAGATGCGGAGATGAATATAAAACGTGTAATTCTCTTGTGTATGTTAAATATTGTAAATATTTTTTTTAGCTTCACGCTGTATCCCGCACACAGCAGGGTAGGCAGAGGGAATCTAGTGTTAAGACACTCCGTTCCCGACTTTCCGCCAAATTCAGAGGCATTGCGTGTTAAGTGGCGGTACTTAACGCCGCACTTTGCCTTGACACCAGAGTAAAGTAGATAGAAAAGGAAATGATAAATATTTCCACTCCTCCAGTGGGCATCGAACCCACAACCAGTCGTTTACAGTCACACGCTTCTGCCACACCATGACCTGCCCCAATTGTAAATAATCTATAGTGTGACAAAATTGTAAGGTCGTCATGGCGCAAAGGGGCAGCATCTGACTGTATCGATAGTTGTGGGCTTGGTACCCATTCGGGGAAACGAGTGTATATTTAGTATTTTCATTTTCCGCTCTAGTCAAACATACAAAGTGTGGCATTAAGTGGCGGTGATCAGAGGGGATTACGGAGTCTCTTGATGTGTCGTGTCTAGGTTCTCTCTGACTACCCTACTATTCGGGGACACCGTGAAGCTGTAGTTTAAAGGAAATATAAAATGTAATATATATTTAACATCATTGTCTATATTTTAAACGAGTCTTTCTGTGACTATGTGGATCCGTGGATTACTTTGTACTGTAAAGAATTCAAAATATCGAGTTTTCATAATAAATTTAAGCTTATTTGTTACTAAAGTAGTAAAACTTGGAACTTTATTTACAACAATATTCCATATTATTTTACAACTAAACTTGCATAGAGTCTGTTAACTGCACCTGTCCTAGCTGCTTGTCAATAAAATATACCTTGAAAAATATACGTTTAACTTCATATTATATTAGAAATACTGTAGAAATAGTAAACCCAATAGTTTTGTTTATTCCACAATACTGGTAGTGGTGCAAGCCGCTGAGTTATATCGCGGTGCACTCTTGTGGGGAACGATAAATTCTGTACGACACTTATAGCATTGCGAATGCTGAACAAATTTCGAGGTTCTTATATAAATAATATTATACTATGAAAATATTATGAACATCCAAGAGGTGTTATCTTTTGTTTATTTTTTCAAAAATTACTGCAATTTTGAAATGAAATTATTTTTAACCGGATTAATCGCGTATATTTTTGGTATTCGAAAATACAATTTTAGAAACTCGACGTTTCGAACACTTTACAGTAGCCCGTGGTCACAGGCTACTGTAAAGTGTTTGTCGGGTTTCTAAAAATGTATTTTCGAATACCAAAAATATACGCGATTAATTAATCCGGTTAAAAATAGTTTCATTTCAAAATGTGTAGTAATCGCGAAAACAAAAGATTATATTACTGCAATTCTTATTCACGTTTTCTATTTGTTAATCTATTCTGGTTTTTATTATGAAAGTTTGCATAGTTGTCAGAGAGACCTTAGTGTCAAGACACTCTTGTTTGCTTTTCAAATGACATTAGACAGTAACATTGAGTGCTTAGTGGAGAAACTCAATGCAACGGCCTTTTGCAAAGGAAATATATTTATACAACGAAATATTATTATTTTCGTTCATGGGATGTATACGATACGCTTGTACAATAGGATCCCAGAAAACGTCGAATATTTTTCTATATTACAATTTTAAAAAGTTGTGAAAAGACGTTTGTGTGTTAATGGTTATTACCTAATTAAAGATTTTATAAATGATATTTATTTCAAAAGTATCACTGTCAGCAATAAATCAGTATATAACAATTACTTTAAAAAAAAGTCCTTCTTAGGTCTGAAGCATTAGTTTAAGTGAACCTGTGGTAAACTATTTGACATTCAAAAAATGAAGCTTATTCAATCAAATTGCAACAATTTGCCCAAAAGAAAGTGGAATCAGCTTCCTCAAACAAATATACACACTTATAACTTAAAAACCAAAACATGTCACTCCAAAGCTTTTCCCTTCCCTCAACTCGCCTAATAATCCTAGTTAAATTCAATTGTGATAGGGCGGAAAGCTTTTAAATAATCAATTATACGGAACATTACTGATTCCGTCATGGTGTTCAGACCTCTTACGCCCGCGAGGGGGCGTCGAGAGTCAATAGAGTTGTCTAGCCTCAAAGCTTACTCTTCATAAGGGGAGCATTATTACGTTAGTTTACCTTTACGTGTTTTCCCCATTAGCATTACAGATTTGCGTACGTGATGGTTAAGATGAAAACTTGATTTTTGTTAGCGTTTGTGATTGTTTTAATACTAGTTAAGTTTGTGGGTTTGTGCATAGAATTTGGTAAGAAAGTTGTTATTCGAACAGAAAAGTAGCTTTAGTTGTTTATTTATATCAGCTATCAGTAAAAGTTTCGTTAACATCGGTTAAGCCATGAAATAAATGAGCCAGAGCAAGTAGAAAGATTTGGTTGGTTGGTAAGTGGTTATTTTAATATTACAAACGGATACTCCAATTATTAGTAAAGATTATATCTAAATTGATTGATATATTTTATGCACATTTTTTTATTTCCTTACTTAATTTATATATATTTTGACCCTTTTATTAGGCTAATAATATAGTTAATATTCAGCTCTTAGTGAACAACCCTGTCGAGTTGTGTGACAATACCTCTTAGAGAATACCCAGAAATGAGGGCATGAAGCATAAAATTATAATTGTAAGCTAAAAATAAGCAGACATGTTTTTTTAAATATTTAAATTGTTTTTTTAAATATATCTCTTAATTATTTTTTTAGCTTCACGCTGTATCCCGCACATAGCAGGGTAGGCAGAGGCAACCTAGTGTTAGGACACTCGGTCCCCACTTTCCGCTGAAATGGAAGGCTTGCGTGTTTAGTGGCGGAACTAAACGCCGCGCTTTACCTCGTCACCAGAGCGAAGAAAATGAAAATATAATTTCCACTCTTCGAGTGAGAATCGAACCCACGACCAGTCGTTTACAGTCACACGCTTGTGCCCTTGGACCACGACTGGCCACATATCTTAATTTTACTATTTAAAAACAAAAACTCGGAAAATCAACTTTTCTTCACAATATATAAAATTTATGCTATTCATTGATAGCTTCAATCTAAAAGCTTTCAACTATTCATTTAAATTTTTTTTCCATAGAAAATTGAGAAAAAATAAATAGCATTTTGAAATATTAGAGAAGTACTGTTAACTTCCTCTTAAGATTTTTATTCAAAAACCATTGTGTCGCTCAGTTCCACCAGCTGGCGCAGTCTTAGTTATTATTATACCTGCAATATTGAACAAACGTTTGCTGGAAATGTATTAAAAAATGTTTTTGTTTTGTATCATTTATTTATTATTATAGTTTGATATTATTTTTCAGCTTCACGCTTTTCCTGTATTGCAGTAGGCAGAAATGGCATAGAGTCCAAGAGACAAGACACTCCACTTTCTTTGACTTTCTCTACTTTCCGTCCGAGTGAGAAATTTGCCAGTTGAGTGGCAGAAATTAACTTTTTTTTAGGTCAAAGCAAGGAAATAAAATCTTGAATATAATCTTTCCCTCGAGTGTGAATCGAACTTATAAAAATCGCGTCTACAGTTAACCGTTGTCCATCGCGTTACGACGGCCTAAAATTATAATAACAAATAATTGATATTATTTGTTATTATATTTTGTATTTTTTTATTTTACGCGCTTATTGAAACGGACTATGTCTAGTTTCATTATGAACATCAATTACCTTGGCAAGGATTGGATCCCACATCTGTCGCGAATCCTTTGACGGGTTCTAAACATGCCACGTTGACATAAAATATATACTTTTAAACATTTTTAAAGTGTTATTCCACACTTAGGAAAATTGAAAAAGACATTTAAAGAAAACGTATAAAATTTTTTTAAAAATTTTTCGACGCAACGGCGACGCAACGGCTAGTAGAACGCATGGCTCAGTGGTGAGAGCGCCTGAACGGTATTCAGGAGGCGCGGGTTCGAATCCCGCTGCGTTCAAATTTTTATACGTTTTCTTTAAATGTTTTTTTTTCAATAAAATATATGTCTTTTTTCATTCCTTCATCCATTATCATATATCAAGCTTAGCAGTGCAGGTAAAGAGATCCTAGGGTACTCTGTTATCAGTGGCGGAACCCAACACCGTGTCTTGTCTTACCAGAGCAGGGAAATCTGTCTAGAGGTTGTCGGCGCAGTGGGACAGAGGGAATGATTACATATAAATTATATTAATTTCGCTCTTTTCATTTTCATTTTGCTATTTTCATTTTGGATTGCTCTTGTACCTAATACAAAGCACGACGTTAAGTTCCGCAACTCAACGAACGAAGGAGAAAAACGGAATATCTCAACATTAGGTTGTCTAAGAAGGTAGTATAAAAAAAGTCGTATAAAACGGAATCAGAGAACTTTAATTTTTGTTATAACTGGACTCTCTTAGGGTAAATTCTTTAAGTTTTAGTTTTAAGTACTGAAATTGTTAACAAAATTAATGTATTACATATGAGAAAACAAGAATCATGTTAAAAAAGGTATAGACCTTATGTCCGTAGAGTGATAATATAGAATTATAAAAAAAATAAAAAAATAAACATTAAGTTGTCTAATGAGAATCGAATCCACTATCATCGTGGTTATAGTCAAATATTGCACCATAGCGTCACGAAGGTCCCACATCCATTGCTTAGAAAGTTATATAAAGTAATAATTGTGATTACTGAACAGCGACCCTTCTCACCGCCATTCAATGCATCCCCTTTTTTAATCCGGAACTTATGACCATGTAAATGAAGGCAAGGGTTAATATTGTATTTTATTTGGACCGTTTCGGGTCTTGTTTGAACCATGATTTGCTCTGTCTGAGTTGATGCTCTGATTCTGTTAATATATTATTTGATTTTTTATTTATTTTTAGTATGGGCGACTTTTATTTTTAACTAAAGATTATAGTAATTTAATTATTTCAGCTTTACACTTCAGTATAGCAGGAATTATGAAAAAACACTCTAATGGCATGCCACTCCCTTCCTGCGTTTTCCACCCGAATTCAGTTTGTTACGTGTTGATTGGCGGAACTCAACACCTAACAGTAAAAACTTTATAATAATTCTGCATAATTTGACCATTTATATTATGATAGATATTAAGTGAGTTAGAAAATATTTGCCTTTTGAAAGCTATTTTGACGTCTTTCTCAAATTTCCTAAGTGTGGAAATAACACTTTAAATTGTAAAAAAGTAAGTCATTTCTTTGCAGCTAAGCTAAGCAATAAAGTCGCTATGTCTTAGGTGCCAGAGCGAAAAATGAAAATTGAATTTATAACCGTTCTCCCGAGTGGCAATCGAACCCACGACCATACGTTACGACATAGTTATATATGAAAAAATATTGTGAAAAACAAAATGCTGCATTGTGTATGAGTGCTCTAATTGGCACTAAGTTCTTTCTGACTCTGCAGCAAATAACGTGAAGTTGATTTTTTATAGGGGCCAGTCGTGGCGCAGTGGCATAAGAGTGTGGCTGAAAACAACTGGTTGTGGGCTCGATTCCCACTCGAGGAGTGGAAATTAATATTTCCATTTTCTTCGCTCTGGTGTCGAGGTAAAGCCAGCGTTAAGTTCCGCCACTTAACACGCACAGCCTCCGAATTCGGCGGAAAGTGGGGAAAGGAGTGTCTTAACACTAGGTTCCCTCTGCCTACCCTGCGGTGTGCAGGATACAGCGTGAAGCTAAAAAAAGATTTTTTATGTATAAAATGCAGGTATATAATTTACAATGAGAATAACAACAATACCAGAAGTAATTCTTTATTAATTAAACATCCTATAAATATTTCATACAAACAGTTTCATACTGTTTGCTGAAATCGTAAACAATTACGAAGTTCTTTCAAAGAAAATTTACTTGAGTTTCTAAACCGCAGCGTTGTTGTGAAATTATATTCAGCGCTAATGAAAACGTCTTTCTATGTGATAATATTATAATTAAGGAATGATAGCTCAGTGGTTAAACTGACTCTGCCTTTGAAAACAGTGGATATACTCGTAAGTTCGATTTTCATATTAATATCATATCAGAAAAAAAGGATTATAGTCTATCCTTTAAACATTCAGTATACTAAGATCACCGACCGTCGTCCTATATTAAAAACATTGGTTGTGGGGTCGATTCTCACTTGAGAGAATGATTACACTTAAAATATTCTTATTTCTCCGGTCTAATAAGATCTACCGTTTGTCTCTCCTTGTCTAACAAACAATGCCTCGTTTTCAAGGGGAAGTGAAGAACGGAATATCTTGACACTAGGTTCTTTCTAAATAAGAAATTATAGTCAGCTCGGTCTGCCTAAAAATGTTTTATTACGTCATAAAGTTAGTTTAACTGTCATTCGTCATTATTTTATTTGTTATCAAATAACTCTTCTGCTGATAATTGTACCTATTTGCATAGCTAAGAAACTGGTCTAACTACTTTCATTATCTCTTTTAAAATTTATTCTGATTTTTTATATACTCAAAAAAGGACATAGACTTCTGACTGACAAAATTCTGTGTCAGTCAGTTTCGCAATTCGGTGTTTCATTAGCGTTCTAACCGTGAATGAGATTCGAACCCAAAATCGTCGCATTTACAGCCTACGCTACCTTAGCCTCACATTACCTACATACTTAAATTCATAGAAACAGTGAGCCTCTACATACAACTACACGAGTATTATTAGAAGCTTCCTTTTATGAAGTGTGGTGCATCAAAAGTTATGTTTGCTTTTGGCAAAGGTTGAAGCTTTTGATCAGCACCGGCTGAGTTTTAGAAATACATTGGCATTTGCATTTCGTTGATCCACACAAGCTTTATGATCGAGATTTGGTCCATTCTGTGGTATTTACACTCTAACGTTTCCATATACCCTCGTGTAAAGCTTGTTATTTTACGAAAATTTTGCTAGAATAAACCAATATAATGAAATTCACGAGCTCTTCCTGAGTATGGATGAAATGTTTTGATTTCAGGCAATGTTAAAAGCTTTTAAATAGTTCAGTTAATGAATAATTCGCCTCTTCCCACTAGTTTTACCAGAATTACTGCTGAGAATTAACTAACTAGTAAGATCACTAGAAATTTTGATCCCAATAATGATCAGAGAAACAAACAATATTAACAAGTAGATCTAATAATGTTATTGCTATGAAGTATTCTTGTTATAGATATTAATTTATATCTCAAAATTATAAAAGAAACTAACGCTTACAAAATCCTACTACAGTAAGCCTATGGGGAGAAAAAAATCAGTACTGGAAAGACTACACGCTAACACTACTGGGTATAGCCGAAATAATTGGAAGAAAATGTTAAAAGATTTTTTATTTTGTTATATTTTAAAGCAAGTAATAATAGTTTTTTTTTAATTTTACGCTGTATCCCGCACAAAGCAGGGTAGGCAGAGGGAACCTAGTGTTAAGACACTCCGTTCCCCCATTTCTGCCGGATTCGGAGACATTGCGTGTTAAGTGGCGGAAATTAACGCCACGATTTGCCTCGACACCAGAGCGAAAAAAAAGGAATTATTAAATAATTTATGATACATTTATTGATACATTTATGAGTTGTACGTTATTATTGAGATTTCAACACTACACAAACGTTAAGTTAAGCTTGTTACAAATATGACATAAATTGGTATGAAAGAATTCATCGCTTTTCTAATTGTCCATCGGTCACCGAACCAAAAGTAAAGAGCAATCACTGGGCGCGCCATCAGTCGGAACTACGGAATCACTTACGTATCTATCAATAGGGTAACCACGCATTAGATGTATCATTTATTTATTAGATAAGGTGTCAGATAGCTAGTCCTCGTTTTTCACTATTATAAAATTGTATTTGTATTTGTTATTGTATTTGTGGCCAGTCGTGGTCCAGTGGCACAAGAGTGTGATTGTAAACGACTGGTTGTGGGTTCGATTCCCACTCGAGGAGTGAAAATTATATATCCATTTTCTTCGCTCTGGTGTCGAGGTAAAGGGTGGCATCAAGTTCCGCCACTTAACACGCAAGCCTCCGAATTCGGCGAAAAGTGGGGAACAGAGGGTCTTAACACTAGGTTCCCTCTGCCTACCCTGCTGTGTGCGTGATATAGCGTGAAGCTTATTTATTTATTTTATTTATAAAATTGTTTGTATTGCGTATAATTTTACAATTTCAAAATAATTGTTTAATAAACTGAAAAAATGAATTTCGTTTCCAAAGATACATAGAAGCTATTGTGGCGCAGTGTGATAATATTTAACTATAAACACCGATGGTTGTGGGTTTGATTACTACTCATTGTAATGAGTATATGTAATTTTTTATTTCTTCGCTCTGGTACTAAGACAACATGCGGCGTTGAGTTCCGCTCTTCAACCCGCTAAATAAAAATTCAAATCTTCATATTACTAGACTACATTTTTGAAAAGCAAATATGCAATATTGTGGTAAAACGTACATTTTTCTTTCAGTAAATCAAAATCAGTTCATTCAATCAGAGAATCAAGACACTCTATTATCCACTTTCTGCCTAAAATCAAATAATTATATATCGAAAATCGTAACTCAACAAATTCAAATTCAAATTCAAAATATCTTTATTCAAATAGACTTTTGTAAGCACTTTTTGTATCGTCGAATGTACAACATCTCACTTTGTCTTACCAGAGTGAGGAAATGATAACAATTAAAATATTTAATTCTCCCAAATGGTGATCAAAACCATAATCAATCACGTTTACGTTCTAAGTAAATTTAAAATGTATTTATTTAGCTTTTGAATTATTTTTAAGGTTAAAATATAAAAAAAATACAAAAATAATATGTTTAAAGTTATATATAATATTGTCTTAAATAAGAGTTAATTTAATTGTAAAAATAAGTATAGTAAATTTAATGGGATAATTCGTTTAGTTAATTTAAAATGTCATTTTAGTTTTGAGCAGCATGTCAATATAATTTAAGAATAGTTATCAAATCATATTAAGGAAAAAAAGATACGAGACCGGGTGTCTGTAGTGTTGAAGTATTTAAATAAAAAAAGTTTAATTTTTTTTTTTTTTTTTTAGCTTCACGCTGTATCCCGCACACAGCAGGGTAGGCAGAAGGAACCTAGTGTTAAGACACGTCGTTCCCCACTTTCCGCCGAATTTGGAGGCATTGCGTGTTAAGTGGCGGAATTTAACGCCGCGCTTTACCTCGGCACCAGAGCGAAGAAAATGGAAATATTAAATATTTCCACTCCTCGAGTGGGAATCGAACCCACAACCAGTCGTTTACAGTCACACGCTTGTGCCACTGGGCCACGACTGGCCACAAAGGTTAAAATGTAGGATTAAAAAATTAAAATTCTAAATAAAGTTTTAGCAAGAATTGTTAGCACCCTACGTATCGATAGCGCATCGTTGTTCAATAGATTCAAACAATGAAATGAAAAACCGATATTTTCATGCAGGCCCGTTGTGGTTTCGCGATTTTATAAACATCTATAAAATGCTATATATTGCTAACAAAATTTTTAGTTTTCAATTCTAGTTTATGATTTAATAATTTGTTTGAAGGTTGAGTTAATAACAGGTTTTTTAAAATATTCTTCATATATTTTTAATAAATGTTGTAGTCTCGTATGATGCCCAATAAAATTATTATTTTTATTACAGTAATAGCTGTTTCTTGGACTGAGAATAAATTGTCAAAACAAAGCGTCATCAAATTTAAGCTGTATATTCATAGTTTTCGCATATTTTTTATTGCATATGGAAGCAAACGAGCAGAAGGGCCAACTGCTGATTACTCATCTTCACATACGGACAACTACAAGATTAGAGAAGTTGCACCTGCGTTGCCGGTCTTGAGGGTGAAAGTCAAAGATTGGTTAGAGTAGAGAGAAGAGGCTTACATGTCATTGAAACGAAGCACATCAGTCGGGCAGTCGGACAACGAATTTTCTACTTTGTCACCGAGTTACTGGTTTTACCTGTGCCTTTGCCTTTCACGGAACCAGCAGCGTAGTTTTTTTACCTGTATTTCTGTACTGTGGATTTGATGTTGACCTTGTGGTCTTTACAGCAACACCGGGGGGAAGAGGGAAGAGGGTAATCCGTCCCTGCGAAAAGCAAGCACTGATGGTTACACAAGAGGGAAAAAGAAATAAAAGATAAAAAAAAAAAATATAAAAAAATAAATAAAAAAGAATAAAAAGCAAAATAATAGTAAAAAAGAAATTAAATAAAATAAAAAAAGAAAAAAAAATTGCAGCTGCGTAGAGAAATTGTCTCCACTCCGATCTCTACTTTCAGTCCGCAATCGAAACACCCCTACTTATCTTAGGTACCAGATCAGGGACTTAAAATGACGCCCCCTTGGGTGTCGATTGTCCCATTATACATAATTATCGTATTCATTGTCAGTCGCTGTCCTACTGTATTACGACACATTTACATCACATAGTATACTTTAGAATTGAACAATTTCCCTAAAACTTACAAACGTTATTCACCTTGAAAAATAATGCGAAATATATAGATAAAAAGAATTGAAACTAGTAGAATTTGAAGCCGCGCTGCTTGGATGCCGTCCAAACTCTTTAAGCAATTAAACTATACAATATCATATTACTATCGAGCTACGTCGAAATTTATATTAGCTTTCAAATTCCGCCTGTATTTATTTTTATCCACGATTATATATTTTTTTTAGTTTTTCAACGAATTCATTTATTTTTTATGCTTCGAAAAGTTCCAATTTATTTTGTTTTTAAATAAACATTTATAAAATTTGACTAAATAATTACGTGAACAAACTAACCGTACAAAGTTCGTAATATAAATTGAGGCTGATGCTGTAATGGCCGTATAACCTATTTTTTTTTTTTTTTTATTTTTTACGTTATAGTATTGACGCTATCTCGGTTGCAGTGGGATTATGTGAGATTGTATCGGCGATAAGTGTGGGTTCACTTATGATGCAATCTATCCCACCAACCCCACTATCCCACATAATGTCTTAAAATTGAACGGAAAGTGGAGACCGGAGTGTGTTATCTAGGTACCTACCTACGTTCTGTCTAAACCTGCTAAGTAGTAGATGTGTCAAGACTTTTAACGAAGATTTAATAAACCACGAGTTCAATGGTCAGTTAATATATATTTTTGTTTCATGAACTTGTGTATTCTTGTAATTATTTATTATATGTATATGCTAGAATACGAGTAGGTATATGTGTGAATTGTATGTACTCGTACATATGTACAATGTACATTAGGGTGGGCCAAAATATTTTTTTTTCACTTGACACCATGAAAATATCTTCCAAAATGATGAAAAATAATAATAAAATACAAAAAATCATTGTAATAAAAAATATTACAAAGTTTTTTTTTTATTTTATATAAAAAAAATATTGTATTAAAAAATAAAAAAAAAATATGGCTCACCCTAATGTACATATAACTTGCCTGATCTCAATCACGGTGAAGGATTTATTCAATTTAGAATTTATAATTTGTTATTAGATATAAACTAGTTAACTACCTTGCCTTTAATAAATATGAAAAAATTATGATTTTTGTGAAATATAAACATACTAGCGGCCCGAACGCGGCTTCGCCGCGTGAACTACATGACTGCTTCGTTATGTAGATATTGCAAACCTCGGGGGTTTTTTTGAAAAATAAAGTAGCCTATGTTTAAGCTTAGATTATCAACTATATTTATGGCAAAATTCTCTATAATCGGTCAAGCGGTTTAGATTTTTCATACAAACTTTCATCCCCTATTTCAACCCTTTAGCGGTTGATTTTTGAAAAAAAGTAGCCTATGTTACACTCAGTAACTTTTACTACTTTTATTCTAAACAGACAGACAAACACATAGATTTTCGCATTTATAATATAAGTATGGATTCATTTTCGTTTAGCTAGTACTAGTCCTTAAAATTGTTTTAGAAAACATCATAAAGGGCCTACGTTTTAGCTATACGAGTACATAGTATAAAATAATTCCCCTACACAGAAAAAATCACGAATGTTGAAATAGAAAATACCGTGAATTTAAAGAAATATCGCCTAACATCGGGGATTTTATTGTAAACCGCAATGTTAGTTCAAGCGTATAGCCATCGCGAGTTTACACCACTTAGAACACTTTGCTTTGCCTAAATAAAATAAATACGTGCAAAGTGTACTGTTATGATATGTCGAAAACATATTCTTAGATTTAAATATTTGTATTGGGATATAGTGTTTTTATTAGATGCTATTGTGGTACAGTGGGGTACGATTTATTGTAATCGCGATTGGTTTTCGGTTCGATTTCCTTTCGGAGGAATGGTTATTTTTATGTTTTCTTTTTTTCTCTTCTGAGATCGTGACTCAACAGGCAATGTCTCGATTTCGGGCTGAAAGTCAAGAAGAATTGAGTGTCTTATCACAACGCTTTTTTTTAATGTAAAACGAGCGAAACGAGCTTTGCGGGAAAAACTGTGCAGTTGTGTGTTTTATATACTTTTGGATACTTATATATATTCATGCTTAGAATAAGAAAAAGTATTATTAGAAATCGTATAAAACTGCGTTTCATTTTTTACAAATTTTCTTAAAACGTTAACCCAGCCCACCTGAAATAAACATATAAACTTTACCACAATAATATAGAGGCACATCCAAATGATTCATAAGCGCGCACTAAACTTAGGCAAGTAAGTAGTTGTCGCCTCTGCAAGTAAAGCGGGACGCGAACTTTGTCCCCTATTATACGATGCTCTGCCTTTTAGCGGATGTTAAAGAGCTTATATGAGGATAATGTAATGTTATTGCTCTATTGAGATTGCAGTACATTTATTATGATTTTTGTTTAGTAGGTATATTGTACAGTTTTAGGAGAAGTTTTAGGGTCTAATTCTAAATTCGATTGGCTGTGAGTTAGATAACGGAATTGTTGTCATATTTAAAATATTTTCACTGCTCCGCCTCGCACCTAGTTAAGGCGCGGCGTTAAGTTCCATCATTTACAAATCATTCATTTTATTATCGTCGTCATTTACACGTCCATTGCACATATGTAAATATAAATGACATCAATACATGTTACGACATTATGTAATTTACATATTTACTTAAAAGTTTAAAGTACGTCTACAAAATATATGCACATTTCCGAGGCCACCGTGGGGCAGTAGCACAGCTTCCGACTGTAATCGCGATTGGTTGATCATATATTGGTTCGATCATAATATTTCACATTGGGAAGAATGACGCCATGTCCATGAGTGGCCAGTCGTGGCCCAGTGTCGAGGTAAAGCGCGGCGTTAAGTTCCGCCACTTAACACGCAAGCCTCCGAATTCGGCAGAAAGTGGGGAACGGAGTGTCTTAACACTAGGTTCCCTCTGCCTACCCTGCTGTGTGCGGGATACAGCGTGATGCTAAAAAAATGAATGATCATAACATTTTAATTAATGTTATATTTCCACTCTGATCAACAAAACAAAATGCAACACTTGCTATACCAACACACTATAATCACGTAGTAATATCAAATCATCAAATAAACCCATATAACTATTTGAAAAGACAAAATCTTACAAAAACTACTTACACTACATACACTATAATATACTGATATTTATGTTCTTGCTAACTTGTTCAAACTAATATTCACTTAAAACAAAATTCACAAAGTGCGAGTCGGTCAAAAAGAAATTTGAAAGTTTAAAACAGTTGCTCTCCAAGTAGAGCAGTTCAGTTCAACTAAACGTTTCTGAATGTCAAGCTGTATGTAGCCTGTACTACTATCTACTATCTAGTGTTGAACAGTATCAATGAACTAATTTCCTTTGTATCCATTTACAATCAGAATGATACAGTTAAAACAACTGCTTTGAAAGAAGGGGAGTATGTTTTTTTAGCTTCACGCTGTATCCCGGACATAGAAGGGTAGACAGAGGGAATCTAGTGTTATGACACTCCGTTTCCTCCGTTCCATTTTCCGTCGGTTTTAGGAGGCATTGCGTGTTAAGTGGCGTAACCTAACGCCGCGCTCTGCCTCGACACCAGAGCAAAGAAAATGGAAATATTAAATTCCACTCCTCGAATGGAAATCGAACCCACAACCAGTCGTTTACAGTCATACGCTTGTGCCACTGCGCCACTACTGGCCCCAACTGGTCAAACTAAACTTTGTTAAACGTATATATTATTAACTTCAAGCTTATTCTCGCTTAGTGGAGTAGTTAAAGATAACTTAGTGTTATACCCCTCCGTTCATCGCTTGCTAACGATATTCTATATATTTCAAAATATATAGAATACTAGCGACCCCGCTCGCGGCTTCGCCGCGTGAACTATTTCGTTATATTGCAACCCTCGGGGGCGCATTTTTAAAAAATAAAGTAGCCTATGCTTAAGCTTAGATTATCAACTATATTTATGCCAAAATTCATTACAATCGGTCAAGCGGCTTAGATTTTTCATATAAACTTTCATCCCCTATTTCAACCCTATAGAGGATGATTTTTGAAAAAATAAGTAGCCTATGTTAGACCCAGTCACTTTTACTACTTTCATTCTAAATTTCATCCAAATCGGACCGGTAGATTAGCCGTGAAAGCGTGACAGACAAACACACAGACTTTCGCATTTATAATATAAGTATGGATATTTTCTCACTATTTTATATATTTATTCTATTATCTATAGATTTTGACGTTTATACTTGCTATCTACTTTTTAACATTTTAAAGAGTTATTCACTCACTTAGAAAATTGAAAACGACATTTAGAAAACTTATAAATATTTGAACGCAACGGGATTCGAACCCGCGCCTCCTATAAACCGTCCAGGCGCTCTGATCGCTAAGTCAATTTTTTATACATCTCCAAAATGCAAATCCAGTTTGGGTATCGTATCCATACCTATAGTCTTTACAGCCAGACGCTGTGCCACTGCGCTGCGATGGTCTCATACTTTGATATGTGTCATTGTTCGAGATAAGTTGTGGGGCAGCGGCGGTTTTACAGTAACTTGAAAGTTTGAAAGCCTGAGCAAGTTAACTATTTGTTATAAAAGAAAATGGACATTCTTAAATAGTAAATTAAATGGCATTCTGTGTTGTCAAGACAAATTCAAAATCGAGACATTGCATATTGAAACACGGATATTAACACCGCGCTATATTTTATCACCAGAGCCGAAAACTAAATAATAATTTAAACATAATTATATCGTGGCCAGTCGTGGCCCAGTGGCACAAGCGTGTGACTGTAAACGACTGGTTGTGGGTTCGATTCCCACTCGAGGAGTTGAAATTATATTTCCATTTTCTTCGCTCTGGTGTTGAGGTAAAGCGTGGCGTTAAGTTCCGCCACTTAACACGCAACGCCTCCGAATTCGGCGGAAAGTGGGGTACGGAGTGTCTTAACACTAGGTTCCCTCTGCCTACCCTGCTGTGTGCGGGATACAGCGTGAAGCTATAAAAAAAATAATAAAAAAAAAACACAATTATCTTATATGTTGACATAAAATAATTAAAGCAAGTAAAGGCACACTCAGAATCAAATCAACACTAGCGGAGGGTCCTCATTGCAACGAGGATCTAATTTGAATAACAAAGGCGACTGCACGCGCGAGAATAATTGAGTGCGGGATGAATTAGCTGGTGCTTTTGATGCGATCCAAGATGCCGACGGATCTATACTATTTATTATGGACAGACAAAGGATGGGACGGTTTTAGTATAAAAAACTGTTTTTTTTAAAGTCTGTTTTTTTCGTATAGCAGTTAGGGAGAATTTAGTGTTAAGACATTACGTTCTCTAGTTTCTGCCTGAAATCAGTGTGTCGATTTGCTGAACTCGGCGGCGGCGGCGCTTTATTTTAGGTACCATAGTAGGCAGAGGGAACCTAGTATTAATATACTCCGTTCCCCACTTTCCGCCGAATTCGGAGGCATTGCGTGTTAAGTGGCGGAACTTAACGCCGCGCTTTACCTCGAAACCAGAGCGAAGAAAATGGAAATATTAAATATTTCCACTCCTCGAGTGGGAATCGAACCCACAACCAGTCGTTTTACAGTTACACGCTTGTGCCACTGGGCCACGACTGGCCACAGTGAGATTGATATTGAGTCGATAATTTCACCAGCATCCTTATCTGATTGTACTAAATGTAATTTTAATATTTGATTTCTCCGCATGCGTAAATATGGGCGGAAATACATGGTCTATATTTCCGCCCATGTGGGCGCAACGTAAAGAAAAGCGAGTCTTATCGCAAATTTCTACCTACTTCATTTACTAAAAACCGAAAGATAAACGAAAATTAATGACTTTTAACGCTTTCAACATAACAAGACGTGATTAATTAACATTGCTATTGTACAAAACGTTTGTCCAACGAGAATGCTTATGTACGTTTGTAAGCTCTGAATTAAAAAAAGCAACTTTTCGCTACTTTTAAACATTTTTAAAGTGTTGTTCCACACTTAGGAAAATTGAAAAAGACATTTGAAGAAAACGTGTAAATATTTGAACGAATCGGGATTCGAACCTGCGGCTCTTGAATACCGTCCAAGTGCTCTCACCACTGAGCCATGTATTCTACTAACAGCTGCGTTAAAATTCTTATACGCTTTATTACTCCGCACGCAGCTGGTAGCAGAACGCATGGCTCAGTGGTGAAAGCGCCTAGAAGGAATTCCTTTTGCGTTCAAATTTTTATACGTTTTCTTTAAATATCTTTTTCAACTTTCCGCTTTTTCCCGCATAGCAAGGTAATCAGAAAGAACTTAATATTAAGATATTTAGTTCTCCAAGTTTCGCTCGAAAGTGTTAACTAAGATAAAGCGCAGTGTTGGGTTCCACCAATTTACATATTATGTCTCGATTCCATTCAAAAAGTGGGGAACGGAGTGTTTTGACACTAGGTTCTCTTTGAGGGCCTGAGCAGAGTACGGGGGTGTGGGAAAAAGCATGAAAATGATTTTTTATTTCTTGTTTTTTGTATTAATGTAGCTTTTTTTAGCTTCACGCTGTATTCCTCACACAGTAGGGTAGGCAGAGGGGATTTAGTGTTAAAACACTCGGTCCCCCACTTTCCGCCGAATTCGGAGGCACTGCGTGTTAAGTGGCGAAACTTAGCGCCGCGCATTTATCTCTGATACCAGAGCAAAGGAAATGGAAGTATTAAATATTTCCACTCTTCGAGAGGAATTGAACCCACAACCAGTTGTTTACAATCACACGTTCGTGCCACTGCGTCACGACTGTCCTCTACGTAACTTTTTTAAAATTAAAATTTAAAGAACTTACCTTAACACAAAAAATACATTTTGTAATATTATAAGAAAGAAAGCACTAAATTGTTACTTCTCAGTGATACGACAATAAACGAGCTTTGCGTAAGACGTCGTAAAACGACAAGTGCTGGAACCCTCATAAAGTTAGCGCGGAAATCTTTTAAATGCGTACAGTTAATAAAATAATGGAAGAAATGTTGTAATTTATTTAATTATGAGGAGCTGACATTAAATCGTCTGTATTTTTAACACTTTAATGTTAATTAAAGTTTAATTGACATCTATGTGTGCTTTCTGGATATTATATGATTATATTTTTAATACTTATTTTGTAATATAAACCCTATATTTCATTTACCTATAATATAACTTACCTAACTGAGAGGTAAATGCGTTTGGGTTAGATTTCTACAGGTACAGATATATTTAAAATATATTTCTTTCTCCGTTCTGGTACTTAGATAAATTAAGGCAATGATTTCTTCCACTAAAATGTCTTGATTTTGGGTGGAAAGTGAACATCAGTGTGTCTTAACAGTATTTTTCCTGTATACTTACTTTGGTAAGATCGTGGAGGTAATTCGAAAAAAAATCTGTATTAATTTAGTAATTGATAAAATGAATATTGATTTTTAATTAAAGTAATTATAAACGTTGACTTCATGCTTTTATTCAAGGAAAAACAAATATAGGTAAGGTAAATAAATACATTATATAAACCTTCATACTAATTTCTCATTCAAATTCATTAAATCTTCAAAGTATTTTTTAATTTGAAGAAAATAAAACACTGTTTAGAATAACGTGACTTTTCCTTATAGATGCGAAATCGATTTTAAGTGAGCTGATATCTAGTGTAATTTTTAAAAATATTGTTTATAGCCAATATAATTCAAAAGAAGAAAGAAACTACTGTGGCGCAGTGGGACAGTTTGTGGGTTTGATTCCTACTTAAGGAAATGATTAATTAAATTATTATCATTCTTCCGCCCTGGTACCTAAAACAGACAGTGGTGTTGGGTTCCGCCATTAAAACGCAGTGTTTTGATTTCTGATGTAAATTCAAACGGTGTCTTGACACTGGGCTAACTCTAACTACCCTTTTTTTAACGTCAGGAAATCCGTTACGGATACCCGCCCGGGGTGGAGACCCGGAACGCGCTTATGTGAGACTCCGGTTTGGCAAGATGGTACGCCTCCGTTTACCCACTAAAACCTGACGGTGCTCCTCTCCCACCACTAGCCCAGGTCTCGAGTACTGCCCCAATCGTCCGTGGACCTGGGCAGAACTTTAACTACCCTGTGGGTAAAAGCGAAGCTGACCAAAAAAAGGAAATTACAAATCAATTAGCTCTTATATTGAAAAAAGCGTATTTTCATCGACAACTTTCAGTTCAAGAATAAATCATTCAAAGTCATAATTTAAGTGGAATCTGATTATGCAAAGGTGACGTCTCTACCGGCGCGGCGTGTCGAGTCGCGTCGCGTGGCCGAAAATTAAATTTGCAAATGGATCCCAAAGTTAACGGTCGAATTGTACAAGAAATTGATTAATGCTTTCCCGCGAGATCAAACAATTAGCGAATTGAATTATCTTAGATATAAATTTCTGGTCGGTTTTCTTTGTTGTCGGTACAGCCAAGTTTTTAATTTGATTTCAAATAAAAAATTATGTTAGAAGCTAAAATTTTGTTATGAAATATCTGCTCTTTCTCCAGATTGTTTTATACTTGTTCTGTTCCGTTCTGTTGTTTTTAATTAGTTCGTATCTTTTCTTGGTATTGAGCACAAGTTGAAGTATGTTATTTGAATATTTCTATGGAACTTTGAATATTAATGTATATAATGGCGCAGTGGTTTTTTAAGTTTATGTTATCGTTGTTTTAGGGTTCAAAAATATGAGATTTTTATGTGTTATTTTTTTATATTTAAATATTAGACAAACATTCGTATCTCACTTTGTAATTTTATTTGTAATTTTATTTTTCTTCTGATTCTGATTTTAATCCTTTTTCATAGAACAAATGTCGTCTCTAAATTGTTTAATATTCATATTAACCTAATATTTTCTTACCAAATTATATGACTTAATTAAGTACAAATAACAATAACAGATTACAATATATAACTACTCTCGATTGAAAACCTTAAAATTTATATTAAGCGATATTTAAACCAAAAAAAAAATTCTTGTGATATTTACTTCCGTCATCGAACACGTAATGTCTATCAAGCCAAGATATTTATGACTGCGCACTTCGCAAAGTATCCGATATTCATTTATTACATTTCATTCTTTTGATAAAAATCACACGCAGTATTCCGATTTACTGTTTTTACTGTAACCTAACCTAACCTATCCTGTAATTGCAATGGTCGTGGATACAATTCCCACACAAGGAAATCTCTATATTTTTATTTTTTTATATATATATATATATATATTTTAATTTAAGCACTACCATCCTTTTCATTTAACCTCTGAGCACGCAATGTCTGCAAATTAATATATTTAAACTATTACCATTTTTATGTACCTATAATAGAAATAAGTCATTTTTATGTAATAGAAGTCATATTAATACTATGTAATAGATATAAGCTACATTTAATATTTAAGAGATTAAGGAAACTGGACTCTCTTAGAGTATATTTTATAAACTTAGTTAACAGGAAGAAGTGGCACAAGCGTGTGACTGTAAACGACTGGTTGTGGGTTCGATTCCCACTCAAGGAGTGGAAATTATATTTCCATTTTCTTCGCTCTGGTCACGAGGTAAAGCGCGGCGTTAAGTTCCACTACTTAACACGCAATGCCTCTGAATTAGGCGGAAAGTGGGGAACTGAGTGTCTTAACACTAGGTTTCCTCTGCCTATACTGTTGTGTGCGGGATACAGCGTGAAGCTAAAAAAATATAATAAAAGTTTTTATTTCAATAAAAACTAATTTCCCTAGAAACAGAAACCACCGCTAACAAATGTTTGAAAAGTGTGTTGTAATTTGCTAAATTAAAATTTATGATTTACGAAAGTAAATCTTAGCCGTTGTAACCAAATTCTTAGCCTAAATAAGTAATATTTTACTTGTCTGCTTGTTAACAGAATAAAATACAGTAAATAACAGAATAAAAGCGGCTTGACGCTTACATTCTGTGTTCAGTTGTACTTAGTACCAGAGAGAAGATAATGAAAAAATAAATAAAATAATTTCCCCGAGTATGAATCGAAGTCACAACAATCGTGTTACAACATCGTGTCACGCTGCACTGTACTAGGACGGCCTCATTGATTATATAAATAAATTGGCACGCGTTTGTGTCCTGCTGCATTCAAAGTTTTATATGTTTTCCAAAAAAAAAAAAATCTAAAGTTAATAATAAGCAACGTGTAATAAATATTTTTTTATGCTCATTTTCTTTTATTAACTATATTAAATTAAATTTTATTAACTATATTAAATAGTTGTCGAATTAATGAGGCCGTCCGAGCGGTCTGAACTTTATGCTATACGTTCTCATCCCGCTACGCCAGTTTCTTATACGCCTGCGCCTATTACAACTTTATTGTTGAGAGATGTTTACAAATATCTGCTACCTGAAGATTTCTACGAACAGTCGCTGGTTAAGAGAGAATTTTAATGATTAAATGTATTAACATTAATTGACATACTAAGGATACTTTTGTATTTTCATAGTGGAGTGACTGGTAAATATAGTATAGTCAATAAATATAATTTACATATAAATTTCATAACCATCACGTTGAGTAAGCCATTCATATTTATAAATACATATACGAAAATCAACACTCAGCAATCTAAGCTCCAATTCCGAAAGCTATTTCAATAATAAAGCTTATAAAAAAGCGTAGACCGAACAGTACCGGCAGTATACACTCGCCAACGCGCTCTACGTGACGATGTTAAGCTGAAACAACTTAATTTCTTCATAAGGGACATATGAAAGTACCTAAATCTTAGCCGTCATAAGCAAATCCTTTTTTTTATTGAATAAAAGAGGCAAACGAGCAGAAGGATAACCTGATGGGAATTGGTTAGCTTCGTCCATGAACATCTACAATATCAAGAGACAGACAAAAGAGAATGCTATAGACTCGCTAAAGATACTTTCTTGTTATCATAGTGACGTAAATAGGAGTAATTTAAATAAATATATGTACATTGTACATAAGCAAAACATGGTGTAGTCTTAAAATAAAACATACAAACTTTTCTTAACAACGTTCAGACAACCATTCATATTTTTAAATATATATAAGAAAATCAACACTCAGCAATCTGAGCTCCAATTCCGAAAGCTATTTCAATAATAAAGCTTATAAAAAAGCGTAGACCGAACAGAAACGGCAGTATACACTCGCCAACGCGCTCTACGTGACGATGTTAAGCTGAAACGACTTAATTTCTTCATGCGAAAGTAAATCTTAGCCGTCATAAGCAAATTCTTTTTTTTTATTGAGTAAAGGAGGCAAACGAGCAGAAGGACCACCTGATGGTAATTCGTTAGCTTCGCCCATTAATATCCACAATATCAAGAGACAGACAAGAGAGAATGCTATAGACTCGCTAAAGATACTTTCATGTTATCATAGTGACGTAAATAGGAGTAATTTAAATAAATACATGTACATAAGCAAAACATGGTGTAGTCATTAAATAAAACATACAACCTTTTCTTAACAACATTCATATTTATAAATACATATACGAAAATCAACACTCAGCAATCTAAGCTCCAATTCCGAAAGCTATTTCAATAATAAAGCTTATAAAAAAGCGTAGACCGAACAGTACCGGCAGTATACACTCGCCAACGCGCTCTACGTGACGATGTTAAGCTGAAACGACTTAATTTCATCTTAAATGTCGATTATTTTTCTCGTCCTTTTCCTTCCATTAAAATCCGTTGGCATTCAAAGCGTGTATCACGAAATTCCTTAGACAAATAAAAAAATATTATTCTACCGTCAATCGGTGTTGTGATTTCTTTGGGTGTTATTTTTGTTACGTTTTTTTTAGCTTTGCTATTTTTGTTTTTAGATTTTTGAGTTGAAATTGTTAATGCATTTACGGATCAAATTCAGGTTTTTGTACTTAAAATTTGTTTTTTTTTTAGCTTAGCGTTGTATCCCGCGCACAGCAAGGTAGGCAGAGGGAACCCGACGTCTTAACATTAGTTAAGACACTCCGTTCCACACTTTGCGCCGAATTCGGAGGCATTGTGTGTTAAGTGGTGGAACTTAACGCAGCGCTTTGCCTCCACACCAGAGCGAAGTAATGGAAATATTAAATATTTCCACTCCTCGAGTGGGAATAGAACCCACAACCAGTCGTTTTACAGGCACACTTTATACCACTGCGCCACGACTGGCCCCAATATAATATAGAATATAGAAATTGTTAATTACATAAACACTTGACAAAGTCAGTGGCTGAACCACAACACACATAAAGGGCAACTTAGCCCATTAGAAGCCCTCGTCCCTAATAATCTCATAGAATAAACATAAAATGCTATGTAAGTAAGCTATATTAAAGTGGAAACTTTCAGGTGAGCACTAATTAAGACAAGTAAAGGGCAAGTCGAAGGAGCGAGGCCCTGCTTAGGGGCTCATTCCGTGAAATTACACAAGGGAACGGATCTCAGTCGTAAGGATTTAGCTTTTGTGGGTGGTGCATGTTGATTGTAAATTAATATTTGGATAACATTATTTTTGGTTTTATTTTCGGTTTTTGGCAGAAAACGGGAAACGGAATGTCTTAACACTAAGTTATGTATAGTATAACTAGGTTATGTATAGTATATTTACGTTTGTGTATATTTATTATACTAAAAAAATATTTTTAATACTAGTTGCGCCTCTCTGCGATTTCTTTCCGTTAGTCTTTTAATTTAATGGTTGCCTGTAAGAAATCACTTGTAGTGATAAGGCCGCCATTGCACATACCAATGCTTGTATAAAAATGTGCAATAAAGTGTTTATTACTATTATTATTAAGTTATTTCTGTCTACTCCGTTGGGTGCGTTAATAGATTGATGCTAAATAATAGCAAAAAAATCATGATCATTGAACCTTTTATAATTCAGTTGCAAGCGTTTTATTGTTCGGCGGGTGTGGGTAGGTATGTAGCTTCACGCTGTATCCCACACACAGCAGGGTAGGCAGAGGGAACCTAGTGCTAAGACACTCCGTTTCCCACTTTCCGCCGAATTCGGGTAGGTATGTATTTTATTATTCTTTACGCTGGTCGATAGAGACTACTTCTATCGGCTAAAACGCAACGCTTCGAGTTATTGTGGAAAGTGAAAAAGTGGCTCAATACAAGGATTCTTTTTGTGTCAATATAAGTATATTCATTCACACATATAAACATGAAATTAAACAAGATATTTTGTTTATTTAGAATCGCTGAATGTTCAAGGTATTGAACACGTTTTACATACGAGTTGACATGTTAATTTCACACATCAATTTATCTAGGAACCGCCTCTTTGCTCTGCATGGCGGGAAGAGCTGAGCGAAGTATTTAAAGTATATATTTAATGTTATTATATGTTAAAAAAGTTTTAAAAGGAAACATTTAACACTAACACTTAACTTAACGTTTCACAGCCTAAGTCTATAGGCACTTTTTGACACTAAAAACCTTCACAGCACACAAGACACTGTGCTTGTTATCCCTGCCAAATTTCACAGGCCTACTACAAATAGCCTAGGAAGAGTTAAACCATAACGAAACACACATTTGGCCAGTAAGAGCTTCGCTTCGCTCAGCTCGATAACATACGCTCAAACTATAAACGAGCTTATAAGCGGTTTTGAAAATTAAAACGTATAGTTTTATTGACTAAAAGCAATAAAATCGCTACATCTTATGACTTAAACAAAACAAAAGAGGGCGTAGGAAGCCCTAAATCGCGTTACTGTCGACCAAGTGTTTATAATCGGGCCGCGGGTCGGCTTGTTGTTGGTATAATCGAGATTGAACCGGTTTTGGCTGGTTCACTGTAGGGAAAGAAATTGCTGAAGATGCGACCCTACTTGATAATAGACAGTTACAAAATCTCCTCCGTTTTGTATATTTTGGCTGTTCTTTTACATAAATGTAGGTATTTGTGAGTAAATTTGAAATTTCTAAAATTCTATTCGCGTAGCTTGTGGTATAATGGTTATATTTATACTATATTAAGACTTAAAAAAAAAACGTTATATGCAAGTAACAAAAATAAAAATGCATTCCGTTTAGACCGCACACGAAGATCAAGGGGAGTGACTATGTAAAAGAAATACTAGCTATTTGAGTATTTTATATTATCATTATTATTTTTTTAAAAAAACATGTGTTAACAACTTGAATTTATACAAAAAGTGTGTATTCGTATTAAATAAAGAATATGTTAAATAGCCTGTCTTTCGTCTGCATAATTATTATTTTTACTTTTTTTTAGAAATATTATAAATGCACTACGGCAAAACAGTATTTGTTAAAATAAGCTCCTTGTTTAGGCTATCGTGGCGTCGTCTCAGTGTAAGCGTGAAAGCTTTAACCCCCGAAATTATTATATTTAAAATATTGTCATTTAATCGCTCTGGTAGGATAGAGCGCGGCGTTGAGTTCCGCCACTCAACTCACAATGTCTCAAATTTTAGCAGAAGAAGAAGTTTTCTCTGTTTACCCTGCTATACGGTACCAAAAACAAAATATTTTTGTTCTAATAAATATTTTTATTTATTTAAAAAATACTCAAAACTCTCTAAAATGTGATTGTGGGCAGTCGTCGCGCAGAGGCACAAAGTGTGATTGTAAAACGACTGCTTGTGGGTTCGATTCCCACTAGAGCAGTGGAAATATTTATTATGTCCATTTTCTTCGTTCTGGTGTCAAGGCAAAAGGCGGCGTAAAGTTCCACCACTTAACACGCTAGGCGTCTGAATTCGGCGGAAAGTGGGGAACGGAGTGTCTTAACACTAGGTTCCCTCTGCCTACCCTGCTATGTGCGAGATACAGCGTGAAGCTAAAAAATTACAAAAATGTACAAATAAAATAAAATGCGATTACTTGATTATATATCGGTGATCTTGACCACTTAATTAGTCAGTCTGTATAATTGTGAAAAAGCATAAAACAAAGATTAATCAATTTTTGAAAAATAGGTAGCCTACGTTAGACCCATATTTATTTACTACTTTCATTCGAAATTTCATCCAAATCGGACTGGTAGATTAGCTGTGAAAGCGTGACCAGACAAACACACAGATTCGCATTTAAAATATAAGTATGGATATCTTTAAAAAGTCACAAAGTGGAAAACAGAGACTTTTACCAATAACTTCTCTCTGCATATTCTCTTAATATATAAAAAAAAATGTAGAGATTAGCGCCAGCGATTGTGACTCTAATTAAAACGGGCTTACGTTTACCACCATCATTAATATTGATTATACTTTTTAATGATACGAAATTCATTTTGAAATGGCTTAAATGATTATGTGGGACACCAAATACTGTAGCAGCCGAATTGTAAAAGCGTTTCGCTAAAATTGGATATTGTTTAATTAACTAGAAAAGGTCATTGGAGCGAGTGTCTGACTGTAAACATGAAGTTGTGGGTTCGATTCCAACGTGGTGTAATGATTATATATTTTTTTTATTTCTTCGCTTTGGTGGCTAAGATATAAAACGGTGTTGAGTTTCACAAACTCGCAACGACTCGATTTCGAGCCAAAAATGGAAAACGGAGTGTCTTAACATTAGTTTCTTTTTGATAACACTGCAGTGTGGCACAGAGCGTGAAACTCCTTTCCTTAAACTAGAAAAATAATTTGTTGTCCTTATTGTTGATACTAAGCTCTCCATGACTACCCTGCTATGTGGGAAATAAACATGGAGCTCCTTTTTTTGGCTGGAAAATTATTTTATCGTGACCATACGATGGTGCAATTGAAAGGCGCCTGCATGTATGTATGAAGGTGGTGAGTACGATACCTGGTCAGGTGAATGTTTAGAATAAAATGATTGGCTGAAAGAAGTGGTGTATTAGATTCCACCACAAATCTTGTATATTAGGCAGTGAGTTTTACAGGACTTTTCTACTAATCTGAAATACATGAACGGTGACAGTGACACAGCGAAGTACCGTCTCACTAAAAACTTAAACGACTAATTAAGGAATCGATCCCCATCGAGTGTATATATATTTTTTCTTCCTTTCTCTTCTGGTGAAACAAAAAGTGTTGTTGAATTTTACCACTAAATTCACAATATCTCGAATTTAGGCAGGAAGTGGATAACGAAGTGTTTTGACACTACACTCTCTCAGAAAAAGGTGTACGAACAAAAATAAATCTCCCATCTTCCTTCAAGAAATCAAACAAAGAAATACATTTAATTACTTAAGACAAAGCGACTTTATTTCACCGTATTCGCTTTATACACTATCACAGAATGTACACGACGCTTAATCATAGTACGGAAGACAAATGGTCTGAGCACATTAGGTCGTATTAATCAACCACCTAAGATGTTACGGCTATTATTATAATATGTTTGCGATCATAATTAAGCTGATAGCTTATGATAGTCTCTATACGGAATTGAATATTGATTTTGTGATTGTATGTTGGTTATGTATGTATGTATGTATTGTAATTCACTTTTGTTATATTAAATTTGTTAAGGAGTTGACGTTTTCGATTAGATGTGATGGGTAAGGGTTTGGTTTCCGGTAAGGTCAATGGTTTTTTCCATCTGGCTGATCAAAGCAGGAAGTTACCCGTGTGGGGATGGGTTAAGAATACAATTCCCCTCCGCAGCTGGGATAGCGTCCCGTAAAAGGCGTGTAACCCAATAGCTTGGTAGTAGGAGACTCATTCTCCGACTGGCTCGCGACCACTAGCATGTCAAAGATGAACCACCAAATATCAGTTGATGTGTTCCGGTGGCATGTAAAGCCGGCTATCTCCCTATTCCCGCCATTCCCATCCTATCTCCTCTTTTCCTCCTTCACCCCCAAGATCGGCAACGCATCCACAACCCCTTTAGTATTGTGGATGTCTATGGGCGAAAGTAACCACTTACCATCAGGTGATCCTTATGCTCGTTTGCCTCCTTTATTCAATAATTAAAAAACAGTATTCACCGTCTAGTTAATGTCTCTAGAACTTTATGGGAAGAAAGTGGAGAACGGAAATACTTGAAAAAAAAAGATAGTGAGTTCTGTTTTTTAATTTGAACGCTTCAGTTCAGTTCTTTAAGACGCTTGAAAAAGAACACTTTAAACGTGAGAACAGAGTACAAGTCGTTTTGCCAATGTCGTGTTGTATGGAGAACGCTTGAAGGAAAGGTAGGTAAAAAAGAGATACAGTTTCACTATGATAGATTGTATGTTAAAAATATATGCAGCAACAATACGGCGACTTACGACTTTGTAAAGGAATAAATATTTGCAGATAGCTGAAATAAAATGTAAATATTGCTATGTACACTCAAAGAGACGAAAGTTAATGTGTTTGTATGTGCCTTATTCATTTATGTAAATAAGTATATTATGTTAAAATTTGTTATATAAATAGCCATTGAAGTAAAGTGTGACATTTGATATGTGTATGAATTGTAAATTGTATGAAGTGAGAGTTTGATATTGAACATGATGGTAGTGGGTTCATTTCTGATTTAGGTAAAGGTTATATCGAAAAAAGAATAGTTTCCAACAAAGAAAAGTATAGCGTAAAATTTTTCGAAACACGTAAACTATAGGACTTGGACAGAAAGTAGCGAATTAAGTCAATGTCAATCCTAATAGGCAGAAAAATCGTCAAATAGATTATACGCTAATCTCATAACAAGTGATAAGAAAGATTTATGTGAGTGACTTATCACTTAAATATATAAAAAAAAAGAAAATAAAAAATCTAGTAAATATAAACTATTTTATCTTAAACAACAAGTAAGCACTATCAACAATAATGAACGCAACATACAAATCAACGTTTCGGGCGCCAAAGGCAATCCCAGTTGCGAACTAGCGTAATGTAATCCGGAGACAAGTTGCGGTAAAAAAGAAAAGTTAAATTAATCGCGGTCTCTTCTTGAAGTTTTAATAAAAGGAGAAACAAAGGTTTGTTTTTGGCAAAAGTATTAAGTGCTTTGAATTAGTACTGAATCACTAACTCGGTGTTTTGTTTGGGAACTTCATTTAATTTAGGAATTTTCGTCTATTCTTATTAAGCCTTATATGTACTTAGATTATTTTTTAGTTTCACGCTGTATCCCGCACACCGCAGGGTAGGCAGAGGAAACATAGTGTTAGGACACTCCGTTCCCGACTTTCCACCGAATTCGGTGGCGATGCGTGTTAAGTGGCGGAACTTAACGCCGCGTTTTGCCTCCGATACCAGATCGAAGAAATGAAAATATTAAATATTTCCACTTCTCGAGTGGCAATCGAACCCACAACCAGTAGTTTTCAGACACACGTTCATGCCACTGCGCCACGACTGCCCCTAACAAAAACAATTTAAATAAAATATATAAAATCAATCATTTATATAGTAAAGTATTTTCCATAAATCATATACCAAATATAATAGTACCTAGCTTTACCAAATATAATATAATTTGGTAAAGCTATAACATTATACCAAATATAATATTATAGCTTTACCAAATATAATAGTAATGTCTTTTACTATTAATTAATTAACTCTATTTTTAACATACACACATATAACCAATATAATTGAATTCCAAATTAATTAAAGCGACGGTTACAGGACGAAATTATGGAATCCGCCCCAAAAACCGTCGCGTGCGGACAAACCAAACAGAATCGATTGGCAAATTGGTTCACTGGAATAGTTCAAAGGGACACCACGCTACAGCGGCTCCTTAGGTGTTAATTATTACTATCGATCTATGTAGAACAAGAGTTGGCTGTTTGTTGGTGAGTAGCTTTATTATCTACCTTATTATTTATTATTGGGTCACTGGTTGTGGGTTCGATTTACACTCGAGGGGTGGAAATATTTAATATTTTCATTTTCTTCACTCTGGTGCCGAGGTAAAGCACGGCGTTAAGCTCTGCCATTTAACACGAAATGCCTCCAAATTAGGCGGAAAGTAGGGAACGGCGTGTCTTAATACTAGTTTCCCTCTGCCTACCCTGCTGTGTGCGGGATACAGTGTGAAGCTAAAAAAAAGAAAATATTAGGTAAATTTTAGGGTATCGTGGCGCAGTGGGAAAGGGTCTGAGTGTAAACGTGACACGTTGTGGGTTTGATTTGCATTTGAAGGAATGTCTTAAATTTCTTATATTGTCTGGTACCTAAGGCTAAGTGTTTTGAGTACCGTCTTGGTTAAAGGTGGAAAATGGAGAACGGTGGGTCTAAAATATATTAAATTTGCTGTGGCTATCTTGTTATCAGTGAAAAAAATATAAAAAATAATCCTTATCATATCAGGAAATATTTGGGATGTGGATTTGATCTTAATTCTAAGGAATTTTATATTGTAGAGAAAAACACTGACTTTGGTTTTGTTGCGGTAACTTGCATAAGTTTGTTTGGTTGCATAAAATAAAATCTATTAGAGTATGAAAACCTTAAGCTTTTTTCTTCCTAACAGTATGGGGTCAATAAAATTTTATTTAAAGACTATTAGATGGCGGACCACACTGATGTCTTTGTTACTCAAAGTGAATAAATAATGAAAAATAGTCTAAAAATAATTATTTTCTGAGTGAATGTCAAATTTACAATTGCGATATGGCTTTTTATCATCATAAATTCTTAAGAGAATTCCCTTCAGTTCTGGCTAACATTTTGGTTACAATATTTGCTTTCCAAGGTCTTGCTTGAGTCATAGATGAGTTATGAATTTTAGTCGTTGTTAATTATATATTTTTGCGTTAAATTTATACGGGTAATACAGAATTAAGAGTTTTTTATTACTTAATTCTGACATTTTGAGTGTTAGAAATTTTTTAAATTAAATATTTACTAACTTAAAATTATAACTATTTTGCGTTATTTCCCACTCCCCTATATAATTAGTCCTTTCTTCACCAAAGGTTGTCTCTAAGAGATTGCTTGAAGCAATAAGACTGCCTTTGCATACGTCTTAAATTTGTAAAAATGTTTATTGTATATTTTAATTTGTTGTGTGCAATAAAGTCTATTCTATTCTATAAAATCCAAATGTCAGATTAGTATAATTTCTATGATACAAGGCACAGTAAATTTTGAAGTATCTTACATTATTGTTACGTCGGGACTTCATATTATTGATTAAATATTATGTGGAATGTTTGTATCAAGCATACAGTAGAGACTTAATCTCACAGCTGTCCTGTTATAATGGGAACTTACAACAAACGTACAATATATTATGTCAACACAAAGGCAGAACTCAACAATTAGTGGTAAAACTTTTAAATTTGTCCCTACTTTCCCATAATGGAGAGCAACAGAAGTAACGCTTTCCATCAATAACCCATTAAACATTTACTATTAGCATTAAACAATTACATCGGCGTTTCAATTCTGTAAAACCAGCACTTAGTCGTTTTAAAGTTTAATTTCAAGTGGCGCTTGTGTTCATTAACGAAAATTCAAGGGAAATTTCGTAATTATGCATCGGACAATGGAACGAGTTCAAACAAACGAATGTTTCAATTAAACCTGTAAATAAAACGTTTCACATTCATTAGTTTAAAAGTAATTATGTGAGAAATGCGTGTGCGATATGTGACAATCTTTTTTTTCGGATATACGCTTTATATCTATCTTTTTGAAAAAGAAAACTATTTTTAACCGGATTAATCTCGTTTAATTCGACGATACTGGAGGAAGTTCACGTAAGCATGAGGACCCACCGGAGGGCGTGTATGAAGAGGTTGATGACAGTGGACGAGGCGAAAGAAGTATGCAGGGACGGTAGCGTTTGGCGCTCCGTTCTCTCTGACTACCCCGCAAGGGATACAGCGTTGAAGCTAATAAATTAATCTCGTATAATATTGGTATTCAAAAATACATATCTAGAAAACCCGACGTTTCCAACTGACCTACCTGGTCTACCTGTCAATACGTGATAAGTCCAGTTCTGAACAGTTTTATTTCAAAATGCGTAATATTCGCGAAAGCGATCCTACCTACTTACCTACTTAGAGACACTCAGTTATTCAGTTTTTATTCGAGTTTAAATCATTATATGTTCAGTGGCAAAACTCAACGTCGCCTTTTGGCCTTGAATGTTGGAAAAAATATTTAAATATGACAATTTCCTTAATTGGGGATCGAATTCACAACTATCACGTTCACAATCAGATGCTGTCGCACTGCGCCTCAATGGCCTTTATGGTCGTTATGTAATATGAAGAAAAACCTTATGAAAGCCAAAATAATGTTACAGTATATATTTTTTTATATTATTCATAATTATTTTACTATTTCAGTCTATTGAAACTCAAATAACTATAAAACGTTCGAGCCGGTAAAAGACGCAGGTGCAAACAGCTGGAATGTTGATGAAAAATGAAATATCAATCTCTTTTTTTGCCGAAACGTTCTTTTTTAACCGGAACGGAAACTAGGTCCTTGAATCTGAAAATTCTCTCGAATTCGGACGATAAGCGGATAGCGGAGTGACGGGACACTAGATTCTTTCTTATTATACTTTATACTAGTTTTAAGTAAGCACAAGTGAATTAAAAATTTCAATTTGAGTTCCTTAGCTTCACGCCTAGCATGCTATGTAGAGAAGATCATGCATACCTAACGTGATTTGAATCCGCAACTGTTATCACTGTCTTAGCATAACTATTCTCTCGGAACTGTAAATCATTGAACCAAACCACTGGAGGAGCATCTGTATGAAGCCCATATTCTCAAACTTTACAATATGACACAGGCACGCCATCTGTGAGACTGCATATGCAAATGTGGGGCATTTTGCATATTTTACGTACACACATTTAATAGTCGGACTAATATTTAAATTATATTCAATTGTAATATCTGTGGATGTAGAATGGAGTGTTTTGACTCTTAGTTCTCTTTGAAAGTGGGGAGTGGAGGACTGAGTGTCTTGACGGAGTGTCAAGCTGCTTTTTTCTCTCTTAATAGGCTTTCTCTTTTTTATGATATGTGGGATAAAGCTCTAAGTTTTTTAATGTGAAAAACTATTTAATTTAACTTCGAATAATACTACAATAACAAAAGATACTAAAATTACTACGTAACTAGAAATATATAAAAATACAATATATGGTGTAAAAATAGCCTTATCACCTTAGGTGATCTTTCCAGGCAATTTTCACCGTGAAAGAAATCAGAAGATGAAAAGAATTATGTTGGTGTACAAATGAAGTGAAATAAACTAACCCAAAACTTACATTTATATATTACATTTCAGGATATATAAATAACAATATGATTATTCATATATCACATATATGCATATGAATAAATACATAAAAGGTAATAAAAAATAATAATAAAATTAAAACAACTATGGAGGTATTTATTTTAAAAGAAATTTCAACTAATCATCAACTGTTTTTTACTTAAAAAACCAATCGCGCATTTATCCCTTGTACTGACTATGTAAGTACTGTAAGTAACATGTAAGTAAAGTAAGCCAAAAGGTAGTAAAGTCTTTTCCTAATACGATTTCAAATCATCTGCACAAAGTTGAATCGGGTCACACAATAAAAGGTTATCTCAGAAGTGACGTAATAAAAGAACGATACACGATTATTGGGCTCGTGGGTAAGTGTAAATATTTATCAGGACAGTCTTGACCTCTAGCCGATGTGTTTGTATTCCACGGCTAGGGCTGTTGGTCACAACCTTCTCTTAATATTCGTGTAAGTTGAAATTGGCTGTTTTGTTATTCAAGGGGTTGTGTTGTATGATGATTGTAATTTTCTTAATTTTTATTCTACATTAAATTGAAAATTATTGAAGATGATGAGTACATTAAAAAGGTAAGCATTTTAAAATAAACATATACATGCAGTCATACATATTTTAAGATCTTTTGTTATTGTGATTTTTGTATTCGAAAATACATTTTATTTAACCTAATCAAAAAAATACATTTAGAAAACGTATAAAAAATTGAACGCAGCGGGATTCGAACCTCCTGAATACCGTCCAGGCGTTCTTACCACTGAGCCATGCGTTCTACTACACGCTGCGTCGAAAGTCCTATAATACCTTTATTACAACTTATTTTTGTTATTTCGCGGGTTTGAATCCCGCTGCGTTCAAAGTTTTATACGTTTTCTTTAAATGTCTTTTTCAAGTAATTTTTTTATCTAGCCTGCTTGACAAATTTATTAAAACATCATATCATCAACATTTTAATATGGAAGCAGACGACAGAGTGTCATGACACTAGGTGCTCTCTGCCTATTCCCCTATACGGGATAAGGCATGAAGGTCAATAAATTACAAAAGAAACTATATCATAAGCAAAACTGTGTCCAGATTTACATATTATTGACATAAAACTAAAAGTTATTATTCGGAAAATGTCTGAAAAGGGATTCTTTAGAACATTTTATTCGCTTAGTCAGTCCGAATTGTTCCTAGCCGTTGCTATTCTGAAGTCCTTATTTTAGAATGGGTGCTTAGACCCAGATATCGAATTTGACGTTCTTTTGTTATGTACGAGTACTTGTTTGGCCGGGAAATTCAGTTTCTTATATTTTTTATAGGCTTTCTGTTCAGAAAACAAGTAGAAGTTCTTCTAGACAGAAGAAAATAGTGTTAAGACACTCCGATCTTTACTTTTAAGTGGTCATAATTGCGTGTTAAGTGGTGGAACTTTACACCTATTTTTTATTTTAATATAAATACCACCACTGGGCCAGTAAGTGACTTTAAAGGAACTGGTTGTGAGTTCGATTCCCTCTCGAGGAGTGGAAATATTTAATATTTTCTTCGCTCTGGTGCCGGGGCAAAGTGCAGCGGTAAGTTCCGCCACTTAACACTTAATGCTTCCGAATTCGGCGGAAAGTGGGGAACGGAGTATCATAACACTAGGTTCCCTCTGCCTACCCTGCTGTGTGCGGGATATAGCGTGAAACTGTACGGGAATCGAACTAACAACCAATGTCGTCAATTCGACAACCCACTGTAGCAAAATTGCATCTACTTTTTATATTTACATATAAAACTTTACAATAGGCCTAAATAATAAAAATATGAAAACTTTTGTCAATTTTTAGTCCGTTTTATTGTCAGCTATTTACTTTGTTAAGCATTTTTCTATAGAAGTACTCGTGCAGGTGCTGTTGTATTGGAATTGCCTCGTGAATGGTTCAGAGCGATTCCCTCTAGCGAGCATTTGCGGTTTATGCAATTGAATGCATTGATTAAATTTGTTGACAGATTAAATAATTTGTTGACTTATTACTATGGTTGTAGGTTCGATTCTCGCTTTGGTTAATGTTTCTTTATAGGAATGGAAAACGCGTGAATATATGTTCGCACGTTTTCCTTCAAAGCAAGTTAATTAGCGAGAACAATAGTGTAAAAATTCTCCGGTCTCCATTTTCTGGACGACTTTGAGACATTACACATAGAATGGCGGATCTCAAAGTGCTTTGTCTTGCACTAGAGCAGGGCTTCTTAAGCTATGGGTCACAATCCCAAATGGGGTCGCGCAGTAAAATTCTGGGGTCCAGAGATTTTAATATCAAATGTTTATATATACCATTTTATATATTAACATCACTAAAGTTGGCGGAATATAGTGGACTTGCTTGCTATATGTATATTGTTATCTAATAAATAAATCATCAAAAAATATTAGTTTATAGTTAATAGTTTTTTTTTTCAGCTTCACGCTATATCCCGCACACAGCAGGGTAGGCAGAGGGAACCTAGTGTTAAGACACTCCGTTCCCCACTTTCCGCCGAATTCGGGGGCATTGCGTGTTAAGTGGCGGAGCTTAACGCTGCGCTTTACCTCGGCACCAGATCGAAGAAAATGGAAATATTAAATATTTCCACTCCTCGAGTGGGAATCGAACCCACAACCAGTCGTTTTACAGTCACACACTTGTGCCACTGGGCCACGACTGGCCACATAGTTAATAGTGGGGTTAGTTAATAGTGGGGTCGTCAAAAAACTCGCCATTATATACGGGGTCGTGAATAACAAAAGTTTAAGAAACTCTGCACTAGAGCAATAAAATGAAAATAATTTAAAGATAATTATTAAACTTTCGAGTGGGCTTCGGACATACAATCAGACGCGGCCCCACTGTGCTACCAATGCCTTCAATCAATCTACTGTGACTACGCTACGACGCTCTTCCATATTCCTTTGGTATGTTATTATTTTAAAAATATTAAATATCTATTTTTTTTAGTATGTATGTGAAGCCAGTCGTGGCGCAGTGTCGCTAACGTGTGACTGTAAACGACTGGTTGTGGGTTTCGATGCGTGCGATTCCTGCTCGAGGAGTGGAAATATTTAATATTTCTATTTTCTTCGTTCTGGTGCCGAGGCAAAGTGCGGCGTTAAGTTCCGCCACTTAACACGCAATGCCTCCGAATTCTGCGGAAAGTGGGTAACGGAGTGTCTTAGCATTAGGTTCCCTCTGCTTACCCTGCTGTGTGCGGGATACAGCGTGAAGCTAAAAGAAAAGATATCTAATCATATATATCGAGGTTGTAGAAACCATTACATGTCAGAACTTAACTCGAACTTAACATTTATACCATTTTTATTTTATATCCACATGAATTGGTAACCTTTCATTTACATATGTATTTTATTTATTATATTAACTTATAACTAAGGAAGACAGAGATAACCTCTTCATAAGGCAATTCATTTTAGAAGGTAAGTGTTGAGTAGTGGAACCCAAATTCATGTGGTTATCTTACATTATACCTATTGCAACCCTCGGAGATGGATTTTTTAAAAATATAATAGCCTATATTTAACCTTGGATCATCAACTATATTTATGCTAAAATTCATTACAATTGGTCAAGCGGTTTAGATTTTTTTATAAATTTTCATCTTCTACTTCAACTTTGCAGAGGGTGATATTTGAAAAAAATAAGTAGCCTATGTTTGACCCTGGAATTTTTACTACAATCATCTAAAATTTCATTCAAATCGTAACAGACAAACATCAGACTTTCGCATTTATATTATAAGTATGGATGTAGTGAAAGGAAAAAAATTAAATATAACCATTCCTCCGAGTGGGATTCGAACCCATGACCATCGTGTTTACACTGTTTCAATGCACTACGATACATTTATATATTGTATAAATATGGTTTTTTTTAGCTTCACGCTGTATCCCGTAGGCAGAGGGAACTTAGTGTTAAGACACTCCGTTCCCCACTTCGAGGCCTGCGTGTTAAGTGGCGGAACTTAACGCCGCGCTTTACCTCGACACCGGAACGAAGAAAATGGTAATATAATTTCAACTCCTCGATTGGGAATCGAACCAACAACCACTCGTTAACAGTCACACGCTTGTGCAACTGCGCCACGACTGGCCACGAATATAAATATATACGTTCTATAAAACAACAATAACGCGCCTTTATTAGAAATAGCATTCTATATTCCATACGGTTTCGATACTGTTTGAATTATTGAAGCAACAATATTGTTCCAGAGTCCAGACAATATGTTGCTCTTATATAACGCAACGGATCCTGGAAACTAGATATAAATGGAATCCTAATAAATTTAAATCGTAACGAATTATAATTTCGTACAGATTCAATTTTAAGTAAAGTTTGACTTTAAATATATACATTAAAAGTGATTGATTATTTATCATACATTAAAACTAAAATTAAAAATAAGATTTAAATACTACACAAGATTATATACCTATTTAAAACTTTGAAAAAATTAAGTTTATTGCTATTTAGTTAAAGGGCACTAAAAGTTAAAGCTAATTTCATTAAATAATTTACTTGCCCACTTAAAACATCAAAAATATTCAATTGAAATACAGATTACATAATAATCACTTAAACTGTAAATATAGTTAGTTTAAATATGTTTGTATTTATTAAATGTGATTGAATATATTTGTAAATGTTTATATAATATGTAAGTTTACAGGAAATTAAAAGGCTTTTTAATTTTATTTATTTATTATATAACGCAACAGACATACATACATACTACTATATATTATTATATATGATTATTATCTTTAAGTCGTTTTTTTTCAGTTGCAGGAGGGAGAGAGAAAGAGAGAAGGTACATTTTAGACACTTAGAGTAATGATCCTTGATTCATTTCTGTTTAAGTTTAATATGTGTAATACCACGGTTCTTGAAACAAACGAATATAATTGTTGCTGTGTAGATTATTTATATCACACAGCAACCAATGTGGTCAGTCGTGGCCCAGTGGCACAAGAGTGTGACTGTAAACGACTGGTTGTGGGTTCGATTCCCACTCGAGAAGTGGAAATTATATTTCCATTTTCTTCGCTCTTGTGTCGAGGTAAAACGCGGCATTAAGTTCCGCCACTTAACACGCAAGCCTCCGAATTCGGCGGAAAGTGGGGAACGGAGTGTCTTAACACTAGGTTCCCTCTGCCTACCCTGCTGTGTGCGGGATAAAGCGTGAAGCTATTATTTATTAATACAAATTATTTTTACATTACAGTAATTTTACATTAACATTTTTACACACTTCTTCATTTTATAATAATTACCAACATGTAAAGAGAAACAACACTAAAAAAAAGCTATTGCTTCAATATTATTTCTTACAATCTGATATTGTAAATATTTTCTGTGAAAACCCACGCTAACGTTTTTAGTGTCACAAAACCAAAGACAATTCTTCAAAGTTGAATTTTCAGAATGCACAGAGTGCGTAGTGATATAGACATAGACAATACTATGACGTAAGACACCAAAAGCAATGCGCGGGCTATTTAAATTAAATGAAGGAAAACAGCTTCATTTACATATAGTATTTTGTATAAATCTTTTTAAAGGCAACATATTAAGAACAACAGATTAAGGGGCCAGTCGTAGCGCAGTGGCACAAGCGTGTGACTATAAACGACTGGTTGTGGGTTCAATTTCCACTCGAGGAGTGAAAAATATTTAATATATCCATTTTCTTCATTCTGTTGTCGAGGCAAAGAGTGGCGTTAAGTTCTGCGCCGGTAACACGCAATGCCTCTGAATTTAGCGGAAAGTGGGAAACGGAGTGTCTGAACACTAGGTTCCCTCTGCCTACCCTCCTGTGTGCGGGAAACACCGTGAAGCATTTTATATTAAGTATTTAATTGCAATTTAAAATACTTTTTTGCCCGAAATTGAAACATTGCGTGTTGAGTGGCAGAACTGAACACCGCGCTTATATAACAGAACGGATAAATAAATATAAAATTTAAATATAGCCATACCCCTGAGCCGGAATCGAAGCCATTAAGATTTGTTTAAAATATTTATTTCTTATTTCGTTTATTACTTTTTGGTAAAACAGAACGAGTAAAAGAAAATATTAAAATACAAACATTTTGAAAAAACCGTCGTGGGTTTAATTGTAATTGTAAAAGGATAAAATAACTATAAATCCCCCGCCTAAAAGAATATATGTAACGAGATGATGGGGACGGCTTCGTCGGGGGCTGTCATTACTTTAAGTTTGCACAAACCTTCTCATAGGTTTTCTTGCTGTTAAAACAGTTTTGGCAAAAAAATTAAATATTAAAATGAATTTACAGTTTTGATAACTGGTATTTTAAAGACTTTAAAACGAAATCTATACTGATAGCTACTATATTTAAAATAGAGGTTGCAACTGGCAGCCCCCGACGAAGTCGTCCCCATCATCTCGTTACATATATTCTTTTAGGCGGGGGATTTATAGTTATTTTATCCTTTTACAATTACAATTAAACCGTCGTGGGTTTATTCAAAATTTTTAATTTTGCTTTTTATTTTAAACTTTTTAAAGTGAATAGATATACATTATATATTATTACATAATATTGAAATACTTTAAATTAATCTTCATGCAAATCCAAAAGAAATTATAAACCCAATGCTTTCTGGTTATCAAATGCTTATTGCAGCGCTTGGCAGATTGTCACCGTAACATTTCCACGAAACTTAAATCTAACCAAATCAGTGAAAATCACAAAACCCACTAGTAGTTTTGATTTTGAACAAACTAATTTATACTGGAGCGCCCCGCGGTAGTTCGTGGTAGATATGGCATATAAAAACACGCAGCAATTAAACCAGAACCTATCACAGAAAACCGCATCTAAATAGGTTTCACACAAAAAATACGAGCAAATGCTTACTGCAGCGCCCCTTGGTGAGGTGTCACCATGACACATATACGAGAACACGCGCTAATTAAGCCTGATCCTATCTTTGATAACTGCATCCAAATCGGACTTGTAGTTTTAGCTTTGCATAATTAAATGTTTAATGCAGCGCCCCCTGGTGAGTTCTTGACGTGAAAAAAGACCTAAAAACTTACACCAAGTAAAAGCAACTCTAATACTAAAAACTCTGCCCAATCGGACTAGTAGTTGTGGTTTAGCATTAAATATTACAAACAAATGTTTACTGCAGCGCCCTCTGGTGAGTTAACACGATAAAACATATCCAAGAACATGCACTAATTAAACTTGAGCTTATCATTGAAACTGCATCCAAATCAAATTCGTCATTTTATCTTTGCACAAACAATATTTTACTGCAGCGCCCCCTGGTGACTTGTCACCGTAATATAAATTAAAAACATGCTCTAAGTAAAGCGGAATCTAATACTGAAAACTCTTGACAATCGTACTAGTCGTTTTGGTTTTACACAAAAAAATTGAAGCAGCTACTTACTGCAGCGCCCCCTAGAGAGTTGACACATACATGAAAATATGCACTAAGTAAACATACATGACACATATATGAATATATGCACTAAGTAAACTTGAATCTATCATTGAAAACTGAATTCAAATCGGACTCGTAGTTTTAGTTTTACACAAACAAATGTACTTACTGCAGCGCCCCCTGGTGAGTGGTCACCGTAACGCATATATGAAAAGAAGCACCAATTAAACTTAAATCTATCGTTGAAAGTTTCATCTAAATCGGACTAGTAGTTTTTGCTCTGCATAAACAAATGTTTACTGCAGCGCCCCCTGGTGAATTTTCACCGTAACAAAAAAAACAAAAATCTAAAAATATGCAGCAAGCAAAGCTGAATCTAATTCTGAAAACTCTAGCCAATCGGATGAGTAGTTTCGGTTTTAGACAAATAAATACAAGAAAAATTTTGGTTTTACACAAAAAAATTCAAACCAATGCTTACTACAGCGCCCCCTGATGAGTGGTCACCATAACGCATATATGAAAAGATGCACCAATTAAGCCTGAACCTATCTTTGAAAGTTTCATCTAAATTGAACTAGTAGTTTTTGCTCTGCATAAGCAAATGTTTAGTGCAGCGCCCCCTGGTGAGTTTTCCCCGTAACAAAAAAAGAAAAATCTTAAAATATGCATCAAGCAAAGCTGAATCTTTTTCTGAAAACTCTTTTCAATCGGGTCAGTAGTTTCGGTTTTAGACAAATAAATACAAAAAAAGTACAAACAAACGCTTACTGCAGCGCCCCCTGGTGGTTTGACACGATAAAACATATCTAAGAACATTCACCAATTAAACCTGAATCTATCACTGAAAATCGTATTGAAATCAGACTATTATTTTTTGAGATAATTGAAAACATTCGTTTTCACGTAAAATGCTTACTGCAGCGCCCCCTGGTGAGTTAAGGCAATAAGACATAACTAATAACATACGCCAATTGAACCTTAACCTATCATAGAAAACCGTATCAAAATCGGACTTATAGTTTTGGAAATAATTGACATAGTAATTTGCACAAACACACAAACAAACAAACAAACAAACAAACAAACAAACAAACAAACAAACAAACAAACAACCTCTCACCCCAAACACATATACAGTCGCCGTTCCGTCGCGGGTAAAAATACAAACATTCCCTCGAGTGTGCAACATACTCATACATATGTTAAATTAACGCCGTTTACGTCACACGATGACGCGGAATGTATAAATTAAATTGAAAAAATATATTTGGGCTCTCAATTTTTATATCATTTTTTGTTACAGCTTGAGGATACGTGTATGTGGAGTTATTCGATGTTCGTGGATACTAAACCTATTTGGGGAAATATTTTATATTAGTAAATATAATGCTTTTTTTCTACCCTCACGCTGTATCCCGCATACAATAGGGTAGGTAGAGGGTACCTAGTGTTAAAACACTCCGTTCTCCACTTTCCACTGGATTCTGGAGGCACTACATGTTAAGTGGGGGAACTCAACGCCGTGCTTTTTGCCTCAACACCAGAGCGAAGAAAATGAATAATAAAAATTTAATTCTTCTTTATTCAATAGAACCCACAACCAGTTGCGTTTACAGACACCATGTTTGCAGATCCCTGCACTACAAGGGAGCGTGTATATTTATGTTATCTTTATTTCTTCTCTCTGGTACCAAAGACAAAGCGCGGCGTTGAGTTCCTTCACTTTACAACAGAGTGTCTTGACACTAGAAAACCTGGTGTCAAGACACTCCATTCTCTACTTTCCTTTTGAAATCGAAAACCAATGACCAAATGGTAAGAGTATGTACGACCTTAAGTTTCTATGTTTGCATGCGTCATGATTGCGGTTAAAAATTAAAGAATAGAATGTCTTGAGAGGTTTTCCTTTTACTCTAATTTATCGGAAAAAGTGTGAAATTAAACCAAAGGAAATTGATTAAGATATTTTTATTCACAACATGACTATTTATCTTATTACCTGTTAGAAATGTGGAACAGAAATTAGTATTGTATTTCACTTTATGTAATGCCTAAGTGGAGTCTAAGAGTTTAGATAACCCACAGGGCCTTCACCTAACCAGAAAATCTGATATGTAAGTCCGCCCCTGTATTAATAATATATCTCAAATGAAAATCAAACCCATAACCATTAAAAAGCACATCTCTTCTAAGCGAAGTTGGTAAAACATAAACTGAACATTTCTAATATAAGCAGGATTGATGATCCTAACGGTTTATGTCAAAAAGGACAAAAGACAGCCCGACATAATTATTCGTTGGTTATTGGAAGGTTTTTCATTACGACCCGGCTGGTCCATTCATATCGCAAAATTAGATATCGGGTTTATGCTCTGCGAATAGTTTCGGGGAATCTGGGCAGGATCTTGATGCTTTGTTTGTTGTTGTCATTAAAATTGTTTGTGTTGAAATTGTTATGATTCAATATTTTTGGTTTATTGTTGATTTAATAATTTATATTGTTTTTTTTTAGATTAATATGTGTCCAGTCGTGGCCCAGTGGCACAAGAGTGTGACTGTAAACGACTGGTTGTGGGTTCGATTCCCACTCGAGGAGTGAAAATTATATTTCCATTTTCTTCGCTCTGGTGTCGAGGTAAAGCGCGGCGTTAAGTTCCGCCACTTAACACGCAAGCCTCCGAATTGGGCGGGAAATGGAGAACGGAGTGTCTTAACACTAGGTTCCCTCTGACTACCCTGCTGTGTGCGGGATATAGCGTGAAGCTATTTAATTTAATTTTTTTTTTTAATATGTGTCCCAAAGTTGGGAAAGTAGGTAGAGAAAATTTGTGACACATCTTTTCCTGTAGCTTTAGCATTATTATAGAAGAAGAAAAGAGTAGTAACTTTAGCATAACATGAATTCACCGTGTACTTGGTACTTGTGTTGTAAATAAAAGTGTTCGGAGCCACATACTGGTGCACTACCACTATCAGAACTCCTGTGCCTAACCAAATATGAAATTAAATATAAAAAAAAACCTGTTTAACTCCTTTTCTCAACAAAGCAGCGCACTCAGAGTGAATCTAGTGTCAAGACATTTCATTCTCCACTGTACGGTCTGTACAACCATTTAGTATTTAGTTGTAGTAGATAGTTGTTTTAGTAGATAGTTGATGAATAAAAGTCTCTGATATGTATTGAGTAATATATTGATTTTTATAATTAGGTAATGATATGAGAGCGCGCGATGTGTTTGATGTCCGTATGCGAACTGATGTAAAAATGGAAAAATGTGTATAATAAAATTTGCTAACATGACGATTATACATATTACACTGTACGCGCTGGCTCGTACATCCACTTTTCACCCTAAATCGAAAGAAAATAGTGAGACAATGTACATTTAAGTGTGCCTTAAGATAACTTAAGGCACACTTAAATGTACATTGTCTCACTTATTTCTCTTTACGAGTAATATAAATTACTCGTTGAAAATCGGAGAACAGATTATCGTGACACTAGCTTCTTACTTGATGCTTACATTGCTTATCAGAAAAAAAATAAGCTGAAAGAAAATCGTCGAATGTCTATAATATAAAATAATATATAATAGCCTAAGGCCATATGGGATAAGCTTAAGGTCATAAGGATTTTGTAAATTTTATATTGTGTTAATTAATAGTTCATTTAAATGTAGACATAAGTAGTAAATGTAATACTCGCTTAGGTTAATTTAAAACATCAGTTTAGTTTTGAGTAGTATCTAATTTAAGATTTGTAACCAAAAAACAATTAAGGAAAAAAAGGATACGAGACCGAGTGTCTGTAGAGCTTCAGTAGTTAATAAAAAAAAAAAAAAGTCATAAGGATAGCTGTAGGTATTCTAAAGAAGGAGTTAGCAAATATAGGGACTATTCAATTTGTTTAATTTTTAAGCGGGCCAAACTTACCCTTTTTGAAAGTAAATAAGAAGTAGAGAGAGGGTATTTAAGTGGTTGGAGAACAGAATGTCTTGAGATTAAGTTCTCTCTTGCTGCCCAGTACATGGGATAAAACGTGAAACTGTAAGAATATCTATAATATAAATAAATGCTTGGTAGACTACATATGTAAACGTATTAAGCAGACTGCACTTTGCGCATTTCTGTTCTAAAGTATAAAAAAATACCCCTATTATAACATTACATTCAAAACATATTACTATTTGCAACCAAGCGATCCCATATTCGTAAATCGACAATCATTCAAAGCAAACCGCATTTGAATCATCGGATAATTACAACAGTTTTATTATTTTCCATACAATTAAGTTTATTTGGCGCGCGATATCAATCAACGAATTGTTTTAGTGAACACCGGCTAATGTGAATGTATAATGTGGGCAGAGTGACAAGTTAACACGTAACGGGGAAACGGCGTTAATTTATTGAAATTAAAATATGTGTTAAATGAAACGATTTATTGGGCTTCATTGTATTTGGCTTTTTATACATACTCGTAGGTACATATTATATGCTTTTAACGTTTTAAAGTGTTATTTACACATTTGTGAAATTGATAACGGATTCTATCCTTGAATAAGAATTTTTAATAGTGAGAAATATGTAATAGATGTAAGTAATCCATACTTATATTATAAATGCGAAAGTCTGTGTGTTTGTCTGTCACGCTTTCACGGCTAATCTACTGGTTCGATTTGGATGATATTTAGAATGAAAGTAGTAAAAGTGAATGGGCATACATAGGTTACTTATTTTTTCAAAAATCAACCTCTAAAGCGTTGAAATAGGGGTTGAAAGTTTATATGAAAAATCTAAACCGCTTGACGCTTTGAATATTTTACACTAATCTATCATCGGTACAGCTTAACAGATAGGCTGAGACGGTATTTGCCTATCTGGTTATATGATAACTAAGTAAGACTGGCGACGACAGTTTGATATACTAGTTGTCTTGAGCTATGCAGAGGGACAGCCTGCCTGTAGATGCAGTGCTTTTGGATTCGGTACGTGGTCGTCAAATGTATTCATGATTGTTGTGAGTGATGAAATTCATAGTTGTAAGTTGTTTTTTGAGACTAGAAAAATTTGAAATAATTTAAATTATTCCCCCAAATGGTATCGAATCGACAACCATCGTTCTCGGAATTAAACACTGTACCATTACGTCTCGATGGTATCCTATCAATAATTTAGTTATATAGCGTACACTTTTCTTTAGTAAATCTAGTTTTATCGGATCAACTCTCGGTAAAAAATATTACATTTTTTGATTAATTATTATTTATTAAATTTATTAATAATTAAAGGTGTTAAATTAATAAAATTATAATTCATTAAATTAATAAAATTATAATTAATTACAAATATCATTAATTATGAAAGAAAATATCTGGCTTGCTTTCTATAAGAGAGAGAGAGACAGAGAAACATGCGCACGCCGCACAGCTTACAGCTTACTATAGAAAAAATTGTCGTTACAACTTTTCGTGAGAATTTTTGCACACAACGCGCGATAAGGAACTTAGTTCCAAAAATACTAATATTTTGTACTAATGTGTCGATCTCGAGCGAAAACTGGAGAACGTAGTGTCTTGTCGCTAGGGGGAAGAAAATCTGGTATGTGGTTAAAAATATGAAAATGTCAAAATTAAAATAACTTTTTCAATAAATAGGTTAAAAAAAATTGATTTTAACGTTTGTCATCATACTGCATCTCTGAAATTACACTGCTAAAAATCTAATTATAGAATTGTCCTAATCCTTAGTCTTAGTCCTAGTATAGTTCTTTACCAATCTCATAATTTTTAATAAATATTTATAGCTTCACGCTGTATCCCGCACACAGCAGGGTAGGCAGAGGGAACCTAGTGTAAAAACACTCCGTTTCCCACTTTCCGCCGAATTCGGAGACATTGCGTGTTAAGTGGAAATGGAAGAAGGAAATGGAAATATTAAATATTTCCACTCCTCGAGTGGAAATCGAACCCACAACCAGTCGTTTACAGTCACACGCTTGTGCCACTGCCCCACGACTGGCCCTTAAAATATTTATAATAATCGTAAAATCTAAAAAAAATCAAAGAACTTATTATAAAATACGTATCTGTTATTCGGCTATTTGCAGTCTTCATCGGCACACCGCATTGCACAATAGGCTTTGATTGATCGTCAAATTGAACAAAATTTAAACCGAATCCTGATGTATGTTGGGCGCTGTATGCAATCATTACAACTTTGTGTCGTTAAAATAATTTGAATTGGATAATTAATGATGTGTTTAATGTGTCATTAACGGTTTTTTGTTTAAATTTGTAAATTTTAATGTCTTTTTTTATTTTGTGACAAGTATTCCATATTGAAGTGGAAATGTAAGATAGGTTGCGGTGTTTAATCCCGTCACTTAATACGCAATGTTAGCGGAAAACAGACAACGGAGTGCCCGGAGACGAGGCTCTCTCTCTGTCATAATATAACTAGTAGTATAGTATAGTATAGTATAACTAATGATATATATAAGTAGATATAGGGTTCAGCCACTGCGTAGATATTGTACTAACTTAGCTAAATGTCGCGGTTTCTAGTAAATTCTAACTCAACGCTTTAAGATAATACTAAGAAGATAAGATAGTATAATACAAATGTGTAACCTTAAAATAATTATTACATTAAGTGTGAAATTTTACATACTTACTGAAAGAAAAATTGCCACGTTTATATTTTTTTTAATTCATAATTACACTTCATAAGTAAAATTAAGCTAATACAATAAGTAAACACAGCTATCGACTACCATGTGATTGACATAAAGCTTCACGCTTTTCCCCGTATTTCAGGGTAACCAGAGAAAACATAATGCCAAGTAAGTAAGAATGGAGAGTCCATTCTTCATTTTCAGTCGGAAATAGATGTATTGAATGTTAAAAGGAAGAGCTAAACACACACTTTGTATCACATGTAGGCAAAACGTTTAGAAATGAATATATTTAAAATATTATCATTCTGCAAGCCTCCAAGTGGAAATCGAACCCACGACCAATATTGTTTACAGTCAGAAGCTTCGCGGCTCCCACGGCTCCATGATAGCTTCTATATTATGTATTAACGGATCCTCTAATACGAAATAAACACAAGAATAAACACTAAAAAGTAACAAGTTCAAAAAAAAAAAAATAGCTTCACGCTATATCCCGCACACAGCAGGGTAGGCAGAGGGAACCTAGTGTTAAGACACTCCGTTCTCCACTTTCCGCCGAATTCGGAGGCTTGCGTGTTAAGTGGCAGAACTTAACGCCGCGCTTTACCTCGACACCAGAGCGAAGAAAATGGAAATATAATGTCCACTCCTCGAGTGGGAATCGAACCCACAACCAGTCGTTTACAGTCACACTCTTGTGCCACTGGGCCACGACTGGCCACAAGTCAATATCAAATTCATTTTATAAAATATAAAAATCATAAGAAAAACTAAAGAACAGACCAAAAATGTCACAATTCCAAAACAATATCATCAAAACGCTTCATAAAAAATTTACAAAACAGAACCATGATAGAAGCAATTTGAGTGAGTGAAATATTCCGTAGTCCATCGCTGGAAAACGGTTTTCAGACGGCAAAGTGGAATACAAACGTCACTCTAGGTGTTATGTATCTGTCGTTTGGTAGCGAGTGGACGGAAGTGAGGCGCGGGGTCTGATGGCTGGCGAGTTGACATCTTAAACCTTTTGTTATTGTTGCAAATTAAATATTAATTGTGGCTATTTAATTTGGAGATATCGTCGTAATTGGTCGTAGGTTCGATTCCCATTCGAACGAATGATTATATTTTTATTTTATTATTATTTTTTTGTTCTCTCGGTCTGGTGAACTGAGCAAGACATACCTACGTGGCGTAAGAGACAACATGTAATTTGAAATGTGGGCGGACGGTGAATAACAGATATAGGACATTATGTGCCCTCTGACTGCTATGTTACACGCACTGTATAATACATTAAGGTCACCAGTGGGAGGGAAAATATCAGTGCCAGATTCTACTAAGCCTAGATCCTAAGCCTGATCGTCAGCTCGAAATGATCGTAGCTCCAAGGTCTTTCAATATATACGTTAAATAAATTTGGGACATGTATATTTAAAAATATTTTAAGAGAACTTTTCAAGGTAGTTAGTTGTACTCAAAACCGCTCCTCATGATTTCCACATCCTTTGAATAATGCTTTTACAAAAAATTACATCACAATTTACTATAAAAAATAAGATTCAAAACAAAATTATTTTTCATTACTTCCCCAAATTTCATTACATAGAACATTCAAATTTCAAGAAAATTACAATTTTCTATTTTCTCAGTATAGTAATAACAAAGTTATATAAGGGAATATCCCTTAACTAATAAAATTTCAGTTCAGTTTTGAGCTTATTAGGTTTTGTTTACGGCGGCGTAAAGTAGGCGTAATAAAGACAAATGTTCGACGCGATCACCGAAAATGATTAATGATCGAATGTAACAGGTTGAATGGATTTTTATATTTTTATGGGATTACGCGTGTTTATCGCGACTGGGGTGTTAATAGAGGGTATGTAGCTTCACGCTTTTTTCGGATAGTGGGTTAGCAAGAGAGAACTTAGTGTCAAAACCCTCCGTTCTTAATGTACTAATTCATATTTCGTCTTATTCATGAGAAAGGAGAATTAAGTGACAAAATTCAATATTAAGTGACTTTTAACTTCACGTATCCTGCACTTATATTTTTATGGGATTGCGCGTGTTTATCGCGACGGGGGTGTTAATAGAGGGTGTGTAGCTTCACGCTTTATCGTACATAGCGGGGTAGTCAGAAAAAACTTAGTGTCAAGACACTCCGTTCTTAATTTACTAACTCACATTTCATCTTATTCATGAGAAAGGAGAAATGAAAATAATTAAACTATGGTCACTCCATCCATAAGATTACTCTATATTTTTAAGGTTGCATTTATATTTAACGCTGTAATTTGTATCTTAAGCCAAACAAAATGAATAATTAATTTAGAAAAAAATTAATTCAAATAAAAGCGTGCAATCACTATATAACTTTGACCCGATTTTCACTCAAAGGTAAAGTAAAGATAAAGAAAATATTGTAAATGACATCGCTGTAATCTAAATAAATTCAAAATTAAGCGACTTTTAGCTTCACGATGTATCCTGCATATAGCAGGGTAGACAAAATGAACTTAGTGTTAAGACACTCCGTTCTCTATTTCTCTCCAAATTTTGGAGGTATTGCATGTTAAATGGTCAAACTTAACGCCGTGCTTTCTCTTGCCACCAGAGCGAAGAAAATAGAAATGTTTAATATTTTCACACCTCGAGTGGGAATCAAACCCACAACCAGTCGCAATTATAGTCACACTTTATACCTCTGTGCCACGACTGGCCTCGACTAAATTGACTTAAAACTAATATATATTCTTATAACAAAAAAAAAACCTTTTGAAGACCACTTGCCGTATACCAACAGAGAACGCATCAAAAATTCAAAGCACCTTCTCATAACATAGAATTAACTACCAACCTGTTAACTATTTCGTGCCGAGCTTTCATTTAAATGAAGAAGAATTCATTGCTTAATCAAACATCCTTTGCGGCTGCTTTATTTAAGTTGGCCGAAACCAAATACGATGAGGTGCGGTTTTACAAACGGACTATTGCGTAAATTGCCGTGAATGCATGCCCCTTTGGAACTTACGGTTCACTTGCTTGATTTGTAAAGCTCTGTGTGTGCAGGTGGCTGCGGCTTCGATGTCTGGTTGAGGTAAATATTTGGTGTAAGTGCATTGAGTTTTCAGTATCTCGTTCTTGAGGTTTATTAACATTATGTATGTTAAGATCATAAACGTCAGGCAGGCAGGGGAACAACGCGTGTCTGTAAATGCGAATGATTGTAGGTTCGATTGTCACTCGAAGAATGGATATATATGATATTTCTCTTTTGTCCAGCAAAGCGTGGGTTTAAGTTCCGCCACTTAATACACAATGCCTCCAGAAATTGGCAGAAAATGGGGAACAGAGTGTTTTAGCATTAGGTTCCCTCTGCCTACACTGCTGTGTGTGGGATACAGTATAAAGTTAAAAAAAGAAAATGTTAAGATCATAATCGAAAAGTGATTATGTCGTAATACTTTAGAGTGCCTTGAGAGAGTAAAGACAAATGAGGCATATGCCTTAATCTGGAATGGACTAGAGCTCCAGGAAAGATTTACATAAAGCACATATAAATTTTATATGTATAGAAATTTTACACATATGTATAGTACCCGGCAATAAATAATGCACATCGATGCTTAGAATGAAACAGTCGGTTAGCTTCGACTTCGTAGAGCGTTGTCTCGGTCGCTTGAAATAATAACAATGAGAAACGTCACATATCAACTGAGTGAGAAAGACAGCGCTCTACGAAACTGAAACTGACCGACTGTTTCATTCTAAGCACGATGTGCATTATTTATTGCCGGGTACTATACGAGGTGTTTTAAACAAGTTGGAAACAATAAAGGTAATTAATTATATTTACTTAAATTAAAAAATATATAAAGATATATAAAAATCATAGGTGTCGAGTCTTTAATCTTATAAAGATTTGTGGGCGCCTCATATTCAGTTTTTAAGTGTTAATAATAATTGTTTATTAACGAAAATTATATGTACCTATAAAATAACGAACTTTATGTTTTAAAATAAAACTATTTTTAACGGGACTAATCGCGTATATTTTTGGTATTCTCTGAAACTCCGGTTCCTCCAGCCCTCGGGGTACCTGGGACTACGTAAAGAGTTCAAAACGTCGGGTTGCTAAAATTGTAATTTCGGATATCGAAAATACATATTTAAAAATAGGTTTATTTCAAAATATTTCATTTAATATTATTTCTACAGGCGCTTAGCCCGTAGAAACCTGCGTCTTCAAATACAATGTCGTCATAGATTTGAGTCTGCGCCTTATGTACACCGTACTTTTGGGATTTTATCCCATTATGACGTCACAGAGTGGAAAAATAATTTAAAAACAATCATTCCCTCGAGTAGTGATCGACTCCACAAAGTCATATGTTATACCATTGCGCCAAATTTTAATTGTTATATAATAATTGGAAACCAGTGATAGGAAAAATTTAATTGCAATTAACAATTTATAATTAACAACTAATTTATTGTTAATTGGAGGTAGTGTATAAATTAACAACTAGTAAATTTTTAGCTAATAATCATTTTTATGTCATTTCCCCACAAAAATATAATGAATTGTTTAAATTTACTTGTCCATTACAATTAAATTTTGCCCAAAACAGTTGGAAATAATAAAAAAAAAATTGTTACACAAAGTATATTATACATATACAGTATTGGCGACTACGTGGCCCAATGGTATAGATTTGGACTGTAAGCACGATGGTTGTGGGATCAATGCCGTCTCGGGGAAACTATTGTATTTACCTATTACATATTTTCAATTTCCTGCTTCTAGAATTCGGACGGAAAGCAGACAATAAAGTGTTTGAAGACTGAGAAGCACTGGAGAAATTCAAAATTATTTTAAAAATACTTTAATAAGTAAAGCTTATTACTCTGTAGAAGAGTATTTAAAGGATAAAAATGCGTGGAATTAATCTGAATGAGTCCAATGCTGGTTAGCTACCATTGTATCAAATAATAAAATTGTAATTTATATATTTGAAAAGAGCAACTGTTAAGTTTCTGGCCGGCTCTTCTCAGTAGAACTGCCTTCCGAGTCGGTGGTAGCTTTATGTACAATTGACGATTCAAAAGTGCTTACAAAAGTCTATGTGAATAATATTTTGAATTTTGAAATTTGAATTTGAAAACTTCTTTGATTTGCAAGATAAAACGTGCAAATATAAAAAAATAACATTCAACTTAATTATTTTTTTTCAGTGTGGAATAACACTTTAAAAATGTTAAAAAGTTAAAAAAAAAACATTAAACTATTCATCGACTAACATTATTTGTTGCTATTAAAATCTATGGTCCAAATAAAAAATACAGAAACAGGATAAAAACTAATTAAATTTTACATGCATTCTTGCCGGAGAATGTTGCCAACCATAACATAATTGAGAACGGAATTTTCAATATGAAATCTGCTTTGTAAAATTAAAAAGTTAATCTTTCATCACGAATTAAAGTATGGGTTGTTGATTTGAAATTTATTTCAATAAACATAATATACTTGTTTGCTCGTTATGAATTGTGGGATGTATTCGGTTGATTGTAATTTTTTCCGTTTATTCCTGTGATGTGGGTTCGATTCCCATTCGAGAAAGAATATATTTAAAATATTTTTTGTGGCCAGTCGTGGCCCAGTGGCACAAGCGTGTGACTGTAAACGACTGGTTGTGGGTTCGATTCTCACTCGAGGAGTGGAAATATTTAATATTTCCATTTTCATCGCTCTGGTGCCGAGGTAAAGCGCGGCGTTAAGTTCCGCTACTTAACACGCAATGCCTCCGAATTCGGCGGAAAGTCGGGAACGGAGTGTCTTAACACTAGGTTCCTTCTGCCTACTCTGCTGTGTGCGGGATACAGCGTGAAGCTAAATAAATAAATAAATAATAATATTTTTATTTCTGCGCTCTAGTGACACAATGAAATGTGGCGTCGAATTTCAGGAGATTTAGGGGGAAAGTAAATGACGGAGTGTCTCTCGGCTATTTGGAAAAAAACGTGAAGTTTAAAAAAACTAAAGTTAGTTGTTACTAAGAATATATATTTGTATTAATGAAAAAATATTAACAATAACTAAGTTTATTATCAAAACATTTTTTAGTACTTGTTATAAACGTAACAAGGAAATATTAATATAATTTTTGTTACTTTGTTGACTTAGTTTGCTTACTGCAGTAAAGAAACGGTATAACTTTTAATGTTGATTTTCTGGAAGTACTTAGGATTTTTAAAGGCCGGCAACGCCCCTGTAGCTCCTTTGGTGTTACACGGGGCCGTGGGCGACGGTGTTCACCTAACACCAGGTGACCCGAACACTCGTTTGACTTGTCCTTTTTACATAAAAAAAAGGTTTATGTTGTTAGACCTTGCGAAATTCTAGAATTTCATTTTTCACTTCTATTGACACAAATGACTGCTTCTAAAGTACACATAGGTTATTTAAATTTCCACAGATATCCAACAAGGCAGTACTGTCCCCACATTAAATAACATCATACATTACGTAATAAAAAGTAGATTTTTTTTCCATAACCCATATAATAACTAATAACAGCGCTAAGCCCACATGGCATGGGACGATAATATACCAGAGAAACGAATAGAATTTTAACAAGGGTCTTTGATGTGGCAATGAATAAACGATTTCGGACATTTTACGATGTGCCCGGACGGATTATTCCCTACCCGTAACGCGTTGACACGGGTACGGCTACAGTACTGTATTCTTTGTATGTATTTACTTGTGATTTTACTGCTGAAATCTTCTTTTCAATTTTACTTATTTACTTTCCCCCTGTATCTTATAAGGGATATACCTTATGGGTGAAACTTATTTAAGTTGCGTCTGTCAATTTGAACGAGGAATTTCAAGGTGATGAGGTCGTTGATGTTCTAAGTCAAGTGAATAATACTTTGTGATGTTATAAGGATAATAAGAAAGAAATAATAGTTTTTTTTTTATTTGAATTATATATATTTGATAATATATTTAAAATCACTTTTATTCCAATTCGTTCATTTTGCACTTTTTTTAATTGATATACAATTCCCTATCCATCTGTTCCATTGGTGTTGAGCTCCATTAACACGCAATGTCTCGATTTCTGAGGGAAGGTGAAGAACGGAGTGTCTTAGCACTAGATTCTCTTTCTCCGTCTCTCTCACCGCCCTGCAATGCAGGCAAAAAGTGACACTGTATAACCATACATATATGTATTGGTATACATACATAATACATAAATAAATTATAATACATACATATATTTTCGTAAGCCATCATAGAATATAGGATCTAACGTAAATAATATCTTGTATTCATGTTATTCAATATCGGATATTGAAAAGCAATTTTATTTGTCGTCTCATGATTTGTATCAAATATATTGTGTTTGATATCTAGAAAATATTAACGAATTCGTCTATATACGAGGACGACTGTACGAACGTAATAACATATAATAAGAAAATAGAATAAGCTGTGAATATTGGTGGGCATATTTTTGTGGCTTTGTCATATTTAGTCTTGGGCCTTTTACAGTCAAAAATTAAGTCTAATAATTTTATTTAAAATAAGAAGGTGCATGCTTCATTTTTTGAATGTGTTAAATAATTTACCCATGGTGCAGTATGGTCTCAGACCTGTGAAGGACCAGCGCAAGAAATAAAATTATTAATAAAAATGTACATAGAATGGCAGGCGTTAGTGCGAATGTTACAGTAAATATGACGAAGGAGTCTAGTGGATGAATGATGAAAGACTGGCAAGAAAGACATATATGAGTATAGCAAAGGTGAGCGATAAAATGGCTCTCTCTTTCACCCACCTTTACAATATATGTAGGAGGGGACGTCAGTTGATCTTCGAGAGAACAGTATCACTTAACACGCAATGCAGGGAACGGAGTGTTAGTTCTTAACATTAGGTTCCCTCTGCCTACCCTGCTGTGTGGGGGATACAGCGTGAGGCTAATAAAAATAAGTATCTATGATACTGAAGAAAGGTGACATAAAATCCTTGAGAGCTCCCTGGAAATTTGGTACGACGAGCTTGCTTATGAGTGAACGAAGAGAAAGAAGTATGCAAGGATCGTAGTGTTTCGCCCTCAGTTCTCTATGACTAAGCTTAGTCAGCACTTAGTTAGCAAAGCCAAAAGCTTGATACAAATAAAAATGTTATTGGATAATACGTATGTATGGAAAGATATGAAAATCAGAACAAAAAAAAGAAAATTCATACGACTACTACCATTTAAATTGAACAATTGAGTGAATATATGTTATAATATTTGCTTGGATAACGCATATTTCAATAAAACAATAAGTAAACAACAAAAGCCATACAAAATTTTCAAATATAATTTAAAATAAATAAATATTCACCTAAATATTCATTGATTTATATCTGATATCTTACTGAGACTGTAGTCAAGTCTAATAAATAAAATATATATATACATATACATATATATATATATATTATATATATATATATATATATATATATATATATATATATATATATATATATATATATATATATATATATATATATCTCTATATATCTCTATATATCTCTCTATCTCTATCTCTATATATCTCTATCATCTCTATATATATATATATATCTATATATATATATATATATATATATATATATGTATATGTATATATATATTTTATTTATTAGACTTGACTACAGTCTCAGTAAGATATCAGATATAAATCAATGAATATTTAGGTGAATATTTATTTATATTAAATTATATATATATATATATATATATATATATATATACCATCACGGTTATATATACCATATAACACCATCACGGTTAAGGTACATATGATTGTTTGGGATCCCAGCTTCATTTTTTTTTGTTTCTTCAATTGAAAAATGTCTTTTACTTCTACTATGAATAATGGTGAAAGAAGAGAATAGTACGCTAACTTAAATGACACCTAATATTTTATTTGTATGCAGATATTTTTGTTATAATTTAGTATATTTGTTTTATTTCTTTAATAGAATGTATCCAAAAAGACTACTAAGTGCGTGTATAACACATTAAAAATGTTAAAGTATTTAATAAATAGCATTCTCGCTTGCTAAATTTTATTTTTATTCCGTAGAACAATCTTTGGGTAGCAGAAATTTGTGAAAATCTCTCTACAGAGGTATTAACAACATAAATAAGTTGTAATAAGTGTATAAGAATTTCGGCGCAGCTGTTAGTAGAACACATGGCTTAGCGGTTAGATCACTTGGTTGGTTACCAAGAGGCGCGTGTTTGAATCCCACTGCGTTCGAATCCCGTTATATATTTTCTAAATGTGTTTTCCATTTCCTAAATGTATAATACTTTAAAAATGTTAATAGTATGTTACCATTTCCTAATTTTAAGATTTTAAGCTCTAATCGATATTTCATTTTAAGATGCTAAAAACCAACATCCATACTTATATTATAAATGCGAAAGTCTGTGTGTTTGTCTGTCACGCTTTCACGGCTAATCTACCGGTCCAATTTGGATGAAATTTAGAATGAAAATAGTAAATAACCCTGGGTCTAACATAGGCTACTTATTTTTTCAAAAATCAACCTCTAAAGGGTTGAAATAGGGGATGAAAGTTTATATGAAAAGTCTAAGCTGCTTAACCGATTGTAATGAATTTTGGAATAGTTTGTAATAGTTGATAATTCAAGGTTAAACATAGGCTACTTTATTTTTCAAAAATCCTCCCCCAAGGGTTGTAATATAACGAAACAATTAGGCAGCCAACACGGCGAAGCCGCGAGCGGGCCGCTAGTTGTATAATATATTTAATATTTTTTTGCTTATTCGCCTTCCACGCCTTTCAGTTTCTTCAATTTTCCGAGAACACAAGCTATTTAAAGTCAAGTCGCAAATACTTGAATAGTATAAACCTCAAATTATTTAAATGTTTAAGTAAGTCTAAACACAGCAGTGGGTTTAATGAATACACTTAAGAGCACTACTACTGCAATAACGACTAACTTCATTTAAATTGCATTTATATTAGTGCATTAGGGGATCATTTAAATTAGAATAATGTTTTATTTATATTTAAATTTTAAATAAAAAAATAATGTAGGCGAATTTGAACGTGTGACTTGAGAATTATCTTTAAGTGTTCTAGAAAATCAAGTTGTAAGGTACTGATTTGCTATATTTGTGCTGACTTTCTGCAAGACCTAATAGAGTTATTCTATATAAGAATAAAAATATGTACCTACATAATAAATCCAATATTTCAATATTCCTCTGATTTGGAGTCTATACCCACAATAATCGATTCAAAAGTTGAAGAACAGAGTTTTTTTGACATTAAATTATTTTTCCCTATGCCTTCTATACGAGGGAAAACGTGAAGCTGCAAAAAATAAAAACAAGCGCGACTTCTTACTTAACTAGAACATTATTTTAACTTATATTTACAGTACATAAGTAAGTAATTAAATTGCCAAAAAAAAAAATTAAAAAAATGCCGCTTAACGCTTTTTCCAGCATATCGGTGTAGACAGAGAAAATCTTGACACTAAGACACTCCACGTCCTCCACTTTCCGTCTGAAATCAAGACTATTTCCTTATTGAGTGACCGAACTCAATGTCGCGCTGTCGTCTTAGGTATCAAAGCGAAAAAATGAAAATTCTAATATAATCATTCCCCCCAGTGGGAATCGAACTCACAAACGTCGCTTTTGCCTTTATACAGAAAGCTAATATAATAGAGGACGAGAGTTGTGGCGCACAGTGTGATTGTAAACGCGACTGGTTGTGAGTTTGATTCTCAAATGTGGATAATTTATTTTAGCTTCACGCTGTATCCCGCAAACAGGGTAGGCAGACGGAACCTAGTGTTAAGACACTCCGTTCCCCACTTACTGCTGAATCCTGAGGCATTGCGTGTTAATTGGTGGAACTTAACGCCGCGCTTTGATTGAAGAATTGATATACATCTCATTGTCTGTGTGCGAGATACAGCGTTAACTTAAAAAATTATAGCTAATCATATTCAAAATAATACTAATTATAAATACAATATACATATAACTAAATATAATTACAATTGAAATCTCCCCAGTCTCCGGCCGCAGGACGTGGTGTGTTTGAGCGAAGGCTACAAAGACCTGTTCTGACGTACTCATATTAATCACAGTAACAAGCAGTCCGCCCGCAGTCCGCCCGCAGTCCGCCCGCCCTCGCACGTCACTACTATATGCAAAGTTGTGTGACTTCACTAGTCTTGCTTAGTTTATTACTTTTGCGTTTGTGTTATTTCCGGTTATAATGCTGTTTCTAGTTCTGCTATTGTAATCATTTTATTATAATTTTATAAAATGTTGTAATATAAATATATTAAAATAATTTTAATGGGAAAACATTGAACACTTTTTGAAACCATGATAGTGCGGTGGAACTGCGTCTGGCAGTAAATGCGATGGTTGTGGGTACAATTGCAACTCGTGGGACAAATGTGGGAAAATAGCTTTACATTTTTTTTAGCTTCACGCTGTATCTCTCACACACAACAGGGAGCAGAGGGAACGTAGTAAGTTAAGACACTCCGTTCCCCACTTTCCGCCAAATTCGGAGGAATTGCATGTTAAGACACCAGAGCAAAGAAAATGGAAACATTTTTTTTTCCACTCCTCAAGTGGGAATCGTACCCACAACCAGTCGTTTAGAGTCACACGCTTGTGCCACTGTGCCACGACTGGCCACTCAATAAATGAAATTCACAACTCAATATCATTTTTTATTTTGATTTAAAAAAAATGTTTAACCTTCAAAATACCACCAAACATTACATTCTACATCTGTTTAAAACAATTGCCTCAGATCGAGTTCGAAATAATTACAAAAGGGAAAACGGAAGTATCAAAGAAAGCGGAGAACGTGTTTTTTGAACAAACCGGAAACTTAAGCGGCGAACTTTGAATTCATTTCGTTTCGTATTTATTTACATAAAAAGTCAAAGTTTGTAAAACAACAATTTGCTTTGCGAGTTGTTTAATTGTTGACTTATTGCTGGCAGTTGTGTATTGGGGAAGCAAATGTTGAATCCTCCAGGCTATTCCAACGGTATCATTGTCAATATATAATTATATATATTTTTTTAGCTTCACGCTATATCCCACACACAGCAGGGTAGGCAGAGGGAACCTAGTGTTAAGATACTCCATTCCCCACTTTCCGCCGAATTCGGAGGTTTGCGTGTTAAGTGGCGGAACTTAACGCCGCGCTTTACCCCGACACCAGAGCGAAGAGAATGGAAATATTAAATATTTCCACTCCTCGAATGGGAATCGAACCCACAACCAGTCGTTTACAGTCACACTGTGCCAGCTTGTGCCACTATATATATTATATATATATATATATATATATATATATATATATATATATATATATATATAGTGCCGTATATATATATATATATATATATATATATATATATATATATTATTTATATAATATATTTGACTATTATATTTCCGAAGGTCAACCATTACTAGTCCTAGAATTAAGAGGCGGCTTACAATTCTAGAAACCACTTAAGATATATTAATGTAAATACATATTTTTTTATACACGTAATAAATGTTGGCAACAGTCGCCTTGTGTATTTAATATAACAATAGCTTAGATAATTTCAGTTTATATTTACAATATTTAGGCTTTGTGAAAACATTGAGCGATTAACCTTCATATATTTTGTTTATAAAAAGAAAGTCTATCATAGACACGTGTCAAAGTAATTTGTAAAACAGTTATTAATAATAAAAATATATTGATTAGAAATAAAATATATAGATTTTATATATTTTAATTTTAAATTTATTCTTTGCTTTTTCTGGTGGAAACCAATCACGGGGTTAAGCTGCGCCACTCACTTAATATTTCTAAAAAACGCTGTTAAGTGAGCAGTGTTTTAACACTGCATAGATATGATTTGATATTTTTTTTTTGTAAAAAGGAAAAACACACAGTTATGTGGCATGTGGAAGGAAAATTAGACAAAGCTGTACAGATTTGATATATCTATATCTATACTTATATATTATAAATGATATATCTATACTTATAAATACGAATGTCTCTTAGTCTGTCACGCTTTCACGGCTAATCTACGGGTCCTATTTGGACGAAATTTAGAATGAAAGTAGTAAAAATTACTGAGTTAAACATAGGCTACTTATTTTTTTAGAAATCAACCTCTGAAAGTTTCAAACAGGGGATGAAAGTTTATATGAAAGTTTAAATGAATTTAAGCCGCCTGACCGCCTGTAATGAATTTAGGCATAAATATAGATAATAATCCAAAGTTAAACATAGGTTACTTTGATTTTTAAAACACGCAATATCTGAAATTCAAACGGAAATTAGAGAACGAAGTGGCTTGACACTTTTCTTTGAGTACTTTGCCATGCAGAGCGAAGATAATGGAAATATTAAATATTTCCACCCCTCGAGTGGGAATCGAACCCACAACTAGTCGCTTTACTGTTACACTTTGTGCCCCATATTTCGTATTTTCCATATAAACTATGTGAGATTTGAATTCGCTCTTATAATAAAGATCTTAACAAATAAGTCGCATTGAGCATAACTATATATATATAGATATATATATATATATATATATATATATAATATATATATAGTATATATATCTATTATAATATATATGATAGAGATAGTAGATAGTATAGTATATATATATCTAGATATATATATATAGGATATATATATATATATATATATATCATTATTCTATATATATATATATAATATAGAGATATAATATATAATCTATTATATACTATATATATCTATATATTACTAAAAAAGATACATAGATAAATATTTTCACTCAAAAATTATTTCACGAAAGTAAAATTGTGAAGCGAAATTGTGAACTTTAAAATAAATAACTAGAAATACCCGCGGGGCTTGTTCCGCTATAACTTATTTCTTTCTCCGTCAAAGTGTAGAACTGCAGACATTTTTCTTTAGTAATTACTTTCTCGGGGGACTGTGTATTATTTTACCTTTATCCTTGTATGTCTATCTCTAGACTATGGATATACATATATTTTTAAGTAAAATTAATTTGGAGCCAGTCGTGGCGCAGTGGCACAAAGTGTGACTGTAAAGCGACTGGTTGTGGGTTCGATGCCCACTCGAGGTGTTATAATATTTGGTATTTCCATTTTTTTTGCTCTGGTGCCAAGGGAAAGCGCGACGTTAAGTACCGCCACTTAACAAACAATGCCTTCGATTTCAGCGGAAAATGGGGAACGGAGTGTCTAGGTTCCGCCTACCTACCCTGCTGTGTGCGACATACAGCGTGGACATAAAAAAATATTTGAATAAAATTCTGATATCATGTCGGTTATATCGCGTTGTTGAAATATGTTTTGTCGTGTGGTACCAACTAATGGGTTGGTAGTGGCTTCGATTAGATTTATGTTTTTTAACTTCACGCACACAGCAGGGCAGGCAGAGGTAACCTAGTGTTAAGACACTCCGTTTCCAACTTTCTATAGTTATAAATAGAAAATGGTAGTACAAGGAGAGAATAACATGGCAATCTTATCGTCGGTCGTTCGGTCGTCTTGTAAATACAAAAATTTGAGCAACCTCTTTGTATGTGCCCTCCAGGAGGTCTCCATACGCATACATAAAATTTTAATACTAATTTATTATAGTGTTAAAACCAAGTTGAGTTCCATCAAAACGCAAATTTTTCAATGCGAGCGGAAAGTGGAGAACGTAGTGTCTTAACACTAGTTTCTCCTGGAAAAAGGAAAAAAACTTCAAGTTTATTATTATTTTCTCCGTCTACCTAACTTTACACAATATTTAGAATACGGCTATTATTCAATAAACTACACGTTAGGTAGTTTAGCACTGCATGCCTTGTTAACAGCTAAACGGTCTAGAATACACTTGGGCCATTTATTTAGCGCTACGTCGGTCGACTTTGGCTATTTCCGGTAGTAAAAGCATTTTCTTTATGTATTTCCTGTAGGTTTTATAACCTATAAATTTAAAGATGTACTTGTTATTTTTTTACAAATATTAGAGTAATTTATCATGACTTTAGTATATTATTCATTGTTTTAGTAAGGTAGTAAGTATTATAGCATAAATTATTATTTCAAATTCACGCTGTATCCCGAACACGGCTGGGTAGACAGAGGGAACCTAGTGTTAAGACACTCCGTTTTCCATTTTCCCAGAAAATCTGGAAGCATTGCGTGTTAAGTGGTGGAACTTAACGCTGCGCTTTGCCTCGACAGCAGAGTGAGGAAAATAGAAATATTAAATATTTCCTCTTGTCGAATGGGAATCGGGCCCACAACCGCCTTGCGCTACGACTGGCCTCATCTATAGCATAGATGCTGTAGTATTTATTAACTTGTGTAGGTCTTAAGTGAAACAGAGAATACACTATGTGTGATACAAACTAACTTTAATCCAAATTATTATTCTGAATATTCAATGACAATCGTATTCTATTTGAACAGAATATGAAGATGCACTAGTATTGTTTTCCTTTGATAAACCATTCCTACAAGAGTAAGTTTATTTTGCAGTTTCGCACTTATGTTCATATGGCAGGGTAATCAGAAAGGACAGGAGTGTCAAAACATTCCGTCCTTTTTGCCCGTAATCGTGATATTGCGTGTAAAATCAAATAGTGGAACTCTTCACCACGCTTTGTTTCTTACCAGGACAATAAAAAAATAAATAAATAAAAAAAATAATAATAACATTAAAAAAATATATATTTATTGTCAAGCAACATAGGCTTAGTACAAGAAAATTACTTAAGAACTATGTTGGTAAAACAAAAACAAAATAAGAATATTTTAAATATAATCATTTACAAACGGGAATCGAATCCGTAACGTTTACAGTCACACTTTATGTCACTGCCCCACAACGGCTTCATGGACGGACCGGAGTAATTAATATCTAATAACGACTTTAAGTCGAAAAGTTTAAATATTTTTTAAAATTTAAGTGGCTTGCAAGTTATTAAAACTTGTTAATATTTTTTTCTTTTTTTTTAGCTTCACGCTATACCCCGCACTCAGCAGGCTCCTTTCCCCACTTTCCGCCAAATTGCGTGTTAAGTGGCGGAACCCAACACCGCACTCTCCCTCGACACCAGAGCGAAAAAAATGAAAATATTAAATATTTCCACTCCTCGAGTGGAAATATTTAATATACTGTCTAATAAATAAAATTGAAGTGTCTGTTTTGTAATAATAAAATAACATAATTTTACTAAATAACTATGTATATACACGGTAAATATAACAAAAGTTTTTTTTTTTTTTTTGTCAGTCGGTCTATCTGTCCATCTGTTTGTTTATTCCGGCTAATATCTGGAGTGACTGGACCTATTTTGACGGGGCTTTCACTGACAAACAGTTGATATAATAAGAAGTCACATAGGCTACTTTTTTAAAATTATATATTTTTCACAGATACCATGTATATAATAACAATATCTGACAAAGAGCAATTTTATAAGGCTTATCTATTAGATTCAGACAGCTAGAATTGTGTGAAACGTTATTTTATGTACGTACACACTTAGTCGTATATTCGAACTGTAACCAGAGCTACTTGTTAGTTACAGTGTTACACGCTGACCCTGTCCGTCCCGCGGGGCTCAGGATGTTCAAATTACTCGAATTGCCCCAAGGTCTCTCACTTATATGTTGCTTAAAGTAGTTTATTATATTGAAATATAGTAAATGATTATATGATAATCGATTTCAATAACTCCTTCTATTTTTTTATAGTAACCATTATTTTAAAAATATATAAAAATATATAAAAGGGGCCAGTCGCGGCGCAGAGGCACAGTGTGATTGTAAAGCGACTGGTTGTGGGTCTGATTCCCAGTCGATTAGTGGAAATATTTAATATTTCCATTTTCTTCGCTCTGATGTCGTGGCAAAGCGCGGTGTTAATTTCAACCACGTAACAGGAGATGCTTCCCAATTCGGCGGTGCGTGGAGAACGGACTGTTTTAACACTAGGTTCCCTCTGGCTACCCTGCTGTGTGCAAGATACAGCGTGAAGATAAAAAAAAAGAAAAAAAATATAAAAAGAAAGATACTTTTATTTACTTTAAAAAATTAACAAGCATTAAAACGTAACGGGATTCGAATAAGTCTCTTAGAAACCGTAGTTAGATCAATAACTAAGCCATACGTTCTATCCAGCTATATCTTATTTTTTATTTTTGTCACAATTTATTATTGGAGTTAGTATCTTTGTAGACAGGTTTTTACTAATTTCTGATACTTTCAAATATTACTGAAAATGATGTCTAAGGCCAATTATTTCTATCCGAAGCTACTTGTTAAATATGTTTAACATTTAAAAAAAAATAATTAAAAAAAATGAATTAGACGATTTACAAATACACACGTATATAAAAAAAGTAGTATAACATTTTTAGAGCAGATAAACTAAAAAGCTTCGTTTAAATTGAACTGAAGCTTTGCTAAAGTTTTGATTGATCGAGCTTCATGTAGAACAAAGGAAATCCGGTTGTGAGTTACTTACTCATAAGCGACTTTATCTTTGCGGGAATATTTTTTGATCTTCAAATCTTTTTATATTCAATTTTAAAAAAATACTTTCAAAGAAACCTAAAGTGCTGTATTAAATATAGGTAGTTATAATTAATTAAGTTAGGTTACATTTAATATTCAAAGAGTTGTGTTAATATGAAGAAAGACAATTAAAATGTAGAAAAACTGGATTTTTTGGAGTTACAGGAAGGCGTATGACTAAACATGCTTGGTTGTGGGTTCGATTCCCGCTCAGGGTAATAAGCGTATTTGCAATATATTCATTTCTGCTCTAGAAATCGTAAAGCGTTGAGGTTCGCCACTTAACACACAATGTCCTAATTTTCGGTGGAAAACGGAGTGTCTCGACACTAGGTTCTCTGTTTTATCACTATTCTTTAAAACGATCGAAATTTTAAGTAAATCAAAGAAAATAACAAGAAAAGCCAAGCATTAAAGGCACTATCGCTAAGCACGGTTAGCATCGCACCTCATTACGAAGTCACCAAGTCCGAGGTTATCTCCTTCACGAACAATTTAATAATGAAATAAAGCGTTGAATTATATTTGAGTTTTAAGTTGGTTTCGACTCCGTTACGCTGGATGACGTATCTCGCTTTGTTTTGTGTGGCTGGTGACGGCTATTAGGGAGCTTCGCGTTTTAATGTTTCCTCACTGAATAATTACAGTGTTTTGCGTGATAGCACCGGAATGTGATTAGCATTGGTGTTCCTTGGTGGGTAAGAGATGATGGATTTTGTGGGTTTTATAGTTAGATTTTTGTGTAAATAAGGATTTTTTTTATATTTAGGGAAATTATTGTATTTAAATTGCTGTCATCTTCTCTATCTATCTTCATTCAAAAACGTGTCACGACATTGAATTCAGCAGAACTCAACTTCGAAAATCTGTCTACGGAGATAGTAATAACAAACATATGTTGTAAAAAGCGTATATGAATTTCACTTTGACAGGATGTAGAACGTATGTTACAGCGATCTGAGTCGTTGGACGATTTCCAGGTTCAAATTTTTATACGTTTTATAAAAATGTAATTCACGGGTTGTAATTCTGAAACGTTAAGATCGTTTTTTAAATAATATTTTATATTATTTTACTTACCCAATTCGTCATGTATACCTGCAAATATAATAAAAGTTATATAATACACATCAAAAATTTCAAGTTACAGTAATGAATACGAAGTTTGTGGTCCATTTTGTAAATGAGCTAATTGTTGGTAAAAGGAAATACAATTGTTTCGGCGACTGGTAGAGTTTGGTTCGCAATTTTGCGGCCATTTGCATTGCAATCGATTGTGATTGCTCTGCGCCGTGCCCTGCCTTATTGGGAATACGCAGGGACGGAAGATATACACCAACTATGATATGCAAGAATACTATGTTGTGTTACTATTGTGTAACAAACAGAAAATATAATATACTTTTAAAAATAATAATTTAATATTGAAAAGTTAAATTTAACTCCAGTCTACTTTTATAGGACCTTTTTTTAGTTTTACGCTTTTTCCCGTACAGCAGGATAGTATGTTAGCCTAATGCCAGTATACTCTGATCTCCACTTTCTGATCATATTGCGTGTTGACTGCGAAGATAAATTCTGCGTTTCTTTTTACGTCCTAGAGCAGAGATAGGACAATAATTTAAATATAATCATTCTCCCGAATGGAAATTACACATACAAGCGACCGTTGATAGCCAGACGCTGTCACTGTTTGTTTATATTAATTTAAATGAAATTAAATTAAATAGCTTCACGCTATATCCCGGACATAGCAGGGTAGGCAGAGGGAACCTAGTGTTAAGACACTCCGTTCCCCACTTTCCGCCGAATTCGGATGCATTGCGTGTTAAGTGGCGGAACTTAACGCCGCGCTTTGCCTCGACACCAGAGCGAAGAAAATATATTATTTAAACTTTACATATTTCCCGTATTTTGCAGTATAAGTAGAGATTCGACATATGTATTGATTTTTTTTTGCTAATTAGTTACGGTCTTTGTCTTTGTAAGTGGTTTGAATTAAGCATAGTACTTTGTTTAACTTAAAAAATATCTATTTTTTATTATGTGTAAAAGATTCTATTTTTCTCTAAATTACTAGTATTTAATAAATACGATTGAAAGATAAAAAGGGGCCAGTCGTGGCGCAGTGGCACAAGCGTGTGGCTGTAAACGACTGGTTGTGGGTTCGATTCCCACTCGAGGAGTGGAAATATTTAATATTTCCATTTCCTTCGCTATGGTATCAGAGGCAAAGCGCGGCGTTAAGTTCCGCCACTTAACACGTAATGCCTTTGAATTCGGCGGCAAGTGGTGAATGGAGTGTCTTAAGGTTCCCTGTGTCTGCTGTGTGCGGGATACAGCGTGAAGCTAAAAAAAAGATCAAAATGAAGTAAAATTGTTGTATATATTTGATATAAAGTACTATTTAAAATTAGTCGAAACGATTTAAAGTTTTTCGAACGTCTCTAATTTTGAAATAACTTTAAAATATGTAAAGTTCGTTGAAACATTTCAGTCAAGTAATGGCAAATTAAATGAAAGTTTACACATCAATAGAATATAACTGCGTTGTGACTGAATGTGATCATTATAATATTATATTAGGCTTAAGCGTATCAGTATTTATAATATTTAATTTGTGTAGTCCAAGAGACAGCTGTCGTTTTTTTATATTAAAAACTACTACTAATTAATTATGAATTTTTAATTTAGTATTTTTAAATCATTACCTATATTTTGGTAAATAGATTTGCAGAAAAAATATTTAAGAATTTTACAGAGCTTTATTTCAATGAAACTTACTTAATTTTAGTTATTGTAAAAAGCACAATCTATTAACATAGGTAATTAACCACTCAATAGAGCAAAGCCAAGAGGCCAGTTGTGAGATACATATAACCCTAATCTGGTAAAATTGAAATGGTTGAAAAGCTGTTCATGTACGGAATGCTAATTATACATTATGTGTATATGCTATATACAGGCTCTGCCTAGTTTGGGAGTCCTGAAATTTTATTACCTTCTTTGGTTTCATATATGTCTCGAGTAAACAGAGAGATTTAGTAAATTTACCATAGATTTTTTAAATGTAAAAAAACATCACCACCACCACAAATCACGAGAAACTCATTCAAACTTGCCAAATCCGCTTTATTATAAATAAAATATATTCTTAGAAATTAAATCAAATTAATCAATAACTTTAACATTCAGTACAAAAACGAAAATTTAAATTATTATTTACTTATAACAGCCAAAGTGAAATATCCAAATGAACGCATAATAAATAACTTTAGAACAAAGTGAAGTAATGTAAACTCGTATAATGTGAAACTGTATCGGAGGAGCGTTGTAGGAGCGCTTTGGTTCACGACTTGGTGTAACATCTACATGACAATAGGATATGATTGCGCGCCGCCTAAAACGGTGCGTTCGGAATGGCGACGCTTGTGGAGGTTATGCTCGTTGTATGGTGACTCTCTTTTTAATTTTACACAGTAAATGTAAGCTGTTTATGAATATATGCATGTATTTTTGATTGTTAATGTTTGTTTTTAAATTTTTGAAAGAGTTTTCATGTATTTAAATTATGAAAAACCTTTTGCAAAAATAATTTGAAACTAACAAAGATAAGTTGTGTAGGGACACACGCACATACGTACTATGTAAGTGCACGTACATAGCTGCGTAAGCGTAAAGTGCTACCTATTCAATTCCCACCTTTTAAATTTTTATACTTAGTCCAGTGTAATACCATGTACTAATAACACGTATGTATTGTATGTAAGATAATTGTGGCCTTAAAAAATATAGTGTTTTTTGCATGTGGAGACTGACTTTCATTTAATCAATAATATATAGTTACTGGACACAAATAAGTCCAGCTTCCTAAAGTTGTAATAAGCCTATAAGTATTTTGAGGCATCCAGCATATATAGAACACGTGGTTTATACAGAGGTTGCTTGGATTGTTCCCGAGAGAGTTGCAGGTTTGAATCCCGTTGCGTACCATTTTTTATACGTTCTCTAAGTTTTTTTTGTGAATGTTTGAGGAGGTTTACAATAAAACTATAAACAATCATATGCAGATTTAAACATGAAAAAACATTTACACTTCGCCTATCGTATATTTTCCATACTGGAATGAAAAGAGCGTACTAGTAAGTTATGACAACTTTTCGCCAATAACTTTTTAACTTCAAATATTTAAGGTACATAAGCACAGGTAGTATAAGCATACTAAAGGAAACTCCAATGCATGTGAAAATTTGCCACTTACATGATTTCGTATTGAACATAATAATAAAGTATTAATAAGTATCGAAATAATTAGAATTAATTTATATTTTTCCTGTCCTGTCTGCGCGAAGTACGGCGTTAAATTCCGTCATTCGATACGTCAAATTCGGATGAAACGTGAAAAATGGAATATTTTGACACTAGGTTCTCTTAGCCTACTACGCAATATGGGAAGAGGCCTGAAGCTATTATATGAATGGATATTACATAGCTATTATATATATATGTATACATATGTGAAAAAAAGTCTTTCCCATATTTTATAAACCGAAATCCGGTTTCTGTAACCGAAAAATCAAGTTAAATCGGGCGACGCGCCAAGATATGATTATAGAGCACGTGGTGCGGAATTCTGATGCGATTTTATTTTTTACGAAACAAGTGACTGTAGCCAGCAACACTGTTGACTGGTGGTGATGAATTTCTTGCAAAAAAACACTTATCCTTTATAATGTGAAAATACAGCGTCTGGTTGTATACGAGATGGTCGTGGGTTTCATTAACATTCAGAGACATGACTATATGTTTTTTTTTAAACATTTTTAAAGTGTTATTCCACACTTAGGAAAATTGAAAAAGACATTTAAAGAAAACGTATAAAAATTTATGAACGCAGCAGAATTAGAACGCCTCCCGAATACCATTCAGGCGCTTTCACCACTGAGTCATTGCTCAGTGGAGGCGCGGGTTCGAATCCCGCTGCGTTCATAAATTTTTATACGTTTTCTTTAAATGTCTTTTTATATGTTTTTTTTTTATTTATTTCTTCGCTGTGGCAAGAAGACAAATGGCGAAGTTATACTCCGCCACTCAATAGCCAGTGCCTCGATTTCGGAAAGTGGAGAATAGAGTGTCTAAGCCTTAGATTATCTCTGACTACTAAGCTTTGAGTAAAAAAATGTGAAGCTGTAAAAAAACTTTATTAGAATTAAAAAAAGGCTTATAAGATTCATAGCTGTGTAGAGGCATGAAGTTTTGTTCAGTAACGTATCAGGCTAGTCTTTGAACAAAGCAAAAATTGAGTATCGAAGTGACTTAACATTAGATAGAGGCGTATAAAGGAAAGGAATTCATAATATAAGGACTCTATCAGAAACGTACATAGTTATATAGATATAGCAGTAAAAAAATACAATGAAATAGTAGTCTAATGAAGTCATTGTTAAAAAAAAGTAGGTATAGTTCCGTCCAGTACTACATGTCCGTAGTGTAAAAAATAATAAAAAAAAAATTAAATGAATATTTTGAAAAACGCGAAGTAGATACCAATCACTAATTTTATTTAGAAGAATTAATGCAAACAAACCAAACCAGGATGAATAGCTAGTACTGTCTAAACGCTGTATACGTTTCGTCCTGCTTTTATTACACCTGTTCAAGACACGGCCCTCGGGTGCTCTAACCTACAAACCTCCTGTAAATTTCACATAAAAGTTGTTTTTCCTATTCCAAATAAAGCAAATAAATTCATTTTGATTTACGCGCTCTGTGCGCATGAAACATGTCTTCAGATTTGGCTCGCGTTGTGTGTTTTAAAAACTAAATGTTTTACTGTATGCTAATGTACATATATGCTTTTTTAAAGATTTACGCCTTGATATACGTATGTATTGAATTTTTGGATGATGCTAGAGATTGCTAGCGACTTTGTTCTTTGTAAAAATAAATGCATAAAGTACTGTGAAGATTATATTTCGTAAATCCGACCCTGTCGCAAAATTTATTTTTAGTGGACATCAATGTAACTCCTTTACTATCTTTTTCCATTTTTATAAGTCATTTTACTTAAATATTTTGTTCGTCGTTTAAATATTTTGTGATAACTGATTTTTCTTTTCAATATTTCGTGATAAGAGGAAGGTCAGTCGCTTTTATATAATGTAAATATTTTTTATTTAATTTTGCACATAGTATTACTTGTTTCATTTCTATATTTTGAGTTATTTACTTATTAATTTCTATGTATTTTACAAGCGTTGTAAGTATGTATGCCAGGCGGAGTGTCGGATTTCAACGCCGCGTACCCAATGTCTTAGTTCCCAGAGCGAAAAATGAAAATAATATGAATTTAATCATTTCCCAAACAGGAATTGAACCTACAACCAAACGCGTTTACAATCAGGCACTAGCCCACTGCGCCACGATGATCTCTTTTTAAAAAAAACAGCAAGTTAATTTTCAAAGAACCGCCATAGGAAATAATTAATTATACTTTTTACCTTATATTTAATCACTATTTGTCCAACAAAAAATCGTTTCACCCCATACTTTCTACATACATTAAAATCGAAACCTATAATATTTTCATAGCGTTCCCTCACTCAAGTGCTTGTCCGACTACAGTTAACAACTTGGCACTAAACATTAGCATTGCAGATGTGGCAGAAGTTTATCCGAACAGCACTGTTTGATTGTCCTCACGTGTACACAGTTTATATCGGCGCTAGCTATTGAGATGTTCTGAGATGAATATTGACTGTCTACATGTGACTTTGTAGCTGACGTTGTGGTTTAATAAAGGTTAGTTTAAACGGATATGATGTGTGCGATTCCAAATTTTAATGAAATATGTTATAGTTATATCAATTAGTTAATCATTGTAAAAAATATTTTAATAAGTAAAGCTTATTACTCTGTAGAAGAGTATTTAAAGGACAAAAATGCGTGGAAATAACCTGAATAAGTCCAATGCCGGTTAGCTACCATTGTATCAGTTAATAATTGTAATTTATATATTTGAAAAGAGCAACTGTTAAGTTTCTGGCCGGCTCTTCTCAGTAGAACTGCCTTCCGAGTCGGTGGTAGCTTTATGTACAATTGACGAAAGGTGCTTACAAAAGTCTATTTGAATAAAGATATTTTGAATTTGAATTTGAATTTTAAGTCCGCGTAACTTAACGCCGTGTAATGTACTTTACTAGTACTAAGAAACCAAAATAATTTAAATATATTTGAAAAAGTGGGGATCTACCCCACAACCATCTCATTTCATTTGCAAACAGCCTCAATTAGACATGATAAATTCATTCATGCAATGTCTCTCTCTTGAATGCAGGCAATTTTATTTTGTTTAAATGTATAGGTTTTTAAAGACTTAAAAAAGAGTTTTAATAGTAACATTCTTCATCTCATAATTATAACACAAAAGTAAACACCAATTTAATACTAATATCTACAGAAATATAAAATAAACAGGCATCGAGGCAAAGCGCGGCGTTAAGATCCGCCACTCTTAACACGCAACGCCTCTAAAATTTAACAGAGAACGGCGTGTGAACACTAGGTTCCCTCTACACTGCTGTGTGCGGGATATGAACGAGATATACTAAATAAACAATAATTATACTTTAAGCTTATTTAAATATTAAAATAAATAAAATGTCTATATTTAACACAACTATTTACTTCACAATTATAAAACTGTGGTCGTTTAAAATAATTGAAAAAGTGAAGCTTTAGTCGGTCTTTAATAAAGCTTAATTACATAAGCGAGCTTTTTATGAGTCCAGTAAGCACTGAATAGTTTGTCTAAGCTGTGTTTACTAGTATCGTTTCATCCTTTATAGAGGGTGGTAAAAATAAAAAAGCTTTTATAGAAGCTTAACTGTTCAGTATATTTTTATAATTTGTAAGTATGTTGTGGGTTCGATTTCCAGTTGAGTGGTGATCAGAAATTTATTATTTTGGTGTTCTTATTTAGATGAATAAATATATCATAGCATTGAGTTTCGCCAACTAATATCAACAGCCTTTGATTCGGGCGGAAAGTGAATGTAGGTAAATGGGGTGTCAGTAAGTACTATCTGCCTAATACCCTGCTAAGCATAAAAAAATGTGAATTTAAAAATAAAATAAAAAAAATAATAATCATATTATATTTTTTTATATTTAAAGACAGTTTCACAGCAATTCATTTTCCTAGAGAACCTAAAACCACTTATATATTGCGTGCCGGGACTTAGCTTCTATCAGAGCGGAGAAACGAAATAATTGAATTATAATAAGTTCTTCGAATCTTCCAATGGGATATGAGCCCATAACCAATTGCGTTTACAATTAGACGCTGCTACTGTACCACGATGGTCTCATACTATTATTAGTAGTACGAACTATACTAATATAATATTTAACAACTTATTTATAACCACAATTTCAAATCATTCGCGTTTATTTACATTAAAAAAATAAAATAAATTTACAGGAAGCTAAAAACCGCAAATAAATTTCGCCTTTTCACAAAAGTTTCCGTGGAATATGAATAATTCACGCATTACAGAGTTGAATATCCCTCAATTTACCATTTGATAGTCAAAGCGAGCGGTTAATAAAAATAGCTGAGTAAAAGTTATTTTGCCGGGCCTCAGGGGAGCCGCATATCAGAGTCTAGTATAAAACGCTCGCTCGTTCTACGTGTGAAGATTGCGTCCAAGTTGGGAGCTGATTGATTTTTGGAGGTATTCTCTTTTTTACCTTCACGCTTATTCAACCTTTTTCCCGTTTAGTAGAGGGAACCTAGTGACCGGACACTCTATTCCCCATTTTATGCATGAAATAGGTGAGCAAAAGTTATTTTGCCGGGCCTCAAGGGAGCCGCATATCAGAGTCTAGTATAAAACGCTCGCTCCGTCTACGTGTGAAGATTGCGTCTAAGTTGGGAACTGATTGATTTTTCGTGTTATTCTCTCTTCTTTCTTCCCGCTTCTGTAGCCTTTTTCCCGCTTAGTAGAGAGAACCTAGTGACCGGACACTGTTCTTCATGTTTAGGATATATAATTTTAGCACTAATGTAAAAATTATGTTATTTATGTTTTATTTACAATAAATTAACTGAGCTAATTAGTATTAACTTTCACTTCTAGCCGCTTGTTCTCTATTTTATGCAAAAAAATCAGATATTTTGAGTGGTAAAATGTCGGCCACATTTTGTTTTAAGTACCAGAGTGGAGAAAAGAAAACAAAATATAATCATTTCTAAGTGGACATCGAACAACCAATAATTATGTTCACAGTCAGTCAGTCGGGAATTATTATATTAAAATTATCTTTATTTTTCTATTTTTAACAGATAAAAAAAATGCACGACATTAATTTCCACCAATTAAAACTTATTGAAATAAAGAAATTCCGTTACACGTAGCAAAAATATGAAGCTTAAAACTGTATTTTAAGAAAAAGTGGAAGTAAAACGACTTGAATTTAAATTCATCAGTGTTGTGATAGATATTACAAAATGGCGCCTATAAATGAGAGATAAGAAGGAGAAAGGTTTATTTACTTACCTTAGCAACATGTGTATGAAATGAAATATTATAAAGAACGGAAATTGCAAGAACGTAATGCCTCAAAATAAGAAAAATTAGAAAATCAAACATAAAAAGCTACAAAAAAAATTAAAAGCTTCCCAACAAAATCCCATAACTTAAACCAAACTAGCGAAAGCTCTATGAAATACCAACCAACTCCTCGAGGTGAGAATATGTTGTAGACTGTAAAATTTCCCAGGGTGACAACGGGGGCATTTCCCCGTGTTGCTACCTGCGACTATGCCGGCACCTGTTATATGAAACTCTGGAGATTTTTAAATCGCAAAAGACATTTTTGACTAGTTCTCCACCTTTATTGAAAGTTGAATGCAGTTTTAAAATGTGATCCGAGTGGATTTTAAAGTTATACGATTTTATATTTTATTTTTGTAAGTGTTTTGTATCGAGATTTGGTGCAGTGGTTGTATGGGCTTGGTTTTGAGTTTGATTTTGTGGCGTTTAATTATATATTTATTTTTAATATAATAATGAGAATTAGTCGTTACGCAGGGGCACAAGTGTGGGGCTGGTTGTGGGTTCGATTCCTACTGAAGGAATTGGAATATGTAATATTTCCACTTTCTCCATTCTGGGGTTGCGTCAAAGCGCGGCGTAAGCTTCCACTACTTAATATGCAATACCTCTAGAATTCAGCGGAAAGCGGGGAACGGATTTTGTGAACACTAGATTTCCTCTGCGTACCCGGCACACAGAGGGGGGCTGAAAAAAGAGGACGCTAATCATTTATGTTTTTTGTGTATAATTTATACTGACTGTTTGGAAAAATTGGTAACATTAAAAATATATATAATTTTTGTAATTGAGACAATTTTCTTATTGTTGAATATTTTGTTTACATATAAGTCCTTGGTTATGGTGCAAGTGAGTTGTACTTGTGCTGTAAGTTGTACAGCCGTGAGCTGGATCATCACTCATGGAAATCTCTTAAAAAGCAGCTCCACGCTTTATTCTACAAAGTCACAAAGAACTTAATATCTTCGCATTCCACTTTCCGCCCGAAGGCAAGACATTGCGTGGTGAGTGGCGGAACTCAACGTCGCGCCTTGGTTGGTACCAGAGCGAAGAAATGAAAATTTAAATATTTCCTCAAGTGGAAATCGATCCCACAATTATTGTAATCGCTTTGTTTAAAAAAGTATGTTCCATGGCAAAATGTTTACACATTAAAAATAAAATTAAAAATTCTTCAGATAAAATTAAAATGACATGGAACATAATTAATTGTGAGACTGGAAGGGCGAAGAATCGCAACTTTGGATTTCAATTAAAAGTAGACAATGGTATAACCAGCTCAGATCTAGAGGTTGCTTGCACATTTGAAAAATTCTTCGCTGATATTCCAATCTCCACAACTAAGACACTTATATCTTCCACAACTGTCGCTGAATCGTTACTTAAGGATAGTGTATTAGAATGTAATGTAGATTTTAAATTTAAGTCAGTCAACTCAAGAGACATTGTTAAAACATTTAAATCTGTAGACATCAAGAAAACATCAGATCTGTGGGGTATTTCTGTTAGGCTAGTTAGTCATATTATAGAAGCTATTGCTCCCCACCTCGCTACTTTATTTAATAATTGTTTACAGCATGGTGTGTTTCCTGACCTAATGAAATTCAGTAAAGTCATTTTCAACCTGTACTCAACAATTTTCGACCTGTATCTGTACTACCCTCACTAAGCAAAATTTTTGAAAAACTAATTTTAAATCAATTATTACTGCATTTTGATTTACACAATCTTATGCATGATAAACAGTATGGCTTCACTAAAGGTCGCTCTACCACCGATGCCGGTGTCGGTCTTCTTAAGAGTATTTATGAGGCCTGGGAGGAATCGCAGGATGCTCTGGGCATGTTCTGTGACTTGTCCAAGGCATTTGATTGCGTTCAGCACTCCACATTGGTCAGGAAGCTACACCATTACGGCATAAGAGGACGTGCACTCGATCTTCTGACCTCTTATTTAACTAACAGGATACAGAAGGTGGATGTAAATGGCAAGAAATCTCCTGGGTCGTTAGTCAGTATGGGGGTCCCACAGGGGTCTATTCTTGGTCCTTTCCTTTTTTTAATATACATAAACGACTTACCATATCTAGTTGGAAAGAGCCATGAGATAGTATTGTTTGCAGACGATACTTCATTAATTTTTAAAATGAGAAGACGACAAAACGTATTTGACGATGTAAACAATGCTCTCTCGAAAATAGTACATTGGTTCAGTGCTAATAATTTATTATTGAACAATAAAAAAACGAAATGTGTGATTTTTAGAACACCTAACACAAAAATTGGTTTGAACAATGTACTCTTGAATAGTGAAACGGTAGATCCTGTCGATTCTACGGTATTTCTCGGTATCACCATTGACTCCAAACTACAATGGGGACCTCATCAATATGAGAATATCCATCAATATGGATTGGCGAATAAACTTAGCTCAGCAGCATTCGCGGTTAAGAAAATTAGATTATTAACAGACGTAGACACGGCTCGCCTTGTTTATTTTAGCTACTTTCATAGTATTATGTCATATGGCATCTTACTTTGGGGTAATGCAGCCGCAATTAATTCGATCTTTATTCTGCAAAAGCGAGCTATTCGTGCAATCTATAACTTAGGCCCGAAAGATTCATTAAGAACAAAATTTAAAGAAATTAATATATTGACTGTTGCTTCTCAATACATATTTGCTAATGTTATGTATGTTAAGAAAAATATTAAGGATTTTATAAAAATTAGCGACACACATAATATTAATACTAGAAATAAGCATAAACTGATTACACCTGTGACTCGATTACATCGAGTCAATAATTCATTCATGGGACAGTGTATACGCTTTTACAATAGGATCCCAGAAAACGTCCAAGATTTTTCTATATCAAATTTTAAAAAAGTTGTGAAGAGACGTTTGTGTGTTAAAGGTTATTACCAAATTCAAGATTTTATAAACGATAACACGCCTTGGGAATGCAATGCTCGCTCCAGGCTATTTCAAAAGTATCATTGTCTACAATAAATCTGTATATCACTTTAAAAAAAAAGAAAAAAAGAAGTCCCGCTGAGTTTCTTGCGCCGGTTCTTCTCAGGTCTGAGGCATTAAATTTAGTGAACCGGTGGTAAACTATTTGACGTTCAAAAAATAAAGCTTGTAACTTCTTATTTTGAATAAAATTATTTGACTTTGACTTTGACTTTGACTTTAGAGCCAGACGCTGTCCTGTTGGGCCACGACGGCACTATACAATTATAACAAAAACAAGAAATTCCTAAAAGTGGATATATCTTAAAAAGTATATCGTTTCCGTAAAGCCTGTAAACGCAAAGCGTAAATAATTTTCTGATATATCTTCAAGTTTTTTGTGCATTGCAGGGTAATCAGAAAGCACCTAGTGTCATAATACTCCGTTCTCCACGTTTCGTCCAAAATTTGAGACATTACTTGTTTAAAGGTGGAACTCAACACCGCGCTTTCTCTTAGCTACCAGAACAGAGAAATTGAAATAATTAAAATTTAATTATTTCAAGTGAGAATTAAACCCAAAACCATGGCGTTTGCAGTCAAGTTTGCAGTCAAGTCATTGCATCACTAGGGTCTAAAGAGAATAATGAAAAGCTTGTTATTTATTTGTAAAAGAAGTTGCATTATTGATTTCCTAATAATCATCTTGTACATATTATACTATGTATGTATTAAGAGAAGAATGTTTTCTTAATACACAATAACCTCTTAAAAATTTAGCTTAAAATTTCGATTTGTTTTAATAATTACATGACGTTATTTGTAGATATTAATTAAACTAAGGTCATTTATTGAGACCAGTGGTGGGGCAAGGGCACAAAGTATGACTGTAAGCGATTGGCTGTGGGTTCGATTCTCATTCGAGTAATGAAAGTATTTAACATTTACATTTTCTTCGCTGTGGTTTGGAGGCAAAGCGCGGCGTTAAGTTCCGACGCTTAACGCGCAATACCTCTAGAATTCAGCGAAAAGTGGGAAACAGTGTTTTAACACTAGGTTCCATCTGCATAACCTGCTGTGTGTGGGATGGATGTATGTGGACCTAACTAAACTATAAGAAAAATAATAAAATTATGCGTCAAAACTCGCTTAAAGAACGAACTTAATGTTTTACTTAGTTTATAACAACACAAAAAGTGTTACAACAGAAAACATAAAAAAAACCCACTTAACTTTGAAAACGAAAGGAAAATTTTTAAAAATTCCTAACCATTTTAAACTATTTACTGCTTACCGGTGTCATAAAAAGCTTTGTCCGACATAATTGTGTTTTATGTACTAAGACCTCAGCTAATATGCCGGCTTGGGCTGCTACCATTCCTCCACTTATACTTATTATTTTAAACTGTCTCCCCCCCGGCGTCATCGCTGCGCGTTCAAATTAATTACGTAGGGAAATAAATAGAGCTGAAGTTACTAACTTAAAGTTTTAAGTTCTCTTTAATTATAAACTACGTGAAAGGGTAAAGTTGTGTTTGAAACAATGGATTTTTCCTTTATAATTCTAAAAAAGTATGGTAAAGACGATAAGACAGTAAGTATAATGCTTGAGAGGAGGATACCAAGATAGTGACCCACCAACCACCGGATCTGACTCTTTGATCGACTACTACAGCCTCTCTTTTACATAAACAAATTAAATGAACTGTACGAAATACAAAACGTACTCACTCGCTAAAATGAATTAAAAAAAACACAAACAGAAAAAAGAAAAAAAGCTTAAAAAAAAGAGAAAAAAGGACGGAAAGTAACAATGTTAGTTCTACTGAATATTTAACTTTACATACAAGCTTGATGGTCGTAGATACAATTTAAAAATATTCTTTACTCAATTAGGCTATATTATTGAGGCTGTCGTGGCGAAGTGAGAAAGCTTTCAAGTGTAAAGGGGATAGGTTCGATTCTCGCTCGAAAAGTGGAGGTATTTAATATTTCCACTTTATTTGCCCTGGTGTCGAGGCAAAACGCGGCGTTAAGTTCCGCCACTTAACACGTAATGCCTCCGGAATTCGGCGAAAAACGGCACTGTGTCTGAATTTAGGGGGGAAAGCCGAAAACGGAGAGTTTTAACACCAGGTTCTCTCTGTATACCCCGCTACTACGTGGTAATAAAAAACAAAATTAAAAATTTTGAAAAAACCCACGACGGTATAATTGTAATTGTAAAAGGATAAAATAACTATAAATCCCCCGCCTAAAAGAATATATGTAACGAGATGATGGGGACGGCTTCGTCGGGGGCTGTCATTACTTTAAGTTTGCACAAACCTTCTCATAGGTTTTCTTGATGTTAAAACAGTTTTGGCAAAAAAAATAAATATTAAAATGAATTTACAGTTTTGATAACAGGTATTTTAAAGACTTTAAAACGAAATCTATACTGATAGCTACTATATTTAAAATAGAGGTTGCAACTGGCAGCCCCCGACGAAGTCGTCCCCATCATCTCGTTACATATATTCTTTTAGGCGGGGGATTTATAGTTATTTTATCCTTTTACAATTACAATTAAACCGTCGTGGGTTTTTTCAAAATTTTTAATTTTGTTTTTTATTTTAAACTTTTTAAAGTGAATAGATATACATTATATATTATTACATAATATTGAAATACTTTATATTAATCTTCATGCAAATCCAAAAGAAATTATAAACCCAATGCTTTCTGGTTATCAAATGCTTATTGCAGCGCCTGGCAGATTGTCACCGTAACATTTCCACGAAACTTAAATCTAACCAAATCAGTGAATATCACAAAACCCACTAGTAGTTTTGATTTTGAACAAACTAATTTATACTGGAGCGCCCCCTGGTAGTTCGTGGTAGATATGGCATATAAAAACACGCAGCAATTAAACCAGAACCTATCACAGAAACCGCATCTAAATAGGTTTCACACAAAAAATAAAAGCAAATGCTTACTGCAGCGCCCCCTGGTGAGGTGTCACCATGACACATATACGAGAACACGCGCTAATTAAGCCTGATCCTATCTTTGATAACTGCATCCAAATCGGACTTGTAGTTTTAGCTTTGCATAACTAAATGTTTAAGCAGCGCCCCCTGGTGAGTTCTTGACGTAAAAAAAACCTAAAAACTTACACCAAGTAAAGGTAACTCTAATACTAAAAACTCTGCCTAATCGGACTAGTAGTTGTGGTTTTGCATTAAATATTACAAACAAACGTTTACTGCAGCGCCCCCTGGTGAGTTAACACGATAAAACATATCCAAGAACATGCACTAATTAAACTTGAGCTTATTATTGAAACTGCATCCAAATCAAATTCGTCATTTTATCTTTGCACAAACAATATTTTACTGCAGTGCCCCTTGGTGACTTGTCACTGTAATATAAATTTAAAAACATGCTTTAAGTAAAGCGGAATCTAATACTGAAAACTCTTGACAATCGTACTAGTCGTTTTGGTTTTACACAAAAAAATAAAAGCATCTACTTACTGCAGCGCCCCCTAGAGAGTTGACACATACATGAAAATATGCACTAAGTAAACATACATGACACATATATAAAAATATGCACTAAGTAAACTTGAATCTATCATTGAAAACTGAATTCAAATAGGACTTGTAGTTTTAGTTTTACACAAACAAATGTACTCTTACTACAGCGCCCCCTGGTGAGTGGTCACCGTAACGCATATATGAAAAGAAGCATCAATTAAACCTGAATTTATCGTTAAAAGTTTTATCTAAATCGGACTAGTAGTTTTTGCTCTGCATAAACAAATGTTTACTGCAGCGCCCCCTGGTGAATTTTCATCGTAACAAAAAAACAAAAATCTTAAAATATGCAGCAAGCAAAGCTGAATTTAATTCTGAAAGCTGTAGCCAATCGGATGAGTAATTTCGGTTTTAGACAAATAAATACAAGAAAAATTTTGGTTTTACACAAAAAAAACTCAAACCAATGCTTACTACAGCGCCCCCTGATGAGTGGTCACCATAACGCATATATGAAAAGATGCACCAATTAAGCCTGAACCTATCTTTGAAAGTTTTATCTAAATTGAACTAGTAATTTTTGCTCTGCATAAACAAATGTTTAGTGCAGCGCCCCCTGGTGAGATTTCCCCGTAACGAAAAAAGAAAAATCTTAAAATATGCATCAAGCAAAGCTGAATCTTTTTCTGAAAACTCTTTTCAATCGGATCAGTAGTTTCGGTTTTAGATAAATAAATACAAAAAAAGTACAAACAAACGCTTACTGCAGCGCCCCCTGGTGGTTTGACACGATAAAAGATATCTAAGAACATTCACCAATTAAACCTGAATCTATCACTGAAAATCGTATCGAAATCAGACTATTATTTTTTGAGATAATTAAAAACATTCGTTTTCACGTAAAATGCTTACTGCAGCGCCCCCTGGTGAGTTAAGGCAATAAGACATATCTAAGAACATACGCCAATTGAACCTTAACCTATTATAGAAAACCGTATCAAAATCGGACTTATAGTTTTGGAAATAATTGACATAGTAATTTGCACAAACACACAAACAAACAAACAAACAAACAAACAAACAAACAACCTCTCACCCCAAACACATATACAGTCGCCGTTCCGTCGCGGGTAAAAAGGGAAAAAGCGGTAAAAAGTTGATTTTTTTTTAATATAAATTATAAGTTGAGAAAAGACTATATTTCAAAAAAATGTAAAGCTTTTCAAATGTAAAGATATAAAATATTTTTTTATTATAAATAAGTTTCGGTTTTGACCGTTTCTTTTGCGAGAATTCTCGTGATTCGTACGTTTATGTTGTACTTGTTAAAAGAAATTGGTCATAAATTTGAGCCAGAAAAATTAAGTTCTAGATTTTATTTTTTACTTACAATAGCAAGGGAATTAAATGAAAAATATATTAGGAATATGATATTTTAAACCTTTCCACAATGGTGCTTTCTATGAAAATAATTTGGTCACTACTATTTCAATTTTACAATGAATAATAATATAATGGCGTTGAGTTCCACTACTTAATACATACTATGTCGATTTCATGTGGAAAGTTGAGACACTATCCGAAATACTCTCTGACTACTCTGAGGAAAAGCAAAATGAAGCTGAAAAAAATAATATAGCTTAAGCGAATATGTCATGTGAGATAGAATAGACAGAGAGAAACTTAATGTTAAAACACTCTGTTCTCTATATCTAGCGTCTTGTAATAGTACAAGACGCTGTAGATTCAGTGTGACTCTTTATATCTCGAAATTACTATAGGTTTTATAAATTTTTGTACCCCGCACACAACAGCGTTGGCAAAAGGAAAACTAGTGTTAAGACACTTCGTTCCCCAATTTCCGCCGAATTTGGAGGCATTGTGTTCTAAGTAGCGGAACATAACGTCACGCTTTGCCCCGAAACCAGAGCAAAGAAAATGGAAATAATAAATATTTCCACTCCTCAAGTAGGAATCGAAACCACAACCAGTCGCGTTTATGGGCCCCTGCCCCACGACTGGCCCATTATAACACAAAAAATTATATCTACTAAGAAAAATCTTTATATTTAAAATAGTCAATAAAACGGGCATTCAATATACTTCACTAACCCTCATTTCACTATAATAGTATTTCACGGCTTAACGGATAAATCCCAATAGTATTAAATATTCTAAATAACTCCTCAGATAGCAGTTGTGTTAATGCCGGGCTCGTTGCGAAATCTGCTAACTTAGTGTTTATTGATTTGTGGAATGTTACTATATTAAGCTGTTTCCTATCTAGGATTATGTGAGAGATATATTTCAGCTTAATTGTGGTTCAGCTTTCTTGGTTGTGGGTTCCAATTCTGATTGGGGAATGTTTTTTGAGAGATTTATGCTTTTCGTATAGCATGGTAGTTACAGTGAAGCTAGTGTCAAGGCATTCTGTTCTTAATTCTCTTTCTGAATTTGAGACATTGTGTGTTGAGTGACGGAACTCAAAGCTCTGTTTGTCTCTTGACAGTGTGAAGAAATGAAAATAAATTATATATAATATAATTGGGGCCAGTGCAGAGGCACCAACCGTGACTGTAAAGCATCTGGTTGTGGGTTAGATTCCCACTCGAGGAGTAGATATCGCTCTGGTGTCGAGGTAAAGCGCGGCGTTAAGTTATGCCACTTAACACGCAATGCCTCCATAAATTAGGCGAAATGTGGAGAACGGAATGTCTTAACACTAGGTTCTCTTTGCCTATTCTGATGTATGCGGGATATAGCGTGAAGCCTAGCTGCTACAAACAAACGTGAAGCTGTTTTTTAAGATCGGCGTAGAAAGTAAAAAGTCTACGGAAGGGACTGCGATGTACATGTTTTTGTACATGTACTATTGTTTTGGATTCCTTTACTTAAATATTTCAACTGAATACAAGAAGTGTTAAACCTGTGTAATGTCGTATAAAACAAATGAATTAAACATGTATTTATTTTATCTATATACCTAAAATAAAGAAGTGTAGTTAACTAACTTTGAAATGTGTAGTGTTTGTATTCGGCTATATCTATGGTATAGATATAAACACTGTCTCGAGCTTACGGTGTGGAGGGGCGCGCGTGGCGTGTCATTATCGCGTGAGCCACCGGCGAGAGCGGACGCGGCGCCTGCGCACATCGTAGGTTGACGAGCCAGTGCATAAGGGAGTACACAACAAGTGGCGACGAGGTTAAAGGTACCTCAAACAATTTTACTATAAAAAAATAATTAAAAAAAAAAATGAAGAAAATGTAGGGTAGTCATTTCAAGCAATGATTTATAGCAAACTATTTATGTTGTTTACGCTTAATCTTCAAAATAACACTAGTAGTTAAATCACTTACCAAAGTAATAGTATGTCATTCTTAACAAAATTAAAATAAATATTGACAAACGAGTAATTTTACTAAAAATGTTTTATGTCGTTAGATTATTTGCTGAAATATATATCATATTTTAACATGAATGTAGGTAATATTTACCATATTAGTTTACTTATATATTAGTTTGCAATGTTAGTGATGTTTTAATTTTATTGTTTAATGCTCGTTGGAGTTTAATGAGCTACGTAGGAATAATGTCTCAATGTATAGGTAGTCGATCGATGACATTTATATTTATCTAGAGAGGTCAACCATCTGTTATTTAAGAAAAAAATTAATATCTCATTGTCAGTTATAGTGATGTTAGTAAATTAGTCATTTTTGTTTTTATATTTATACATGCCTTATATTTATTTGTTTTGTAGTAAATATATTATAAAACAGATACTCCTATACTATGGTGAGCTATTTAATTTGTAGTTTTTGTAGTTTACATAATATTTTATCAACATTTATTTATTTTATTTTTATATTCTTTATTGTACACCACAATTACAATAAACCAACAAGCAGCAGCACGAAAGAAGCAACTATTACATATGTGTGAGGCACAAAAGGCGATCTTATCTCTGGGCAGCGGTTTCTTCTAGACAACGTTGAGGTTAGGAGACATGGTAACTTAGGTAACGTGGGTGGTGTAAATATACTTAAATTAATTTACTAATTTATACATATACTACATCCTAGTACATAAACGGAATACACAAATATCTGTAAAATATATACTAATACTTATTTTAATATTATGGAATGATAAATAATATAAATATAATATCTTGAGACGTTTAAATTAAAAGTTGTACAAGATGTTAAGTTCATCATTTAGATAATGATTTTACCGTTTTTTGAATATATTTAAGGATTTTGTACGGACGGATTTTGTGTTGAACATTATTCGTAAACAGTATCATTGCAATATATTTTTAATAAAAAAATATATATTAAATTTAAAATATGATTGTAATACAAATAGATATATTGTTAAGTGACTCTATAGTTGTAAAGAAGTTATTTTAATTGATTCTACTTATTTAATTTTTGTGTAAAACCCCTATTAAATTTGGTACAAACGTACCTCCATTAAATTGGAAAATTTGGTACAAATGTACCCCCATTAAATTGGAAATATTTGGTACAAATGTACCCCCATTAAATTGGAAATATTTGGTACAAATGTACCCCCATTAAATTGGAAATATTTGGTACAAAGGTACCCCCATTAAATTGGAAATATTTGGTACAAATGTACCTCCATTAAATTGGAAATATTTGGTACAAATGTACCCCCATTAAATTGGAAATATTTGGTACAAATGTACCCCCATTAAATTGGAAATATTTGGTACAATTGTACCCCCATTAAATTGGAAATATTTGGTACAAATGTACCTCCATTAAATTGGAAATATTTGGTACAAATGTACCTCCATTAAATTGGAAATAATTGATACAAAGGTACCCAAATTCGATGTACTATTATTTTCACGACGCCCCACCTACTCATCATAATGTCTAGCAACCTACCATCACTAGGAAAACTTAATTTATAAGGCGATAATAGATCATTAGGACAGCGATGGAAAAGTGGAAACGGTCTTTAAGCATTTACTTAGAGGCAACGGATATAACGACACCAGTAAATAAAAGTAATACTATTGCTTGGTGGAATAAATCTACAAGAAATATTCTATAACTTACCAGGGGCTAGCGCGGAACTGAATAATAATCATATTTTTGGAATAGCGATACAGAAGCTTAATGATTACTTTACGTCTAAACAGAGAGCAAGGCTTACGAGCTATACTGCTCGTTTACATTAGATAAGATAATAACGGAATCTAATACAATAGAAGTTGTCAATAGACAATTGGAAGAATAGGGATAGCAAAATAAGAAAAATCACGTTAACGGTCTCAACTTAACTTCTACCGGAGAAAATAAAGATATTTCGAGATTTAACTTCCAGAAAAAAACTTCCAGAAAATTCAAGACAAAGCGTGTGGCAGGTGTGGTAACTTTAAACACACCTCAGATGCGAGGAAATGCCAGCAATAGGGAAAAGTTGCCATTTTTGCGGTGAATTAGGTCAATTTGCAAACATTGCAAGTCAAAACTACAAAGGAAGAGGAAAAATGGAAGAAAACGATACACAAAAAGAAGGAAGACTATTGGAACAATGAAAGAAACGGAAAGAAATTAATAATGTTACAGAAGAAGAAAGATTAGGAAAGCTAAGTACTTTACTAACCTAGACATTAAGAACACGTTTCACCAACTGGAACTCCATCCAGACTCAAGACACATTACAACTTTCATTAGTCTCAAAGATCTTTACCGATAATAAGCGCCTTATGTTCGGTATTGCCTGTGCACCAGAGATATTTCGAAAGATACTGGAAAAAATGCTTCTGATATGTGATGGTGCTATAAACTTCATTGACGATATTCGAATTTATAGTCGGACAGAACAAAAACATGATTTGCATCTTCAAGAAGTGTTGCAAGTACTAAGGGAAAATAATGTTCTCCTTAACGATGATAAATGTTTATAAAAGGTGAAAAAGGTAGGTCAAAAGAACACAAGTATATAGAGAGTGTAGCTCATTTAAGGGTTCCAAAAAGCCGTTCAAGAGTTGCAAAGTCTTTTTAGGTCTTGTAAATTTCATTAAAAAATGGATTCCTAATATGACTACGGTAACTGAAACACCCATTGAGGCAGAAGTTTGGTAACAATACAAACATAGAAGGATATTGGATAATTGAACAATTGAAATGCTCGCTCTGCAGCTGCAGGCTATTTCAAAAGTATCACTGTCAGCAATAAATCTGTATATAAAAATTACTTTAAAAAAAGAAGTACCGCTGAGTTTCTTGCGCCGGTTCTTCTCAGGTCTGAGGAATTAACTTTAGTGAACCGGTGGTAAACTATTTGATGTTCAAAAAATGAAGCACGTAACTTCTTATTTCGAATAAAATTATTTGACTTTGACTTCGAACAGGATCATGCATTTACTGCATTAAAAGACACGTTACTGAATGTTCAGACACTTGGTTAATACGATGTTAAAGTTAAATGTTACTTAAGTTATAGCCGATGCTAGCCCCGTCGGATTAGGTGAAGTCTTAGTACAAATTAACTCTAAAGGTCCTGGGATTATTGCTTATGGAAACCGTACATTGACAATTTGTGAACGAAGATATAGTGAAAAGAAGCTCTTGCGTGGTTTGGGCTATAGAACACTTCAATGTATTTGTGTTTGGTAAAGGGTTTGACTTCATCACGGATTATAAGGCATTGGGAGTTTTATTTGGAACAAAATCAAAACCATGCGCTGAAATAGAGCGATGGGTGTTAAGACTTACCGATAAAACATAAAATATAAGCCTGGTAATCCAATATAGCAGATTCGTTGTCACGTTTATGCAAATATGCAAATTACCCGAAGACTGAAAGTGATGAGCATGTTAGTCAAATCGTGGAAAATGCAAGATCTCCTGCAGTTTCCACGGATGGAATTAAAATGCACTCAGAGAACAGATACAGAAATACTAAAGGTAAAAAAAAAGGTATTTATGATAATAAATGTTACGAGAGTATAAAAGGGTATAAAATATTTGGAACCGAATTATTTCTCTGAAATATTCTTTTAAGAGGTAGAAAAGTTAGTCATACCATCCATCGGAGAAGTGTTTTAAACGCTGCGCATTAGGGGTATCCAGGGATTGCAATGAAAGTCGTTTGAGATGAAAAGTATGGTGGCCGAGAATAGATAAAGATGCAAGAGACTTAGTGAGGAGTTGTAAGAGTTGCATATTAATTAGTTTGCCGAGTCCACCTGCACCTGTGAAGCGTCGTGAACTACCGGAAGCGCCTTAACCACGGACCTACTCGGTTCATTACCATATAGTGACTATCTTTTAGTGGTAGTCGGTTATTATAGCCGCTATAAGGAAGTGAAAATTACTAAAATTATTACTAGCGCTGTTATAATTAGATTATTGGAAGAAATATTTAACTATCCTTTATCTATCACAGACGACAAAGGACGACAGTTTGTTAGTGACGAATTTAAAATATTTTGCAAAGATTACAACATATATATTTAATATTATCCCCTACTAGCCTCAGCAAACATGTTGTGATGAATACAGTGACATATTGAAGCACTTAAAGATTTGGAAATCGAAAACAAGAAAGACTTACAAGAATAAATGAATATTTCATGATTTATTATTCGACACCTCATTCTGTGACTGGAAAAACACCCACAGAATTATTTATTCAAAAGATTAAACAGAGATAAGATTCCAACATTTCATGACATAGGTAATAAGATTGATGACACGCAGATAAGGGAAAAGGACAAAAAACAAAAGGAAAAAGGAAAGGACTACAGTGATAAGAAAAGGAGAGCTCGGGATTCAGGTTTAAATGAAGGAGAGAAGGTGTTTGTTAAAGAATTTAATAAAATAAACAAACTACAAGTTGTGGAGAATATGAAGAATGAAGACGTAACCGATGAATCAATCAATCATCAATCAGAAATGAAGAAACTGGACAAACACTTAGAAGAAACATATTACATTTAAAGAGAATAGAAGGGAGAATAGAAAAGCTGTAGGTGACGATCAAGAAGATCAAATTGTTAACTCTGGAGTAAATAGAAGACAGTAAATTGCTGGAATTGAAAATGATCCAATTATGATTTATAGATACTTATAGCATGAATAATTAAATCAAAAATGTTGTGATTCAAATATGTATACGTACAAAGTTCATATTATTAAAGTTTTTGATAAGAAAGGGATGTAGTGTTTGTATATGGCTATATCTATAGTATAGATATAAACACTGTCTCGAGCTTATGGTGTGGAGGGGCGCGCGTGGCGTGTCATTATCGCGTGAGCCACCGGCGAGAGCGGACGCGGCGCCTGCGCACATCGTAGGTTGACGAGCCAGTGCATAAGGGAGTACACAACAAAATGTTAGCACTTTTACTACTGACATGAATTGTGTATATTTTCATAATACTGTGCTTGAGGAAGCTTTACAAATTATATTTCGAAGTTAAGTTTATTGTAAAATATTGAGTTTGTTAAAAAAAGAAAAGTAATTTAATATTTTGTAAATGAAATCAAGAAAAAAATCCTTGTTATTTTCCGTCCATATCTATAAATTTAGCATAATTATAGTATGTATATATTAATCTACTAAACCACTCGGCACATAATATCTCGAATTCGGACCAAAAGTAAAGAATTGTATGTGATCCTAGGTTCCCTCTGAGTACCCTGTTATCTAATAAAGAAAGAAAATCTAAAAAAAGTCCGAAGATTTTCTTAGAAAAAAGGTTATTCTTCCATTAATTTGTACAAATCTTATACACATAACAACAATTTAAGATATTCTATTTAACAACAATGCATACATTACACAAGAATCGTAAACTAAATGAATAATAGTCGTCGGTCTGATAAACATACGAGTAATTTATTGATATCATTAATAAAGTGGCAAACACATTGCCCTGTTCCCAACACGCCAGTATGTGCGTGAAGCGTAGGTAATGCTACTTTGACTTAGGGCGGGTATAGACGTCAGACTACTAGACGTCAGACTACTAGACGTCAGACTAGTATTCATTAGTGTCGCGGTAAAGTTGACTGAACATGACGTAATTAAAAAAGTTATTTAGAAAACGTATAAAAATATTTGAAGCAGAATTCGAACCCGCGCCTCCTGAATACCGTCCAGGCGCTCTCACCACTGAGCCATGCGTTCTACTATTCGCTGCGTCGAAATTCTTATACGTTTTAATAGAACTTATTTTTGTTGTTAGCATTTTAACTTATTTTCCTAAATGTGGAAAAACAATTTAAAAATGTTTAAAAGTATGACGTATTGTTGAATTTTAAAGTTTGGTTTTAATTAGAGAGAATTATTGTTCTTTTTTTGTTTTGTTAATGGTTTGATTATTTAATAATAAATTAAAATATTTAATCAATGACGGATGTATAGAGAAATTGGGGCAGATCACAAGGCAGAAGACTGGATGAAGTTGAACAAGGCTGCAGATGTAATAGATTGAAAGAAGAAAGCCAGGAATATAGTGGAATAGAGAGAGATATTCTGGACCAAAGTCAGTACTCTAGTTAGTGTAGTTGAACAGCGCCTGAATGTAAACAGGATTAGTTGTGGGTTCGATTTCCACTTGGGAGACTGATTACATTAAATTTTTCTTTCATTTCTCCTCTCTAGTACCTAGATAAAGCCTGGCATCCATTCAACACGCAAAATCTCAATTGCGGGAGGAAATAGGGGTACGAAGTCGCTTAACACCGTGTGCTGTGCGGGATAAAGTGTAAAACAAAGCATATAACAGCATGTATAGATTACTAGCGGCCTGCTGGCGGCTTCGTCGCGTGAACTACGTAACTGTTTTGTTGTATTGCAACCCTCGAAGGTGGATTTTAAAAAAAATGAAGTAGCCTGTGTTTAAACTTGGATTATTAACTATATGTATGACAAAATTCATTACAATCGGTCAAGCGGCTTAGATTTTTCATATAAACTTTCATCACCCTTTAGAGGTTGATTTTAGAATAAATGAGTAGCCTGTGTTAGACTCAATAACTTTTACTACTTTCATTCTAAATTTCATCCAAATCGTCCTGGTAGATAAGCCGTGAAAGCGTGACAGACAAACACACAGACTTTCCCATTTATAATATAAGTATGGATTTAAATATCCATTTTGATGTTTTAACATTGTGCCCAGTCGTGGCCCAGTGGCACAATCGTGTGACTGTAAACGACTGGTTGTGGTGTTCGATTCCCACTCGAGGAGTGGAAATTATATTTCCATTTTCTTCGCTCTGGTGTCGAGGTAAAGCGCGGCGTTAAGTTCCGCCACATAACACGCAAGCCTCCGAATTCGGCGGAAAGTGGGGAACGGAGTGTCTTAACACTAGGTTTCCTCTGCCTACCCTGCTGTGTGCGGGATACAGCGTGAAGCTAAAAAAAAAAAAAAAAAAACAAAGTAAATCAAAATATCAGTGTGGGTCTCCCATCATGTTAGTTTCATTGCCATTAACGTATTGAAAGCTATATAATTACATTGTAAAATGATGTGTAGTTTAAAATGTTTCGTAACGACGCTAAGTGCTTTGGTATATCGTAAACTTAAACTTAATTGTTACTAAAACTTAATAGTTATTTTATTGATATTCGGTTTTAGTTATACCTATAAGTTTATATTAGAGGTCATTTCAGTATAATGTGACAATGTCTGGTTGTAAACGCAGTTGGTCGTCAGTTCGATTCTGACTGGGAGAAAAGATTATATTCAAATTATTTTCATTTTGGTAGTAGAACGTATGGCTGAGTGGTGAGAGCGCCAGAACGGTATTCAGGAGGCGCGGGTTCGAATCAAGCTGCGTTCAAATTTTTATACGCTTTCTAAATGTCATTTTCAATAACACTTTAAAAACGTTTAAAGTATTTTCATTTTATCGCTGAAATAACTAAGAGAAAGCGCGTGGCTTTGAATTTTGAAACTCAACGTGTATTATCTCGATTTCGGGCGAAATGTGGAGAGTGAAGTGTTTTGACACTAGCTTTTAACTAACTGATATTATATGTGGGAAAAACGTGAAGCTGAGTGATTGTTTTTTGTGAATAAAAGTTAAAAAATAAGTTAACAATTTTTATGTAATCTTTATTGAAATTTAGAAAAATAATACACAAAAAACAGTTCGATAATGGCTCCATTAGTTAAAAACTGTATTGTAGTCATTACACTACATTATTGTAATGTTTAATACTCTGTACTGTATGTGAATCTAGAAGTTCGCCTGCTTTGTCGCTAAGTAGCATAATGGGAGCTTAGTTTAACACTAAAGAAAGATCTAGACATAAAAAAGATAAAAAATTAAAATTGAAATAAGTAACTTATAATTTTCTTTAACATTTAGTGTTAAGACTCTCCATTTTCCTCTTTCCAATTGAATTCGAGATGTTCTTTTTTAGTGACGAATCTCAATGCCACGATTTGAACTGACGAGAGTGAACAAAACAAAAATAATAGAATTATAACCATTCCTAGCGGCCAGTCGTGGCGCAGTGGCACAGACGTGTGACTGTAAACGACTGGATGTGGGTTCGACTCCCACTCGAGGAGTGGAAATATTTAATATTTCCATTTTCTTCGCTCTGATGTCGAGGTAAAGCGCGGCGATAAGCTTCGCCACTTACCACGCAATGCCTCCGAATTCGGCGGAAAGTGGGGAACGGAGTATCTTAACACTAATTTGCCTCTGCCTACCCTGCTGTGTGCGGGATAAAGCGTGAAGCTAAAAATAAATAAATAAAAAAATAACCATTCCTTCGATAAACAACAATAAACTAAAATTTACTATCACTATAAAATATTTAAATAATTCTTAAACTTAAAAACATTTATTCATCTACATATATTATAAATACATACACATATTATAAAGTTCACCTTTGATCTCCGACAACGTCAAGTCTGCGGCGGCTTAATCCCCAGCAAATACACTCATAATGCCCCAAGTGATAGCAATGCCGTATTAATCGCGCTAATGAATTTGTAAAGCAGTTAATAGCTTCTATTCCTGCTTCAGCCTTATATTGATATATGTGGAGGTGAAAATCCTACTGAGATTGAGTTCGCCTCTAATGTTGGGAAGGAAAATGTTCAAATAGACTTTATTATCTTTGCCTTAGAGTCAAAACTTGAATATGTTAAAGTAGTTGTTGTCCGTCTTAATATCCGAAATTAGGTTTAGATTAATTCGTCCTGTTATTACAAAGTGCAATGATCATTTTATATTGATTATAATGACAAACAATAGTCATTACATATATGTATATGCAATGGATATGCAATGGTTATTGTTGATTAACTATTGTATTACATTATATTGTGATGTCCATTATGTGTTAAATAATATTTTTCTTTATTGTTATGATTTGTATACAGCCGTAAATTTTAATTTAGATTAAATAAGTTTTAATATCTAACATTAAGGAACTGAACGCAATACCACATTTTATTAACACAATGTCGAAAAATAAAAATAATTTAAACATAATATTTTCCCAGAGTGGGTATAGAACCCACAACCTTTAGGCTTGGTATCAGACACTCTATCACTGATCTACGATGACCCCAAAAGTGACTAGAGTTAAAATAAAACGGAAAAGAGAATAGTGAGACTCTAACATGCTCTCTTAATAACCATCCATTCGCTCTGACCACTGAGCGATATGTCTGTATGGCTACGTCAAAATTCTTGTAAGCTTGTTACATATTGTTATTATCTTTGCAGAGTGACTTTAGTAATTTATTTTCAAATTTTTACAAACAGAAAAAAAGAAGTTATAACACGTTTTCTAAATGTATTTTTCATTTCTTAAAAATATAAAAAGAAAAAAACAGACGTTGATACAAATATTTATAAACAGACATACAAATAACATATACATTACAAACATAAATAACGTGACACAGCAACTCGCATCGTACAAAATCAATGAACAGATTGACAGAAAAGAAGGACAGTCGATAGAATAGTTTAGTTCGGCGACGGGACGTGGCGAGAATTTGTTTTGGCTTCGTCGAAAAGGTCAACATGTGATGGATTAAGCTTCCCAAACAATGTTTGTAACATCAAAATGTATAAGCGACTATAGAAATTTATATTTCTATCGTCGCTTATATACTTTTGTGACAAGTTTTTTTTGGTCTTTTTAGTTCTTTTTTGATGTTTCTGTATATACCTATGTGTATATTTTAACTTAACGTTAACAGAAAGAATCTACTTTTAAACATTTTTAAAGTATTCCACTATATAGAAGTATGAATAATAGCATGTATTATTCATATAAACCTTCTTAAATCATTCTACCTAATAAAAGATACCGCATCAAAATCCGTTGCGTAGTTTTGAAGATATATACCTATAAACAGAGAGACAGACGTGAGAAGCAACTTTGCTTTATACTATGTAAAGATACATTGCTTCACGCACTACGACGACTTCTATATTCATTTTACGCGTACTTTGTTTTTGTAATTTTTTTAATACGCACTTGTATCTTTAAAGTAAATAAGCTTAGAGTTATGAAAAGGAAATCATATTGAAAAAATATATATATTTCAATATTCTACTGTCTTCGTATCTTGAGAAATTTGTAAGAAAATCTATAAGACTCATTGACGAGAGCGCAGCTGCACTCTGTGATTAGTGCATCGAATACAGACCGAGATAGTACAATAAGATTTGGACCTATGTCACTAAAATAGGTTTTTTGACGACTACTGTCATTACGGATAGATTATCACGTGGGGTGGAAGATTAATTGTGCTTTATTTGATTCGATATTGAAGAAATATGATTTTAAAAGTGACAAAAAAAGCAACATCTTCACGCATAGCAAGTTAGAAAGAACCTAAGTTCTTAGTAAGTAAGTAATTCTAAGATACTAATGTCAAGAATTATAGTGCTCGGAATTCTAATGCTTCAAAAATTAATATTTAGATACAAGGTTACATGTTAAAATATTTTAGTCTGTACGTAATATTTACTTTTTTTGTATTTTTTTATTTTATGTATATTATATATTTTTTAGCTTCACGCTGTATCCGGCATACAGCAGGGTAGCCAGAGGGAAGTGTTTAAACACTCCGTTCCCCACTTTCCGCTGAATTCAGAGCTATTGCGTGTTAAGTGGAGGAACTTAACGCCGCGCTTTGCCTCGTTACCAGAGCGAAGAAAATGGAAACATTAAATATTTCCACTCTTCGAGTGGGAATCGAATCCACAACCAGTCGCTTTACAGGCACACTCTGTGCCTGTGCACCACGACTTATCTCAGTAATAGTAATATTTTAAAACAATTTTTAAAATTATTAAATCCAGCTTATATATTACCTACACTTAAACCTCACCAATATGTAACAAAAACGAAAAATCGAAAGCAAAAATAAGTATTTCTCAAAAAGAACTTCATATTGAAAATATATTCCAATATATTTCGAGAAATTCGTAAGAAAATCTACAAGAGACATTGATGAGACGGCGCAGCTGCAAGCCGTGATTAGTGCACCGGCGGGATAAATAAAACGAGAATTGCAAGCTTTTTTTTTTAATAAAAAACATTATTGAAGAAATTGGAAATCTTTACAGACAGACAGATCTTCGCATTTTACATTTTACTATAAAAAATATTTGACATTTTATTATGATAGGTAAAAGATTTTATTGGTAGAAATGTCTTATATTATTCTTTTTATTGCGGCTACTTTATTTAGTTGCGGTTCTTTAGGTAGGTGATGGTACGTGTCTAATAGGTTCTGTTTGTTATCATTGTAGTTTTTGAATAAATATATATTTTTTAATAAAAAGTAGTTTTATATTTTTTCTAGTTGAAAATGCTCCGGAATCTGACTGCTGTAGTAAGTACGATATTTCAATATACGTCTAAGTAAAATATGTTTACTTTACTACTACTCGAAGCGCAGTAGGACAGCGTCTGACTGTCGCTTAGTCGCGTTTGGTTGTGGGTTCTATTCCCACTCGGTGGAATGATCATAATATATTTATTTTAATTCCTCCAATCTGGTGAGCAAGACAAATCGCGGCGTTGAGTTCCACCATTCATCACGCAATGTCTCGATTTCAGAGGGAAAGTGAAAAATGAAGTGTCTTGACAACAGGAGCTGTCTGACTACCCTTCTACACGGGAAAATGTGTGTATATATAAATAAAAATACTAATTATTATTGTTTTTATACCTGGACTTGTTAAAATAAAACTATTTATAGCAGTCACAAGTAGTATATACCATAGGTATATACCAAAATCAATTGTGGAATTTTAGACTCACACATCTATATGTGTGAGTCTAAAATTCCGCTATAGATTTTGGTTTCAGTTCATATTCTCACTTCCTCTAACAACAGAATTCGAAGCTTCAATAAAAAAATCTACTTCCCTACACAAATTATATACAAAATTTCTTTAAAAATAGTTTAAATTTATTATTAAATATGTTAACTAAGCAAATATTCCTGTCCTCCAGCATTTTAAAAGCAGACAAGATTAAAACGCAAAAAGAGATTCTGTGTGACGCAAATAGTATTCGTCAAAATGCTAATTCCATTTTACATTTTTCCTCATTTCTTAAACCGCCGAGGATTCTTACGGAAACTTATAGGATTAATTAAACTCATAATACTTTTGAAGTTAACAGCTGCAGTGACCAAGAAATTTAAATGTTACTTTGTTTGAATAAAAAAAGTATATATTAGAGAGAATTAATACTGATTTGATTGTTATTAATGTATCGGGTCATTTATAGATATAATTCTGTGGTAGAATAAAGTGCGGCGTTTAGTTTCGTGATTTAATATATAATTTATCTAAATCAGGCAGTGAGGTGGGAACGAAGTGTCTTAACACTAAATTCTCTCTGTCTATCTTAGTGCTAATAAGGCTGAAGTGAGGCTGCAAAAGGAAACATTGAAAATAATCTCGAACCCTTACGTTTTAATCTAGAAACACTATTTTCTCCCGATTCTTGTCGTACAATTCGTTTAAAAATTTACATACAAGTCATACAAGACTAGGATAAGAGAATATATATAATTGAAAACCAATGTCTTTGTTTTATTTTACCTTTTCTTTTTTTTCCACACTACAAGGAAAACAGAGAAAAGTAGAGTCTGAACACTCCTCTTCATTGTCCACTTACTATTTGTATTCAGATATTGCTTTACACATATAATATATTTACATTTATTTATTATTTATTTTATTTTCTCTAAGCGGGAATCGAATCCATAGCCAGCCATAGCATATACAAACCAGTGTTCCAAAACGCCACGATAGTCTCATTCTTTTTCTTTCTAATTAAAAGTAATTTGTTATAATAATCAAATTATTCTAAATCTTTGTGTATTAACGATGTATAACCTTTACAAAGTGTTAGACAATTAAGCCTACTGAATTTGTAAAGAGTTACTTTCAGCCCATACGTTTCTAATCTTTCATGATGAGAGAAGTTGAACGAACTTTTTAATATTCATCAACTTGCGTAATCTCCGCATTGTTATACTAAAAACAAAATGAATATGGGATGCGATAAAGCTTTTGAACATACAAAATAATTATATTGAAAGCTTTTTGGCTCATTCAACGCTCAATGTTTAGATTAAGGGTGGATAGTGGAGAACGGAGTGTCTTAACTTTAGGTTCTTTTTGACTAAGCTGATATGGGAAAAGCGTATAGTAAAAACTTAGATTTTTTCATTTTCGTAAAGCTAGATGTTTTCTAGAATTTTTTTTTAAAGCAATTGTCAACCATTTAGGTAGTGTAGGGAGCAGGTTGGTTATGGATTTTCAGGTCAGTCTTAATACTAATGTTAGTCTTAATATTAATATTTATTGTACATCACAAGTTTGTAAGTCACTATGGTTTTGGGGTCATTGTATCATAATAGGAAAGCGTCTGACTGTAATCACGATTGTAAATTCGATTTCCACTCGGTGAAATAATTATAAATAAATGATTACATTTCTCCACTATAGTACCTGACACTAAAGACGGCGTTGAGTTTCGCGACTCAGCACAAAATATCTCGATTTAGAACAGAGTGTCTTGACACTATTTTCTCAATAAAAAACCAGTTGTGAACGAAAAAGTGGGAAGTGAAAGATTTTTTTTATAAAGAACAACAACAAAAAAACACGTAATGTAAATAAATTTTATAGGAGGCCACCTTTTCGCAAGTAGCGTCATAATCTCTGCCAGGCAATCTTAAGTTATAGGAATAGTTAAACCGGTAGACGGTGTATTTACATATAGAACAAGCTTAATAGACCAACCTCAGTGTTAGGTTCCGCCACCAGTCCACAGGTCCCGTCAAATGGTGTCTTAATATTCTCTATTTCTCTCTCTCTGCCTACTCTATACAGTATGCACGTAGGTAAAAAGTTTCACGTTGTATCCCGCACACAGCAGGGTAGGCAGAGGGAACCTAGTGTTAAGATACTCCGTTCCTCACTTCCCGCTTAATATTGAGGCGTTGTGTGTTAAGTGGCAGAACTTAACGCTGCGCTTTACCTCTGATACCAGAGCGAAGAAATGGAAACATTAAATATCTTCACCCCTCGAGTGGGAATCGAACCCACAACCAGTCGTTTACAGTCGTGCCACTGCGCTACGACTGGCCCCGTAGGTAATAAGATTACGTAATATAGAATTATTTTTCATCACACGCATAAATAGAGTTAGCAGCTTATGATTACATTTAGCTAACGTAGAGCTCCTTTATATTCATAAACGGGACGTGTCGCAGGAAACGTGTCTGCACGCGTACAAGTGGGTTGGTGTTGTTCTCTTTGTGTTATCATTTTGATAAATTCCTCGTGAATTAGGTAATAAAATTGGTAATTTCATATTTTCTGGTAATTTTATATATTTTTAATTTTATATATATAGAAATTCGCCAGAGAAAACCGTTTTTTTTTTTAATCTTTAAGATATAATATAGGTTTTTTAACATTTTTAATGGTATAGTCATATATGTAGGAAAATTCAAGAAAAGTTATGTTTCCATTTTTAAACATTTTAAAAAGTTATTCTACACTTAGGAAAATCGAAAAGCTCAGTGCTCAGTGGTAAGGGCGCCTGCACGGTATTCAGGATGCGCGGGTTCGAATTCAGCTGCGTTCGAATTCAGCTGCGTATTCTAAATGTATTTTTTAATGTTTCCATTTTAAGGAAAAAAGCCTTAATAAAAATTATATAAATATAAAATTATCTTTTTTATTAGCTCAATGTTTTCTCCGGCATGGCAGAGTAGGCAGAGGGCTTAATGTTAAGATACACCGTTCTTTACTTTCTATCTTAGTGCGAGAAATAATTGAGTAAATAAGATAATGTCTTCTGCGTTTTATCTTGTTACTAGAGCGGAGAAATAAAATTAAATTTAATATAATAGTTTGGACTTCAATATAATCATTTCGATCATCAAGCCGGGATCGAACCCGCAACCTGCAGCGTTTATTTGCACTTATACGCTGCTCCGTCACATTGCGCCTTTATTGTTTTTAAAGTAGTATTTCGTTTTCCTATTTTAAAAATAAATAAAAATAACATTTTTTATAACGCCATGCTTTGCTTCGACTCCAGAGTGAAGGAAATGGAAATATTAAATATATCCATTTCTCGAATGGAATCGAACCTACAACCCAGCGCCACAACTGCCCTCAATATTCTACCAAAATAATAACATTTACTTATATAACAAAAACAAACAATCTATACTTAGAACACCTTGAAACCCCTCAAGGCAGATTAACGTTTGATTCTCGACCGTATTGTACATAATTATCTGCAGGGCAATATTAGATATACCCTAAAAATCAATCAGCTTCTTGCCTAAAGGAAAAAAAAATTTCTTATCAATCGAGTATTTCTATTTCCAGTCGTCGCACAAGTATCCATTATCATAATGCGATGGCGACCCAATCCTATAATCAGATAACTCTGAAGGCCCCCAGTTATGTTTTATATATGTATATTTTTATTATACAGGGTTGGACGCATTTCGCTTGGCAAATGGCATGAGTATTTTTCGTTTGATACTTATGTGCGCCATTCGATAGCGCCGGCCGATTTGCGAGTGTTCTCTTACTGATTTTCACTAATATCGATATTATATAAACGGTTATTGGTGATTGTGATAGCTTTATTATTTGTATGTCTTGAGGGGGATGTGGTTGGTTTATGTAAAAGATAATGTTGGGAAATTTCAAATATTTTAGTTTAGTAACGATTATTCTAGTAATACATTTATAATTGGAGCCTGATATTATATTATAAAATTTTAAGTATTAAATATAAACTTGTTTACAAGTTCAATTCTCACAATAATAATATTTTTATTTGTTTTCTTTGGCATATGTGCTTATATATTTTAGGGTATAAAACATTTTTCAGGTTTACATTTTTTAATCACATAGCTGGGGTAGTCAACAGCTGGGTAGTCAGAATGAATTTAGTGCCAATACACTCTTATCTCCACCTCCCAAGTCAAGATAATATGTGAGTGGCGGACCTCAATACTTGTTATTGTTGTTGCTTGTCATATTAACCAAAGCAGAGAAATTAAAACAATTACATTATAATAATTCTAATGAGTAGAAACTGGACTTATAATTGTTACTACAATCAGGCACTGTCTCATTGCACCACTGTGGCTTTTAATCATTTAATGTATAATTTTGGATACTATTCATGCAACAAAGTTAATATGTAAAAAGTATAGCAGTTGAAAACAGGAGAATCGTATCACTAGTCATTCTTTGCAAACCCTGCAAACCGAAAAAAGGCGAAATATCACTACTTTGTCATCAAAATAACATTACGTTCAAAATGAAAAACCAGTTCCCAACGTAAAGCAATTCAACTATCCCATATTCGAGGCCCCAAATCCTGGGGAGCTCAAAAAAGTAGGTACGTACCGACGGCCACAGGCGTCGATCAAAAACCGGCAATTAGGCCTGGACCCATCTGGGTGTAATTTTCTACATCACTTGCCCTAATTAGGTCAATCGCGTGTCCCTCCGACCGACCCTTCGGACACTTAAAGACACGTTGGGACTCAAAACTACTTTTGCCCTTGCAAAGTAAAATAGAGATCCTGTTGATGAAATGGCTGGATTAAACTTGAAAATCCTTCGTCTAATTAAAGTTTGAACGGTTAGTCATGAACCGGTGTAAGATATTAAAAACTATAGTTATTCATAGCTTAAAATTGTTGGAAGCTTTGTGGTGAGGCAGTGGCTTGTTGTTGAATATTTATAAGTTAAAAATGGTGACATAAAGAATATTTCTTATGAATGTGGGTTCGATTCCCACTTGAGGATATGAATGTAGTCAATTAATTATATTTTTTTATTCTGATAACCATTTCCAATTGAAGGCCAAATACAGCATTGAGTTTTGTCACTCACCACGTAATGGTTCGAGTTCAGGTGGTAAATCGAGTAAAAGGGTCTTAAAACTAGGATATATGGCTGTCCTACAACGTAGAAAGCTTTAAACTGAAAAACAATATAAATTTGTTTGAATAATTATTTATAAGTAATTTCAGGTGTATCACCCACCACGCAATATTTTACAATAGTGGAAAGGTTAATCTAGGGTCGTCCTGCCTTCTCCACAAGATCCGTAAAAGCTTAAAAGTTTGTACAAATTAGAACACGAGAAAAAAAGTTTGTTGCCTAAAGGTAAGCAAAAATAAATGGGGTGGCATTTGTAACTTTGAAATGTAAAATTGTATATGTAATATGTATTTCTCATACTCTCATTACGTATGCCCAGTAATTTGTTATTTCGCCAAAAAATATATTGAGGAAAGTTAAAAAGTTTTGGGGAAAAATGTAAGCATATCACGAACTGTTACTTTCTGCATAGTGTTAATATTCTTTTTACTTTTTTTATACGCTTAGCAGGGAAGCAGAGAGAATCCAGTGTCAAGACACTTTTTCTCCGTTTTTCACCTGAATTTGAGACATTATGTCAATAGCGAAACTCAACACCGCGCTTTATCTTACAAGAATGGTGAAATGAAGATATTTTAAGCAAATCATTTTTGATTAGAGGTCGAATTCGCATTTAGGTTTTCAATCAGGCGCAGTTTCTTTGCGCCACTATAGGTTTTTAATATTAGCTTCACGCTGTATCCCGCACACAGCAAGGTAGGCAGAGGGAAGGTTCTTAACACTAGGTAGTGTTAAGACACTCCGTTCCGTAATATTCATTTTGTCATAATATGGAATTAATTATACCCATAAATGTATTCTTTAAGAAGTTATAAACAAAATTCTCCCATTAATAACTGGGTGATAGACATCTAACACACCATAGAAATTACTGACTATTGAAGTCAAAGGTTACTTAGGAGTAAAGAAAGGGTTTCCCAAATTTCTATGAAAATTGTAAAAATAAATTTTACCTTTTATTGTCCACACAACAAAAGATGACTTGTATATTATGTTTCAGAATATATTTAAGTTAGTGTTAGTCATATACATATAATAAATTAGAATAGGTTACTTTTTATATTCAAGAAGTTGTATTAATATGAAGAAAGGCATTTTAAATTTGATATAAGCCTTAGTTTTAAGTACTAATATTGTGGAGGAAAATTAAAATTTATATAGATTTATAAGATTATTTTTTAGCAAAGGTACAGACACCGTGTCTGTAGTGCAATGAAATATAATTAAAAAAATAAAATAAAAATAAGCATTTTTAACATTTTTAAAAGTTAACACTTTACTAAATATATTTTTCAAGCATTGCTTAGATTTGGATAAGGTTAATTTCTAAAGAAAAGTAACGTTTTAATGTAAGATTAATGTTTTTATTTAGACTATAGTTCACATATAGTTGTGGTCTAATTAGAATAATAATGGCGTAATAATTCACTACAAAACGTGAACCTTTAAAAGGATCGGAATCTTCGTACGTACAACGGAGAAATATATTACAAGCTTTTTGTCAAACCTATCAGAATAATGTTAAGAACATCGGAGTGCAGTCAAAGCCAAAAAAAATATTTAAAGTAAGTAGTTAGACGCTTCATTTTTTAAACGTCAAATAAATAAACACTGGTTCCCTAAAGTTATGCTTCAGACCTGAGAAGTATCTGAAAAGTAGAAAGAAAGCAATATGACATCATCTGATAGATTTTCAGGTGAACGATTATATTTATGCCATAATACAAAGCGTAGAATTAAATTCCACCACACTACACACAATGTCTCGATTTCAAGCAGAGAGTGGAGAATAAAGTGTATGGATACTACGTTCTCTTTGACTACCTTGCTATACCTGAAAAAACATGAAGCTACTAGTACTAGTTAAAAATATCTTAAAAATAACTTCAAGAATACATAAAAAATTCAAGCAATTGTACAAAATGATTACTACAATAATTCATAACTAGCAACTACTAACTTAGTACACGACTTCTATAGTGTTCCAGTAGTAGTATAGTAATCCCTTGTAGTCGGATATAAACCGGCTTAGGTATTGTGGTCTGCATCGTGGTTTCTAATTCATGCGATAAATAACACATTTCACTCGCATTTACATTCGTCGTAAGGCGGAAATTGCTCGCAAAATCTGAAACGTTCACGTTGTGATGACAAGCATTTGCTGGATGGAGGTGGCATTGAATAATTCAATTAGATATTTTTGTAACAACTTTTTGTTGGGATTAATATGTAAGTGTGGCATTAATATGTAATACTTATATAATAAATGAGAAAGTCTCTCTGTTTGTCAGTCACGCTTTCACGGCTAATCTATCGGTCCGATTTAGATGAAATTTAAAATGAAAGTAGAAAAAAAACCCAGAGTCAAACCAAGGCTACTTACTTTTTCAAAAATCAACCTACACATAAGGGGTCCAAATAGGGAATGAAAGTGTATATGAAAAATCTAAGCCGCTTGACCGATTGTAATGAATTTTGGCATAAATATAGTTGATTATCCAAGGCACATACATAAGCATTTTCAAAAATCAACCCCCAAGGGTTGCAATATAACTAAACAGATATGTAGTTAACGCGGCGAAGCCGCGAGCGGGCCGCTAGTAGTTTATAAATATTTTCTTTGGTCATAAGACAAAACACGGCGTTGAGTTCTGCCACTCAACACGCAATGTATCGGTTTCAGGTGGAGAGTGAGAAGTGATGTTCCTGGCACTAGGGTCTTTCTAACTACTTTGCTTCGTAGAAAAAACTGAAATAAAAGCGTTTTTACTCGACTCTCTTAGGTAAAATGTAACCCCTTAACTAACAAATTACGATATTGCTCTTAAGTTTAAGCTATAATGAATCTGTGAACTAATTGTAATAAGTTTCTTACTTGAAAGTTGTCTGAATCTTACGCTATATTATTTGACGCTCATACTAATCTAAAAAAGCAATTGCTATGTAGGGTGATGACATAAGCTTTAATCTAACCATCTCAAATCACAAAGCTAAATTAACTTTTTGCTACATTACCATATCCATAAACTATCATCTCGCAGTTAGTTCGTGGCTGCATACCCAATGCGATGCAAATTTTGGTGCGGCGCTGCGGCGGGGAACTGCCAGGCATGTGCCATTCCCGAAATGCAGGTGAAGAACACTAACCTCCTTATATAGAAACTTAGGGAATAAGACGTTTACTAAATCTACTAGATTGGTGCGTTATAATGTAATAATTTAATCTAGAGGTTATATTTTAATCTCGAGGCCGCGTGGTCGATTTCTTCGAGGGGGATTGTATTTCATTTTCGTGTTTTCGATTGGGTACATGAGATAAAGCGTGGCGTTAAATTCTGTCAATATAACTCGCAATATGTATGCATGTCGTGGCGACTTATAATTATTTGAACACTTAACATATACCTATGTTATTTTATAATGTGTTTGTATCTTGTATATCTTGTTAGTTGTCCTAAATAAATAAATAAATAAATTGGCACAGACGTGTGACTTCAAACGACTGGTCGTGAGTTCGATTCCCACTCGAGGAGTTTAAATATTGAATATTTCCATTTTCTTTGCCTGGTACTGAGGCAAAGCGCGGCGTTAAGTTCTGTCACTTAACACGCTATGCCTCCGAAAATTCGGTGGAAAGTGGGGAACGGAGTGTCTTAACACTAGGTTCCCTCTGGGTACTCTGCTGTGTGCGGGATACAGCATGCAGCTAAAAAAATAAATAAATAAATAAATCTTTTGAGCGGAAGTGGATAACGAAGTGGGTGTAATCTTAATTTTGGGTGGAAAGAGGAAATCGGTGTCACTACATTTGACACTAGGTGCTCTTTGACTGCCTTGATAAGGAAGAAAAAGCGTTAAACTAAAAAAAAATTGCAACCTCTAGTTTTTATTGAAGGATAGATTAAAATAATCTAGTTCTAGACTGTTCGCTGCTTTTCGTCTAATTTAGAAGTATTCTTGTTGAGCTGAGAAGCTAGCTTTAGAGAGAGAGAAGAAGAGAGATTAAAATATGTTTAAAATATAATCAAGAAGCTATTAAATATTTGAATTGTACCTACAACCATCATATGTAGACTAAACCTGACATATTTGTAATACAGTTTTCTACACGAGATATCTTAGTTCCAAGACACTATATTCTCCCCTTTACATCGCAGACATCGTCATTAGACACGTCCCTTACAAACATTTACATATTATGAATTTTGTTTTATATTCCATTTCCAAGCTCCATCTAATCTAATATCCTGCGAATTTACATAGAGCTTCGTAAAAGAGAATTAGTAGTATTAAAATTGTAATACTCTCGTAATTGGAAATTACTAGTCGTAAAACAACACCCAGAGGCTTCGGGGTTTCACTGAATTGGAATAAATTAACGCCTAAATAATATATATACTTTAAAATGATATTTATATTGAGCCAAATTTAAGTAAATACTGTATAAAAAAACAAAATTAAAAATTTTGAAAAAACCCACGACGGTTTAATTGTAATTGAAAAAGGATAAAATAACTAGAAATCCCCCGCCTAAAAGAATATATGTAACGAGATGATGGGGACGACTTCGTCGGAGCTGCCATTACTTTAAGTTTGCTAACTTCTCCTAGGTTTTCATGCTGTTAAAACAGGTTTAGGAAAAAATTAAAATATTAATATGAATTTACAGTTTTGATAACTGGTATTCCTTTTAAAAACTTTAAGAACGAAATCTATACTGTTAGCTACTATATTTAAAATAGAGGTTGCAACTGGCAGCCCCCGACGAAGTTGTCCCCATCATCTCGTTACATATATTCTTTTAGGCGGGGGATTTCTAGTTATTTTATCCTTTTTCAATTACAATTAAACCGTCGTGGGTATTTTCAAAATTTTTAATTTTGTTTTTTATTTTAAACTTTTTAAAGTGTATAGATACACATTATATATTATTTATTTATTTATTTATTTATTTATTTATTTATTCGGAAGACAAACAGTGAATTACAAACATAGAATAAGCACATAAGAAAAAATAGCACATAAACCAATTAAGTCTCCACATATCAACTATAAAATTATAATGGACGTATTAAAATTAAATTATAATGATCAAAATAAAAAATAACTATATAAACAAACTCTAAACATAATTTGAAAATTATATAAATTAAATTATTAGTATTCAAAGAAATAATTAAAACTTAAATTAACATAATATAATGATAAAAAGAAATAATTAAAACTTAGTAAATTCTAAAAATCGACACATCTTATTGTAGTTTTAAATTTATTTAAAGTAAGACAATATATGTCAATCTCGTTAAAAATTTCATTAAAACATTTACAGGAACGATAAACAAATTTATTGCGTGCATATGTAGCTCTAGTTTTAGGCAAATAAAACGTAGAACGATCACGTGACGAAGGACGAGGACATCTTAAACATATATGGTTCAACAAATATGGGGAACTCGTATAATTTTTTAATATTTTGTAAAGAAAAATTTCATCTTTTATGACTCTGCGATTTCTTAATGACATCAAATGAGGAGGCTCTATGTTTATTTTATTGGATCTATATACAAGATGTTTATAAAATATTTTCTGAATATGTTCAATTCTGTTAATGTATTTTTTGTAGTTTGGATTCCAAACCGTGGAGGCGTATTCTAATAAGGAACGAACATAGGAATTATACAAAACGATCAAAGTTGAATTATTGCGAAAATCTCTACCCACCCTAAGTACAAAACCAAGCATACGATAAGCTTTACCCACGACAATATCAACATGACGATTAAATATCAACTTATGATCAAGGTGCACCCCCAAATCTCTCACCTCAGTGACCCTATTTATTATGATGTTATCGAGTTGGTAATCGTATTTAGTAAGGTTAACTTTCCGCGTGAATGAAATTATACAACATTTTTTAATATTAAGGAACAAACCATTACTATGACAAAATTTGCACAGTCTATCAAGGTCACTTTGCAATAGTTCACAGTCAATCGAACCATTTATTGCTTTAAAGATCTTCATATCATCTGCGTATAATAAAATATGGGAATGCTTAAATATTTTATTAATAGAGTTTATAAAAATGTTAAATAAGAGTGGGCCGAGATGAGAGCCTTGGGGAACACCTGACGTAACTGGCACAAATGAAGAGCAAAACCCTTTAACCGTAACAGCCTGACTTCTTTCCCTTAAGTAAGAGATAAGCCAACGCAAGAGGTCACCGTGTATACCAACTTCTGCTATTTTTTGTATAAGTAGATGGTGAGGAATTTTATCAAATGCTTTTGAGTAGTCAGTATACACGACATCCACCTGGCAACCACTGTCCATATAAGTTGTGACTCGGTGCAAAAATTCATTTAGGTTGCTTTCAGTTGACTTTTTACCAATGAATCCATGTTGTTGCTCTATAATATAAGGACTGATAATAGGATAAATGGAATCATAAACAATTTTTTCAAATAGCTTCGGAATAACAGATAATTTAGATATGGGTCTGTAGTTCAAAATATCGTGTTTATTGCCAGATTTATAGATGGGTACTACAAAAGAACGTTTCCAACAAGTAGGCATTATTCCACTTTGAATTGATTTATGAAATAATAAGTATAAAGGAAGAGATAGGCTATTGCAACACATTTTCAAGAAAAAAGGAGGGATTAGATCAGGTCCGCTGCCTTTATTAGGATCTAACTGCTTGAGGTACTTTCGCACTATATTGCAGGACAATTCGACCGAACCCATCGATACATATTCCACATGAATATCTATGAAATTGGTGATTTTAATATTACTGTCAAGAGTATGCGATACAAATGAGGACTGAAAGTAGTTGCTGAAGAGAGTGCAAACGCCTTCACCATCAGTTGCTATAAAGTCACCGAGGAACATAGTGCTAGGCAAGTCATTACACGTTTTTTTAGACTTGACAAACTTCCAAAAGGATTTGCTGTTACTTATTATCATTTGTTCCGATTTACAAATATAAAGATCGTAACAAGCAACCTGCACCCTTTTTTGCCTTTCTCGCAGCAGACTAAACGTATCATAGTCTGCCATTCTACCATATTATTACATAATTATTACATAATTTCGAAATACTTTATATTAATCTTCATGCAAATCCAAAAAAAATTATAAGCCCAATGCTTTCTGGTTATCAAATGCCTATTGCAGCGCCTGGCAGATTGTCACCGCAACATTTTTAGGAAACTTAAGTTTAACCAAATCAGTGAAAATCAAAACCCACTAGTAGTTTTGATTTGGAACAAATTAATTTATACTGGAGCGCCCCGTGGTAGTTTGTGATATGGCATATAAAAACACGCAACAATTAAACCTGAACCTATCACAGAAAACCGCATCTAAATAGGTTTCACACAAAAATACAAGCAAATGCTTACTACAGCGCCCCCTGGTGAGGTGTCACCACGACACATATACGAGAACACGCGCTAATTGAGCCTGATCCTATCGTTGAAAACTGCATCAAATTCAGACTCGTAGTTTTAACTTTGCACCATCAAATGTTTAATGAAGCGCCCCCTGGTGAGTTCTTAACGTAAAAAAAAACTAAATACATACACCAAGTAAAGGTAAATCTAATACTGAAAACTCTGTCCAATCGGACTAGTAGTTGTGGTTTTACATTAAATATTACAAACAAATGTTTACTGCAGCGCCCCCTGGTGAGTTAACACGATAAAGCATATCCAAGAACATGCACTAATTAAACTTGAGCTTATCACTGAAACTGCATCCAAATCGAATTCGTCATTTTAGCTTTGCACAAACAATATTTTACTGCAGCGCCCCCTGGTGACTTGTCACCGTAATATAAATTTAAAAACATGTACTAAACAAAGCGGAATCTAATACTGAAAACTCTTTCCAATCGTACCAGTCGTTTTTGTTATACACAAAAAATGGAAGCAGCTACTTACTGCAGCGCCCCCTAGAGAGTTGACACATACTTGAAAATATGCACTAAGTAAACATACATGAAACATATATGAAAATATGCACTAAGTAAACTTGAATCTATCATTGAAAACTGCATTCAAATCGGACTCGTAGTTTTAGTTTTGCACAAACAAATGTACTTACTGCAGCGCCCCCTGGTGAGTGATCACCGTAACACATATATGAAAAGATGCACCAATTAAACCTGAACCTATCGTTGAAAGTTTCATCTAAATCGGACTAGTAGTTTTTACTCTACATAAACAAATGTTTACTGCAGCGCCCCCTGGTGAATTTTCACCGTAACGTAAAAACAAAAATTTTTAAATATGTACGAAGTAAAGCTTAATCTAGTTCTGAAAACTCTAGCCAATCGGATAAGTAATTTCGGTTTTAGACAAATAAATATAAGAAAATTTTTGGTTTTACACAAAAAAACTCAAACAAATGCTTATTACAGCGCCCCCTGATGAGTGGTCACCATAACACATATATGGAAAGACGCACCAATTAAGCCTGAATCCATCTCTGAAAGTTTCATCTAAATTGGACTAGTAGTTTTTGCTCTGCATAAACAAATGTTTAGTGCAGCGCCCCCTGGTGAGTTTTCCCCGTAACAAAAAAAGAAAAATCTTAAAATATGCACCAAGCAAAGATAAATCTTTTTATGTAAACTCTTTTTAATCGGAGCAGTAGTTTCGGTTTTAGACAAATAAATACAAAAAAAGTACAAACAAATGCTTACTGCAGCGCCCCCTGGTGGTTTGACACGATAAAACATATCCAAGAACATCCACCAATTAAACCTGAATCTACCACTGAAAATCTATTGAAATCAGACTATTATTTTTTGAGATAATTGAAAACATTCGTTTTCACGTAAAATGCTTACTGCAGCGCCCCCTGGTGAGTTAAGGCAATAAGACATACATAAGAACATACGCCAATTGAACCTTAACCTATCATAGAAAACCGTATCAAAATCGGACTTATAGTTTTGGAAATAATTGACATAGTAATTTGCACAAACACACAAACAAACAAACAAACAAACAAACAACCTCTCACCCCAAACACATATACAGTCGCCGTTCCGTCGCGGGTAAAAATGCTATGTATGTTTTAGAATAAACAGTAAAAATATTTGTTTTTAAATTGGATAGTGTTTAAGATGACGTTTTGGGGGTAGTCGTGGCACAGTGGCACAAGCGTGTGACTGTAAACGACTGGTTGTGGGTCTGACTTCGACTTGAGGAGGAGGAAGTTTTTAATATTTCCATTTTCTTCGTTCTGGTGTCGAGGCAAAAGCGCGGCGTTAAGTTCCACCACTTAACATGCAATGCCTCCGAATTCGGCGGAAAGAGGGGAACGGAGTGTTTAAGATTAGGTTCCCTCTGCTTACCCTGCTGTGTGCGGGATACAGCGTGAATCTAAAAAAATACAACATACACTTTTCTCTCTTAATCTCGGTTTTAAAAGTAAGTCTCGGTTTTCAGAGAACTTACTGTAGAATCACTCTGCCTTGCTTTTAATTAATTAATTAATAATGACATATATGTTAGTTTTACCCGTCATTGTTAATTTGAAAACAGCAAGCTACTAATAACATAAATTAAAATCTCTAGAATGAAACACGCAAAAGCTTTTAAGATTATCCTAAGCAAATAAAATATCCATTATAATATTAACACTAGTGGCAACTCGTAACTTCGTTCGCCAAAAGAGCCTATTTAGTTATGTAAATCAAGCATTTAATATATTGTGTAAATGGACAAAATGTTGTGTGACTTATTACTACGCTTTTTTAGTATACTCGCTGAATAAAACTTGTGAATATTTACAAAATAATTCGAATTTAAACAGTATCAAAGTAGTCGTCGTACAGGGGCACATAGGTGTGACTATAAATACGACTGGTTGGGTTCAATTCCCACTCGACGAATAAACATATTTCATATTTCTATTTTCTTCGCCCTTATATCGAGGGATACAGCGAGAAGAAAATAAAGAAGAGAGAAATGAATCTTGAGTCATTTATCATTAAAATGTCTTAGTGTACTCCTAAAATTCAAGAAATTTGAAAATATCAATAGTAATATACATAAACTAAGAACATTTTCGTAAAAAGCTTTCATACCACTTTGTATATTTAACAATATAAAAGACTACATAATTTTCTACTTACCAACAAAACGCTTTAACAATACAACGCATTACTATAATCCACTACAAATGGCAATATAAGCACAGCCAATAAAATAGTAGGGGAGGGAATTCCAAAAATCTTATCCGAATCACTCTCGAGGGTCGAAAAGGGCTGGTTCTGAGACCATCTAATTTCGCAGTGTTGGCCACTTGACTTGAAGGAAATTCGTCACTTCCGAACCCTGGAGCAACGAACGCCTGAAGGTACTAATTTCCGGTTGAGAGAAAGCCCGAGCTTTTTTGTAGCTTTGTTAATAGCAATTTTCGAGATTCAACGCCCGAGAAGAAAAGGTTGGCACTCGCAAATTGACGTCTTTGATATCTCTCACTATTGCTCGGCTGAAGCGTTAGTCTGGTTTTAATATTATAAGATTTTTGGAATGGTTGTTGTTTTTAATAGGTTTTTTTACACTTATAGGATTAATCGAATGCTTAGAATGTATATATTACTAATAAATAAATAAAGTGGGGAACGGAGTGTCTTAACACTAGGTTCCCTCTGCCTACCCTGCTGTGTGCGGGATATAGCGTGAAGCTATTTAATTTTTTTTTTTAACTAATAAATATTAAATAGGAAGGAATATGTATATGTCTATGTATCTATGTGTGTATGTATATGGTTTTGTTTACTTATAATTTAATATTTTTTTTTTTAATTCTTATATATTTCTTTCTTATTTTGGAATTGCACGATCGTCTATCTCGTTGCTTGTAACTCACTCACTTCCACGGGTTGACTGGCAGAGATCTCTTTAAGAGATAAGTCCACCTTTGTGTACTAAAATTTTGTTAATATTTCTCATGTATATTTATGTTAAGTGCAATAAAAAATATATATATTTCTACACATACTATTCACGTACGATACGTTTTTTTATGATTATAAGGTATGAAAACAAATTTTAATATTTACATACATCTAGCTTAATATTCTGCGCTCGTCCATACTAATATTATAATTTGATAAGTATGTTTGTCTATTTGGTCTTCCTTTACATTGCAACGAAACTGCGACAAATTTTAATATTTATACTATAATTTGGAATAATTGTGGTTAATATGAATAGAAGCTAGAGAGTGACACAAGCTACTTTTCACCACGGTTAAACATTTTATTTTCGTAAGGTCCATAGTTATTATATATTCATTTTATTTAATTTTAACTTATTTTATTTATTCATCATACAAATAGTGTTGTAACATTTTATAAAATACAAATATTATATGTACAGTTTTGGTTCTGAAACGATTACTAATTTCAGGCATATATAGTGTTCGTTTTTGTCCGAATAATATATTTTGATACATTTATATAAATTGAACCATAAAAGAGTAAAATTGTGGCCAGTCGTGGCCCAGTCGCACAAGCATGTGATTGTAAACTACTGGTTGTGGGTTCGATTCCCACTCGAGGAGCGGAAATATTTAATATATTTCCATTTTCTTAGCTCTAGTGCTAAGGTAAAGTGTGGCATTAAGTTCCGCCACTTTACACGCAATGCCTCCGAATTCGGCGGAAAGTGGGGAACAGAGTATCTTAATACTAGGTACCCTCTGCCTACCCTGCTGAGTGCAGGATACAGCGTTAAGCTAAAAAAAAAGAATAAAAAGTAACTTTTTACTTTAATTGAGCAGTGAAACGCTATGTTTTAAAATTTAGACATTAAAATGGCTAGATTAAACTCTCTTAACCAAAAAACTGGAATAAGTCATTAATCTTTCTTTTCTTTCTACTCATTTTTTATATTCAATTCTAATTTTTATCAGACTCATTTAGAAAGGCTTATAAAAATTTTTTTACACAAAAAGCTACATAAAACCACATGAAGTATATATATAGTTACATACCTAAATACGAGTATATTATAAAAGCAAAGTAAGCTAGTATTTCATATACGCCACATATAAATTCATGGCATGTCAGCTTTTACCCACTCTGGTCAACCGTTTGAAGCGATCGGTTAAGCGGTCGTCTACGTGGTAATACCATGCATTGGATATCAATATTTTATAATGATACTAGTTGTGACTTCTGACTTCGTTTCTGTAGATTTAATGATAGTTGTCATGTTCTTTTCCTGTAAATGTTTAGTAGTTTTGAGAAGAAGTAAAATCTGCAGTGGGAATTTTGGTCTTCTGTTATGCTTGGCTATGCTCCTTAAAACAATATTTTTTATATTTTTTTTATTTTTAGCTTTACGCTGTATCCCGCCACAGCGGGGTAGGCAGAGGGAACCTTGCCAGTGTTAAGACACTCCGTTCCCCATTTTCCGCCGATTTTGAAAGCATTGCGTGTTAAGAGGCAAAAGTTAACTCCTCGAGTGGTAATCGAGCCCACGACCAGTCGTTTACAGTCACACGTTTGTGCCACTGCGACACGACTGGCCCTATCCATCGATCTTATTAAGTTAGCAATTTAAGTAATATAAAATACTGGACTCGTTATATAGTTATACAAGTGGAGTCTTAATTTTAAAAATAAATTTAAATAAGAAATAAATAATGTATTAAATAGCAAAAGGTACGGACCATATTTACTTAGTGAATATTTGTTATATTATAACAAAACACGAAGAAACAACTCAATACTTAGCTTTCTGTAAGCAGTACAATCAGCAGTCAGCTTTCTCTTTAGTACTATTCTCTAGTTATGGTACTTTGAACATGTATGTTGAGCTCTTCTTACTTCGCCAATATCGTATCGTCGTTGTATGGAGAGAAGTAATATATTTGTTAGTCATTTAGTAACGAAAGAGTATATGGTTATAGAGAAATTATTATGATTTTAAATTTTTGTAATTCAATTCAATTATAATCATATCTATTTAAATTTTGTCAATTTTATTAATCACTATTTTTAAAAACACTTAACAATTAAATAAAGAAACAATAATTCTACTTTTTTAAAAAGACTCAAATAAATGGTAATGGTTTAGTATATTTTTCCTAAACTTTTATATAAATATTTAAAATATAATAAATCAAATAAAAACTTGTCAATATTAAACAGTGATATTAAAAATATCTTATATTTAACATTTCAAAAATATATTTCATACTAGCGACCCGCTCGCGGCTTCGCCACGTGAACTACCACTTTCATCCTCTATTACCTTTTTGGGATTGCTTTTTTTTTATAAAAGGAGGGTAGTCTATATTTGAGAATATGTTCATGAGAAAATCATCGATACATTTAGTGCAATGTCTATATTATTTGATAACATATAGCGATAACTGTTCTAGTAAGAAAACGTACGAAATCTGCTATCATATGATAGTAGATTTCGTACATATATACCATCTGGTATATAGTATTATAAACCGTCATAATATCTTAAATAAACTTTAAGCTTTTTATTTTACAATTGTGTTACTTATTGATGTTAAAAAATAGCTTAACTTGCAAATAATCAATGCAATTTGACTTTGCCAGTTTTTTACTTTTCTGCGGGAACTGTTTTGAATACCAGGGTAATTTTTAAAAAAAGAGAGATAGCCTATGTTTGACCTTGCCTCATTAACTATTTTCCTGAGAAAATTCATTCACAAAACATACATAAGTTTTATCCACTGTTTCAACCTCCTAGGGTTTGATTTTTTATAAAGTAGCCTATATGACCCTGCATCTTCATCAATCTTCTTTACGAATTCCGTCAACAAACATAACAAATAGAAGAGATACAGATTTTTGCATTTTTATAATAATAATTTTAATGAGTGCGGGTATATCTAATACAATGTCAACTATATAATAACAAATGGCAGAAATCGTAGTGACATCTGTTGTCATATAGATTATATAAATATATAGATTATATAAAGTTTTATAGACCGGTCAAATGTATATTTAATAAATGTTATGCTTATTTTATTTTATAATTATTTTAATTAGTGATATTGAAACAAATTTAGCTTCACTCGTGAACTATCGACATAATTTGAACGTTTTTTTTTTAATTTTATTTTTCTGCGGGAGTTATGTTGAATACCGGGATGAAAATTATCCCATATGTTGCTCTAACCTCTAAGCTAACTCCATACAAAAATTCATTAATTTCTACCCGGTAGATACCGATATACAAATGATTTACTTATATCGGTTTTTTATTTTTTTCCAAAAAAACTACATAGAATACCGGGATAAAAACTATCCTATATGTACCTTTGGACTATATCACGCTATCACCATACTAAAATTCATTCATTTCTATCCAGTAGTTTTTGCGTGATTGACGAACAAATTAACAGACAGACAGACAGACAGACAGACAAAAATTCTACTGAGTGGATTTTTGGCCTCTGTTATCGATATATTAACGCACCCAATTAAAATTTTTCTGAAATTTTTCATGTACAGAATTGACTTTTCTACTCTTTTATTATATATAGAGATATATATAGAGATATAGAGATATAGAAATAGATATAGATTATATAAGTTTTCAAGTGTCTAAGTATACTTGTATAACAAGTGTGTATATATGTAGTGTATATATAGTGTGTGTATTCGCTATATTTATACAATCCAAAACAGTCCCTTCTAACATCACTTCTATCTGTGACCAGAAAGCAAGAGGGTATTTTGATATTTTTGATATGATATGCTTCACTGTACAGAAGTATTTATACTATGGATATATGCGTAACGATTGGTTGTGGGTTCGATTCCCACTGGAGGAGTGGAAATATCTAATATTTCCATTTTCCTCGCTCTGGTATCGAGGCAAAGCGCGGTATTAAGTTCCGCCACGTAACACGCATTGCCCTCAGAATACGGCGGTGTGTGGGGAACGGAGTGTCTCAACACTAGGTTCCCTCTGCCTACCCAGCTGTGTGCGAGATACAGTGTGAAGCTAAAAAAAATAACTATTGTGAAAAATAGATACAATAATAAATAAGCTTGGTGTAATTAATAAATTTTCCAATACATTCGCTATAAACTCGCTAATTTAGAACTTCCGCTATATAATACTCAATTAATACAAAACACAGTGCAATAGCGTTTTAGTACTTCTCATAAATCAAATAAACAAATAATGTTTTATAAAATATTTAACATATTATTAAATGTTTCATCAAGAGAGTAATCGTGAGTTTTGTTCTTGGCCAGTCGTATGGCAGAGGCACAAAAATGAGACTGCAAAGCTACTGATTCTGGGTTCGATTCCCACTCGAGGAGTGGAAATATTTAATATTTCCCTTTTCCTCGCTCTAGTGTGGAGGCGTAAGCGCGGCGTTAACTTCCATCACTTAACACGCAATCCATCAGAACTCGGCGGAAAGTGGGGACGGAGTTGTCTTAACACTCGGTACCCTATTTTACTCTGTGCGGGATACAGCTTTAAGCTAAAAATATAAATTACTTGATTTGTTTTCTAAGATTTTTTCATTAAGTTGTTCCTGATATATCTTAACTATCGACCGCTCGTGGTCTTGCTGCGTAAGTACAAAATTTCGTGCTTTATTTCATCATTTTAGATATTGATTTTTGAAAAAAATTAGAAAAGATTGATCATGGGGCTCCACCTATTTTCATTCCAAATTTCATCCAAATCGGGCCAGTAGATTAACTGTGAAAGCGTAGCAGACAGATGGAGAGACAGACAGATATTTATAATATTAGTACGGACTTAGTAAAGACTTTAAGTAATAATCATGACGTACTTTATTTCATTGCAATATTATTTTACATGACAAAGCATTGTATGAAACGCGTTGCAGTTGCTGAAAGCAGGCATCATACACTTCGGTCCCATAAAAGCTCCCACCGTGAAGCTCTCAATGAAACACAAAACAAAACACGCATTTTTGAACATGGGGTCATTAATAAACATTACAAAAGCAAAGCATAAAAAATATTTCAAATTTTAACAGGAATATGATTACATTACGTAATTTTCAAGATATTATCACTGTTTAAGATTGACAAGTTTTTGATCTCCTTAAAGATAAGTAAAGTACCGAATAATAATACCTTAAAATTTAACAACAAAGAGATTTATATTGTTTTCAGTATTAATAAGATTCCTTTAAATATATATTTGGCTGCAATAGGCTAGAAAACTTCAAGCTGAAAGTTCCAAATGACTGTAATTCACTTACATTTAACTATAAAATCATCAATAAACATTTTTTATGATATTAAGTTGTCATTTTACTAAGCATTTCACAACTGCCAATAGAAAGTTCATCGTCCCATATAATTGAGCCTCAAAATGTTTAACATATAAAGAACAATATCCAAATTTTCCACACAATTTAGTTTCAAATAGCTTACAATTAGGCTAATACACATATAATCATTAAGAAACTTGAGTTTATAAAGATTCTTCACTTTCTGTCGACTTTTGGAGGCATTGTAAGTTAAATGGCGGAACTTAACGCCGTGTTTTAACTCAACACTAGAGCGAAGAAACTGGAAATACTTAATATTTCCATTCCTTAAATAGGAATCGAACCCACATTCAGTCGCCTACAGTCATACTTGTGTGTCCTTGCGTTACGACTGGCCTCATAATAATTGTTAATTTTTCAATTTATTATTAAGTTTATGAACGATGACTGCCATTTGGTTAATGATTTTTCATAACGTAAAACGTTATGAGTTAAATAAAGTTTCAATTAGTTTACTTTTTTAATAAAAACATAATATAATGAAATATGAAAACTAAATAAATTTGACTCTAATCCTTTTACTGAAATCATAACATAGAAATTATAAACTTTCAAAACTTGAAAGAAAGCTTAAAACAAAATGATTAAAACGTTGATTTTTCAAGGAAACCCCAACACTTTCATTTCCCCTTCAAATTAGTTTAGGTGTAGGCATTCAGGCCGGCGATTCATAATCATGAACGTCAAATAATAAATTCATAAAGCCTCACTAGAAACAAGAGAACGTTACGAGATATAAATACGGTGAGATTTTTCAACGGACGCGGCGAGACTGCGTAATTTGTGTGCGCTTTGCTTCTCTAATGTTTATTGATGACTCCATGTTCAAGTACGTGTATCGTGCTATATTATGAACTTTTATAGGAAATGAATTGTATGGGACGATGAATATTAAGTTTACTTTTAGTAGAGATATGGATTTAATGTAGAATTTAGTAAATTTACTGCTTAATCGTTAGAAAATCATGTGTATTGATGATTTTACGTTGAAGTTTTTTGTGTAGGCGTTTGTGAGGCAGTCCTGGCGGGGAACAGCGTTTGATTGTAAAGCAATGGTCATGGGTTCGATTCCCACTCGGGAATGATTATATTACTGTTTTAATTTCTTCGCTCTCTGGTATTATTGACAAAGCGCGGCGTTGAGTTCGGTCTATGTCGTCAATGGAGAACGGAGTGCGTTAACACTAGGTTACCTTTGCTTACGTTACTATGTGCGGGATACAGCGTGAAGCTAGAAAAACAATTACTGTAATGTATTGTGTATAGCATATATTTTTAGCTTCTCGCGCCATCAACATATCGCTAGACGGCTGGGATACCCTAGTGTTACAATTTCAATTCCATTGTCCACTTGCAGTCAGACATTACATGTTAAGTGGGTAAATGGAAATCCAAGAGAAGAAACTCCCGTTTACTTAGATACCTATGAATGTCATCTCACGTATATACTGATTATACTAAATTATGTTTATAACTCTTTAATTTAATACAATATAATAAACTTAGTTTCTCTCGTACAGCAATGTAGTCAGAGAAAATCTAAATTTAAGACATTCGATTCTCTACTTTTCGCCAGAAATACAAAATACGTTGAGTGAGAGAGAGAAATAAAGAAATTATTTAAATACACTCATTACCTAGAACAGGCGATTATCGAACCTACATTCATTGCGAACGCTGTCGTTAGTCAGATGTCCGTAGCCATTTTTCATTGTGTTTTTTCTAGGGCAAAACGCCAGAACTATGTTTAAAACCTATCAGGAACTATATTAGGAAGAGAACTCACATTATTTTTGGATCTGCTGGAAAATGATCTGCTAAGTTCACTGACATGTTAGTGAAACGCTGCCCCACTACGCCACGGTATCCATTTTTTATTTTTTTATTGAAGTGAAAACTTCTTTAGGCGCGTTGAGCGTTTTGGTAGAGGGTAAAATCCTCGGTTCGCGTCACCGACATGCTAATGATAATAGTATTGAAATTGAAATTCGTGTAAATTTAAATACTATGTATAATTATGATAATTGTACATTAATTATTTTTTCAACCACTTTGTATTTATATTTTGTTCATGATTTGTTTAACCCATCATATGTAACTAATAAATAAAACATAAAAAATTTCATATAATTTTTGCATATAGTTTTAATTACACTCAACTTAATAGTTCCGTTTTCACTTCTATCGGCAGTCCCACGACTGCTACTGCTACTGTTTTTTTCGAGAACTCTGACTGCTAAATCATGCTTTCTATATCCTGCTACGTCGAAATTATTATATAGTTATTACAATATCAATGCGTGACTCATGATAGCACTTCGACGGTTTCCAAGAGGTGTGGGTTCATATCCTGCTACGTTTAAGCTTGTATACTTTTCTAAAGATGTCTACATTACTGCTCGAAAAAATCTTTAAGAATATATTTTAAAATTACCCACGACGGTTTAAATGTAATTGAAAAAGGATAAAATAACTATAAATCCCCCGCCTAAAAGAATATATGTAACGAGATGATGGGGACGACTTCGTCGGAGCTGCCATTACTTTAAGCTTGCTAACTTCTCCTAGGTTTTCATGCTGTTAAAACAGGTTTAGGAAAAAATTAAAATATTAATATGAATTTACAGTTTTGATAACTGGTATTCCTTTTAAAAACTTTAAGAACGAAATCTATACTGTTAGCTACTATATTTAAAATAGAGGTTGCAACTGGCAGCCCCCGACGAAGTTGTCCCCATCATCTCGTTACATATATTCTTTTAGGCGGGGGATTTCTAGTTATTTTATCCTTTTTCAATAACAATTAAGCCGTCGTGGGTTTTTTCAAAATTTTTAATTTTGTTTTTTATTTTAAACTTTTTAAAGTGAATAGATATACATTATATATTGTTACATAATTTCGAAATACTTTATATTAATCTTCATGCAAATCCAAAAAAAATTATAAGCCCAATGCTTTCTGGTTATCAAATGCCTATTGCAGCGCCTGGCAGATTGTCACCGCAACATTTTTAGGAAACTTAAGTTTAACCAAATCAGTGAAAATCACAAAACCCACTAGTAGTTTTGATTTGTGAGTGCCCCGTGGTAGTTTGTGATATGGCATATAAAAACACGCAACAATTAAACCTGAACCTATCACAGAAAACCGCATCTAAATAGGTTTAACACAAAAATACAAGCAAATGCTTACTACAGCGCCCCCCGGGTGAGGTGTCACCACGACACATATACGAGAACACGCGCTAATTGAGCCTGATCCTATCGTTGAAAACTGCATCAAATTCAGACTCGTAGTTTTAACTTTGCACCATCAAATGTTTAATGAAGCGCCCCCTGGTGAGTTCTTAACGTAAAAAAAAACTAAAAACATACACCAAGTAAAGGTAAATCTAATACTGAAAACTCTGTCCAATCGGACTAGTAGTTGTGGTTTTACATTAAATATTACAAACAAATGTTTACTGCACCGCCCCCTGGTGAGTTAACACTATCAAGCATATCCAAGAACATACACTAATTAATCTTGAGCTTATCACTGAAACTGCATCCAAATCGAATTCGTCATTTTAGCTTTGCACAAACAATATTTTACTGCAGCGCCCCCTGGTGACTTTTCACCGTAATATAAATTTAAAAACATGTACTAAACAAAGCGGAATCTAATACTGAAAACTCTTTCCAATCGTACTAGTCGTTTTTGTTATACACAAAAAATGGAAGCAGCTACTTACTGCAGCGCCCCCTAGAGAGTTGACACATACTTGAAAATATGCACTAAGTAAACATACATGACACATATATGAAAATATGCACTAAGTAAACTTGAATCTATCATTGAAAACTGCATTCAAATCGGACTCGTAGTTTTAGTTTTGCACAAACAAATGTACTTACTGCAGCGCCCCCTGGTGAGTCATCACCGTAACACATATCCAAAAACATCCACCAATTAAGCCTGAATCTATCGTTGAAAGTTTCATCTAAATCGGACTAGTAGTTTTTACTCTACATAAACAAATGTTTACTGCAGCGCCCCCTGGTGAATTTTCACCGTAACGTAAAAACAAAAATTTTTAAATATGTACGAAGTAAAGCTTAATCTAGTTCTGAAAACTCTAGCCAATCGGATAAGTTATTTCGGTTTTAGATAAATAAATATAAGAAAAATTTTGGTTTTACACAAAAAAACTCAAACAAATGCTTATTACAGCGCCCCCTGATGAGTGGTCACCATAACACATATATGGAAAGACGCACCAATTAAGCCTGAACCCATCCTTGAAAGTTTCATCTAAATTGGACTAGTAGTTTTTGCTCTGCATAAACAAATGTTTAGTGCAGCGCCCTCTGGTGAGTTTTCCCCGTAACAAAAAAAGAAAAATCTTAAAATATGCACCAAGCAAAGATAAATCTTTTTATGAAAACTCTTTTTAATCGGAGCAGTAGTTTCGGTTTTAGACAAATAAATACAAAAAAAGTACAAACAAATGCTTACTGCAGCGCCCCCTGGTGGTTTGACACGATAAAACATATCCAAGAACATCCACCAATTAAACCTGAATCTACCACTGAAAATCTATTGAAATCGGACTATTCTTTTTTGAGATAATTAAAAACATTCGTTTTCACGTAAAATGCTTACTGCAGCGCCCCCTGGTGAGTTAAGGCAATAAGACATATCTAAGAACATACGCCAATTGAACCTTAACCTATCATAGAAAACCGTATCAAAATCGGACTTATAGTTTTGGAAATAATTGACATAGTAATTTGCACAAACACACAAACAAACAAACAAACAAACAAACAAACAACCTCTCACCCTAAACACATATACAGTCGCCGTTCCGTCGCGGGTAAAAAAATCTTTAAGAATATATTTTAAAATTAAGCAAACAGAAAATTTTCTTATTTTGATAGCGGTTAAAAAGTATGAAAGTGGAAACTGGTGTCCGTGCCAAAACAATTTCCAGCATTAACGAGTGCGGAGATAAATCATGACTCTCCGGGTTTCGGAAAAGCGTATCTTGGCCGAGTAGTTTTCACTTAACGCTGTGGATAACTGAAATGAATAAAAAATTAAACAGATATTTCTTTTTTTAGTTAAAATGCGATGAATCTTTTAAAAGTTTTTTTAGTATAATAAAATTTTTATAGTGAATTGAACAGTTGAAAGTGAAGCTCAACAGTTTGTTTTTGTTAAGGGTATGATTTTATTTATTTAAGGTTTATTTTTCTAAATATTTTTTTGTTTAATAGCAATAAAATGTGGTTGATCTATATTATTATGGGATGCTCCATCCCATGCTTTTTTAAAATCAACTGCCTACAGTATTCTTACTACTGCCCTCCAGTATTGTAAAATAAGAAATTATAATTTAAATAATATAAAGATCTTTCGCAATCGTATTTAAAAGTTTAAACTATCTCAAGAACTCTAAGAAACGAACAATTATAAGCATGATATGTACATAAGTTTAGTTAAATTATTAATATTATAATAATTATATTGTTAACTATGGTTAAAGAAATCGTTAAATTATCAAATTATGTACCATGGGGCCAGTCGTGGCGCAGTGACACGAATGTGTGACTGTAAACGAGTGGTTGTGGGTTCGATTTCCACTCGAGGAGTGGAAATATTTAATATTTCCATTTCCTTCGCTCTGGCATCCGCGGCAAAGCGCGGCATTATGTTCCGCAACTTAACACGCAATGCCTCTGAATTCGGCGGAAAGTGGGAAACGGAGTGTCTTAAGACTAGGTTCCCTCTGCCTACCCTGCTGTGTGCGGGATATAGCGTGAAGTTATATATATATATCAAATTATGTAAACAAAGCACTTAAAGTTGAATATTTTGGTTAAGGCGTAGTCATTGTTTTTTTTAAACTTAGGCTATTTTTCGTTACTATGAAGTTAGTCTTATTTTTCTTTAAAAATATTTTGAATAATCAAAAATATACATATACATATATGATTTTAGTGAAACATGGTTTCTGAATTTAAGTTTAAATCTTAGTAACTTGTACATATTATACGTATTGGCAGTTTTATTAATCAATTAAACTAGGGGTCCGCAACCCACGCTCCTCGGGCCACATGCGGCCCGCTTACTAATTCTACGTGGTCTGCCCAGCATTTATTTATATTAGAGATATTCTTCAGCTAATATATTACACAAAATGCATTATGATTGTTGTTGTTTTTGTTCTATTAAATGCATTATGATTGCGAAGTACATTTTGATTTGTTATTCTTTTCCCAATTTTTGTATGTAATATATTTTAATCCTCCTGTTTTTGTTATGTAATATTTATAAGATTAATATTTTAATCCTCCTGTTTTTGTTATGTAATATTTATAAGATTAATATTATCTTAAATACTTTTAAGAAATGTGTTTCCAAAATTTGGATAAGGTCGTTGCCAAAAAGATGGCTTATCCCTAAATTAAGCTGTTGTGTCTGATTATTTTTAGCTTTACGTTGTATCCCACACACAGTGGGATAGGCAGAGGTAACCTAGTGTTAAGACACTCCATTCCTCACTCTCCGCCCAATTATTGAGGTAGTGCGTGTCAAGTGGCTGATATTAACGCCTTACTTCACCTCGAAACGAAGAAAATGAAAATAATAAATATTTCCACTCCTCGAGTGGGAATCGAACCCACAACCAGTCGCTTTACAGTCACACTTTGTGCCTCTGTGCCATCACTGGCCTCTAATAACACAATAATATAGTAAACACAGTTTAGCAGAAGATCAATTAAAACCCAACTAACTCTCAACTAGTTGTAGTTGAAAGTTGAAGTTGAAGTGGCGAATACCGAAGAGTTTGCAACAATCTAACTGAAAGAGCTCTTCACGTAATTAGCCATTTGTTTGATTCCTTTTTTTATTAACTCTATGCTTTTTATTTTCTAGATAGAAATAATAAGGGGCCAGTCGTGACGCAGAGGCACAAAATGTGACTGCAAAGCGACTGGTTGTGGGTTCGATTCCCACTTGCGGAGTGGAAATATTTCTTATTTCCATTTCCTTCGCTCTGGTGTCGAGGCAAAGCGCGGCGTTGAGTTCCGCCACTTAACACGCGATGCCTCTGAATTCGGGGGAAAGTGGAGAACGGAGTGTCTTTACACTAGGTTCCCTCTGCCTACCCTGTTAGGTGCGGAATACAGCGTTAAGATAAGAAAATAAATACTTTTGAGACACTAAATTAAATAGGATAACTTGCTTAATTTAAAACATATTTTATTTTTGGTCCATTAGTTTTATAGTAAGTAATACATGTAAATGTTTAAGAATTAAAAAAAAAGGATACGACACAATTAAAAACAAATCAATAAATTCTTGTTTCCACATCTTCCCGTTTTTTTCCGTACAGCAACGCTGCTGTCAGTCAGATAGAACCTAGTAACAAAATATTCTGTTTTCTACTTTCTTTATAAAGGGGAAAAAATTAAATATAATATAATCATTCCCCCGTGGGAATCGAATCGCGCTTATAGTCAGATGCTGTACCACTGCGCCTGTGACGTGTATCTTTATAATTTATGTACGTTTCATTATTTCTAACACAATATCAATTGTAAGTTAAAAAAAATAAACAAACAAATAAATTAAAAAAAAAATTAAACAAACAAATAAAAAAACATTTTCTTCGCTCTGGTGTCGAGGTAAAGCGCGGCGTTAAGTTCCGCCACTTAACACGCAACGCCTCCGAATTCGGCGGAAAGTGGGGAACGGAGTGTCTTAACACTAGGTTCCCTCTGCCTACCCTGCTGTGTGCAGGATACAGTGTGAAGCTGAAAATAACTAAAATAAATAAACAAACAAACAAAAAAAAACGTTACAATGGGTAGTTGAATTTGTTAATACTAAAGTTAATGTACATTCAAAAAGTATTTCAATGTATGTAGCTGGTTCTGGCTGGACTGTACATAGTTTCAGAACAGTTAGCACATGGCACGTTCACTGGTAGAACTTAACTTAATGTCAAACTCAAATTTCATATTTTTATTATTTTAAAATGAAAAATTGATTTTTAGGAAATGATAAGAAATATTTCAAAGATTTATGAAGTATTTGGGTAAGGAGCTTATCGCTTGTATCCCCGGATACTCTGAATACTGTTGACTTTGTCGAATGAGGCTGAAACGACCGAGGTTTTATGTAGATGTATTAATTATTGAGTAGCCACGGGCAGGATTTGGGTGAAACAAAATGACAGGTAGTCGTGGATTCAAATTCTCGTGTTTGCGTTATGTTCTATTGCCTAATACATAGTGAAGTTTAAAAAATAATAACATATTTGAAAGACAATTGATAAGCTATTCAATATACATTTTTAAATATATTTTTCTAATTAACCCAAAAAAAAGTTATCAGCAAATTGTTACTCCATAAAAAAAGCATAGTAAAAATTATCACTATCTATACTTATATTATAAATGCGAAAGTCTGTGTGTTTGTCTGTCACGCTTTCACGGCTAATCTATCGGTCCGATTTGGATGAAATTTAGAATGAAAGTAGTAAATGTGACTGGGTCTAACATAGGCTACTTAGTTTTTCAAAAATCAACCTCTAAAGGGTTGAAATAGGGGATGAAAGTTTATATGAAAAATCTAAACCGCTTGACTAATTGTAATGATTTTTGGCATAAATATAGTTGATAATCTTAGCTTAAACATAGGCTACTTTATTTTTTAAAAATGCGTCCCCGAGGGTTGGAATATAACGAAAAAGATGACGCGGCGAAGCCGCGAGCGGGCCGCTAGTGTGCTGTATATTTTTAAATGAAAATATGAAAACGTTGTTATTCGGCTTTACACTTTATTTCCCATAGGAGGGTAATTAGAGATGACCTAGTGCCAAGACTTTGATTTCCACATTTACTTAGAATTCACAACATTTAATATTAAATGGATAGCGGATATTTTTTTTTTTTTATATGAGTATATTTCATGCATGAGGCCAGTCATGGCGCAGGGTCCAAAATGTAAATGTAAATGCAACTCGTTGTGGGTACGATTCCCACTCGAGGAATTGCCATATATAATATTTTACTTTCTTTAGTCTGACATCGAGGCTAAACACGGCGTTGACCTCCTCCCTAACATACGATTCCTCCAGAATTCAGTGGAAAGTGGGGAACGGAGTGTCTTAACACTATGTTTCCTCCGCCTACCCTGAAAAAAAACACCGTTCTCAGCATCAAAAAATACTCATAACTTTAACTTTTGCTATTACTACTTTTTGCCATTCCTTTACTTTAATATAATAGAATATTACAAGCTTGTATAAGTACAAGTACAATCGCACTTTGAAGTGACGGTGACCGCGCGGCATTCGATTGTTTGGTGGAAATTTAATTTTGTTCGTTTGTCAAAAGAGAAACACGCTTGATTTGTTTTCTTATATTTTCTAGTGCGTCTTTGAAGTGTTGGGGCGATGGTGGAACAGATTGGTTTAGGGTATATATATTTGTTTATATTATATAAGAGGGTAATGGATTCTATACCGGATAACAGCAAATTAATAATATATTTTTTTCAGCTCAGTCTTTTTCGTATAAGGAGAGAGAACCTGATGTTCCAAGACAACCCGGTTTTCCATTTTTTAATTGAAATCTAGAAATTGAGTGTTCAGTGGCGGAACTAAACGCCGTACCATTATGTTAGGTACTAAAGTCTCCTTGTGGTTGGGAATCGAAACTACAACCAATCGCATTTAGATAAGTAAAGTTGAAGGTGAACGTGATAGTTTCGAATAATTAGTTAGTGGTCATTTACATGTAGTTTAGTCATTTCTTTTATATTTCAAAAGGGCAACTGATGCAATAAGATAGACTCTTTACTGTATGACCGATGGATGTATTTATATATGTATTTACATTATTTTCATTCCTCCACGCTATATCCCGCACACAGCAGGGTAGGCAGAGGGAACCTTGTGTTAAGACACTCCGTTCCCCACTTTCCGCCGAATTCGGAGGCTTGCGTGTTAAATGTGGCCAGTCGTGGCCCAGTGGCATAAGAGTGTGACTGTTAACGACTGGTTGTGGGTTTGATTCCCACTCGAGGAGTGGAAATTATATTTTCGTTTCTTCGCTCTGGTGTCGAGGTATTTACATATTTATATATGTATTTACATTATTTTCATTCCTCCACTTTGACTTTCTCTCGATTCATGGCTAGAATAAGCGCGGCGTTGAGTTCCGCCACTTCTTCGATCTTAGTAATCTAAGGACAAATAAAATGATTCTTTTTTTACGTCTTCACGCAGAGTAATTAAAAAGAATCTAGTAACAAGACATTTCGTTTCTACTTTCCTTTTAAAGGGGAGAAATGAAAATAATACGTAATCATTCCCGTTTGGGACTCGAATCGCGCTTATAGTCGCAGATGCCGTACCACTGTGCCACGACGGTTTCTTCTTTCTTTCTAATGACCAGAAAATGTTGACACAAGGTTCTGTCTGCCTAGCTTCTCTCTTTGAAAAAAAAAAAGCGTAAACATAAAAATATTCAAATTGTATTAGCAAAATCAATATTTCCATACAAATAAATAACCGTAATCCTAAACACACAACGAATCAGTATCAGCCCATCAGAGTACCGGAAAAGGTATTTTAATTTGTGTTTATAGGAAAAATCTGAGTTACATAGCGTAGGGAGAGATTGCTTATTTGCTATCAATATGAAAGAAGGGACTGGGAAAAGTATGTGGAATAGAATTTTCAAGTTTTTTGACGGTGTATGGCGCAGTCCAAAAGTTTTTTTCCCTTTAGAAGCGATGGTTGTGGGTTTGATTATCGTGTGTAAATTGAGAATTGTATTTTTATTTAGATTATTTAATTAGATATTTTAATTTTATTAATAATACTTATTTAATTAGTTCTTTTAAGTTTATGATTTCGAAAGAAAACTAAAACGAAACCGAAAATCTCCAGGTCGACTGTATACCAATGACCATGGACTACTGTAAAGTGTTCGAAACGTCGGGCTTACTAAAAATATATTTTCGAACAATAAATATACGTGATTATTCCAGTTAAAATAGATTTATTTCATCAATAAGCTCATTTACACGAGCGGTATATAAAATTAAAACTTGATATTAACTGACAATTGCTATAGAAAATTTAAATTTTACCTCAAAGATGTTTTTATTTTCAAACATGATGTCATTTTATTTTCTGTGAGCTCTTTATTTATGTTATTACATATATATATAATAAAAGTCATATGACCCAGAAACACTAACTGAACCTTAAAAATATTTGGTCATACTTTTTTATAGAAAAATAATATCGAGTTATAGTCACACGCGCCTTTACAACGTAATACCTATTTTTAAATTGCGATTACCAAAACAAGAAGAACAAGATCTTGAAAACTTATTCAAAGTCTTAAAAGAAGTGTTTTCTAGATATAGACCATAGAGATAGACCTAGATATAGATATAGGCTCTAGAGATGACTTTTATCATGGATTACCATTTTATCACTTTTTCATGTATGTATCATAAAAATAATAATATTGTACATATAAATTTAGTTACTTAGTTTTACTCTTAAGCCAAACAGCCTATAATTTAATTTTAGGTGTAAATCAGACGCAGCAATGGATGTTAAAGGCTATATACTACTTTTACTTCTAAAGGCACACGACTATTGCTCATTTAACCTCCATAATATGATTTTTCAATCGTTTACCATTTCTCATCTTAACATTCTAAGGCGAAATCCGATTGTGTATTTGCGTAAGGCTCATAAAAGGGCCGGAAAGTCAGCCCGTTTCAATTCATACATACACGAGCGCTCGTGTCGTTGTCATGAATAATACACAAAATTGTAGGAAGCCGTTTTAATAGCCATATAGGGGTTTTTCATCCACTGATTTTAATATTCTAAGGGTAGGTGTTCTAAGGGTATGTATTTAGGTAGAAAATCTATGTATAAATGTGATAAAATTGTAAGTATATGGAAGGTATATGAGAAATAATATTATTGGAAGCATTAATCAATGTAATATAATCCAAAATAATATTTTTTGGTATTTTCTGTTGGTCTGTTTGTGTGTGTACGCTAACCGCTGGAACAGCTTTAAATTTTACTGATTTAAATTCAGTTGCACTATTTACTTTCGTAAATTTCCTTTAACATTTAGAGTTATTTTATTTCAATGGGTTCCTAATCATAAATGTTATAACAATTTAAATTATAAATTTAAGCAAAAGTTATGATATATTTGAGAAAACGGGCAGTCGAAAAATGAAATAGTTATAGTCTTATAGTTTACGCAGGCGAAGCCATGGACGTGTCGTTAAATGTATGTAATTCTTAGTTATTTAGTTAACAATATTGTCTTTTAAATCAATTTATGCAGATATCCTTCAAAAAATCTCTCAAAAAGAAAAAAACAATCGACACAACCCACTTTTTCACCTCACCGTAATCGGTTAAAAAAATAATTTTACAAAATAAGATTAACCACACTCGTTAGGACGAGGCCTAATTCCTTCGAATCATAGCGTTATGTGCTGCATAAAATTCCTTCCATTAAATTTGGTGAACAATAATGCCCTCGGGAAGCCGGCATGAATGGACGTTGTTATCCCGCCTGACCACCGAACCCTAATCTAGACTGGCCTAATGCAAGGTATAGGAGATCGAAATACATGGGTATTTTTTTATAAATATTTTCCACCGCTTCACTGATAGACTTGTGATAAATACGAATGATAATGACAGTGATTTTGACCTTATTGAGAGCACAGATTGTGAAATGGAAGAAATTGGGACTTCTGGCAGTTAGGCTCGCACATCTTTTTCATTTTTTTATATTTTCAGGCGTCAAATTTAATTATTAAATAAAAAGGAATCGACATCGTTGAAGTTGACAACTATATTGTCGTTTTAACAGCTTTTAATAGATACCTTACTATTATTGTTTTAAGCGAGAGAGACAACGCTCTACTAAGTCGAAGCTATCCGACTGCTTCATTCTAAGCATCGATGTGCATTATTAGTTGTCGGGTACTATATATATGTGTCTTAAGATTTTGAAGAAAGTGCGACCGTATTGCGTACATTCATAAGGTCATATATAAAATGAAGTATAATGAAATATTATATACAGCGTGTTCGTTTCTTCATACATATATTCAAACAATGAAGCCATCTTGGCACACTGGAACATCATGTAACTGTAATCGTGATTGGTTGTGGGTTTTATTCCTACTTTGAAAAATGGTAATAATTTAGTTATTTATTATTTTATTATTCTAGCGAAAAATGACCAAACGTGGCGTTAAGATCTGCCTCAAACACACAGTGTTTCGAATGCGGTTGGCAAATGTAGAACGGAGTGTCTTAACACCAAATTCTCTTAATACCCTAACGTTACCAATAAAACTAAATAGAAGACATAATGTATTTAAACATTTTTAAAGTGTTATTCCACACTTATTTTGGAAAATTGAAAAAAGCATTTAGAAAACGTATAAAAATTTGAACACAGCGGGATTCGAACCCGCGCCTCCTGGATACCGTTCAGGCGCTCTCACCACTGAGCATGTGGCTCAGTGCCGTTATTTATTTATTAATCATATTTATTTTTATAAAAATACCAAAAGCTTATAATTTACACCACGTCCTAGTTCCCTGATTAGCATCAAGGCTTTTACTCCACATTTTGATGGACGCACATGTTATAGCAGTATGTTTTGTCTCGTGATTAAGGCGATGCCACCCTTTTACCCATATTTGTACAGGATATTGAAACGTTTAAAAATTTACAACGAATTTTGAGCCGGTATGCGTCATAGTTAATTAAAAAATAATAATAAGATTACTTTGTTGTGTTGATATGTATTACAGGTAAGTATTTATAAGTACGTTTTACGCTATTTTTCGCATAGCAAGGTAGAAAGGACCTAGTCCAGATAGTCCAAAATATTCTATTCTTCGCTTTTCCCCCAAAACGAACAGTAAAACGTGAAACGGAAATAAATATTATACAAATATTCTTTAAGAGTAGATTCAAATATAATAATAAATCTCTCAATTACCTTACAATTGTTTATGAAACATACATTTTACTGAGGCCATCGTTGTGCAATGTGACAGTGAGTGACTATATACGTGTTTGGTTGTGGATTCGATTTCCATTCAAGGAAGTTATTATATTTAAGTTTTTTTTCTTTGTCTGCCCTATTGAACAAGGCTAAACACCAGGTTGAGCTTCGCAGAGCAATATCTGGAATTCAGACGGAAAGTGGACAACGGAGTGTCTTAGCATTCTCTTCATAGCAATTCTCGCTTTTTATATTTTAATCTCTTATTTTATTATATATCGTGCAGTGTTTAGTTACGTTAACCTGTACGAAGTATATATAAAATGACAAATAATGGACTGGATAGCTCTCTCTACCTGCGGGGTAAGGGTAAAAGCAGGGATATGTAAATTTAAAATAATGAACGGAGCCTGTCACGTCATCTGTCACTTAGTAAATACTTCTGAGACGGTTTTTAGTAAAAAAAAGGAATTATTTTGAGACGTTTTGCCTCAATTTTAATAAAAATGAAAGAATTTAATTTTATGTTTTGTTTTAAGAAAATAATTTCGAAAATGTCTATTAATTTCTAAAATTTACTGTATAAGTAACAGAAGAGGTACTGAAGAGTTGGGGCCAGTCGTGGCGCAATGGCACAGAGTATGAGTATGAGTAAAGCGACTGGTCGAGGGTTCGATTCTAACTCGAAGAGTAGAAATATTTAATATTTCTATTTTCTTCGCTTTGGGGTCAAGGCAAAGCGCGGCGTTAAGTTTCGCCACTTAACACGTAATGCCTTCGGATTCGGCGGAAAGTGGGGAACGGAGTGTCTTAGCGCTAGGTTTCCTCTGCCTACCCTGCTGTGTGCGGCGTAAAGAATAATAATATTTTTTTAGGCCCACGTTTCAGTGGGCAAATAGAATAGGGAAATGAAAATAAGTTAAATAACAATTATTTAACAGAGTGCAGATCGGACCCACAACTATCGTTTACATCCAAATGCTATCACAAAGCGCCGCGATGGCCTCACATTGTCTTAAACGTTAAAAATTTACTGCCTCCAAATTATGTCTTAAGAAGCACCTTTTACCTTTTAAAATAATTTGACAAATATTTACAATAATATACTAGGAACCGCCTCTTTGCTCTGCATGGCGGAAAAGGCTGAGTGAAGTATATATTTAACATGTTAAAAACGTTTGAAAAGCAAACACTTAACACTAACATAACACTTAACGTTCTACAGCCTAAGTATATAGGCAGTTGTTGACCATTTAATTAAAAACTACAATTACAATTGTCACCAAAAAACTTCACAGCATGCAAGACACGGGGCTAGATATCCCTCACTGTGCCAAATTTTAGAGGTCTACTACAAATAGCCCAGGAAGAGTTAAACCACAACGAACACACACTTTTGACAATAATGTATTTCTCATATGATATTTCAATACACAACTATAACTTAATATTCAAATATCGCCACTGAGCTATTGCGGCTTATGTGGTCTGTCGATATTTCGATATTTACTCGAAAATTTATATCGAATTATCGATTTTCCTTATAGCAAAGCGAAGGTTAATATCGTCCATACTAGTTACCCATTTATAATTAGCGTTCGACCGCTCCACTCAGGTAACTTAATTATACGATCACTGGAACTACAGCTGAGCCTGTTTTATGAGAGGTCATTTCTAGAGAGAATTTAGAAGTGCCTTAACATAATAAACGTATGTCTTTGAAGCTTTCTAAACCAGACAGGTGGCTTACGACTGTTGCTTGTTTGCTGTGTCATATTTTATTATTTCTTGTAATTATATATAAGTTACATAAGTATATAAAAGGTGCTGTCGTAGCGCACATAGCGTAGCAATAGGTAGGTGAGAAGAAATAATGTCAATTTTTTTTAACGATGCACTGTATCCCGCACCCAGCGGGGAAGGCAAAGGGAACCTGTTAAATCACTCAGTTCCTCGTTTTCTGCCGAATTTTATTAAGTAGCGGAACTTAGCGCCGCTTTTTGCCACAACGCCACAGCGAAGATAATAGAAAATAGAAAAATAAACACTCCTCGAATGCGAATCGAACCCACAACCAGTCGCGTTTGTAGTCACACTTCCTGCCTCTGCGCCACGAGTGACCTCGATAATGTCAATATATCTAAAAGTAATCAATACTAAAACGTTTATTTTACCCCTTACATAATGTTTGTACCTAATTAATATGGATGAAGCTTTCCATTTGAAGGTGTTTGACCTGGCTAATTAAGCACCAACACGTTCCTGCTAAGTTGCATCTCGATATAAATATTGATAGCCTTGCTTGTGGAATATAGTAGAAGGGTATTGGTAGTTAGATGGAGGGAGAGTTATTTTCTTTTTTTTAGCTTCACGCTATATCCCGCATACAGCAGGGTAGGCAGAGGGAACCTAGTGTTATGACACTCTGTTCCCCACTTTCCGCCGGATACGAAGGCATTGCGTGTTAACTTGCGGAACTTAACGCCGCGCTTTGCCTTGACAACAGAGCGAAAAACACGTTTACCAGCTTGTGCCATTGCGCCACGACTGACCCCAAGCTAGTTATTTTTTGTATACTGTATACTAAGGTAGCTTGAGAAGTGTAGTGTAGTCTAGTATCAAGATACTCTGTTCTCTACTTTCTGTCCAAAATCGAGCCATTGCGTGTTACATGGTGGAACTTATTGCTTATCAAAGCGGAGAAATAAAAAATAATTTAAATACAATCGTTATCCTTAGTGGGAATCAAACCCACAACCAATTGTGTTTAATATGTAGTCAAATCCTGTCTTATTATGTCAAGATGGCACGAAACTGCTAAGTTGATATATTGTTACAGTAGCCACAACTTTAATACTGAAATATTTATGAGATAAATGAGTAAATTTCGTATGCCATTTCATAAATAAATTATATTTGAGTATTCATTTATAAAAGCTTATTGATTATTGTCTAGTACACCCAATCATGTTTTTGCTTAGCAAATTAAAATAAAATATAAAGAGTTTATATCTCGGAAGTAATACATAACTTTTTTAAATACAGCTGTGATTCAATCTCACAAAAAAATCTTCATTGTAATCTTGGGATGATGGAAAAATTATAGGTGATATGTTTAATTAAATAACTTAATGCTCAAATAAAGAGGTGTCCATCATAAACATATCTTTTTAGTCTTACTTAGGAAAAATGAGAGTAAAAATTCGTTTAATATTCTGAATATACATTTAATACTGTGAAAATCAAAGTCATAACTGGCCAGTCGTGGCCCAGTGGCACAAGCGTGTGACTGTAAACGACTGGTTATGGGTTCGAATCCCACTCAAAGAGTGGAAATATTTAATATTTCCATTTTCTTCGCTGGTGCCGAGGCAAAGCGCGGTGTTAAATTCCGCCACTTAACACGCAATGCCTCCGAATTCGGCGGAAAGTGGGGAACAGAGTGTCTTAACACTAGGTTCCCTCTGCCTACCCTGCTGTGTGCGGGATACAGGGTGAAGCTAAAAAAAAAGAACTATTCAAAGATATATTAAATAAAGTTTTCATAATGTAAGTCAAAAATACTTAAAACACGAAAATCTCAGTATTGTTTTCACAATATTCATAAAAATATTCACAATTCATCTAAACGAGCATGAATTTTACATTTTACTCAGTGTCTAGCAGCGATTCAAGACGCTCAGCCACTTGCTGCCATTACCTGTTTTGATATAACGCCAATAAAATGTAGATGTCCCTGCAGTAGGGACACCATCAATTGTGATTTAGATATATTCAAAATAAAAATATGCCTTATTTAAGTAGGCTCTTTCGTATCGTTAATTAGAATAATGTTAGTTCTGTCAGCCTTATCGGAAGAATAATAATTTAATAAAATACCTACAGGCAATATAAATACATTTTCTTAATGCCTATTGCTTATACGAGCAAAAGCTTATGCTTATAGAATAATAGTGTTATTTGTGATTTTAAATAAAGTTTTTGAAATTATGTATGATTTCTGACTCGCTGACTAATTGATATTATAGATGAGGTTGAATGACGTAAGTGGAGAGTGGCCTGTAAACGACTGGTTGTGGGTTCGATTCCCACTCGAGGAGTGGAAATATTTGATATTTCCATTTTCTTCGCCTTGGTATCGAGGTCTTATCACGCAATGTCTCCAAATTCACCGGAAAGTGGGGAACGGAGTATCTTAACACTATTTTCTCTTAGCCTACCCTGCTGTATGCGGGATAAAACGTGAAGCTAAAAAAAAGAAAACAGTATATTTAATTTTACTTGTATATATTATTTACAGACACCTATATATAATATAGGTATATGTATACAAATATAGTAATATAGTTTGAACCTTGTATTTTCTCGCTGTCTGCCATATTTAACAAACTATAAATTTCGCAGGTCCATAACATATTGCTAGTATATCAAAATCCAAAATTAATTATAGTGATAAATAAGACAGATGGAAAAGAAGAATATTAGTGCATATAATTTTTAGAAAACTTTAAAATTAATACAGTGAAGCTAAAAAAAAGAAAACAGTATATTTAATTTTACTTGTATATAATATTTACAGACACCTATATATAATATACGTATCTGTATACAAATATAGGAATATAGTTTGAACCTTGTATTTTCTCGCAGTCTACCATACTTAACGAACTGTAAATTTCGAATGTCCATAACAGATTGCTAGTATATCAAAATCCAAAATTCATTATAGTGATAAATAAGCCAGATGAAAAAGGAGAATATTAGTGCTTTAATATTTTTAGAAAATTATAAAAAATTATACAGCGAAATTTCAATCGACCGTTAATCCATTAATACATGATAAACAGTCCGAGCACTTGGACGGTAAACAATAGTCACGGGTTCCAATCCCAATTAAAAATATAATGTCATATACCAAATGTGTTAGTAATAAAGTTAACACATTTAATAATGTGTTTACCTTTTAAAGAAATATTTAAAACTTATTTTTAGACTTATAATATAAGGAAAAAGAAAGAAAATTTTCAAGGAACTGCCAACATGGTCACCTTCTGTTTCCACTAAGCTGTTTCATGTCCACAATAGACCATTAAACATAGCGCCCAATATTGCTCATAGTTGCCGTTACCTATAAAATTTTACAGCGTCTTTAAAGAATATAACAATACATATAAAAGATTATCTTCGTTCAGAAAAGGAAATATAAGTAATTAATTAGATACTTTGTGCCTTAGCTATTATGATTGACCTGTTGGTTTAGTAGTTAAAAGGTAAGTATGACGGCAGTTGTGGGTTCATTCTTACATGAGCTTGTGTAAAATAGGTTTTTAATTAAGTAATCTGCTGGTGTGTAGATGTAAAGTGATACATATATTTATTTAAATTAGGAAATCCATTAAAGTGTAAAATATGGATACTCTTAGCAACATTACTTTATTCAAAAGTGTATGTATAATATATTTGAGAAATAATATTTCTAGTATAATTACTTTGTAATAACTTTACATTTTTTAATAACTTTTTGTAAACTTAAAATAGTGTTCATAAACGTTCACAAATCTAATTCAATATAAGCCACCCACATAACCTCTAAGTAAACTTTGATACATAAGACTAAGAACAAAGCAATTTAAAAAAAAATAATGCCAAGAACTGCTGAAATTTAAGTTTAAAGCGCTTACAAATTACATTCTAAGACAGGAGTAAAGAACCCCCGTGTCACTTTAACCAATTCTTGACAATAAACGAGATGTCTCCAAGATATGTTATACCTTCAGAATCCCACTTTTGGGATGTTACAGTACTGAAATCATCCATACACTGAAAATTACACATAGAAACCTGAAAAATAAGGTATATTTTCCTCGAAAAGCAAGTACATGTTAGTTTAATTAATATTAAGCTATAATACGTAGAGGAAAGAATCCAAAATCAAATGTGTTTACAAATCTCAAAGGAGCTCTCACATGTCCTGAAATGCTTACAGTGAAAGCTTTCTTGGCAAAGCTCAGTGTTTTATTTTAAATTGCGATTTATTCCAGAATGTTAAGATGCACTTCCATATTGTCTTTTGTCTATTTGTTTTGTGATGGCTTGTCGTGGATGATTCTTTAAGTGCAGTGTCTGCGAGGACATGCTGGAAGAGCGCGGTTGTGGGCTTTCATGTTGCATGTAATGTATTAAGAGATAGTTTGTGTTGTTACTGTTTCAAGTAATATTGAATTTTTGTTTCAATTGTTTAGTGGAAAAAGTTAGGTGATAAGTTACTGCGTTTTTTACGTTCTGCCTACACATATTTAGTGGCGTAATGTGCTAATGCAGTAACCATACGGGGTTTTGTTGTTTACTTACAGTTTGAACGTTCTTTCTTTCATTTCTAATTTTTTTTTTCATAGTTATTTTTTAGTTAGATATGTGTTGTTATTTAATACATACTTCTTTGTAAATATATAGATTTCATGAATTTAATTTTAAAATATCATATAATGTTTATGTTTATAATTACATTTAAAGTATTTTCCTTTATTCGCTCTGGTACCTAAGACAAAGCGTTAACTTCTGAAACTTAACATATATTGTCTCAATTTGAGGCAGAAAATGGAGAACGGAGTATCTTGACACTAACTTTTCACTGACTCCCTGCAATGTGGGAAAAAACCTAAAGCTGTTTTTTTCTTAACTTCTGCTTACTTTGTTAAGTTATAGATTTGATTATTTCAAGTAATTATTTGTAAATTACCTTACTTGCATTATAATTATAATTTATACAATATAAATAAAAAAACATGAATATATACAATAGTTTTACGTACTATAAAACCTTTTTTCATAACATGAAAGTGATAAATGTACGGTATACCCGAATGTCATCTGTTTAACTCCACTTTCCTTCACGACTCGTCCCCTGATGTTACTTTGGAACGAAGAGCAATGCTACTATCATTTTATTTTTTTATATTATATATGAAAAAGACATTACAGTGTAGGTTCGTGTACAGATTGGTTTGCCAATTTGTGTACTAAAACTGGATACAAAATATACAACTTTTTTAGACTTCATCTTATACCTCTACAGGAACACTCTGTTCTTTCTATCCAAAATTTAGACATTCTCATGTTAAGTGGCGGACCTTCAGCGCGCCAGTTTCTATTATTCACCGGAGAAATAAAAATAATAAAATTATGATTATTTCTCTTACCACTCACTTTTGTTTCATATATCTTTTAATATATATGAAGTAAAGGCGAATGGTAAGAGAGGCAGGGGGCGACCTTGGTTGACCTTCGAATACACAGTATCGACCGAGAGCGACGGAGATCGTGTATGAAGAGGTTGTGACAGTGGACGAAGCGAAAGAAGTATGCAGGGACCGTAGCGTTTGGCGCTCCGTTCCCTCTAAATACCCCGCAAGGGATACAGCGTGAAGCTGAAAAAAAAATATAGTTATTTCACTGAGTGGAAATTGAATTCACAACTAATTATGATTAGGTACTTTCAGACTTTGCCCGACTATTATTTAAAATAGAAATGTATAAAAACTTACCATCTATACAAAAAAAAAACAATAAAAAAATGAAATAAAAAAATATGTCAGAAGTGGGATTCGAACCCACGCCCTCAGAGAGGACCAGAGGACCTCGCACCACTGAGTGGGCAAGGTGACCTTGAGTCTGGCGCCTTAGACCGCTCGGCCATCCTGACTGTGACGTGACTGCATTAATATACGAAGCTAATATGCGTATACTTTTAAAAATATATTTTATTTCTTTTTTAGCTTCACGCCGTATCCCGCACACAACAGGGTAGGCAGAGGGAACCTAGTGTTAAGACACTCCGTTCCCCACTTTCCGCTGAATTCGGAGGCATTGCGTGTTAAGTGGCGGAACTTAACGCTGCGCTTTACGTCGACACCAGAGCGAAGAAAATGGAAATATTAAATATTTCCACCCCTCAAGTGGGAATCGAATCCAAAACCAGTCGCTTTACAATCACTTTTTGTGCCACTGTGCCACGACTGGCCACATAAATTTTTAATTCACTCACATATATTATTTTCTCCACTGGGCTTCTATCAATGTAAGAAAATCTATTTATAATTTATATCCACTTGCCCTCCGATTTGTTTAGAAATAAGTACGTGTACGATACAATATACTCAATTAATTCCATTTGTATATCTCCGTTCTGGTGAACAAGATAAACTTATATACTTCCGCCACTAAACCGACAACTTGTCGAATTTGGACGGGAAAGGGGAAAACAGAGTGTTATATTTGGTTCTCCCTCCTTGAAAGGAGGCGTATCATGAATGATACGCGGGATAAGATGTGAAGCTGAGAAAAAACATGTTATACGTGCTAGGACCAACTGTATAATAAGAAAATACTTGAAAAAGCCATTTAAAGCTCAGTGGCGAGAGCGCCTGAACGGTATTCAGGAGGCGCGGGTTCGAATCCCGCTGCGTTCAAATTTTAAACGTTTTCTTTAAATGTCTTTTTCAATTTTCTTAAGTGTGGAATAACACTTTAAAAAATGTTTAAAAGTAAGAAAATACTTCTTAAGCGTGTTTTTAAAACGATTTTTTCATAGGAGTATAGATACACCTATATTTAGTAAGTTACATTTAAGACGAATCTTTATTTAAATAATAAATTGCGTATACTTTTGAATTTCAAATAATATTTTAGATGCATTCAGGTACGTTTGGGATACGATACGTAATAGCTGTAGGTTCGATTCCGAAACAGGCATGTTTTATGATGAACATCATTTTATTTGGATCTGATTTATCAACTGAAAAATGGATAATAATCTCTTTTCGCCAATCATTTATATGACAAAGTTGTTAAAAATGGACTTAAAAAACCACTTGATCTCACATAAAAAAAAATATCGCATCAAAATTATTTAATCTATTTCGTATTCAGGTTATAAGGGAATGTAATTCTCAAATTTCTGAAACAATTTTTGGGGCGATATTTGAAGTTATTATCATAATATAAACAGGGCGGGTCGTCACAGCGCCGACGACGGGAAATATTTTGATTAAAACTTACAAAATACTTATTCAGATTACGCGGCGCAAGTTACGAAAATGTTTGTGCCGCGATCATCCACGCTTACTTAGTGGAATGACTATTTTTTTTTCACTTTTACTAACAAGGTTTTCTTTAGTTTCATGTTTTTTCTAGTATGGTGAGATAGATATAGAGAATCTAGTGTTTAGACACTCTGTGTTCGGCTTTCCGACATACACATGTTCGAAATAGACATTTAAAGAAAACGTACAAAAATTAGAACGCAGCGGGATTCGAACCCACGCCTCCTGTCCGTACTAATTTTTATATATTTTCTTTAAAAGTCTATTTCAATTTTCCTTAAGTGTGGAATAACACTTTAAAAATGTTTAAAATACACATGTTCGGTCTATACTCTCTACCAATAAAATTTGAAAAGATCCTACTAATAATGCACTATGAAATAGGTGCTAGAAATTATACCAGCTTTTGATAGAACGAGATCTTTTAAATTTACATAAATACTGCGGCAACGGTTTCATCCAGGTATAAAGAAAATAATATATTATAAGATTAAAATTGCACAAACTGCTCCTCATTGCACCAGCTATCTGTCAATGGAAGTCCTCTTAAAATCGGTCCAGCCATTCCAGAGATTAACCGGAACAAGCAGACAAACCGACAAAAATTGTAAAAAAAATCGTTTATACAATTATACCATGTATAACATATACATATTTGTATTTAGTAAAAAACAGTTATTTAATATTACAAACAAACACACAATTAAAAAGTAAATAAGCTGTGCATAACATTAAGGATCTTCAGCCTGTTACTTGCGCTTCACAACAATAAATGAAAGTCGAAAACTTTTAAAAAATTTATCAATTTAACTTTGGCACGATAGCGACGTAGCGGCGCTCGCCACCCTTTGACAGATAGCCTTGATATCATATCGGAACTTTTGTAATGAATCTCTTTGCAGGTGGAAATATTATGACTTTATAATTAAATGTTAATTCTCTTATTAAATATGTATGTATGTATACTAGAGAGTTTAACTGGTTCTGGTTAAGGATATAATTGTTATTTATATATGCTTTGGTGCTTCTTGCTTTTATGTGCATAGCAAAGATTGAATTACGTTCTGTTATATTGCGGAACTCAACGCCGCCCTTTGATTTTTATGTAGTAATTAAAGATTTTTATTTCAGACGTGTATCGTGTTAAACAAGTAAACTGCTTCGAAATAAAAGGTACTACCAAATACTTTAAACGGTCAATTAAATAAGTACTGTACTTTACTAACCGAAAAATAACTAAAAATACATATAAAATCGACTTCGTCCTTTTTTCCATATACCAGTCAGAAAGACTCTAATATCAAGGCACTGTATTTCGAAATTTATAATACATAGTGGCCATTGTAGCGCGGTAGAACAATATCTGACTGTAAGTGCGATCGGTAGTGGGTTCAATACTTACACGAGAGAATGATTATATATAAATTTTAAATTTTCCGTACTTTTACTTAAGATAAAGCCCAACGTTGTCTAATGCTAATTTACATGCGATTCTAATGGAGTAGAATAGAATTAAAAATTAAAATATATGACAAAATAATCAATTTATAATACAATAACAACTACACAAAGCACGTTTTCTAGAAAATCGTCCATTAGCAGCAATAAAAAGTTAACGGGCTCGCCGTTCTGCCTTCATACACACGACTTCTTGTAGTGCCATAAAATATTTATGATGACTGTTCGAGGACGCTCTTTGTATAAATAATACGAATCTACATGTACTTCATATCGTTGTAAAGTGTTTTGTTTTCGTGATTTTTACTAGTTTTGATATTAAACTATTGCATTACATTGTGCATTTAGAAAACTGTATCTCCAAAGTCGAATTGTTAGGCAAAATTTCATTGCAATTAACAATTTCAACAATTAAATATTAACAATTGATGATTTGATCTTTTGTTTTCGCGATTACTACACATTTTGAAAGGAAACTATGTTTAACCGGATTAATCGCGTATATTACAGTAGTAGTATGGGGAACGGAGTGTCTTAACACTAGGTTCCCTCTGCCTACCCTGCTGTGTGCGGAATATAGCGTGAAGCTAAAAAAAAAAAAAAAAATTACAGTAGTATAGTATATAGTAGTAGTCCGTGGTCACAAGTAGACCTGTGACCACGGACTACTGTAAAGTGTTCGAAACTTTCAACACAATGTTGTATTACTATGAAAACAACATTGTGTTGAAAATCATTTCAACACAATGTTGTATTACTATGCCGGCTACGTAATTGTAACGTTTTTACTTGTTTAGTGTTTCCTTAGTGTGGTAACGCTTTTTCCTTCATAATAGGGTAAGGATAAGAGAAAACCTGAAAACCCAGTTGAGTGAGTCCAGATTCTCCGTTTACTGCCTTAATATAAAAAAATCCCAAAAAAATATTATATCCAAGTTTAATTGTGACAATTAAAAGCTTAAATTTTATTACATACACTAGTTTTGTTTTGATAAAGTAATATTTGCAGTTTTTTTTCTTTTTTTTTTTGGAGCCAGTTGTAGTGTAGTGGCACAAAGTGTAACTGTAAAGCAACTGGCTCCCACTCGAGGGGTGTTGTTAATATTTAATATTTCCGGCGGCGGCGGCGTCAAGTTCCGTCACTTAACACGCAATGCGTCCAAATTCAACAGAAAGTGGGAAACGCAGTGTCTTAACACTAAGTTCCCCCTAACTACCCTGCTGTGTGCGGGATACAGCGTGAAGCTAAAAAACAAAATTCAAACTATGCCGATGCAGCGAAGAAATATACCTAAACTACTTTAACCCTTTGTATACTTAATAGTATGTTCCCAATACATATAAAAATTTGAAGAAAAAAACACATACATACATACATACACTCGTATTTTCGCCTAAAAGCAAGTTTAAAGCTGCGTATTCTTATAAATTAACGTCGTGAAAGCTTTAGCCTTTGAAAAACTAGAAGACTTCATTTTCAACTAGTTCAGTGTAGAACTAGCCGTTTTTATTTTTCATTTTCGAAGTCCATTCCTCATGTTGAGTTTTCAGCAAGTAATAAAAGACTGGTTCGGTACATAAATCAACACATCCCACAGGCTAATGGTTTTATAATACGCTGTTCGACATATGTAGGTATGTAGCAAAAGTGTTCTTAAATTATTATTTTTTTTAACCCACTCGAATTGTTTTTTGCTGTCACCAATATATCTTTTTATTAACTGCTGTTGGCATTTTCCCCCATACCCTGCTATGCCGGAAAATGCATCAAGCTGCAATTAACAAGTGAGAGAGAGAATAGTTTCCGGACATTTTCTACATTCAATTTAAAACCATTGAGACAGGCATTGCGAGTAAGGTGGCGGTGCTCAACGCCGTACTTTGCCTTAGGTAGCAAAGAGGAGAAATGAAAATAGTATATAAACATTCCCTCTATTTGCTTCAAAATTAAGACACGTGTCGTCCGTTGATATATACATTATACAATATATTGTATATGCCTGACACCATTACCAGAATGACCAGATTCATGAGAAAAAAAAATATCTTTTTAATAGTGTGTTATTACACCTGTATTGTTTTGGATAACAAGCTAGAATTTCGCTTATGTCATCCTTTGTCCATTTAAAGACATAGTCCATTCATTAAATCCAATATAATGTACAAACATAAATAACATGCCAAAAAGCATTTTTTTTTAAGCTTCACGCTATTTCCCGCAAAGCAGCGTAAAAGAACCCGCAACCATGTCGTTTACAATCAGACGAGCCTCACAATAATATTAAGTTATTATTAAAAGAAAAAGCAAATAAAATTGCTTACAAATTATATTATTTTGTTTAAAATATAATAAAATCATTGGAGGCTTAACAAGCGTAAACTCAATTTGCCACTAATTAGGTCAACGGGAAGGGTTCACGGCGAAGGTACTTAAGACGACTTCAATCATTCATCTTAATTGATAAACATAAAGAGAAAACAAAAATACAAAGTTGTTTGTACAGTGTTTCGCTTTGAATAAGCGTTTAAGGTGTTCATTATTATGTGGATTGTTAATTGAAATAACAAATGAGTAATAATTGTGTTGCAATTTCATAGAATGTTCTTTTGATTCTGGTTATAATGTAATATCAAGACATTCCGTTCTTCATTTTCGTCTGAAAACATGACATTCTCCATACTTTTACCATTAATTGGCGAAATTTAACGCCGTGTTTTGCATTATGTTGCAGAGGGGAGAAATGAAATGATATGTAATCAGACATTTAAAGAAAACTTATAAAAAATTGAACGCAGCGGGATTCGAACCAGCGCCTCCTGAATACCGTTCAATTCGTTCAGGTGCTCTCACCACTGAGCCATGCGTTCTACTATCCGCAGCGTCGAAATCCTTATACGCTTTATTACAACTTATTTTTGTTTTCTTTAAATTTTTTTTTTTCAATTTTCCTAAGTGTGGAATGACACTTTAAAAATGTTTAAAAGGATATGAAATCATTCCCCCGACTTGGAATCGAACTCACAACCAACGCGTTACCAGCCGAACATTGATCCACTGCGCCCGGATGGTTTAAAAGTAAACATTTATTCATAAAACCATCGATGATATCATGAAATTGTCGCATTTAATGGAATGCGCAGTTATTGTCTCGCCAGATGATTTGCGTTGATAGATCTATGATAACCTATGATAGGTTAACCATATGATCAACTAAGCGTGGAGCTACTTCATAACATCATCGATCGCATTTGATCTAAATATAAATGAATCCACGAACGTGGCCAGTCGTGGTGCAGTGGCAGTGGCAGTGGCAGAGCAAACGTGTTACTGTAAACGACTGGTTGTGGGTTCAATTCCCACTTGAGGAGGGAAATATTTAATATTTCCATTTTCTTCGTTCTGGCGTCGAGGCAAAGCGTGGCGTTAAGTTCCGCCACTTAACACGCAATTCCTCCGAAATGGGCGGAAAATGGGGAACGGAGTGTCTTAACACTAGGTTCCCTCTGCCTACCCTGCCGTCTGCGGGATATAGCGTGAAGCTATTAAAAAAATTATAAACGAATTACTTTCATTACCGATAGAGGTGCTAGGAGTACTTTGCATATAAAAACGGTACGCTTCCAGCGTGTACGGATGCGTGCAATTTCAGATATTTGTATGTGTGGATGTATGCATGTGCTAATACATGCTTGTGCGCTTGTTTGTGTGTATGAGTGTGTGTGGTTCCGGTTTCTTATGTGTGTGTATGGGGATACTCGCGTGTATGGACACTTACGGATACGGATGCGTGTGATTCCGTATACTTTTAAACATTTTTAAAGTGACATTCCACACTAAGGAAAATTGAAAAAGACATTTAAAGAAAACGTATGGAAATTTGAACGCAGCGGGATTCGAACCCGCGCCTCCTGAATACAGTCCAGGCGCTCTCACCACTGAGCTTAAATGTAAATTTAAATGTCTTTTTCCGTATACTTGTTCGTATGCATACTCGTGCGGATAGTTTCACATGTGACTGCATGCTGGTGCGGATACTTGCGCGTGCAGTTGCGTGGTGGTATAGATTCTTTCTAGTGTGGATATTTTTGCATTAGATAAAGAGCACTTAGTTATAAGTTACTCGTTACTTGTCTTCGTTAAACGGCAACAATCAATATTGTATATCCTATATTGAAGTCACCTAGAAAAAAATAATGTAATAGGAAAATAAAAGAGCGGTTTTACGCTTTTTCCCACCAGGAATAGTAGGGTGGTCAAAGAAGAATTTTATTACATTGTTGAGAGGCGGAGATCAACGCCGCATATTGTCTAAGGTAATAAATACAAATATAAAACATTGAATATTTGAACCCCGAACTAACATACAGTAAAACAGGTCCATTTACTTCCACCAACGACCAAAGTACAAAGTCAAATTTACGGCTCAATATAATTTCGAAGTAGAAACTACCGATAACGACTTATACAAATATGTACAGATACCTTCATAATTCAGAAATAACATAGGTAAGTAATATCAGTAGCTGTGTAGGTATATAATGTAAGTAATTGTTGATATTTACGACACTCACATAGCGTACTGCCGCGGCTTAATGTTGGCGCTACGTGGACAATTTAACACGATTGCTTAGGTTTGCTCCACTTGTGGCTGAATATTAGGAATTAATGATATATTTATATTATTGTAATTATATCTCTTTAGTTATAAGTTCCTATAACAAATATTGGAGAAAGGAGCTTCTTGTCACTACATTTTTTTTACTTTGTACCAAAGTAAGGATAGTGGTATTGGTAAAATACTTAAACTTATGATAGCATCAGTTTTTGAGTAGGTGAGTAATAATTTTGTTTTCATAGTCATCGTAAGTAAGTAATAATATTTAAGTTCATTTATCTATATATAGGAAATGTCATATTCTTATAGAGTGCCTTATAGAGTGAAACAAGAAAGAACAGAATGAATCATAAGAATAGGTTTTTTATGACCACACTTTTTTGTGTTATTCTCAAAATATAATATATGTCAAAAATATTAATTGAAATATCAAAGGAATAATATTTTCTAAATTCTATAACATTATTAAAACAAGTAAAATATTAGTAAGTAACATCAAATAATACTAAAAATATATCAATTCACTTAAATATGTAGTATGAGGTGCAAAGTGGAACTGCCCGCGTAGCAAGCAGGCAGGTCGACCGAGATAAGGCGTCTCTATATAACTCATCGAGCCCATATTTCGGCTTTCAGATTGTATACGATTTATGTTTCACACGTTTGCCGCAAGACGTGTTTGGCGATCTCTGGCACTTTTATCGTGTCACGTCACTTTGTACAAGTATCTGACAAATTAGAATATACAATGGAGTGTTTTAATTAATTAGGTTATAAAGCCTTTTTGTGTTATTTCAGGATAGGGTTAGCTTTTTAATATGTACTATCTCATAAATATGTTTATTTTGAAGTAAATATCGAATGTTGATAGTAAAGGCAGTGGGAATATCAAATTTATAATTTAAGAATCTATACTTAAATAAGTTTATAGTTGAATTCGGCATAAAGTGTTCTATAATATTGTTCTGTAAAATGTATGTTTGCTGAGTTACAACACATGAATTCTTGTATGGAATAAAAATCGCCTGATTATTACATTTTTTACAGCTTCTCGCTTTTTACGCTCGAATAACAAGATTAGTCAGAAAGAACCAAGTGAAAAAGCACTCCATTTCTCATCCAAAATTAAATGGCGAAACTAAGTTCCGTGCTTAACCTCAAGTACAGGAGCGGAAAAATGAAAAGGTTTTAAATATAAACATTATTTCGTGTGGGAATCGAACCCACATACATCGCGTTTGCAGTTAAATGTTATCCCACCTGGCCACGATGGCTTCTATTACTACGTCGAATATGTTGGTTGTAATCATTATTTTTTTTCAAATACTTTAGTCCGGTTCTAGAAAATATCAATATTTTCCATGTTGTATGTTTTCTACATTGTACACCATATTTTTTGCCGAAATTTTGAAATGTACGTATATTTTGCGTAGCTTTCAATTTTGACTATCTTTCAACCATTCTATGTTAGGCGAAATCCATGGTACAGAGAGTACTATACTTTTATATGGATTTTCAACATGTTTTGATCCTTAGTTTTATCTTATATTTTTTCTCGTATAATTTTTTTTAGATTATGCTTTGGCAAAATTTAAGGTTGTACTTTTTACTACCACAGCGGGAAAATAAAAATCATTTAAATAAAATTAGTACCAGATCGGAGAACGTCCCTATTACTACCACCTCGTTTACAGTAAAACCCTTTCGCACTGCGACACGCAAGCTATAAGAATTTCAAGATATCACAGGATATTTTCGTCTCTAAAAGTTACTCATCTTGACAAAGCCGATCTCTCCTTTGTTTATTTTAGCGTCACGCTATATCCCGCACCCTAAGCAAAACATTCTGTACCCCATTTTCCGCCGAATTCTGGAGGCATTGCCTGTTAAGTGGCGAAACTCAATGCCCTACTTTCCCTCGTCACCAGAGCGAAGAAAATAAAAATATTAAAAATTCAAATTCCTCTAGTGGGATTCGAACCCACAATCAGACACGTTTACAGTCTAGCATTTTATGCCTCTGCATTACAACTGGCTTCATTTGAGTTTTATTCTATATTAATTAATTAGTAAACTATATCGAATTTCACTCCAGAGCAGCTGCAGAATAAATAACTTATATTCAGTCAATCTACATAGTAATTGGTGACTTTCTCGCCTTACTTCATTTAAACCGACACTACAGTGGGTTTTCGACAACTCGTGGCAATTTGCTGAAGTGTAATTTGTTTTACAAGTGAAGATATGATATTTAAGTTTTAATTAAAGCTTAAAAATCATCGGAGATGCTATCGTGGAGTAGGACAGCATCTGAACGCAATCGTGATAGTTATGGATTCAATTCCCACTTGGGAAAATAATTATTACATTTAAATTGTTAATAGCGGCGTTAAGTTCCACCATTTAACACGCAAGCCTCCGAATTCCGCGGAAAATAGGGAACGTAGTGTCTTAACACTAGGTTCCCTCTACCTACCCTGCTGTGCGGGATACAGCGTGAAACTAAATAAAAAAAATATTCTCATTTCTTCTCTCTGGTAAACAAGACAAAACACGACATTGAGTTCCGCTAATCAGAATGCTATGTTTCAGGTTCTGGCGGAAAGTGAAGAACGGAGTGTCTTAACATTAGGTTCAATTACTCAAACTTGTTAAGGAAAAAGTGACACGCTAAATAAGGATATTCTCAATTTCAAGGCCCAGACGAAACCCATAGATTGATCAGTTTTTTTGCAATATTCAAAGAGATTTCAACTTGTATATATTTTTCAAAAGTTAACATTTACCCCTAAAAATATTAAAAGCATACAAATATTATTTTATTTTATTTTTTTAGCTTCACGCTGTATCCCAGGGTACACACACAGCAGGGTAGGCAGAGGGACCTCGTGTTAAGACACTCCGTTCCCCACTTTCCGCCGAATTCGGAGGTTTGCGTGTTAAGTGGCGGAACTTAACGCCGCGCTTTAACTCGATATAATTTCCACTCCTGGGAATCGAACCCACAACCAGCCGTTTACAGTCACACGCTTGTGCTACTGGGCCACGACTGGCCACAAGCATACAAATATTATACATTAACTTAAATAATTGTTTAAGTATAGAAAAGAAGAAAAATTATAACAGTTATGCAGCCACTAGCCGGTATAGTAATACAACTTCACAACATTGTGTTGAAATGATAAAGTGGTTTTTAACGTCGTTAATAACACTAAATAAATTTCTTAGCATTATGCAAAGCGCTCAGTGCATTTTACACAGTAATTTCCTTTCTTATAACTCGGAACCCATATTTTACATATTTTCATAATAATCGTTCGTTTATGTTCTGAGCAACTTCGACGAAGCGCGCAATAAAAGTAAGTTACAACTTTTATTATTTCTAAACGTAATTTATTTCCGTCCTGACCGTCTTCACTGCCTTTGGATAAGTTGTATAGAATCTTTAACTACTTTCAAATAGGTTCGCTGTGAGATCATAGCTTTATTAACTGTGAGTAAAGAATAGAAATATGGATAGAAGGTTGATTTTCGCCATAATTAGAAAACTAGATGGCGGTGATGTGGCATACCTTACCGCAGAGTACTATAAAGTGCTTAAAACGCTGGTTTTATTAATTTATTTCAAACTCAAAATTTATCATATCAGTCAGTAAAAATCATTTACATAAAATGGGCCCCCGAGTAGGGAACGTATCTGCTGCTATCGTGTTTACAGTAAAAACATGCTGTATTCTTCACACAGCAGGGTAAGCAGGGGAATTCTGGAGGTATTATGTGTTAGGTGGCGAAACTCAACGCGTCTGCCTAAATACCAGAGGGGCGAAAATGGAAATATTAAATATTTACACTCCTCACGCGGGAATTGAACCCATAACCAGTCGCTTTACAGTCAACACTTTGTGCCTCTGCACCACGACTAGCCCCATATATTCAGATAATATAAATTTTAAAGTAAAACCAATATTAAAATCACCAAAAAACATTTTTAAAGTGCTATTCCACACTTAGGAAAATTGAAAAAGACAATTAAAGAAAACGTATAAAAATTTGAACGCAGCAGGATTCGAACCCGCGCCTCCTGAATACCGTTCAGGCGCTCTCACCACTGAGCCATGCGTTCTACTACACGCTGCGTCGAAATTCTTATACGCTTTATTACAACTTATTTATGTTGTTAGCATCTCTGTAGAGAGATTTTTACAAATTTCTGCTATCCAAAGATTATTCTACGAACAATCATTTGGCAAGAGAGAATGCTATTTATTAAATACTTTTAAACATTCGTATTCAGGAGGCGCGGGTTCGAATCCCGCTGCGTTCAAATTTTTATACGTTTTCTTTAAATGTATTTTTCAATATTAAAATCACCAAAAAACACAAATAATAAATCAAATAAAAAGGCTAAAACAGTTTAGAATCAGAACATCATTGCCACCGCCCGCTAACACCGCGCACCGAACACAGAGCACCGAGCTCGGGCAGGGTAAATACAAATTGCATTTATTTACATCACAATGCCGTGCTACGGAACACTTAACAAGCAGTATCTTCGCACCGCATCGGGGGTGCGCCACGCCGCGCTCATAAATTTACAGCTAATCGGTTTATAGCTGACTAATATAGTTTAAATTAACTTATCATGTGGTTTAGCCTCTTTTTTTTCTTTAAAATTAGGTAAACTAGCGTTCAAGTCACTTATTGGTAGATGAATATCACTGTCAACGGCTCCGAAAAATGCCAGAGAAGCTACTGGACATAGATGGGCCTTTCAAAGATACTAGTCGCATCGACTTGGAAACGCTGCCGCTGGTAGACCTATTTTTCGTTGGGATCTATTTTGAATCAAAATCAAAAATTTACTCCCCTAAAATAATCAGGAGTTATTTTTGATGTTAATAGGCTTACCAGTAGTTATTACACAATAACAACTTAAATTCTTCATATACAAAACTATACCGCAATGCAATATCGTTTGAAAGCAAACACGACATACCTAACATGGACTTAAAAGATAATATCAAAACTTCCAGTCCCATTAGAAACCCACAATCGTCTCACACTATAAGCTCCACTTACACCATAAAAACTAGGAAAACAGAACAAAACAAAAAGAAAAGAATTATTTACGACATATACAAGCGTCATATAAACAATACCACAATTTAAGCTTCAGAGTACCGGAAGTAGTACATGTTCACGGCACATCGGAAGGCGTCTTCCCACGCACCGCTTGTAAATTCAAGCTAATCGCTTTATTGCGGGCTGATGCAGCTAAACGTCCTTCCTGCTATCTAATAAAACGTGGTTGGAAATGGCTTTTGGTAAGAACTAAATGAGTTAGGTAACGACTATGAAGTTAGGGTTTTATGGTTTTAATAATGATGATAAATATTGCAAGTTCATGTTGAACTGGATAGTTGTTGATTTGGTTAACTATGATAATGTTGTCTATTGACGATTAAGTTTTTGGTGGTGTCCTGAGTGCTTTTATACTATTTTTAAATTATGGGTTTAAAAAATACTCTAGCAAAGCGCGGCGTTAAGTTCCGCCACTTAACACACGGAGGAATTCCTCCGAATTCGGCGGAAAGTGAGGAACGGAGTGTCTTAACACTTGGCTCTGCCTACCCTGCTGTGTGCAGGATACATCGTGAAGCTAAAAAAAAAGGAAAATCCCCCTACTATCCGCCTGAAATCAAAACATTGCGTGTTGAGTTGGGGAACTTAATACCATACATTGTATTAAATACTTATGTGGTGAAATAAAAATAATTTAAATATAATTATTTCTCAGACAGCAAATGGTATATTATACAATCGCTCCAACAACTAATTATGATTATAGCAAGACTTTGTCTCACTACGCCACGCTGCGATGATGTCTGGTTTCACTATGTTCTTTTTAAATCCAATTAAATTCATTAATTCTCAATTTGTGGCCAGTCGTGGCCCAGTGGCACAAGCGTGTCACTGTAAACTGACTATAAACGACTGGTTGTGGGTTCGATTCCCACTCGAGGAGTGGAAATATTTAATATTTCCATTTTCTTCGCTCTGGTGTCGAGGTAAAGCGCGGCGTTAAGTTCCGCCACTTAACACGTAATGCCTCCAAATTCGGCGGAAAGTGGAGAACGAAGTATCTTACTATACTAGGTTCCTTTTGCCTACCCGATACAGCGTGAAGCTAAGAAAAAAAAAATCAGTTTTCTAGATTCAAGAATTTGTGTTAAGAGCTCTTTCTTTAATGCGTTAGAAACGGCATTAAGATAAAAATAGAAACATGATAAAAAATATTTTTCCCTCAATTGGAATTGAACACACGACTATACTATATATATTCAGAACTATCACCCCTCCACCTTGATGACATCAAACGATTAGTAACATAATGACACAATATTGGCTCGCAGTCTCCAATACAATTCCAATACTAGTATACGCTATTGCTTTCATCTGTTTACATACAATATTAATACCTCTAATCTACACTGATTTGAGCAATCCAAAGCAAGCTAGCAATCGTGTGACTAGAAGCTGGGAAGACAATTTAATATTACTGATATACATGTAGAATATTAGACAAACATCATAAAATTGCATTCATTATTATATATGCGAAAGTCCGTTTGTTTTTTTAGTACTTTTTAGTAAATTTTGAACATTTTTAAAGTGTTATTCCACACTTAGAAACATTGAAAAAGACATTTAGAAAACTTATAAAGATTTGAACGCAGCGGGATTCGAACCCGCGCCTTCTGAATACCGTTCAGGCGCTCTCACCACTGAGCATTTTTATACGTTTTCTAAAGGTCTTTTTTAGTAGTTTCTTTTTTTTTATTTAGTTTCACGCTATATCCCGCATACATTAGGGTAGGCAAAGGGACCGTAGTATTAAGACACTCCATTTCAAACTTTTTTGATTTTTCACCTTTTTGACTTTACGATTCACTTTCTTTTATGAAAAAAGCACTAGACATTTCCTAAGGAACTTATATCATGTAGAATATCTTGTTGGTAGCAGTGAGCTTAAACTAGTGTCAAGACCCTCCGTTCTCCAGTTTCCACCCGAATTTGAGATATTGCTTGATCAGTTGCAGAACTGAACGCGTATTTCTTGGCATAAGAGTGGTATAATGTTATTCGTTGAATTATACTAATTTCTTCAAGTGGGAAATGAACCCACGAAAATCGTGTAACCAGCCAGAAGTTGTCACACTACGCCACGATAAGCTCTTATTATAAAACGATGTCATATATAAAAGATTAATAATAACATCATCAATCTTGTCTTGATAATTTCCAAAATCAAAAAAAAAGTATCTTTCCAATATACATTCAGCTCCGCCAGTCAACACTCAAAATATTTCTATTTCAGACGGTGAGCGAAGAACAGAATGTATTAACACTAGGTTTTTGTAATGTATGTAAAGAAATATGTAGGTAAAATAATATTTTCTTTTTTTTTAGCTTCACGCTGTATCCCGCACACAGCAGGGTAGGCAGAGGGGACCTAGTGTTAAGACACTCCGTTCCCCACTTCCCGCCGAATTCGGAGGCATTGCGTGTTAAATGGCGGAACTTAACGCCACACTTTACCTCGACACCAGAGCGAAAAAAATGGAAATCGAGTGGGACTCGAACTTACAACCGGTCACTTTACAGGCACCCTTCGTGCTACTGGGCCACAACTGGCCCCAAGTTAATAATAAATGTCTTATTTGTTAGGGCGTCACAAAATGTCTTTGTCGTCTAATAAATCTCATACAGTACGCGCGTTTCGTTCCATAACTCCAAATATTTCAGTTTTCTCGGAACAACTCGCCTACGAAAAAAAACGTGAACTTTCAGACCAGACCTCTTGAAGCTCTTTTAAACACACAAATCTGAATACTCTAAACAAGAATAGATTTCAACATATTAGCTATACGTGCGATTGTTACCACAATCAACGGCGCGTGGCTATCCGTTGTAAATGAGCAGCAATTAACCTGCCCGGCTCTCCTGATCTAATGTGTTGATACTATGTAAACCGGCTTAGTTCTGGCTTTGATTGCTGCGATTGTAACAATGCAATAGCTAGATGGGATACAAAATACAAAATCACTGCTTGAGGAGTAAAGGAGGAAGATCTGAATAAGATTTTTAAAGTATAAGTTGGGATTTTTGTTTTTTATTAATATTTGTCGTGTAATATTTTTTTAGAGGCCATCGTTACACAGTGCGACAGTTTTTTCGTGTAAACGTGACGGTCGTGGGGTCGATTTTCACTCGGAGGAATGATTACGTAAATTAGAATTTTATTTTCAACTTGAATAACAAATATATATTAAAAAAATGGCTTCAATAGCTTCACGCTATATCCCGCACACAGCAGGGTAGGCAGAGGGAACCTAGTGTTAAGACACTCCGTTCCCCAATTCGGAGGCATTGCGTGTTAAGTGGCGGAATTTAACGCCGCGCTTTACCCTCGACACCAGAGCGAAGAAAATGGAAATATTAAATATTTCCACTCCTCGAGTGGGAATCGAACCCACAACCAGTCGTTTACAGTCACACGCTTGTGCCACTAGGCCACGACTGGCCACAAAAAAATGGCAACACTAATTTATATTTTTTTATAGCGGAGAACAGAATGTTTTGACATTATCCCCAAAAAAAGAACTTGTCAAAATCGTAAAACTTAAAAAACTTCAACAGCCTACAAAAACTCTCTGAAGACTTTAATTATATTGGTTTTTGCGCAAATAATTTCAAATAGTTAAATTATTTCTAAATAAACCTTAGGTTAATGTGTATGTGGGTTTATAATGTATGAAAATGCTGTTTGCTTAGATCAAAGTCAGATACTAAAGCTTACATAGTACTAGAATAAGTTATTAGTACTGTATTAAATGTAAGGTACTATTAAACACTTAAATGTTGAATAGTATATGGATAAAGTTTATTCGTAGTTAGTTATTTATTTTAAAAAAATCGAGGTCAGTCGTGGCTCTGGAGTACAAAGTGTAATAGTCAACTTGACAGATACTGAGTTCGATTCCCACTCGAAGAATTGAAATATTTAATATTCCCACTTTTGTCGCTCAGGTATTTCATTTTGGATTTAGGATTCGGCGTAAAATGGAGAACAGAGTGTCTTAACACTAGGTTCCTTCTGTCAAGTAGACCGGGGGTACCTAATATTACCGCTGTCTACCTTACTATTTGCAGGATACCGCGTGACTATAAAAAAAGAAAGAAAACATAAGTATCAAATGAAAAACGTCAAAAGATAATAGACATTCATAAACGTTTAGTGCCCAATTCCCTAAGAATAAAGACAAAACGTTTTTATAAGGCAGCATTCCGCAATGAAACTTAATGTGTTTGTGAGGATCTCGTAAATATCTAGAATAACCTAGGATACCTAAGCAATATCGAATAGAATATTATATGGAAATTGTACCTACATGGCCCAGATATCTAGGATTTAGGTAAAAATAATATCTGGCACATAACTTATGATAATGAAACGTGATAGTAATTCTGATACTGTTATAGATTTTCCGAACACGTTCTATTTTTGGTTGAAGTAAAATAAATGTTGATGAAAGAATTTTAAAAGCGTTTTTTATTAAGAGCTTAATTTTGATTTTTTTTATAGAAATATGACATCTAATTTTGCAACTGTTTAACTATTTTATACGCACTCTTTGTATATAAATACTTAAATCAAATAATTATATTATATAGAAACCATTCGTGGCGCAGTGGGATAGGACTCTAGGATCTGACTGTAATTGGAAGTTCTGGGTTCGATTTTCACTCGGAGGACTGATTGTATTTAATTTGTTTTACATTTCTCTGCTATATTATCTAAGTCTATAATTGTGGCGGAAAAGGAACAACGGAGTATATTGACGCTTGGTTCTATGAGACGAAATGCGAAGCTGTTTTTTTTTAGTTATATTATACCCCACTTAAAAATGGTTTTCAGGCAGACAAAATGTAATTTTTCAGCACTCAATATGCTTTTGTGCTCGTTCTCATAAAGAAAAAAAAGATATGAATGGCACTATTTGCGAGGGTAATGTATAAGTGAATATAATTTCATCGAACCATTTGATCACGTAGATCCATATAAATAACCGTTCCATAGCACAATAAAATTTCATTGTAATAGGACCGATGATGCGATTCTGAATGTCAACTTTAATAGCTATCGAATAAAAGTGTTAAAAATTATCATAACCCTAACGCAAGACCCCTAAATGATGTTAAATATATTTTTTACCTAAGGGTAGATTTCTTTACCCTTATCTTAGAGGTATAGGGTTGATTTTGTATCGCCAGGACGTCTCGCTGCTCATATATCTGACTGAGAGGATCGGTCGACTGAGTAATGTTTTATTCATAAGGCGAATTGGTGTTTGTCTAAATTTGACGTACTATAGTTCAAGCTGGATTGAAATCGTGCCAGAAAAGTTGCTTGCCCCTAGTTGGCTACACGTTATGCGTATTTGTTATTTTGTTGCCACGCCTGAAACATAGCGATGAATATTATGTCAGCGCCTATATGTAATATGCGTGGGATATCTCTTCTATAAATACAAGGGCAATTCTTTCAAATATTTTCTGCAGTAGGGCGGAGATCGTAAATAAATCTTAAATATTTTTTTATTATTATTTAAAAGCAAAGAATATCAATTTCACTTTTCTTTGCTTTATGTTTTAAAAAATGTTATTTGACAAATAACAGATTTTTTGACTTATGACAACCGTTTCCGACATTGACATAAAACATTTTAAAACAAAACAAGTCCAACAACATTTTCAATCTGTCCAAAATCTCAACATCCAAAACAAATAGATAGTAAATTCCACTTGCGTTTACGTCACGCCGAGTCCCACATCGAGTGATCTTGTTTTTGTACCATTTCCATAGCGCCATCAAATGGGACAGTGTAAGTTATTCCGATGGAGGCTACAGATGAGATTGACGCGCATCTCTTTATTTATCACCGCCGCGAATGTTTGCGGCGTTATTGCTTCTCTAGTGCGACGAAAGTGAATTTTGATGCGGCATTTTTATGTGTTTTAGACAAACGTTTACAGGGTCCCTTTGTTTTCCGCTCTTTGTCTCCGACTGATATTGCCTATTCCGTTTTTTTGCTTACCATACTATAGTACTAGTAAAACCAGCCAATGTTTTATTGGAGTCGTGTGCAATGGGAAGGAAATATAACTATTTTGTTCCTGATAGTGTTGTTTTATGTGGACTTTGTTAATATTTTGGAAAAATATATGTTTGGTATGAGAGGTTTAGGATATGTTTACGCTACTTATTAGTATATGCAATGATATATATGGGCGCAAATGACTATGTAATGACTTTATTGTTATAAATAATTGTTATATTTAAGATTCTTATTTAAATAATTATTTATAATTGCAAAACCGTTATATTTTAAAATGTAATATTTAATGGACACTGTTTTGATGTTTAGTTTCAAGATATTGAAAATTGATTTAATGTTTAATTATTTAAATTTAATTATTCTTTAATAATCATTATTCGAATTAAATAGAATTAAAATTATTATAATTATTCTAACTAATTTAATATCTTAACTAATAAATAAATATTTATATCCTGTTAAGTGGCGCCATGTTAAACTTTCTTAGCAAATAATGAAATTTGTTTATGAAACTAATTGTAATTTGTGTAAGATAAATTATTTAAAGTATTGGAAAATTCGTTATAATATTAATATGTAATATTGAACTATTTTTTATAATATTATTTAAATTATTTCTTTTAACGGAAGTGACTGTTATTATAAATGTTAAACTTGTGTTTGCCTATATAAAGACTTGTGTTTTGTATGAAGAGATTATTCTGTACTGAGCCGTTGTACTGAAATAAACATTATTTGTGTCTATCAACAAGTATTTTCCTTGTAAAAATGGACTCTGGATGCCCGAGTGGCGTTTCTCCGACAGCAGCGGTGGGATCTCAGCCCCGAGAGACTTCAGGGTTTTCTGGTGACGATGTTCTGGTGCCACGACCTTTACTATTACAAGTAATGGGTCTGTCGACTTCCATCACGAAAATCGGCGCGCGCGCAAGCGCGGCGAGCGAAGACGTGGGCCGACTCCTGGTCCCTTTACTCTACCACATGGGGGCAAGGGAAAGAAGAACTGATCGGTATTCTTGGAAGAGAGTACCGGTATGCGGACGACGGCACAGCTACACTGCAGACCACGCCAGCAGACCACGCCAGCAGCCACGCCAGCAGCCACGCCAGCAGCCACGCCGGATACTCTACCACGGTGTGGACACTTTTCAAGAGGGTTCGACCGGAAGCCGCCGACGCCGAGCTGGTTGACGCGCTGATCACAGGTATTTACCCCGAGTTTATTCGATCTGAGTTATTGACAAATACCCCTTAATCGCTGCCTAAATTAATATCGGTACTTAAAATATTTCAAAAACGTAAAATCGAAAATAAAGATAGGAAATATGTTGATCTCATGTTACGGAACCTTCAAAAGATTCAGCTATATGTTTTAATGATAATAAGCCGGTTCCGCGATAGTAAGGAGAAAATTTTATTCAGGCTTAACGTTTCTTTGCAACAAATAAGTAATAATTTCAGTTCTCGTAGTAGTTATAGTGTTTATGTTATTGAAAATAATTCTGTTAAATTTTTTTTTAAAGTTAATTAAACTGTCGTCGTAAGGGTCGTTTGGATAATAATTGAACTGTTATAAATAAATAATTATAACTGTCTGTTTGATAGTGGTGACGATTGTTCTTTAATTTGAGAAAAGTGGCTAGTTTTATTTTCGATAAACGCAGGCAGATTGTTGTGCAGTTTATGGGCATTGCGGGCAAAATGTTATGTCAAAGCAAAATATTACAGCTGTGGTTGAAATTGATAATGTAAATTTAGACCTATAGTTCTTTTATAAGTAACAATAAAACTCGATTCGATAGTCTAAAAAAAAAATAGTATTTTAAAGACACCTGAGCTTAGTGTCATTTTCAATTATTTTCAATTAAGTCAATAATATTTATTAAGAGTTTATTATAAATGACAGTTATAATATGACCCGTCAATTGAACTAGATACTGATCTTACTGACCCGAAATTTATATCATTATTAATTATTAACTAGTTTAAAGATTTGGTTTTCACGGTATTTTGCTGGCTTAAGATTCAATAGAGGAAATAGTTATAGTTGAAAAGCGGTTTAATTCCTAAAAATATTGCCGATACTTACGTTATTTCCGGAATTACAATAAACTATAAATTGCAAAGTTTCAGAGTTAGTGAAGGTCCTATATAGAATTATTATTACACAGAGGACACTTTCCGCCTGCCATTAAAATATTATAAATTTAAAATATTATAAATTTAAAAATAACAAACTGACAGACGACAAGACTGATTGAAGAAGTTAGATTGCTTGCTAAAAAACGGATGGACGAGCGGTCTTAAATGATAAAACCCGTCATATTGAGCTTTGGGATTGAATTTTTTTTTTTTCAATAACTCGGACGAATTGACCGTATGGGCAGAAGAATCGGCAGAGAGCAGTTCTTTTTAGGGGTTTACTGTACTTTTGTTTGTAATGTTTGAACCTATTTGTGTTTAACATTGTGACAATTTAAGTGATTTCATGATTTGTATATTGATGTGATGATGATGATGATGATGTGTGTGTGTGTGTGTGTCTATTTATTTTCCTGTCCAACATCCTTCCTTAAACGCTGGCTGGCCACCATGCGTATCCTAAGTCCTGGTCTTGTTGGCTAGATCCCAGGATGGGTGATGCCTTGTGTGTTGGCTAGATCCCAGGATGGGTGATGCCTTGTGTGTTGGCTAGATCCCAGGATGGGTGATGCCTTGTGTGTTGGCTAGATCCCGTATGGGTGATGCCTTGTGTGTTGGCTAGATCCCGATATGGGTGATGCCTTGTGTAAATGAATTGTAAAAGACAGCGCAAGGGACGCGCTGGAGTCAGTATGGCCGTATGGGCGCAAATGACTATGTAATTAATGACTTTATTGTTATAAATAATTGTTATGTTTAAGATTCTTATTTAAATAATTATTTATAATTGCAAAAACCGTTATATTTTAAAATGTAATATTTAATGGACACTGTTTTGATGTTTAGTTTGAAGATATTGAAAATTGATTTAATGTTTAATTATTTAAATTTAATTATTCTTTAATAATCATTATTCGAATTAAATAGAATTAAAATTATTATAATTATTCTAACTGTAATTTAATATCTTAACTAATAAATAAATATTTATATTCTGTTAAGTGGCGCCATGTTAAACTTTCTTAGCAAATAATGAAATTTGTTTATGAAACTAATTGTAATTTGTGTAAGATAAATTATTTAAAGTATTGGAAAATTCGTTATAATATTAATATGTAATATTGAACTATTTTTTATAATATTATTTAAATTATTTCTTTTAACGGAAGTGACTGTTATTATAAATGTTAAACTTGTGTTTGCCTATATAAAGACTTGTGTTTTGTATGAAAGAGATTATTCTGTACTGAGCCGTTGTACTGAAATAAACATTATTTGTGTCTATCAACAAGTATTTTCCTTGTAAAAATGGACTCTGGATGCCCGAGTGGCGTTTCTCCGACATATACTATATTTAGACTTTGATGTATATAGTTTTGATTTTAATGTACCAGTTACATATACAAGGTTATTTTAGCTTATGTATGCATAGTAAGATAGACATTTGGGTTGTTATAGAAATTTCTTCGTTATCTCGTTTTATCCCTTATAACTTAGTGTCGTATTTTGTTTACTAATGTGGAAAAATTAAAATAATTGAAATATCAAATTCCTCAGATAATAGATCGAACCAACAATCATAGCTTTTGGGGCGGGTGATAAATAACTACTAATTTATTTTAATTATACTATTTTTCTTATTCTTAATACACGCCATATATACTTAAAATTACTGTCATTTATATCTATTTACTAATGCATAAGAATATTTAGCTCCGTATTTGTTTCCTGTAAAAGTAGTGAGAACCTAGAATCAAGATCCACCATTCTCCATTTTTCACCAAAAAACGAGTAATTACGTGTTAAGTGGCAGAAAGTATTCACAATAATAATTTACCCGAACGAGAATCGAACACATAACCAAACATTTGCAGTCAGTGTCATTGCACTTAGTGCATTTAACTAACCACAAATAATTAAGACAAAATCACACTCATAGAACGGAAACACATAATACATATATTGAACATATTCTTGCCAATTCCATAAGAACAATATTGAAGTCGAACAAAGCAAAGAATAGTCGAAAGCGAAGCGTTTAATAAATATTAAATGAATCTTTTAGACAAAGGCATCTGGTAATTCAGAGATTGTAAGTGTCAGTAAATGGGTCAAGTTTCAAAGGCCTAGCCTGGAGTCCCGAGGGGTCTTGCCGCATTCGAATGCAAGACTATTTGTCTTCATTGCGGAGTTGACGTTATTGGACGTCAGTTTAGCGACGATTTGGGTACTCTTTTTGTAGATCCTGTGTGTGTAGAGATTTTTTTTGTAATCAGAGTTCGAGAAAAAGCACTTTTTTATGTTAATGTATTAAAAAAAAATATAGCCATAAAGTAGTGTTAATAATTCAGAATGGTTCAGTGTAATTCTGATTGTTACTGGTTTAAATCTAACTTAAGGGAATACACATATTAAATAAATGAAGTTACGCATATACAAAACGTGTGTGATTTGTGCATATTACTTTAAAAAATGTTTAATGTATCTTTTTATAGTGTACTTAAATATCATACCTCTTAGAGTATATTTTTTAAGTCTTAGTTGTAAGTACTGAAATCGTAAACAAAAAAAAATTGTATTGCATATCATAAAACAAGATTAATGTTAAAAACAGACCTTATGTCCGTAGAGTGATAAATTGAAAAATTAAAAAAAATATCATATCTTTAAACATCTTTAAAATAAAGCTTTCCTGCTTCTTTTAACTTTGCCAGGATTTCAAATTAATTTTCACTATCCTTTACTTTCCTATTAAATTAAGAAAAAAACAAATCATAAGTCAGTCACAATATAAAAATTACCTACACAATTACTAATTCAAATACAAGACAAAGCGCCCACAAACATTTACCACACAAAAAATATTAAACTGTACAATCAAATCGCCTTGCACAGGAGAACTCCAGACTCCGGACCAGGGACGGGGAATCTTAACGAATTACCGATTCAATGATTCAATCGTACCCACTCAGTCGGACAGTTGGCGATGTTTTCGAATCCTAGAAAGTTATTTAATTTCGCGATAAACGAATGCTTTCAACCAATCGCCCAATTGCCGTTCAGCTCCAATCGTCCAATACTTGTTTTACACGAGGCCCTTTCATCAACTTTGTTTAAATGAAACAGTGGGCTTAATAAGATTGTGAATTTGTATGGGCTTCAATTAAAACTGTGTCCTTTTGTGTTGTCATAGACGTCTTACATTATGTGGGGCAGATTTTAATTACCGCTTTCTTTTCGTTTTTGGTGTAATCTATACAAATTAATTGAATTGGAGTATCTGCTTGTAATATGAATTGATGTTTTTTTTTTGTTTTTTTTTATTGATGATAGGCTTACGTTTGACCACATCAAGCCTGATGACAAGCACATTGATGTTTTTTTTATGGAATAAAGGAGGCAAACGAGCTGAAGGCCCATCTGGTGTTAAGTGGTTACCTTCGCCCATAGACATCCACAACATTCAAGTTATGGATGCGTTGCCAGCCTTGGGAATGCAGGACAGAAGGAGGGAGGAAGGATGGGAATGGTGGGAATAGGGAGAGCTGGCTTACATGCCATCGAACTGGAACACATCATAAGATATTTGGCGGTTCGTCTTTGACACGATAGTGGTCGCGAGCCAGTCGGAGAACGAATCTCCTACCACCAAACTACTGGGTTACCCGCCTTTTACAGGACGCTACCCAACGGCGCGGGGGAGTTGCATTCTTAACCCGTCCCCCCACGGGAGAGGATGTGGTCTACGATGTTACCCGTTTGCCTAGAAGGAACCTATTTACTCTAGATTTAAAGATCCTTAAATTGTACGACTAGGGAAATACCGCCGTCGGCAATGAGTTCCATAAAATGTTTACTAAATGCATTTATATATGTATGTACGTGTTACCTCTGGAACAACTACTCTAACACTTTCATTGGCAGCAGTAATCAGCAGTAATTAAGGGTAATTTAGTTGAGAATTATAATTTTAGCGAGTGTAGTCACTGGCACTATCTGTCTGTTACGTTTTTACAGCTAATTTACCGGTCTGATATGCATAAAATTTGAAATAAAAATAGTTGAAGATCCAAGTCAAGAAGTAAAACATAGTTTTAATTTCAAAAATCAATACCTAAAAGGTTTCAAATAAGGGGTGAAAGTATGAAAAATCTAAACTGCTTGACCGATTGAGATGTATTTTTGCTTAAATATACTTAATAACCGAGGGTTAAAGGTTGCTTTAGTTTTCAAGATTTTACTCTTAAGAATTACAATTTAATGATACCTCTATCTCCTTCTTCCTCCTGGCACTATCCCGGCTTTAGCCAGGGTCTGCCTTCCTACTTAACCTCCTCCACTTTGCACGGTCTTTGGCATCCCCGGTGGTAAGTCCATTGGCTCTCATATCCTCCTTCACGATGTAAAGCCATCGCTTTCTTGGGCGTCCTGGGGGTCTTGCTCCAGGGACAGACATATCAAGGCAAATTCTTCCGACATAGTTCTCAGGCCGGCGTGCAACGTGGCCATACCATCTCAGGCGACTCTCTTGAAGCTTATCCGTTACGTCACGGACACGAAGACTACCTCGGATAAATGTGTTGCGTATGCGGTCAGCCCGCGTAACGCCACACATCCACCTCAGCATCTTCATCTCCGTAATGTGGAGCTGCTGAGTGTGCCTGGCCAGTGCTGGCCAACATTCGCTGCCATATAAGAGAACCGGTCGGATTATGCTCTTGTATATTAGTCCCTTGAGCTTGGGCGGTATTCTGCGGTCGCAGACCACACCTGTGACCTCACGCCATTTCGCCCATGCAGCGCTGATACGAGCTTGGATATCGTGATCAATGCCTCCGGACTCGTGCAGAATAGATCCAAGGTACCTGAACTTTTCCGACTTAACGGCTGGTTCAGGACCTATTTGGATAGTGCATGAGTCCGGGCTCCCGCAAGCCATGTACTCGGTCTTCGTCACATTTAGTTTAAGACCGCCGTTCTCAAGCGTACCCTTCCAGAGGTTCACTCTCCGCTCCAGCGTCAACCGGCTCTCGTCAATGAGCGCTATGTCATCGGCATACATCATCAGCCATGGGGGCTGGTCCTGGATGTAATCCGAGATAGTGTCCAGCACTACATTGAACAAGAACGGGCTAAGAGCCGAGCCTTGGTGAACCCCAACAGATATCGGAAAGGGTTTTGTATCGCCAACAGCAGTCCTAACCATCGAAACGGAATCGCGGTACATGTCTCTGATGATGTCAATATACGCCTCAGGGATCCCTTTGGATCGCAATGCCCACCAGATACATTGACGAGGCACACAGTCAAAGGCCTTCTGCAGATCAAGGAATGCCACATGCAGAGCTCTCCTTTTTTCCCTGTATGCCTCCATCAGAATTCTGAGGGCAAAAATGGCGTCCAAGGTGCCCGATCCTGGCTGAAACCCATATTGACATTCAGAGACAGTACACTCTCGGCGGAGCCTGAGGTCGATCATGCGCTCAAAGAGCTTCATGGTGTGACTCATGATCTTAACGCCCCTATAACTACCGCAATCCTGAACACTGCCCCTGCCTTTGTAAATAGGGGTTATGTAGCTGTAACGCCACTGACGTGGCATAGTCCCAGTGTTCAAGATGCGGTTGAAAAGGTCCGTAAGTATGAGCACACCATGAGAGCCCAATGATTTCCACGCTTCGATCGGAATGTCGTCAGGTCCCACCGCTTTCCGTCTCTTCATGCGTCGAAGACAATTCCGAGTTTCGTCAGGTGTTATCGGGGCAATAAGTCCAAGATTAGGAGGTGGTTCGGTTGGAAGGCTGCACGGGTGCTGAGTGTTTAGCCGTGGTCTCATGAGTACATCTGCGAGTTCTCTGCATCGTCCGGTAAGAGAGCCAATATTCCACGTTGCAAAGCGGAGTTTCCTTCTGGGTACTAACTTCTTTAGCCGCGCCCGTACATGACACGGTAGCCCTTGCCCACTTGTCGCAGGTGTAGGGCGATGTGCCTGCGCGTCGTTTAGCGGCGACGCCCTAACCGTACCCAGCCTGTTCGATTTGCGGTCCATTTAAGTGGCGAAGAGTGGTTTTACTGGAGCGATTGCCATCTGACCTCCAAAACCCTTTTTACGGGTAAAACCAGGTAAGGAAGAAGGTGAAAGAGGGAGGGAAATTAGGAAAAGTGGGGTAGGACACCACTTTCATGGATGAGGATAGAGGTATGAAAGTGGTGGCTCGAGGATCCGGGGTCGCGTACCCGTATGCCCATGATCAAGAATCGGACAGATGCTCGTCAGGACACCCTCTGGAACTAATGTAACGATACCATTATAGTGGAGTAGTTTATGCAGCATTAATAATGCATTAATAAATTTCTAATTCCAATATATTAATAAATTTCTATATTAATGTTTATAACCACATATCATCCATTAGACAGCTTACTGCCTTTCCAAAGATGTTGTATTCCCATTATATAAAAACAAATATACATACAACAAAGATACAAAGAATCAATTGGACAACGAGAAAGCTGTTTTCTTTTTCAATCAGTGACTGTCCCTCGAGACTGTTTCTGCGAACATCGCTGCAAAAATATTTGCGAATCCACAGTCTAAAAATTTAGTAGGGTAATTTTTGGTATGCTGGTGTACAATGTTGGATTTCCTTTTATATTCTTTTACTCTATGTCCCGTTTCGGTGTTGCTCGGACGGTAGTTATAAAATAAATTGAATATTGACACTCTGTCCCGGCGTATTCGTATACGTTTCGTGGGGGAATTGAGTGCGGTATATTTTAAGATGGTAAAATTTATGTAAGGGTTTCCTCGTGTAATGGCTTTTTTTTGTACTTTTATTTCTGTATGGTCACGCGTCTTTTGTATATTGTTATGGTAAGGGTGAGGAAAACTATAGTTATTGTTATATACCATGTTTTTTACTTTGTGCTAGAAAAATAATCGTTATTTTCCTCGGTTCGCTCAGCTCGAAATATAGAAATACGAAGGCAACATGAAAATTGCAACCACCTAACTACCCGGTAGCTTCACGCTGTATTCCGCACATACACACATACAGAGTTAGCAGAGGGAACCTATTGTTAAGACACTCCGTTCCCCACTTTCCGCCGAATTCGGAGGCTTGCGTGTTAAGTGGCGGAACTTAACGCCACGCTTTACCTCGTCACCAGAGCGAAGAAAATGGAAATATAATTACCACTCCTCGAGTTGGAATTGAACCCACAACCAGTCGTTTACCGTAACACGCTTGTGCCACTGGGCCACGACTGGCCACAACTGTCTGTTTACACTGTCTGTTTATTTACCTTCATATAATATTCTTCATGAAATTAATCCAACATTGTAGTACAAATAAGGTATAACATATATCTATAAGATTATCTTATTACAACAATAATAGGCTTCTGTAAGCGATCACGCGAGCGGTATCAATAACATTTTCGTAGCAATGCCTTAAAAACTTTTATTTTCGGAAACCAGCCATCAAAGAGATCGTGCAAGGAATATCTTTGAATAGTTGAGATATTTTATTCATTCCTCAATATCCTCTGGGAGTCATATTTTTGATTGTTGTGTATAATTTACAGCCTTCTATTAAAAGTATCCTTAGTTTGTTACGTAATCTAACGCTTATTCTGGACATAAATATTTTTTTTCTTAGCTTCACGCCGTATCCCGCACACAACAGGGTAGGCAGAGGGAACCTAGTGTTAAGACACTCCGTTCCCCACTTTCCGCTGAATTCGGAGGCTGTTAAGTGGCGGAACTTAACGCCGCGCTTTACGTCGACACCAAGAAAATGGAAATAAAATTTCCACTCCTCGAGTGGGAATCGAACCCACAACCAGTCGTTTACAGTCACACGCTTGTGTCACTGGGCCACGACTGGCCACAATAATGCAGGTATAAATAATGCAGGTATAAATTCTATTTTGGAAAACGTTTTAGCTTTTATAAGAAAGCGTTAATTGCAAAATAATGACTTTTTCCTACGGCTGGGGATTGATTAATTTTTTTCTTCAGCCCGAGATCTTTTAATAGATTATAGACAGATTTCGCTATTCCTCAGTCTGTTGATAAACTTCGAAGCACTTGTTACCTTCAAAGGTATGAAGTTTAGAGAAATTTATTTTCCATGGAACTAGTAGTAATGAAAAGTCCCGCTAGTGAGACTTCTAATATGAAAGAAATAAGCTTCTGTTAAAATTTTTAGATTAACTATCATTTACTTTGATTTACTAGTCTGCTGGTACCTAGTAGTTTTCCTTGCCACTGAAAGACTACTGCCACTGCCACTGCTGACTGACTGACTTCACGTACCATAGGTGATGGTGTTCTTTCTAAATTTTCTGCAAGCGTCCTGTAAAAACATTAAATTTATGCTTAAGAAATGACCACAGCGCACGTGAAATGAGATACTAAATACTAATGAATATATACGTACGGGTACAGATAGATAACCTCAAAACATCAAAGCCTCACGAATTCATGAATTTTATAGAAACCTATCATATTTATAATATATCATATTTATGAAAATCTTTTTTTTAAATAATTATATCGAAATAAAGCTTCAGTTACCATTTCCAAAGCTCACCATACTCCCATTATTATTCATCTGTCAGCGGCTGAACTAGAAAGGAAAAAATATTCGTCAGAACTTTTTTGTGACGATCCATGCGGAAGCGTTAATAGGCTGGCGAAATGTGAAACTAAGTTATTTCTCTCTTTTAAATATTTTTCAACGGTTTGAGTCTATTATTTGATAAAAAGTTATGTTTTATTACAACTGTTCGTTTGCCTCTTTGTTTTTTGTGCTGTGCTTGTGTTGGTTTAAATGATATTTTTGTTATTTTTTTTTAGCTTCACGCTGTATCCCGCACACAGCAGGGTAGGCAGAGGGAACCTAGTATTAAGATACTCCGATCCCCACTTTCCGCCGAATTTTTCGGAAGCATTGCGTGTTAAGTGGCGGAACGTAACGCCGCGCCTTACCTCGACACCAGCGCGAAGAAAATGGAAATATTAAATATTTCCACACCTCGAGTGGGAATCGAACGCACAACCAGTCGTTTACAATCACACGCTTGTGCCAAACCATGCCAAGCCAAACCACATAGCTTAAATGATTCTTATATATTTTAATAAAGGCAACAAGTTCTTTGTTAACTATTTATTTAAAATTTTGTTTTTTATTAAAGTATTATATCTAAGATTGAAATATATATGTATGCATATTATATCCATAATACATATGTACTTAAATTAATATATTTTTCTGATATCAATTATGTCATCTAATATTAGAGTGATGATATGATATATCATTTACCCATAGTTTTTATAGTTCCTACAATTACATATTACTATAATTACGTTACAATTTTTGTTATACAAACATAAACGTAACAAATTCAAATCCTCCATTTCATTTATATATTAAATTCATCGTAGACATTCTTAACAAAGAAAACATTATTATATACTATTAAAAGCGTGAAATAAAAATGATAATAGTATTCATATCGAAAATATGATATAATTCAACTTTTAAAATTTTAAAATGAGGAAAATATTCAGATTTGGAGATTCCAAAATATAAAGAGATTCCTCTGAAATAAGACGTGTGTGTTCGTTCAAACATGGTACAACTTAATGTCTACGTCTGGAGCCTGGATGCGAGCCAGGACTCACCCGCAATAGTAGTGTAGGAGGCGACTGTGAATTCGATTATGAAAACAATATTTTTTGGGGTGATTAGAGATTAAGAAAAATACTGTGTTTTTTTTTGGGAATTATGGACTCGTCGTAATATTTATTGCTTTACAACAAGAAAGATGTAAGGTGCAGGCAGATCCTGGCTAGGCCGGGATTAATGCCATGTAGAAGGAACAAGAAAGCTGTAAAAGCCAAAATATGTAATTTTAGCTTATGATAACTTTATTTTGATATGACTGATGATTTGATTATTCTGCCATTGGATTTAGAATAACTCCACAGAGTCATTCATGCATTGTCATCGAAACTAAATATGATTCCACTCGAACGGTTAAAGATATATGTTTAAGAAATAAGTTCCAAATATTCACCCAAGAAACATACATATACTACCAGTTAAATAAAAGCTTAATACAAACATACACCACACAATTTTTAAAATTCTACCCATTATTTTTCTTCTGTGTATTTTCCCACCGCACCTCGGACTACACGCTCGGTTTGCACGCAAACAGAACGTTCCGTCAACGTCTCCTCGACTCGAATTTAATAACATTTCCACTGAAGCCGAGTAAAATTTATTAACTGGTTATAAAATTTGCGCTACATTCCTCCTCATCTCTATTATAAATATCCAATATAATGAAATATTGAAATATTTTATATGAAATTAAGCAGATATTGCTTTTACATTTACTCGTATGTACATGCGACGAGAAAATTGTTGAAGGATTTTTTTAATAATTTTTAGTTTACTTAATTTTATGGTTACGTATTCAATTCCTATTTACTCATATTTATATTATTATTATATACACAGTACTTAAATACACAGTAAAAATTCAAAATTTTCCCGTGTTTTCGTAGCACGTAGTTATTTTCAGCAGGCAGGCAGGCAGAGGGAACCTAGTATTAAGACACTCCGTTTACCAATTACGAATTCGGAGGCATTGCGCGTTAAGTGGCGGAACTTAATGCTGCTTTGCCTCTGACACTAGAGCGAAGGAAATGGAAATATTAAATATTTCTACTCCTCGAGTGGAAATCGAACCCACAAATAGTTGTTTACAGTCACACATTCGTGCCCCGACTGGGAGTACGTAAAGTATTTTTTTAAAAGTTTAATTGCATTATTTGAATTTACTAAAATTGTGATTATTTAAACTCTGTTAGCACACGGTCTTTACTCAAATAATCTTAACATAAGACCACTTATTAGCGACGTAAAAAAAAGATAAACAAACAAACATACTTTCTCATTTATAATATTAGTATAAATTTACCTACCTTCAGAAGTTACAAAATTTGACTTAATAATATGTAGTTCAATAATCAATCTACCGTAAACGTTTGCGACAGGCGATATTTTAAAAATATTAGATTCTAAATTTCAAACATATTCCCAGCAACTCCATCCATCATAATATGATTCTGCTGCATTTTTAGAGCTACGAATCAAATAGCAAAGTTTTTTTGAGTTTTCCATATTTTGGTGGCTTGGCGGAGAGATTTTAGTAATAAATCACTTCGATCTATATTTATAGGCCGGAGAAGACATATTGCGTTTTGAATAGCGAGGCTAGTACTGTACGTTGCCTACCAAAACTATATAACCTGTATATTTTCTAAAATATAGGGTAATAAAAAAAAGGTAGTATTCTTTTTCTTTTTTTGCAGCTTCATCTTTATCCAGTAAGAAAGTCTAATATCGAACTACTCCGTTAACTAACTTCCGCCGGAAATCGAGGTATTGCGTGTTGAGCATAACGCTGCAAATAATGAATTTCTGATCATTTTACCGATCAATCTGTTATTCCATCGAATGGAAATCGAACCCCCCACCAATTCCGATAACAGTTAAACGCTGTCCTACTGCGCCAAGAGGGCCACTTTATTATAACGTATGGTTTTTTAAATATTTTTACATTATTATAATAATAACAATACACATTTTAACAGACAATAAATTATCGACTATCTCATATATATAGTTGATCTTACATTTCATAATAAAAACTTTTTTACAGCACACCGTCAAGTGGTTTCTTCGTGTAAGCTCAATTCAATCAAATCATAGCTATAAAACTTCCATACAACGAGTTCCTGAGAGCTATAACTTATCCGACGTGTTTAAGCGGTTTTGCTTAAGGCGGAAACATAAAGCGTATGTGAAGACTAGATTTAGGAGTTTTACTGATCAATGTTAGTAGCATTTTAAGTAGGCATTCGGTTTTTAGTTTTATATTTTTAGTTTATTTAGTAAGTAAAATAATGTTCACTTATGTTAGACGTTAGACGTTTTATGTTAGACGTTTTATGTTTTTTATTGAATAATGATTTGAATTTGAATATTTTAGTAAACAGACATTATTCATAGTAATACTGATATGCTTTTACATTATCATAAAACAGGTATTGGTGACAAATTGGTGTAAATGAAATCATCTGAAAACTTTTTTTTGTTTCACGCTGTATCCTGCACAAGCAGGGGAGGGAGACATATTGTTAAGACACTCCTTTTCCCACTATTCCCAAATTTTTGAGGCGTTACATGTTGAGTGGTGGAACTCAACGCCGTATCTTACATCGACACCAGAGCGGAGAAATTGAAATATTAAATATTTCAATCCCTCGAGTGGGAATCGAACCCACAACCAGTCACATTTACAGTCATAATTTTTGCCTCTGCGCCACCATAATAACAAGGGGTAAGTAACATATCAATTATTGGTTGACTTATTATTGACTTATAAATGATAGGTAAATGACTAGAAAACAACAGGTAAAATAATTTTAATATATGACAAAACTTGAACTTACTTCATATTCTTCTATATGTCAAACATGATTCTACTGTGCCGCATGGAAGTAATTTTTTACTTTTATATTACCCGTCACATCAAAATGTCATCTTACAATAGTATCATATATCAAACTGTCGCCGTCACTACGCATATCTTGATAAATTGATTTTTTCAACGGTTACACGAGTTTATAATATATTATTGTAATTTCCTTCTACAATCTATCTGATATATGAAATATTTTTTAAGTGTCTTATTCTCAAATTTGACTAGAAATATATATGTTTCTTATTAAATAAACGTAAATACGTAGTGTTGAGTTCGGAGGCCCAACAGGTAAAAAAAATTAGCCAAAAAAGATCAAATTTACAATTACTTTTTTTATCCTGGGTATTCTGCAAAGATTAATTGTTATGTTTATAATATAAAATAAGATTATGTTGTAATTGAATAAATATTATACTACTACATTTTCAATCAAGTCAGACATGAAGAAGTGGATCACAAAGATTTTCTTACATTGATTGATTGACACAAAGGAGGTAAAGGTGGTGGAGGCGTGTAAGCGTCACAATATTATCAGCCTACCCCATAATTTTAAAAATGTGAAAACATTTAATTAATAATAAATAATAAATATAGTACAAAAAATCACAGACATAAACAAGAAACCATTTAATGATCATTTTTTGCCAAATAAGAAATTACAGAAAATTTGAGTTGGACTTCACTTTCAATTAACATGTTAATGTTAAATGAAAGTGAAGTATAATAATTAAAAATAATGAAAGTATACTTTATATATTATGTTGTCAATAGCCATCTTGTGAAACATATTAATAGAGAGAAAAAAAAAAAAAAAAAAAAAAATAGCAGTCGTGGGACTGCCGATAGAAGTGAAAACGGAACTATTAATTTGAGTGTAATTAAAACTATATGCAAAAATTATATGATTTTTTTTATGTTTTATTTATTAGTTACATATGATGGGTTAAACAAATCATGAACAAAATATAAATACAAAGTGGTTGAAAAAATAATTAATATACAATTATCTTAATTATACATAGTATTTATATTTACACGAATTTCAATGAATTCAACATTAATTATACGTGTACACAGGCTACTGCGCGTGCGCTAGTCTGGCTCTCCATAGCTATAGATATACTATTATCATTAGCATGTCGGTGACGCGAACCGAGGATTTTACCCTCTACCAAAACGCTCAACGCGCCTAAAGAAGTTTTCACTTCAATAGAGAATAGCATCACTCACTAAGTAAATCAAAAAAAGATAAGACATTTAAAGAAACATTTGCCCTAATATTATTATTTCACTAAGGGTTATAAAATAGTCGTAAAGCGCGCAGTCACAGAACTCAACACTGAGGGTAACTTGATAGAATCGTAAAATCGAGCTTAATCATCGGAATAAAAGCTAACATCAGGAAATGACTGAAAAAAAATCACTCACTATGCTTTTATTGGTTTACTTAAAAAGTTGTATAGTATAAAAGATGTGTTTCTTCTCTAGATTCGTCCTCGAGCTCGATTTCCGCTCGATTAGTGGAAATATTTAATATTTCCATTCTCTTCACTCTGGTGTAAGGCGCGGCGTTAAGTTCCACCACTTAACACGCAATGCCAAAACACGGATTCGGCGGAAAGTGGGGAACAGAGTGTCTTAACACTAGGTTCCCTTTGCCTACCCTGCTGTGTGCGGGATGGAGTGCGAAGCTAAAAAAAATAAAAATATATTTTTAAAAGTAAACTCATATTAGCTTCGTGTATAAGTGCAGTCGCGTCACAGTCAGGATGGCCGAGCGGTCTAAGGCGCCAGACTCAAGGTCACCTTGCCCACTCAGTGGTGCGAGCTGTTCTGGTCCTCTCTGAGGGCGTGGGTTCGAATCCCACTTCTGACATATTATTTTGTAGTTCTTATTTTGTTTTTGTATGTTAATTTTTGTTTGTTACTTGAGTTAGTTTTTAAAAAAAAGGAAAATTTAGGAAAAAGATTTTTTTAAAATTTAGTTTAGACGGTTGTTGTCCTAATACTTGGAAGAATTTAGTATTGAATTTTAAGTACATACATATATTATAGGTGTACATGTACATACTACACATTTGCATATGTTATTTGTATGTATATTTGCACCTCTAGCGAATTCGATATAATATGAAATATATGCTTTAGTTAAATAAAACTAAAATAGTATTAAAAAAAATTCAAAAGCATATAAAAATTGAAACATAATGGAACTCGAACAGGTGCTTCTGGGGAACCGATCCCGACCTGGTCGCTAAGCGATGCAGTTAAAAAGCCAGAGGTAATAAAAAACATCTTAATTTATTTTTCGTTTTCTTAGTCGTTTGTTCCCTTACGTTCAGATTCATGTTCAATTCATTCATATGATAACGTTGCATTGTTATCGAAATTGGAAACGACGGCATTTGGCCAATTTTCATATAAGTCGGCCTGCATAAGGTGGCTTAAAATGGGACTGCACGCTTATAATATATATATTTTTTTCCAGCTTCTTGTGTTTTCAGGGTATAAGAGAGAGAGAGAGAGAGGGTGGCGGAACTTAACGCCGCGCCTTGCCTCGACACCAGAGCAAAATAAAATGGAAATATTAAATATTTCCACTCCTCAAGCGGGAATCGAACTCACAACCAGTCGCTTTACAGTCATACTTTGTGTCTCTAATTAGCCAAATTATATTTCACATCTAACATTATCTAAAAAAAACACATTCAAAAATTCGCCCAAAACATCAAACTACGTAATTTATTAATTTACAATGAGGAATAATTTCGCGGTTGGTAAATTCAACGGGACACACAATGGCGGCATCTGAATTAGTCATCGTTATCTCCACTTCAAAGCCTCACGAGAGGCCGATTTATTCCTAGGCCTTTTTGTGCACGTTTTGACATTCAAAAATCTGTATAATCAAAGGAATCTACGTTCTACATTATGTTAGCGACGTATTGTTGGTTCGCTCTAGATGTTATGATATTTGTTTGAATGAAATTTTGTTTTCTCGTTTAGTGATATATATTTTTTGAACTAATTAGGGGTTAATGGAATGTTTTATTATGTAAGCTTCACGCTGTATCCCGCACACAGCAGGGTAGACAGAGGGAACCTAGTGTTAAGACACTCCGTTCCCCACTTTCCGCCGAATTCGGAGGCTTGCGTGTTAAGTGGCGGAACTTAACGCCGCGCTTTACCTCGACACCAGAGCGAAGAAAATGGAAATATAATTTCCACTCCTCGAGTGGGAATCGAACCCACAACCAGTCGTTTACAGTCACACGCTTGTGCCACTGGGCCACGACTAGCCATTATGTAAGGATTTTTGCATATATTTATGTGTCTAAATGAAATAAAAATAAATATTTAACTTGCAAGATCTCGAGTATTTAATTTAATTACTTTATAAAGAAATAAGTAAGTAATAAAACAAATCATTGAAAGAAAAATAAGATAAGGTCAAAAAAGATACGTAAGGATTTATGAACCAAAAAACATGTATAAATTGTATACGAAGTCACGAAATAGAAGTATTTTGGTAGTTATTATTTAAATGGAATTTAGTGGTAGACTAATAAAGCCTTTTTTTTCTATATAACTATATGTAATCTCTAGAAATAACATAGAAATAGGTATAATTATGAAATATATTAGCGGGGCCAGTCATGGCGCAAAGGCACTAAGTTTGACTGTAAAGCAACTAGTTGTGGATTCGATTCTCACTTGAAGAGTGGAAATATTTCCATTTTCTTCGCCCTGGTGTCGAAGCAAAGCGCTGCGTTAAGTTCCGCCACTTAACAAGCAATGCCTCCTAAGTCGGCGGAAAGTGGGGAACGGAGTGTCTAAACACTAGGTTCCCTCTGCCTACCCCACTGTGTGCAGCATACAGCGTGAAGATAAAAAAAAATATATGTAGACTTAATCTTACACAACGTTATAATAATATAATTGGATTTTAAAAATAAAAAATCTTCTTTAAATATATTCATATCGTAGAATTAACGCTCATGCACTTCGCCATAATGGTTCAAAAATTTGTATTTAGATTAAACATACATAATAAATATCTGATTAAAATATTTTTCTAGTTTGCAACATTATAACAATGTAAATTTATAAAATTTTATGACGTTAATAGAACGCAACGGATTATTATGAATAAGAGCTTAAGAGCAAGAGTTGAAAAAAACGCTCATTTTTTTAAGCTTCACGCTATACCCCGCACACATAGCGGAGTAGGCAGAAGGAATCTAGTGTTAAGACACTCCGTTCCCCACTTTCCGGAGGCATTGAGTGTTAAGTCGCGGAACGTAACGCCACGCTTTGCCTTGATGCCAGAACGAAGAAAATGGAAATATTAAATATTTCCACTCCTCGAGCCCACTCCAGCGACTGTTGCTTTACAGTCACACCTAGTGCCACGACTGACCAATAATATATAATCACGCTATGTCATAAAACATTGTAGAAAAGTTAAGTTTTTATGTTCCTTAAAAAGCGTTTTTAAGTTTTTTTTATATCTAATGTAGGTTGATAGCAGGTTAAAAATGTAATGTGATTATAGTAATTAAATTTGTAGTAGTATACTGCTACAAAAAAACATTGTTAATTGTTTAAATAATGTTAATTGTTAAAGTTGAAAAAAACATTGTATGTTACTTATACATAAAAGTAACATATTAAAAATAAACCCATTGAAATCCTGAATGCGTACAAAAACATATTTAACAATAATCTATATTTACCAAACATCTTATAGAGCGAAACCCATATGAGATACACAAAAAATAATATTTTGATCAAACAAAAATGATTTGGTAGAAAGAAAAAAAGGCTCGAAGTGAATTCGCCCAAAGTTTTGTACATGCCCAGTTTATTTATAGTTTTGCGCGTGAGTGAAATCGAAAGATAACTTTGTATTGTCATCCCGTCGTAACTCTTCAACGGGCGAAACAAAAATGGGATAGGTTATACCACGAAAACTAATAACTGGACGGAAATAAATAATTATTAAGAAATATATATATATATATATATATATATATATATATATATATATATATATATATATATATATATATATATATAGATATATATATATATATATATATATATATATATATTATATATATATATTTATATATATATATTTATCTATATATATATCTATATATATAGTATAAATAATTATTAAGAAATATATATATATATATATATATAATGACACAGTAGTAAAATATGTGGTTGTAGATATGATGAGTGTAGGTTTGATTGCCGCTTTAAGGAAAGGTTTTGTTTAAAGTGTTACGTTAAGTTTTAGATTAAGATTTAAAATTCTAAATTTAATGTGATATTGCATGTTAAATCACTAGATAGTTAGATAAATGGATAGGTATTGTTGAAAGGAGTGCTCTTAAACATTATTATCTCTATATTTTCTTTTTGTTTTTTTTTAGCTTCACGCTGTAATCCTCACAGAGCAAGGTAGGCTGAGGGAATATATATCTATATATAGGGGAGGGATATATATATATATATATATATATATATATATATATATATATATATATATATATATATATATAGACTATATATTATATATATATATTATATATATATATATATATATATATAGATATATTATATATAATCTTATATATATATTATATATATATATATATATATATATATATATATATAGATATATATATATATATATAATGGACACAGTAGTAAAATATGTGGTTGTAGATATGATGAGTGTGGGTTTGATTAACGCTTTAAAGAAAGCTTTTGTTTAAAGTTTTACATTAAGTTTTAAGATTTAAGATTTAAAATTCTAAATTTAATGTGATATTGCATGTTAAATCACTAGATAGTTAGATAAATGGATAGGTATTGTTGAAAGGAGTGTCTTAACATTATTATCTCTATATTTTCTTTTTGTTTTTTTTTTAGCTTCACGCTGTAATCCTCACAGAGCAAGGTAGGCTGAGGGAACCTAGTATTAAGACACTCCATTCCCCACTTTCCGCCGAATTCGGGGGCATTGCGTGTTAAGTAGCGGAACTTAACCCTGCGCTTTGCCTTGATACCAGGGGAAAAAATGGAAATATTAAATGTTTCCACTCATCGAGTGGGAATCAAATCCGCAACCAGTCGCTTTACAGTCACACTTTATGCCTCTGCGTCACGACTGGCTTCTTATACTAACATCTTTATATACGGAATATAGTTGTAAGATAAGTTTTTATAGATTAACCATTATACCCACAGAGTAGGGTAGACAGATCATGAAGAACGAGGTGTCAAGACACTACGTTTCCCGTTTTCTGTTAGAAATCTCCATGCCGCACTTTGTCTTACTTAAGTACAAAAAAAAAAGAAAATATTTTAATATAATCATTCCTACAGATATAGACCTAATCCAAAAGCAATCTCATTTATAGCTTATCCCACTGTATCATATTTGCTACTAGCGGCCCGCTCGTGGCTTCGCCACGTGGACTGCTTAATTTTTTCGTTATATTACAGCCCTCGGTTGTGGATTTTTAAAAAATAAAGTAGCCTATGCTTAACCTTGGATTATCAACTACATCTATTCCAAAATTCATTACAATCGGTCAAGCGGTTTAGATTTTTCATATAAACTTTCATCCCTTATATCAACCCTTTAGAAGTTGATTTTTGAAAAAATAAGTAGCCTATGTTAGACCCAGGGCAATTTACTATTTTCATTTTAAATTTCAACCAAATCGGAATAGTAGATTAGCCGTGAAAGCGTGACAGACAAACACACGGACATTCTCATTTATAATATAAGTATGGATATCCATAAGCATCAAAAATCATAAAAAAATGTTAGTAAAACTTTTTAAATATTATTTTTCTACCTACTTTAGTTAACATTCCGAGGTCCGCAGCTTTCGAAGCCCCATAGTCCGGGTAGATAGCTCATAAAGTGTTGGAGCGTTCTGCCAATAAAAAGTTTTATCTCGTAATGTCGGCGTCTCTATCAGCGACAATAGAGAAATGTTAGAGTTTTCCACATTTACTTAATTAACCTATTATTTTTATAATAAGCTGTCTTTTTCGTTGGTATATGAGGATTTTTTTTGTATTATGCAGTAGAAGCCATGTTTATTATTCAAGGGTATTTTATATGAGCCCATTGTGGCAAAGTTGGAGATTCTTGCTGGTTGATTCTGGGATCGATTCCCGTTAGAGGGAATGATTATATAAGTTTTTATTTCTTCGCTCTAGTACCTGGTTACCTATTGGTTTTTGAAAACGAAGTGCGGCGTTGAGTTCCACCATTCAACACGTAAAATCGATTTCAGGCGGAAAGAGGAAGACAGAGTGCATTAATACTAGGTCTTCTCTGACTACGCCGCTATGCGAGAAAAGCTTGATGATGAAAAAAAATATATTAGAAGCGATTATTATTATTTAAGATCATTGTCTACTATAATAGGAAGCCTAGTCGTAGCTAGTTCCTTTCAGAATAGAGGATCTAATTCTTAGTTATATCAAGTTACTATAATTATTTGAAGTTACTTAATTGATTAATTATATTGACTGATTCTAAAACTGAAAAAGACATTTAAAGACGATTGTAAAACTATATACAAAGTAAGGAGAAGCCTTTTTATCTTCACATACCTTCCTTACTTAAAAGGGTATGTACTGGTTACAAACTGGTTACATACAGTAATTATGCGTGTTTGTTGTTGAAGTGGGATCGGAACCACGTGTAAGAATTAGAGTACGGGAGAATAGTTTCAACAGCAACAGTTTTGGGAAGATACTTCCTTATAAATGATTAAAACATATTAAATGTGTTTTAGAATTCCTTGTTTGAAGAGCAGTCTTCGTGATATATTAGCCAAGTATGATAACTTGATAGATAAATTATTTTTGAACTATAAAATTATGGAAACGAAATATTGAGATCATCTTGGGGCTGTGTCGCATTGACAACACGTTGGTTATTGGTTCGATTCCCAGTAGGGGGAATGTATTCTTAACCCGTCCCCCCACGGGCAGAAACCATTCATTACTTAGCATTATACTTACAAATTACTATACAATACACTTAACGAAATTCTTGCTATGCAATATAATATTTGTCCATAACAATTATTTCTTTATCTTAGGCGTCTTAAATGACAATAAATTTATATATTTTAATAGGAAAAATCACGTATCTTTCGTAAATACATATTTTGAAACGTTGGGTTTGATTTTTTTTTTTTTTTAAAGACTAAAATATATCTCAATTACTAAATATAATTTCATTTAAAAATAACCTACACTTGTTTTCAAATAGCTACATATATCTACAAAAATCAATACGATCACAATGTTTATGTTGTACGTGCTAGCTCGTTACTCCATAGACGACAGCTAAGGCGTAAAATTTATATCTCTGAAATGTTTTATTGGTCACTTTGACGTCTTTATGAGTTAATCTGATAAATTGAATAGTACTAGCATTATGAAAGAAATGAATATCGTTAAACTTTAATGTGCTGGTCTTTTGTTTTTGATCTTTTTTAGTCTACTGTGGGTAAGTGATCACTATTTTCTCTGAATTATGGTCATAGAGACTTTTCTCTGCTATATATCGCTATTTAGAGGCCAGTCGTGGCGCAGTAGCACAAAGTGTGACTTCAAACGACTGGTTGTCGGTTCGATTCCCACTCGAGGAGTGGAAATATTTTATATTTCCAAAGCGCGGCGTTAAGTTCTACCACATAACACGCAGCGTCTCCAAAATTCGGCGGAAAGTGGGAAATGGAGTGTCTTAACCGTAAGTTCTCTCTGCCTATCCCGCTGTGCGCGGGATACAGCGTGAAGCGAGAAAAAAATACCTCTATTTGTTATTTTAAGAGTAAAATTTACAAGAAGTACAGGTTTAAATTCTGTTACCTTCCATCGTGACACAGTGGGACAGCATTTGACTTTAAAGTTGTTCTAGGTTCGATTGCCACTAGGATTATATTTAACGTTTGATTTCTTCACTCTGATACCTAAGACAAATCGCGGCATTGAGTTCCGCCACTTCATATGCAATGTCTTAATTTTAGGTGAAAAGTGGAGGACAGAACGTCTTGACAGTAAGTCCTCTCTGGTTACCAGGCTATTCGGGAAAAAGCTTGAAGCTACCTTATTACTTACTTTATCGCTGTTATACCGTTTTGTTAATTTTGGTTTAAATATACATGGTGTAGGTGTTTGAGAATTTCCTTGTCGTCGCTCGATAATAATTGATTGCTTTATTGGCGCTTGGACGGCTTCTAAGAAGCGCGGATTTGAATCCTGACTATTTAATTTTTTTTAGTTCAAATTAAATTTTAGCTTTTATTGAACACAACAACATATCGATTTCGGATGTAAAGTGGAGAAAAGAGTGTCATGATCCTATGTTCTCTTTGCAGAATAAAGCGTAAACAACTTTTTGTCCTTTTTTATTTTATGAATTTAACGACGATATTCACATAGATTAATGAACAGTAAAATTTATAAAGTTCTCTCTGACTTCCTGCTATATGGTAAAAAGCCTAACACTGAATATTTTCGAACCTACAACCATCGCATTGATTATTTGCAATTTATATTTATTATCCCGCACACAGCAAGGTAGGCAGAAGGAACCTAGTGTTAAGACACTCATTGTGCGTCAAGTGGCGGAACTTTGCCTCGTCACCAGAGCGAAGAAAACGGAAATATTAAATATTTCCACTCCTCCAGTGAGAATCGAACTCACAACCAGTCGTTTACAGTTACGCGCTTGTGCCACTGCGCCACGACTGGCCCCAAATGCAATATTATATGAAATTAAATTGCAACTACGCTACGACACCTTAAAAGTTATATAAAGTACACCTTGATATACCTTTGCATGGTTTATTACCTCTATAATAACATAGTGAAGGTATCACAAAAGTCTTATTACTGTGTTTATCTGCATCATTAATTCACGTTGGGCGTAAAGCTGAAGTAAAGTGGTGAAAAAATCCGCCCGTCTACTATTTTACTACTTTGCTATTCGACGCGCGTCCAGTATTAGATACAGGGGGTGGGGTAAGTTTTGGATTTGAATTTGCTGTTTTTTTATTAATTATTATGGTTATTTTGAACTTAATAGAGAATTAATAATAATGAGAATATGATAAGTTATATTGTTTTCGCGATTTTTATACATTTTCAATTGAAACTGTTTTTAATCGAAATATTGGGGTGGATTTTTGATATTCAGTCGAGAAATGTTTAACGTTTATGATTATTATTGTGGTTAAAATATTATCATTTAAATCAAAATATAATAATATAATTAAATAGATAAAGAAAATGCTATTGACGTCAAACTGAGGTATCGCTATGTAGTAGTTTTATAATTGCCCTTTGTTAGAAAAATGTTTTTTTTAAAACTAGTTTCTCTCTGTTTACCTCGCTAAAGGTTCCATCGATTGGGAACAAGTGAAGTAATATAAAGCTATATCACAAATTACATAATAATAATTCATTGTTTCTTACTTATAAGTGGGATGTAATAAATGTATAATATAATATAAGAATCTTATAGAATATTAAAAAAAAATGTGGAGACCGGAGTGTCTTAAAATTAAGTTCCCTCTGCCTACCATGCTGTGTGCGGGATACAGCGTGAATCTAAAAAAGATAAAGAAAATAGAAAGTTAATATTCCTTCTAATAACCCTTTATATATTTATAAATATAGCTTAAACAATGCTATATCTATTTTAAAAGTAGACCTACCCAATGACTACTGTTATTTTTTTCATAAAATCATAATATCTGAAATAATTTATAAACCTAATAAGTGGAAAACATAGTGTCTCGTCTCTAGTACTTCTCTCTCTGCCTTTTGAGCAGAAAAAAGCGTAAATCTACTTATATGTATAAATTAAACATAAAACTTATGTCGCCACCTGTACCGCCGCAGTCACGCGATACGGCCATCTCGTACAGTTGTGTCGTAATTACCGTTGTCCATTTCGAAACCTATGTACTTAAAATTGTTGTTTTAGCGCTGAAAAGGTCCAATTATAGAAGTCACATGCATCTTCATTATAGTCGCTGCACGCTTTTGTTGCAAGGTAGGTAGAGAGAGTTTAGTGTGAAGACACTCTGTTCTCCTCTATTGCCGAATCCGAGATATTGAGTGTCGAGTGGGGCCAGTCGTGACGCAGTGGCACAAAGTGTGCCTGTAAAGCGACTGGTCGAACCCACGTTCGATTACCACTCGAGGAGTGGAAATATTTAATATTTCCACTTTCTTTGCTCTGTTGTCGAGGCAAAGCGCGGCGTTAGGTTGCACCACTTAACATATAATACCTCCGAATTCGGCGGAAAGTGGAGAATGGAGTGTCTTAACACTAGGTTCTCTCTGTCTTCCCTGCTGTGTGCGGGATACAGCGTGAAGCTAAAAAACAGTGTCGAGTGGCTGAGTTTATTGCTGCGTTAAGCCTGGTCACCAAAGTGAAAAAAAAGATATAACTAAATTCCTTTGAGTAGTAATTGAGCATATGACCATCGTTTAAACAGTCAGATTTTGTTAAACTGTGCCACGATGGTGCTATTGTACATTTGTATAAATTTATGATAAACTTAAATTAAATCTCGTTTTAATATACCTTCTGAAAATGTGTGTCTTAACACTAGGTTCCCTCTGCCTACCCTGCTGTGTGCGGGATATAGCGTGAAGCTATTTAATTTAATTTAATTTACTATTGATAATACGTTAACATATCACAATAAATAAACTTGTTGGGTTTGGAATAACGCAACATAGCTAACAATGTATTTTTATACAAACCAAAAGCTTAGACATTATTTCAGGACTCAAAAGATTGTTCATATTTAAATTATTTTCAGAACATTGCTCTGGTAAAGAAAATCGTGGCTTTGTGTTTTACTGTGTGTCATATATGTGAACTAGACTAAGACTGAAAATAGGAGACTTTAAAAATATCATTTATATACATAAGTATATAAAAAAACGAGGTATTCAAATTTCAATAATTCCACTGCTTTTTAAAAAAATACCCAAAAAACACATTTGCTAAGTAATTTTATTAATAAACAAAAAAGGTTGAATTAAAATTCTTAATCTACGACACTTATTAGCATAAAAGCTGTACATACAAACACTCAAACGTACGTATGTATGTATGTATTTATGTATGTATATTTTCACAAAAGGTAACCCTCCGGATGTGGCCGCGAAAAATTCAGAGTTGTGGATATTAAAAACATGACAAAGTTGTACGCTCTGATCATGCATATTTTGAACATTGAATTTCTACCTGTTTATGTATATTACGTTTCAGTGAATTTTAAAACAATTTTTAGGTTGTTTTCAGGAAAATATGAGAGATATTGTATGTTCATTTTAATAGATATACTAAGGATTGCTGTCAGCAAAGAAACAACTTTTTTATATCGATTGTGGGTTTGATTCCCACTCGAGAAATGATTATCATATTGTGCGTCGTTGAGTTCCGCAACTCAAAATTCAATGTGTAACTTTTGGGCGGATAGTGGAAAGCGGAGTTTTTTGACATTAGATTCTCTCTGAATACCCCGCTACTTAAGATAAAGCGTGAAGCCGTTTTTTATATCGATTAAGAATACATTAATAACTAGCACTCTTATCTTCATTAAACTTCTTAAGACGTCCTCCTCAACAGCTTGTGGAACCTATTTTCCATGCAGAAAATCAGCAATATAAAAGCAGAAATAAAGCACAAATTTGTACTATGTAATTTGTAACGTACACAAAGTGGAACCAAATTTACCTAAGACAGAGAATCAGAGAACCTATTATAAAACAATTCCTTCTAGCCCAATTTAGTTTAACTTAGACCTGCCTAGCTTTGTCTTATCAAAGCAAAAACTACCAAAATAATTTAAGTGTAATAATTTCTTCAACAAGGAATCAAACCGATAATCATTACGCATACAATCACACACTACCCCACAATACTTTAAAAAACCATTTTAAACATTTAAACTCCATATATTGCAATAAGTACAAAATAAATATTAATATTTTACTATACGGGGTTAATGAGCCTGGGGATTGGAGGGAGCTCACCCAAAGCTATCTCGATCCGAAAAATTTCCACGGAAAGCGTGACATCATCGGAAAACCTCTCTATAGATTATTATCGTACTTACCTACAGATACTGTGTTTACTTAAATTGATGTTATTTTTAAATTTATTATTAAGAAATGGTGTGTAAATGATTTTTGCTGACTTTTTTCCGTAAGTCAAAGAGAATCTAGTGTTAAAACACTTTGTTCTTCACTTTTCATCAGAAATCGTACTACTTAACGGAGTATAACGCCGCGCTTTCTCTTAGATTCTAACACCCGTGGGGGGACGGGTTAAGAATACTATTCCCCCCCGCCGCTGGGTAGCGTCCCGTAAAAGGCGGGTAACCTAGTAGCTTGGTGGTAGGAGATTCGTTCTCCGAATGGCTCGCGACCACTATCGTGTCAACGACGAACCGCCAAACATCTGATGATGTGTTTCGGTTCGATGACATGTAAGCCAGCTTTCCCTATTCCCACCATTCCCATACTCTCTAATGTTATAGGTCAGTTAAAGTAAAATATTTTTAATCGACATATTTTTCCTAAAATTTAGACCAAAATGTTTTTGGTGTTTAACATAGCAACGTTGAATTCCGCCACTCAATACGTAATGCTTCGAATTTGGGCGGAAAGGGAAGACTAGAGTGTTTTGACACTAAGTTCTCTCTGACAATACTGCTATATCGGAAAAGAGTGAAGCTAACAAAAATGAATAAAATCCTCTTTTATCCTGTAATAAATTGTCGTTAATGTATAAAATCCTGATAATCTGCAAATAAGATAACTTGAAGATTACGAAGTGTGGCCTTCATCTGCTCACGTCTTTAACTAAACACTAGTGGCTATCCGTAACTTTGTTTGCAAGGTCTTAATAATTATTCCCACATTAATTATAAGTAAGTGAGTTTCCTTACTTATATTTTTTAATTTAGCTGGACTTTATTATACTTGAGTATCATGTCATTGGTCATCTTTCCGTCAGAGGCCATTCGTGGCGCAGTGGCACATACGTGTGACTGTAAACGACTGGTTGTTGGTTCGATTCCCACTCGAAGAGTGGAAATATTATTATTACATCTTCTTCGCTCTGGTATCGAGGCAAATCACGGTGTTAAGTTAAGAAAATGGAGAACGGAGTATCTTACCACTAGGTTTCACCTGCCAAAAAATCATCTTTCTTTTTTATGTCAACAATAAAGACTAACACATACACATACTGCCCAGAAATAAAAGCTAAACAATAAAAAGTTTCATTCAAATCCGTCTAGTATTTCTTAAGGTACAACATTTGTTTTTACTATTCTACTACATTATAGAATAGAATAGATAGAAGCAGATATATTATGATGATAACGCGGTGTTTACAAACACGGCTGGGGAAATGGATTCCTCTATTGAGATAAGTAGTGTTTGAAAAGTATATTACGCTGAATGAAATGCTTATAGCTCTTCTATTTTTGTGACTATGTTTACTTTGGTTGTGATTTAGATAATAGTTTTTTACTGAGGGTTTTTTAAATGAACGTAATTATATATTTGATATTGCCAATTCCTTCGCTCTGGTATCAGAGGGAAAGCGCGGCGTTAAGTTCCGCCACTTAATACGCAATGCCTCCGAATTCGGCGAAAAGTGAGAAACGGAGTATATTAACACTAGGTTCCCTGTTGTGTGCGGAATACAGCGTGAAGCTAAAAAAATAATTAAAAAAAATAGAAATAAACTTGCTAATCGTTTCATATAAGTAACCGAACTTATAAATAAAAAGACAGCTTTTTTACTCTTTTTCCCTTAAAGTAGGTCAGAAAGAGAGAGGGAGAGAAAGATATAAAAATAAAGAGAAGACACTTCGTTCTCGACCTTTTGTTCAAAATCGAGATATTGCCTGTTGAATGTCCGGCCAAATCAATGTGAATTCAATGGGAATAAGTGGAAATCAAACCCGCTATGGATCGCAAGAAGATGCTAATCTACTGCGTTCCGATGGCTTACTTAGTAGATGTAATTAAACATAGGTATATACTTTGTATAGAAATTGTACCTATACGTGAAACGGAGTGGTCGTGGGTTCAAATCTCGCACAGTGTTTATATTTTATAAAAATATTATAATTTGTATCCTTAAATCTCATTTTTAAAGAAATTTACCTTTTTTTAAATGAGTTTCATCAATGACCTTCAACCATGTCTAAAAGTTATTTACCCATCATACTATTATTAATTCTGCAAAAAGAAAATGTATACTTATACAAATAAACATTGTATACAAATAAACACATAACATTGATCTGAGCTTAAAAGCTACATATACTTCCATAAGCAAAAAAATATATATTTTATTATGATTCAAATGAAAACATCGTACTTAGCGGATTACTGAGGAAATATAATTTCCGAGATTGGTGCCTCAAAAGCTACGTCTCCGTACTCAGGTATCACTTGCGAACGCACAGTGATTATGTGAAGTCGTTTTCTAATTTTATTTATTTCTTTAAGCATTTTTTTTTATATTCTCGCGAGCTTTCGCAAAGCTTTTCGGAGTATAGATATTATTATGAAATGTGGAAATTATTTTTCCTCGTGCCTAATATTGTAAGGTGAATGCTTTATTGAAAAAGCTGGTTTAAGCTTTTTCCCGTTTAATAAGGTAGTCAAAAAGAACGACGTAGGAGTGTTAAGGTAGAACGGGTAGTGTTAAGACACTCCGTACTCCACTTTACGCCTTAAATCAAGACGCGTGTTGAGTGGTGGAACTCAACGTCACGCTTTGTCTCCGGTACTAGAGCGAATAATTATTTATTTTTCACATAATCATTCCTTCGAGTGGGAATCGAACCCATAACCACCGCTTTACCAGTTAGACACTATCCATTGCGCCACGAATATCTCAATAGTATATCGATATCCATATTGTAAGGTAATTATTCATTCATATTGCGGGTATTTTAGTAAAAAAAATAATTAATAATACCTACATTTTTATATAAAAGGAATAATTTTTTACAGATTAGTTTAGTACGCCATACTGCCTCTCGTAGGCATCGTTTTACCGTGTTTAGTGCAAAAATTTGTTACAGTGTTACTATGCTCAAAAGTATATAAGTGTATATGTACCTGTATATTATAAGTGTAAGAATGTATAAGTGTATAAGTTCGTGTATAGTGTAATTATTTGGGTGTATTAGCAACTAATTCGTGGCTGGTGGTTCTTAATTCCGGCAGTTCGTGTTCCCGGGTAAGTTAAGTGACTTATATATTTTTATTCAAATTTTCATCCCCTATTATAACCAGTTAAGGGTTAGTTTTTTATATACAAGTAATTTATGTTTGACGTTTGTGTCGTCAACTGCAATATAGGACTCTAACCACTAGACGTCCCCAGACGTGGCCAGTCGTGGCCAAGTGGCACAAGCGTGTGACTGTAAACGATTGGTTGTGGGTTCGATTTCCACGCGAGGAGTGGAAATATTTATTATTTCCATTTTCTTCGCTCTGCTTATGAGGTAAAGTTCCGCCTCTTAACACGCAATGCCTTTGGATTTGGCGGAAAGTTCGGAACGGAGTATCTTAACTCTAGATTCCCTCTGCCCTGCTCTGCTGTGTTCGGGATACAGCGTGAAGCTAAAAAAAACCACTAGACGATCACGATCAAACACTACAATGATGAGAAAATCAATAAAAATTAGTCAGGGGATCTAGATTTTTTATAGAAACTTTAATTCCCTAATTGAACCTTTAGGGGTTAAGTTATGAAAAAAGGATAAGTTTGACTCTGAATCTTAGTTATTTTTATTCCCAATTATTTCTAAATTGGGGTGGTAAATTACCCGTGAAGGCGTATTCGACAGCAAAACTTCTCATTTTTTTATATTAGCAGGGATAATAAGCGATACAATAATTAGTAAGTTGCCACCTTCCTTTCTAATAATATCTTTCTTTTTATATCTTCACGCTGTATCCTGCATACATTAGGGTAGGCAGAGGGAACCTAGTGTTAAGACACTCCGTTTCCCACTAATGATATCTGATTGACAATTTGTACATATATGCAATGTGTGTGTTTTGTAAGTTGTTTTATGGCGTTCTACGTTTTATTTTTATTTGGCAGTAGCCAAACATAGTGACATCACTTTTTTATCCAATGTCTGTTTATTTTACTTTGAATCGGAAGGTTTGTGTAAAAAAAGTTGAAAATCCGTATTTTTTCCCAAATACAAACAAATATAACCACTGTGCCTGTATATCCTGTTTCTTTACACTGTAAGAAAATTAAATATCAATTATTTTATTATTTCTCCGTTATGATACATACAAAACATCGTTTTGGGTCGAGTTTCGGCAATTAATGGTTCCCATTGTCTCGATTTTGGGCAGAAATCGAAGAACGGAGTATCTTGATGATAAGATTCCGTATTTACTACCTTGATATGCCAGCAAGATAGCAAGTGTTGTAAGCATTCAATTTTAAAACAAATATGTCACTACCAAAATTATACAAGAAATAATATTGATGTGTATGTTTGTAATATTAAAATAATCTCTTTTTACAGTAGGTAGTCAGAGAGAACATAGCCCTCCGTTCTCCATTTTCTGTCTAAGTACAAGGCATTGCAGAGTGGTGAAACTAAGCACCGCACTTTGTCTTGCCCAGGGTGTTATGAAAACACTTAAATAATGACGATTCTATCAAGTGGGAACCGAACCACAAGCAGTCGCGCAGTGCCCTCCATTATATGTAATACGAAAGCAATAAAATTATTTTTTTAAGTTAAATTTTAGTTAATCTGAAGTTTCTTATAATAGTTCTCGATGAGTAATAAACAACTGTTATAAAAAAATATGTGTTTTCTCAGGACTAGTAGAAAAAATATAACAAGATTTAGTTAACATGCAATAACAATTCCCCTTTCTTCTTTTTTTTAAAGAAAATGGAAATATTAAATATTTTCACTTTTCGAATGGGTATCGAACACGCAACCAGTCGCTTTACAGTCACACTTTGTGCCACTGCGCCATGACTAGCCCCAGACTCAAGTTTGTTTCTGCATTTAAATTCGCTTACGTGACTTACCACCATTATAAGTGTAGTTACCGTTGTGGTAGAAAAACTGTTTATTTGTATTTTTTAGGTAACTTGTGTTTATACTGGGGGTACGTAACCTTATCTAAGACATTTTTTTCTTGCAGCTCCCGTATAGCAGGTTAGTCAGAGAACCTATATCAAGACACTTTGTAATCGCCAATTTCACAGTTTTCGTCTATATTTAAATTTATTTTGTTGATTTGGATTATTAGATTAATGAGATTTAATCTAAGTTTTAATAGACACAGAATTAAGCTATCTTTTTTTTAAAAAACCAAAGAATTATGTTTTGAACCAACAATTATCGCGCATAAAAGCAGTTATATCTTTAGTGGCGTTGTTTCATATACTACATGAATACACAATTTTCTTGAATATTGTATGATATATTGTATTAACTTCACGATCCGCCTATATAATATAATATATAAAAATATTATTAATATAAAAAAAGTGAGTACAATGCTACTTTGTACGGCGAAGACGTGGTTACTTGCCTTTATAGATGCTGGCTGATATCTCTGTAAATATCACATTTGTTATATTTTTTCTAGTTTACCTTATATCAAACCTCAAAAAGGAAGTGGTAGAAGAAAATCTTTTACGTTTTTCCTCGCATAATAAGATAGTCAGAGAGAACCTAGTGTCAAGACATTCCGTCCGTGACATGAAGGAACTCAGGCACAGTCTAAGGCACAAGAGCAGAGAAATGCAATTAATATACAATCATACTCCCGTATGGGAATCGAACCCACAACCGTCAAACTGTTAGCCGAGCACTGTTCCACTGGTCTGAGTTTAAAATATATAATTTATGGAAAATGATAGAACAGTTTTATTATAGAGATATTGTGTTTGGATTATTTTCTGAGAACGAAGCGGCGTTAAGCTCCGTCCTTAAATACGCAACGTTTTCTTCTTCTACTTCTTTCTTCTCGCTGGCTAGTTGTGTTTTTTTTTTATTATATTACATTTAATTCATTTTTCAAAGATTTTTCAGGTTCTTTCATTGTGTATATCGCACTCTTAGAACCGATCTTACACACTCGTGCTGTTAGATTTACATAATAAATAGTATAGACATAATTTAGAACAACATATTAGATTGAAGGTAGAAGTCGGACTTTATAAATGTTTATCATTTATTACGCCTAGGGATTGAAATGCCCGCTCCAGCCTATGCGAAAAGTATCATTGTCACTAATACAGATAATTGACATGAAAAAAGCTGAGTTTCTACGTTCTAGTTCTTCTCAGCGTTAGTAAGCCGTTTTCTTTGACATTACAAAAATTAAACATGCATTTTTTTGAAAAAGACTTTTAAAGAAAACGTATAAAAACTTGAACGCAGCGGGATTCGAACCCGCGCCTCCTGAATACCGTTCAGGCGCTCTCACCACTGAGCATTTTATACGTTTACATTTTCATGTTTCTTTAAATGTCTTTTTCAATTTTCCTAAGTGTGGAATAACACTTTAAAAAAGTTTAAAATGCATTTTTTTTTGTATGAATTATTATTAATTAATTAGAAGAATTAGACAGACCTTACCTTCTGCTGCTCGTAGTACAATTCCAATCTTTAACATCTTAAAATTTACGTAAACATGACATGGAAAAATAAAACAATCACTCAATTTTTATTATTTATTTGTTTATACCCCACTCCATTCTTCATAATATATTTACAAAATACAAAATAAGGGAATGTGATCGGGGACCAGGGACTTACTCGTTCGATTAAAAAAGATTTAGGTAGGTATAGTGGTACAAATAACAAAATTACATTCATAACATCCTACGCATATTAAGGAACATAGCTAGTTATAATTTTCTACCGTGCTATAGTAATATTTCAGTTATAACTACTTTACAAGAAGAAATAGAAGTTTCAACAGTTCAGGTGTACTCGTGTTACTAAAGTTACGTGTTTTCTTGGGATAAAATATTGATTGAGAGTTAATTATTTCTTTTTCTAGACCAGCTTCACGCTTTTTCACGCATAGCGGGTTAATCAGGGAGCAAAGTAGTGTTAAGACACTCCGTCTCCGTCACTCATCCACTTTACGCCTAAAATAGAGAAAATGCGTGTTGAGTGGTGGAACTCAATCTTAGGTAGCAGAATGAAAAAATTAAAAATTAAATACAATAATTCCTCGAATGGGAATTGAACCCACGACCATCGCTTTACAATCAGACGCTCTCCAACTGCGCCACGACGGTCTCTAAAATGTAATTATTTAGAATAACGTTATTTAACGTAAAAAGCAACACAAAATAATAATTGAATAAGTTATGAAAAATTAAAATAAATTCTTATAAATATAATTAATAAACTCGAAATAGTCAGAATGTTTTTCCATTTGTGCAAAGGGTGACTATAGGCTTTGCCATTTGAAAAACAACGCTTCGCTGAGCTAGATGTATATAGGTAACATATAAGATGAAAATACATAAGAATGCAAATATGTTGAATTAAATTATTATTTATGCGTATCTCTTTAATAATTCTCGGGATCGCAAGAACCCGGATCGGGTTTTGAAAAGCTTGCGAAAGTTAGAAATCCTGCAGGGTTGGGATTATAATTTTGAATTTTACCCGCTTTTTTTTTTTAATAAATGTAAATTGACTTTTACCAATATTCTTTGCATAGACGGATAGTCTTAGAGAGTCTAGTGTCAAGACACTCTGTTTTCTACTTAAATTAGACCAAAAATATATATTTTTTTCATTTACACTTCAACTTAAAAAAGGCAACAGTGAAAAAAAATGCTTAAACATTTAAAAAGGACTAACTTGAGGTTGTAGAATATTTTATCACTAACTCTCCGTTTTAAGGGTGTTGCTAATGTAACGACGTAACTTTTGTAATACGAGTTTGATAACAGAAGAGATTATTAATTTTTTTAATAGAAAACAGTCGATAGATTTTTTAATTAATTCATTTATTTGTCATTAAATACCTAAAAATTACATGTATACGTTTAAAGACCTCTTGTCAATTGACGATTCATGAAAAAGCTATATTATGAAAACAATAATACATTGAAGCAATCGCAAAAGTGGGGAACAGAGTGTCTTAACACTGGGTTCCCTCTGTCTATCCTGCTGTGTGCGGGATACAGCGTGTAGCTAAAAACAATGTATATAAGTATATGAGGTTGAATGCTTGTATATTGTTGTATTATTTACGTTCTTGAGTGTTTGTATGTTTTAATATTTGAACGCTTCCTCATTTAATTATTAACACAAGCAAAAATAAAAAATTAAATGCATAATTAAAACTAATTTTAAAACAATATCTATCACATCATCATCCCAGTAACAACATTATAAGAAGTTATACGTTATCTATGAAACTTTTACATTAACTAAAGCATTCCGCTTCGCAGGCGCTCTTTGTTTTTACATTTCCGCACTTCAATTAAATTATTTTCATTTTGCTAGTCTCCGTTCTAATGTTTTCTTAGAGTTTATAGTTTTGCTGGAACATTTTATTTAAATAAGTCATTCTGTGAAAGGATTTTTCTTTGTAGAAAATGAAAATTATTCTTGTTTTTATTTTAATTTTGTGCTTTTTCCTGTGGATTAGTGTAGGCAGATAGAATTAAGTGTTAATTTATTTTGTGGCCAGTCGTGGCCCAGTGGCACAAGCGTGTGACTGTAAACGACTGGTTCCCACTCGAGGAGTGGAAATATTTAATATTTCCATTTTCTTCGCTCTGGTGCCGAGGTAAAGCGCGGCGTTAAGTTCCGCCACTTAACACGCAATGCCTCCAAATTCGGCGGAAAGTGGGGAACGGAGTGTCTTAACACTAGGTTCCTTCTGCCTACCCTGCTGTGTGCGGGATACAGCGTGAAGCTAAAAAAAAAACAATTTGTTTTTCTTCCGAACTCTTTGTTCTCGCTAAAATTGAGTTATTGAGCCGCCTTACTCAATGCCGCGCTTTCGAAATATAATCATTCTCCGAGCGCAAATCGAACGCGTAACCTTTGCGTATACATTGAAATCTGTAACACTGTACCACGATGGTATTTTCTTATTTACATGTAAATAAGAATGTATGTCTATGTATCCATGGAATGCTAAAAAGTTTTCCCTTGAACTGTTATTAATACCTAAAGAAAAAAGTTTTTTTTTTGTTTAAAATATAAAAAATATATAAAAAGTCGTGTTTTTTCGTATAATCTACTGACAAGAGGTCTCATATATTAACTAACTTGTTCTAGGAACAAAATAATCTCACTTCAGAACGGTGAAACAACTACGTTAAAATCAATTATAATTATTTACAACAATCAAATCGAAATTATGTACAATGCCATGATATAACTTTATACTACTTACGTATCGTATCGTTCACTCAGTTTATTTACAAAACGGGCAATTTACAATTAATATAACAGAAACATTCATTTATATTTTTATAAAAATGTTGTTTTAACTTCGTTAAGTTTGCTATTTTATTATAACTAAGAAATACTTAAATATATATTAATTTTTTTTTATATATATTGCGATTAAAATTATAACTACAGTTTCGTAATTTAATCCGAAATTTCTTAAAAAATCATCTTTCAAAATAATTATTTAATTCAAAAATGAAAATAATAAATTTGAAATTCAATAACATGAATTTGAAACTTATAATTATGAATTTGAATTTCATAAGAATGAATTTAACTTCAAATACAATTCACAAATACCTGCAAACATCGCATGCATCGTAACACATACAGCTTTCGTAAAAGCATATAATAACATCTTATATATGCGTAGTGAATGTAAAATTTTATTCTGAGAGAACTCATGTCATCGATTTTTATAAACAACTTCATTTAAAGTACTCAATTACTTTATTTAGCCCTCGTCATTATAAAGAACTATACCAACGGCATTTAAAACTAATCTTAATTAAAATATTTTTCTAGAACCTGGAGCTTTTGTTTTGCTTACAAAAAGAATATGCAAAAATTAAAATCCTAATTAAAACAACCGATAAAAGTCGAAATGCGCTTTTATGTTAGCTCTTAAACGAAGTTGAATACAGAAAAATTTTAAAATTACAATGAATATACAAACATAAGATTTAATTATTCGTTTCTTTCGATGAAATTATTATACAAAAGCTCTTTTATAGAAAAGCTTATTTAGAAGCTTAAATTAAATATCTCAAGTTTATTGAGAACAGAAAGAAAATTATATAAAAATGGACATACCTACATACAAAAATTAAAAAGTGAATTTATTTTCACTCTGACACTCGTATACTTAGTTACTTCCTGTAATATTTCTTGACTCTCGATCTTATATTTAAAAAAATATATTATAATTAACCATTGACTATTATTACCTGTACTTGAATAAGAAACATCGGATATGCTTTTTCCCGCATTTCAGGGTTGTCAGCGAGAATCTAGGATCTAGAAACTCCATTCTTCCCTTTCCCGTGAAATTTAGACGTGTCAAATGGCGGAACTTAACGCCGCGCCTTGCTTTAGATACCAGAATAAAGAGAAAGTGAGAAATGCAAGTAATCACTGCCTCGATGCCCCTTGGATTCCCAATCCAACCCACAATCATCGCCTTTACTGTCCCACTGCGCCACAACGGCATGGATGGAATATATTTCACCAGTTGCTAAAATAAAAGCTAAAGATTGTTACAAAAATCATTACCGTCCTAAAATTATAAGTAACTTGCATGAATTTTAGAAATTAACCAAGAATACGAGTATCAGCGTCAAACTATCAATGAAATTCAAAACTTTTCAACCAAACTTCAATATCAGAGCTCAACAAAATCAGAGCTCAACAAAAGTCCCAGTGTACACTCAGACCGATCATCTGCAGGCCATAGAGGACAGGAGGTAGGTGACCGCGGCGCAGCTCAGTTGCGATGTGAGGTAAGAGGAGGCGCGGTTGCTGGTTTGCATTGCGGCTGGGTGTTCACCTGTGGGAGAGGTTTTATTAATGGATAATCTATACTTATATTAAAAATGCGAAAGTCTGTCTGTTTATCTGTTGCGCTTTCACGACTAATATATCGGTGCGATCTGGATGAAACTTAGAGTAAAAGTAGTAACAATTAACTGGGTCAAACATAGGTTACTTATTTTTTTTAAATCAACCTCTAAAGGATTGAAATTGGTGATGAAAGTTTATATTTAAAATCTACACCACTTGACTGATTGTAATGAGATATCGTAGATAATCCAAAATGATAAACATAGGCTACTTTACTTTTCAAAAATCCACCCCCGAGGATTGTAATATAACTATGTAATTTACGGAATAGAGCCCGAGAGGGCTGCTGAAAAATTATAATATAAGACATTTTTTTGGAATATTTAATAAAAAATTGAACCCAGCAGAATAATTATTTGTAGTTTCCAAAGTGTTTTTTTTTTAAATATTATTTACAACACTTTAGTAATTGTTAATAAGAAATTATAACATTTTTAATTTGTTTATATACTTTGAAAATTGAATAACATTTTTAGAATACCGTATAAACATTTGTACATAGCGGGGTTCGAACCCGCGCCTCTGGTCAACGCGTAGCTTGACGTTAACTATATGGTGTCTAAGATGAGAGTTTGCGCTCTGACCTCTAAGCCATGCATTCTACGTGTAACGAATTTTAAAAAAATGGTTTTGGAAGGTATGGTTACCAATAATTTGCTTTTTAATTTTAAAAGGAAAAGCGCGGCGTTGAGTTCCGCCACTTAAAATGTAATGTATCGATTTCAGGCGGAAAGTAGAGGATGGAATCTCTTGATAGTAGGTTTTATCTGACTACCCCGTTATGAGGGGGAAATAATGCCTGAAGATATTTTTTTAAGCTGTCTAGTATACAAATAAGAAGAAAACTTGAAAAGGTATTTAATTACGTATTTGTTTAAATTTCTCAATACATGTTATTGGCTTAGAATAATTCACTGTATGTTTAATATATAAGTGGAATCTTAATTTTCTTTTGAGAGAGAAGAACCTATTGTAGAGACGATCCGTCCCTCATTTTCTGACGAACTCGGAGGCATTGTGTGTTAAGTAGCGGAACCCAACGCCGCGCTTTGCCTCGCCACCAGAATGAAGAAAATGGAAATAATAAACATATTCACTCATTGAGTAGGAATCGAACCCACAACCAGTTGCGTTTACAGTCACACCATGTGCTCCTGCTCTACGACTGGCTCTGAATAATCGAGAATCTTAATTGGTTAATGTTATGCCTTTATGTATTAACTTTGTTTTGTAAAACCTTTTTTTTCCCAATTATAATAAAAAAATATTTAAATATGTATGCATTTAGAAAGTAGCATTAGCACACAATACGTAGCCAGTCATGTGAGTGACTAACATCACCGTTTACTAACAAAACCTCACTTCTCAATTGATTCTATGAAAAATTTTCAATAATAATTTTATACACAGGGGGAAAAAGTGGAGCAATTAAAAATATATATAACCTACATTCATAATAACTTGCATTCAGAATATATATTTTTTTAAATATAAAGTAAAATATAAAATTGTTTATTTTTACTTCGTACGAACAGTATAAGAATTTGAAAATTTCTTTTTTTTTTTTTTTTTTAGCTTCTCGCTGTATCCCGCACACAGCAGGGTAGGCAGAGGGAACCTAGTATTAAAGCACTCCGTTCCCCACTTTCCGCCGAATTCAGAGGCATTGCGTGTTAAGTGCCGGAACTTAACGCCGCGCGTTACCTCGGCACTAGAGCAAAGAAAATGGAAATACTAAATATATCCACCCCTCGAGTGGGAATCGAACCCACAACCAGTCGTTTACAGGCACACGCTTGTGCCACTGGGCCACGACTGGGCACAAGTAAAATATAAAATTGTTTATTTTTACTTCGTACAAACAGGATAAGAATTTGAAAACATTATCTTACGGAAAAATGTTTAGCATTTCACTAGTGTTCTAGTTCCACGAAATTATAAGAGGGAAGTGCCAGAAAATATTAGGAAATGCAAGTGACAATGTGTTTGTTTTTCCTTTGTACGCGGTAATGTACTTTTGTTTAGAATATTCTGAAATAATTGCGTGTTATGTTGGCGTATGGCCGTTTCATGTTGTTTGGTGTTACCACCGCGTTATGTCCAAGTGTATATTGCAACTATAATTTTAAACAATGCGTGCAGGAATTCTGTTTAGTCTCTCTTCTCTCTTTAAAGCTTATGTTTAGTTAGAAATGTTTAATATATTTTTACTGTTCAGAAAATTTTATAAAAAATATTTTAAACAATTTTAAAATGTTATTTGCACGTTTATGTAATTGAAAAAAAAATATTAGGAAACGTATAAGTTAAACAACAAAAATAAGTTATAATAAGCGTATAAGAAAATCGACCTTGACAGATGTAGAGCACATGGCTTAGTGGTGAGATCGCTTAGACAGTTTCCATGAGGCACAGGTTCACATCCAGCTACGTTCAAATGTTTAAACATTCTCCAAAATATCCATATAAACTATATATGTTAATCAAATTTGTATATCGATATATCCTTTCACATTCTTTCTCCATTTGCATGAATTTAAGACATTACGCATTGAATGGTGGAGATGAACACCGCGCGTTGTCTTCTTACAAGAACAGATAAACGAAAATAATTTAAATATAATCATTCATTCCATTCATTGGGGCCAGTCGTGGCGCAGTAGCACATACGTGAGACTTCAAACGACTGGTTGTGGATTCAATTCCCACTCAAGAAGTGGAAATATTTAATATTTCCATTTTCTTCGCTCTGGTGTCGAGGCAAAGGGCGGCCTTAAGTTCCGCCACTTAACACGCAATGCCTCCGAATTCGGCGGAAAGTGGGGAACGGAATGTCTTAACACTAGGTTCCCCCTGCCTACCCCGCTGCATGCGGGATACAACGTACAACGTATATATAAAAAATCATTCAATCAAAAATCTTACCATTTAAAACATGAACAGAGACGGAAGCGGGGTGCGCGTTATTGGGAACACAGGTGTAGTTGCCGGAGTCCGTGAGAGCCGCCTTAGTGACTAGCAACTTGCTAGTGGTGCCACCCTCCGTTTTCTCCGTCTCTAGACTGATGCCTCCCCGTGGAGAGTCAAAGTCTACTACTGCGTTGCCATGGTACCTGTGTAAGATAAATAAGATTTTAATATTGTTAAATTCGGAAATTACTTTAGTTTTTGTTTTAAGTATGTTTCCTATAGAGGACCTTAAGACGTATTATTAGAGAAACTCTTTTCTGTTTTTTTATGCTCTTTGTTTTTTCTCTTAGCCAAGACGTAACTGATGTTCTTACTTCACTACACTCCATTTTCCACATAAATTAGAGACTTTTTGCTTAATATTTATGTTGATTGGCGGTCCCTAACGTCGTGCTTTGTCTTCTTCACCATATCTCGAAACGTACGTACGCACGTAGGGCGCACTTTACCTTACCAAAGCGTAGAAAAAAATAAATAGATACATTTATTCTCCCAGATGGGTATCGAACTCACAAGCATTCTTATTTAAAATCGGACGTTGTTGTTGTCCCAACCAACTCATTGGTCTAACAAACTCTTGGTCACATACCAAGGAGAATATTAAAAAAAAAGGATATCTAAGAAAAAAAACGCAGATATGATCTAGTATTAAAATATTCTTAACTCTCATATCAAATGTGATATACTGCAGAGTTAAGGCCAGAGCCTTGAAATAAAATAATTTAAATATTTTTAATACTATAATTACCCAGGGATTGTAATCGCAGCCAACGCGAATACTTTCTGACTTCACACTTCTCTACAAATGCGTACATACGTATACAATAATTAAATATAATTTAATGAAATGCGGCGTTAATCTCCGTCAACTAACGTATAATGTCTAAAAGTCAAAAAGCAAAAAAAAACAGAGGCTTATATTAGGTACGTGAAGAGAGAAACTAAGATAATAATTTTCAGTACCTATAAGCACTAAGGGAGTTGTAGTGTTCAATCGGAACTAATGGTTGTTCGTGATTGATTGGTGGAGGTCTCAGGTGAGTGTCGAACGAGCTGTCTACACAAACGCATTAGCTTGCCTCCTGAGGTAACTACTAGTTTTGTGTACGTTATATGAACTAGTCAAGTATTAAGAAGATCAAAATTACTAAATAAATACGTATAATCATAAATAGTGACTGTAAACGCGACTGGTTGTGGGTTCGATTCCCACTCGAGGAATTGTAGATAGATAGATACATAGATATAGATTGTAGAAAATAAAGTATTTAATATTTTATTTTCTTCGTTCTGGTGCTGAAACGAAGCGTTGCGTTGCGTTCTGCCACTTTAGAAATCGATGGAAAGTGGGGAACGGAGTGTCTTAACACTAGGTTCCCAATGTTTACTCTGGTGTGCGCGGGATATAGTGTGAAATTAAATAAAATAGTTTATAAGAAATACAACAATATGGGTTTAACACGCTCAGTTTTATAATTAGTTATATATAATTATTATATAAAATTATTTTAGACAATATAAATAACTAAATAAATATATCCAACTTTATTCGACCATTTTGATTGAAAAAAAATAATCATAATATAAATTTTACCAATTGCAATATTTTATGTTGACTTCTTTAAGTAGTTTTACGTATTTTCATATTGGACTACATTAATAATAACAGATCTAGCGTCTTGGCAGTTCCGCCATGTTAAGTTTAGAATAAAATCAAAACGCATTGTGAAGCACATGACGTGTACAGTTTAAATGACAATGCACGGTTAGCATAGTCACGTCAACTAAACTTATATACAACATTTTAGGTCAATCTGTTTTTTTTTAGCTTCACGCTGTATCCCGCACACAGCAGGGTAGGCAGAGGGAACCTAGTGTTAAGACACTCCGTTCCCCACATTCAAATTAGTCAATCTGTTAAGGCTATATATAAAATTGAGGTGCAAGAAATATTGCAAGTAAAGCAAAAGCTTATGTTGTATTTGTATAATAAAAATAAAAATATTTGATACAAACATACATACACATGTATGTACATATTATAGGTACATTTAAATTCGTTCCAAGTAATCTATCCCAAGGAGGTCCCAACGGATGTTATCTCATCGAATTTAATCAAAAGAAAAATAAAAGTAAGCTAAGCTGCGAAAACAGCAATTCAATTTATAATATTTGACTTTCCTTCTTTCCGAATTTAAGGTCTATAACGGTTTTCCTTAGAAAATGAGCATTTAAAGAACGTTTCCTCAGATTGTTTTGCAAAAATATCTTAATCTATTCGAAGATTGCGGACTTTTTGAACAGCTAACTAAGTTAACTACGTGAGTCGTCTGTTTTTGATATGTTTGCAAAATGAATACTTGTTTATTTATTTCTTCGTCATCTTCATGCCGCTGTCACTTGCCAATACTTATAAAGAGTGGCCAATGTCTTTAAATAATTGGAAAGGAAGAAAGCGTGCGATCACTACTAAATACATCACAAAATAAAGATTTTTTTTTAGCTTCACGCTGTATCTCGCACACAGAAGGATGGGCAGAGGGAACCTAGCGTTAAGACTTCGTTCCGCACTTTCCGTCGAACTCGGAGGCATGGCGTGTTAAGGGGCCGAACTTAACGTCACGCTTTGCCTCGACACCAGAGCGAAGAAATTGGAAATATTAAATATTTCCATTCCTAGAGTTGGAATCGAACCCATTCGCTTTACAGTCACACTTTGTGCATCTGCGCCACAACTGGTCCCAGTGAACAAAGAAAATGTTTAAAAAACACTAAAACCTTTTAATTCAATTCCTACAAACCTTCATACAGAACACTATTACGAAACGCTGTAATTTCAGTCACCTGTACCAAACTAACAAAAGCTATGAAGGCTTACCAAAGAACTGAGGCACTAGAAGGCGGCGACGAGTGCACATTCACTGAGCACGTTAGAGATATTGTGCTGCCTTTCTTCACGTACACGTCCTGAGAGCCCCAGATAGTTGCCGCAGCGGCTGTAACAAGCGAAACTAAATGTTATTAACAGATAATAAAGCTTAGATTCGAGCGAAGCGAACCATGTTATCTACTCAACTGAACATCAAAGGTAGAATTTTGATTAATGTCCTCTAGATTTTGTTTTTAGTTATTCTCAAATAACTTCTAAATGGTTAAATAAAATGTTGAATTTAGAAATTTGAATAATGTTAATGTCTTCTTTTGATTCTTTTTAATTTTATATTTATTTTTAAAGGTGAAAAAAAACTATGTATTAAATTTACTAAGATTTTGATATTACAAAGAGATGAAGAAACTTGATAAGACAAAATGCAAGAACTGTATAAATGATAAAATATTATAAGAAGGGAAAAAAGTTGTATATCTAGGAAGTATGTTTAATTGACATATACATGAAGAAAAGCATACTGCTGCAAGTACATGAGTACTCTCTCTGCATTGATGCGATGGCGGAACGTCACTGTAACGTAGATCAGAGGAATGAGAATGATGTAGAGATCGATCTTTTCAAGGGATATGTGGAGTCGGCTTAGCTGTTTCATTCGATCAACCCGCAATGAAAAAATACTTTTAAAATTTTTAAATGCAAATTTGACTGATTTATATTACTACTATAAAACAATTCTACCTGAAATTAAAAATTAAAAATGATTGATTGATAGATGTTTTTTAAACAAGATCATTTACAGTATATGTATTAAAGTTATATTTCGTTTTGTTTTCAGTATAGACAAGGCGAACCAGCATTTGTGTCATCAGATGGTATGTGAACACCATCATCACCCACGTCCCACCAGAGGGCACAGAGGAACTCCAGAGGAATCACAGGTGTGTTGCTAGCCTTTAAGATAACCTTTATGATCTTTACATTCCTTTAAAGTGTTGTATGTCCTTTAATGGATCGACAACTGGTTTAATGATATAATGGCATGAAACTTTCACTACTAATTGAGCGTCATCCAATAAATACTATTAGCAAGATTCTAGTTAGTTTTTACTTTAATAACACCTAATATTTTAGCAATATTATATTCTAAACATTGCAAAAATCGATCATATTGGACTGACACATTACACAATATCCAAGCATATTAAGCAACTAAGCGACACGTGTATAACATTCACGCTTAACGCTTAAAACTGCTATTTTAACATTTTAAAGCAAAAAGCACAAAAAATTTCATATAACATTTTCGAAACAACGCCGAAGCTAAAAATGAAACATCTATCGGGTATTCGAGAGGGATATGCCAAATATCTAATTAAGGTCTAATAATTATTCACTTGTTTATACAAAACGTAAAAGGAATATAGTACCTGAGGATCGGACCGGCGGCTGAGGCGCGGGGGTGAGGGACTCATCTGGAATGCACAAGACAACAGCTTAGGATGGGAAGAGGAATACTAAACAGAATTCTAACGAAAGGATGAATTGTTAAATTACCAACCAACCAACGTTTAATTTCTGCACAAATTATATTAGACAAATATATTATGATTTGAGATCAGTGGCTTGGTCATGGGTTCGATGTAGTGCTTTTTGCTTTAATAGTAAGTTGATATGATGTTATATGAAGGAATTTAAAATATTATATTAATTATAATGTATTACATTGAGATATGATTAATATGAAAATTCAGAAATCCTCGAAAGATGTCTGTCTGTCCGTTTGTAGTGACTTTCAGCTAGACAGACAGACTACTGTATTGGCTTCTTAATATATATTCAAAATTTCGTAAGAGAGACCGGAGAATGTCATAATTATTGCTAGTGTCTTTCTACTTACCCATTTTTATTATAATAAACCTGCTGATCCGTCTTAATACCGATTTGCTTCATATTTTGTAGGTTGTAGTTTAGATCAATACTTATGATTAATAATTATGAAATGGTGATAAGCATTTATTACATTTCTAAACTTAATTTTTGTCTAATTTATAATTAAGTATGGCCAAATGATCTAAAAAATAGCCTAAAAGACAGACTTTCCTACATTGTATGATAGTCAGAGAAAACCTAGTGTCAAGATATTCAAAATATTGCGCGTTAAGTTGTGAAATACAATGTCGCTCCTCCTTGGCACCAGAGCGAGAAAACAAAAATAATTTAGATATACTTTTTAAAAAAGACATTTAAAGAACACGTATAAAAATTTGAACGCAGCGGGATTCGAACCCGCGCCTCCTGAATACCGTTCAGGCGCTCTCACCACTGAGCCATGCGTTCTACTATCCGCTGCGTCGAAATTCTTATACGCTTTATTACAACTTATTTATGTTGTTAGCATCTCTGTAGAGAGATTTTTACAAATTTCTGCTACCCAAAGATTATTCTACGAACAATCATTTGGCAAGAGAGAATGCTATTTATTAAATACTTTTAAACATTTTTAAAGTGTTATTCCACACTTAGGAAAAATTGAAAAAGACATTTAAAGAAAACGTATAATATAAAAATTTGAACGCATCAATTCAAACCCGACTTTAAATATTTTTTTCAATTTTCCTAAGTGTGGAATAACAATTTAAAAATGTATAAAAGTATACTTTTTCATTTATTAATTAATTTCAATATACTTTACTTCAAGTCGCGAATGAATAGTGTATCTGCTAGGCAAGCGTGTGTCATCGCAGACCACATCAACCCTTAACATCAGGTTTGATGTGGTCAAACGTGAGCCTGTTATATAAACAAAAAAAATCTCATTCCCCCGAGTCGTAATCGTACCCACAACCATCGACTTTATTGTCAAACGCTGTCCTAATTTCCACGATGACCTTAATATTAATTTAGTAAACAAATAAATTAATACTTATTACAGTAAAAGCGCGGCGTTAAGTTCCGCCACTTAACACGCAATGACTCACGCAATGAAAATGGGGAACAGAGTTTCTTAACACTAGGTTCCTTCTGCCTACCCTGCTGTGTGCGGGATACAGCGTGAAGCTAATTAAAGTAAATTATGTTAAAATTCTTAAATATTTCAGAAAGAAAATTCTGTTCTCAATTTTATATCATAACAGCGGTTATAAAATTCATATACATATATTACTTACTAGTTCCTATAAACGCGTATTTGGTTACGTCCAATATTTTTCAGCGTAACAAGCCCTGTAATTGGCCTGAGAAATTGAGATGCTTGATTTATTTCTGGTAGTGAAGCGTATGCTGATAAATGACTCTCGTATTACAAACGAGAAGATAAAAAAACTACGGCTCTATCGCACGGGACGTGTCGGCCAATTATTTTGATAGTGAAGTTGCTGGGAACATATTGTTATTATGTTATGTGCATTTTTTTAAACTTGAAAATTGATGATTGGTTGTTAAAATTAGATTAGTTTTTGCTATTTATTTTAAGCGTGAACTACTTCCTTAAGTTTTTACTTATAAGGAAAGAATTGATGGTAACATTTTCCTTTCAATTTTTGTATTTTGCAAGAAAACTGGAATATTGTATTTTTTCCCTTTTAATTTTTATGATACCTTTAAAAAGCTTTTCACTTATGTTAGAGATCGAAGTCTTATATATATATATGATAAACATCAATAATAAGAGAAGTTTAAAACCTTAGTGTTCAATAAGGTACGCTTTTAACTTTTCACGATGGTAGTGCGATCAATCCCTACTCTTTTAAAATAAATTTAATTTCCCTGCATCATTAAGACAATGTGAAAACATGATAACGAAGAATAATGACTTGAAATTTCTTTGCCTAGTCTGCTTATTTATAAGTTTATTCTATCATACAGAGTCATATAAACAACTCAGATAGGTTTTAAATTCCTGATCTGAAAGGCTTCTATAGTTTCGTAAATAAAGTGAACTTCATTTTAAGAAACCTTATGCATATGTTATACATTATTATTAAAATTTTAGTAGTATAATAAAGAAAAAGTGTTCTAATTTAAAAATTAATCTATGTTAATGAGCATAACCTAGTACTGTTATATGTTAGTTGAATATAACAAGATATAATATATTACATAGAAAGCTATTATATCTAAATGATTTATTACGAACATAAATAACTCCCTTTAGCAAGTTGTTGCGGATAATGTTTAAGGAAATCGACTGTTTCTTAGTAAATTTGTATAGGAAAAGTAATAGAATATCCAAATTTGAATATAAATTATATAATTCTTTGTCAAATACCTGAATAACTCTCAATATTAGCTTAAAGTATTAAGAAGCGATCAGCGGAGCGAGGGACTTTGAACAAGAGATTTAAGGAAGTGGTGGAAATTTGTGTGCCGACAGTGTAATTGTACAATTTACATTTAAATTTAAGTTTTATCGCGTTGCGGGATCATAATCTATGATATATATGTGTAAGTTACTGGAAAACCTCGTACTATGATAGATTTTTAAGATTTGCCAATAAAATTTAAAATGAACTGACTTTAATGATAAAAATCAAGTTGTGTCTAATCTAACCAAATTAACTGTTATCGTGCTACTTAGAAGTGATTATCTATTATATAGCATAGTAAGCTAACTTTTACATCAACGTTTAAGCTTGAAGTGAATATTAACCAAATGGAAATCGACCTGAATTAATTGAATTATTTTAATAAATCTAAGCCTATTTATATAGACTGATCTTCGATGTAAATGATACATGAAAATTACGAAAAATACTATTAAGTAAGTAAATATATTGAGTATTTACTTGTAGAAATATGTTACTTTGAATGTCTTTAAACTGAAAACTTAATATAATTATATATGTACAGAAAAATAAATAAAACATTTTATCTGTAACAAAATTACCAAAAAAAGCGAGACTTATCTTGTTAATTTAGCAATTTCCATTCCAACATGTTTAATGCAAAACGTTTGCGAAACAGATAATGTAAAAATTTAAACCAAACTTAATATTTGGGTCAGTCGGGTAACCGAGATTGCTATTTTCATATAAGAAGAGCTTCACCAAAAATTTTAGTGGTAATTTTTGTTAATTATACCATTAAAACTTAATAAAGGGACCGTAGTCTTTGCTCTATTAAGTCTTACTCTTGCGTCTTATATAGGAGGGGACTTGTAGATTTAATTTATTCAATCCTGAAGCTAATCTTCGCTAAGGTTGTTATTAATTCATACTGATGAAGTTTGATATCAAAGAAGTGGATTATAATTGAGTTTTTTTTAATTTTTTAACGTTTTATTCATTTTTTGATTGGTGAATTGTTGAAAGAAGACATGAACATGAACTTGGAAATGGAGATAAACGAAATAAACAAATATCTTTAATACAATAGTCTTTTATATTATTATTTTTTTTATTTTTTTTAGCTTCACACAGCAGGGTAGGCAGAGGGAACCTAGTGTTAAGACACTCCGTTCCCCACTTTCCGCCGAATTCGGAGGCATTGTGTGTTAAGTGGCGGAACTTAACGCCGCGCTTTACCTCGGCACCAGAGCGAAGAAAATGGAAATATTAAATATTTCCACCCCTCGAGTGGGAACCGAATCCACAACCAGTCGTTTACAGTCACACCCTTGTGCGACTGGGCCACGACTGACCACATGGTCTTTTATATATTTTTGTTATATATACAAATTTTTAAGAATCTAGTTGTTCAATGTCTGATTTTAAAGTTCTAGATTTGATTACTATTTGAGTTATTATTAATTTCTATAAAGCAGCCATTAATATAATCATATGGTTTTAGAATTAAGCCTAACCGTTACTAAGATCTATTTATAATATTACTCTCCAAAAAGGAAAATCAAACCTACAGCTACAGCAGTTTACAAACGCTGTCCTACTGCACCACGATGGACTGCACCCCATATATTTATAATGAAATAACAAACAAAGTGTATACATATTTCATTACGTTCCCTATTCTGCACCCAAAAAACCCACATTTTTAGCACGAAAATGTTTATTCTAAGTGGGGAACGGAGTGTCTTAACACTAGTTTCCCTCTGCCTACCCTGCTGTGTGCGGGATACAGCGTGAAGCTAAAAAGAAAAAAATGTTAATTAAGGAAAATTTTGCACTCATACCTCAAAACCTTTAAAAAAACATATCGTACACGTCTTAGCGTTAACGCAGTATCATATACCTACATACATAAGTACTGATATTATATATATCATATATATGTATTTATATGGCTTAGAGAAATTGCTTCCACTTTGTATCCCGGTATTACACCCACTTCTAATATGACGAGAGATGGATGATTACGTCGTCACATTTCATAACCCCGTGAATGTTTTCAACATTAAAATGATAAACAATCCCTTTTATATGTCGAAATTTTTGGAAGAATTCGCTATTTTCTTATTATGAAAGTCAATTTTGTTTTAATGTGTTGTTATTTGGTTTTGTTTTGCGATTGCTGTTGGTGAGATTTGTATGAGTATTGCTTGAATAAATGAATGTTTGTTTGTAAAATATAGTAGCTTTGACATGAAATTAAAGGATTCTTTCCTATTTTTACTAAATACTTTGCTTTTAAATTTTTATACCTAAGGTTACCTGCGACAGGTCAGTAACAGTGATAAGGTCCCTTTTGCATGCTACGATTACGTTTCTGTTCTTTATTTTGTTTCCTTTGTTGTGTGCAATAAAGATTTTTATCTATCTATCTAATTATATTTCTGTAAGTACTATGAGTTACAGAGAACCTAGTGATGAAACTGAAGTGTTCACTTGTAAAAAAAAAATAATTTGTAAAGATAAGTGAAAATATAGCGATTCTTAGATGTTTCTCAAATAACAAGATGATCAAAGTCTACTAAACGTATGAAACAAAATATGAAACAAAAAAAAAGTGATAAAAAATTGAAAAACAGTGAAAATAATAAAATAATTAGCAAACTTTCTTATACCTTTTTTGATATCAAATCAAACAGCAGGTTTCGAACCCACAATAACAATCAAATAAACCAACCACTAAGCCATGCGATGCGTTCCTTTCCTATAACTTTAATACGAAACATATATAAAAATATACCTTCTACACTTAATATAACTGCCATGTTGATCTTAGGTTCTGTGTTGATCTGACACTCGTAGACCCCAGCGTCTCTTGGCTGGACGTAGTCTATCTTCAGGTCCCAGTCGTCTGAAGGCTCCGGGTGTAGCACGCTGAACCTTGCATCACCGGTGTACGTGAAGATGTGGGAGGTCAGTATGTGGAGATCTCTTTTTCTCATCCACGATACCTAGAGAAAGGATTTTTTAAATTTAGTAATAAGTAATAAATAAATAAATAGTTATGGACAAACGTGGCGTAGTGGCATAAAATATGACTGTAAACGCGACTGGTTGTGATTTCTATTCCCGCTTAAAGAGTGGAAATATTAATTATTTCCATTTTCTTCGCTCTGGTGTCGAGGCAAGCGCGGTGTTAAGTTCCGCCATGCGTTCAGAATTCGACGGAAAGTCGGAAACGGAGTGTCTGAACACTACGTACTTCTATCTACCCTGCTGTGTGGGGGATTACAGCGTGAAGCTAAAAAAAAGTAAAAAATAATGATAATAAACAGTAGTTTGATTAAACATTACGATTTATTGTATTTATTATTATTATTTGTTATTTATTATTAGCATCGTAGTTTTTCGAGGCCGTCGTGAAGCAGTGGGATAGCGTCCGACTTTAAACGCGATGATTGTTGTTGATAGTTCGATTCCCACTTTGGGGAATGATTTATATATGACAATATTTTTATTTCTTCGCTCTAGTACTTAAGACAAAGTGCGGCGTTGAGTTCCGCCACTCAACACGCAATGCCTCGACTTCGGACGGAAAGTGGAGGACGGAGTGTCTTGACACTGGGTTCTTCTTCAGTATCTCGTTATACGGGAAAAAATTATCTCTATTATTATTATCAAAACTCGGCTTAATTTTAAAAATAGTATTAAGTATTTTATTGTAAATGCAAACGAAGTGGCAAGTAGCTGTTAGTGTTATAAGTGTAATATGTAGGACCCAGTCACGTTCAATATCATTAATATAGAACAAATGTTAACTGAATTCTTTTAATAGACGAGTATAATAAAAACTCTTATAATTATGTTAGACGAAAGGGGTAAAAGTTTTAGTTAGTCAATTATGGTTTAATTTGTTTTTCATTGTTTTAATAAGATAGAGATAAATCTTTTACTATTACCCTTTTAAGTCTTAATGTAAATTTATATTTTTATCAGTAATTACATTTTTATTATATCCCGCACACATCAGGGTAGGCAGAAGGAACGTAGTGTTAATACACTCCGTTCCCCACTTTCCATCGAATTCGCAGGCATTACGTGTTAAGTGGTGGAACTTAACGCCGCTTTTTTCTTCGATACTAGAGCGAAGAATATGGAAATATTAAATATTTCCACTGCTCGAGTGGGAATCGAATGCACAACCAGTCGCTTTACAGTCACACTTTGTGCCTCTGCACCACGGCTGGCCCCTGGCAGTAATTACTGATTTACTCTAAATGGGATAGCGTAGGGATATATACATATTTGATAAATATGTCACAAATTTACAACCACTTGTAAGTACCAAAGGGCTGTATAGATGTTTTTCTTTTAAAGGTTGCTTTTTCTCCTACTTCTGATTTTATAAAAACAATGTGCAGAAAGTATCAGATTTCAAACAAAATCCTTGTTCGATGAAATGTTTCAAATTAGTATAAGACTTCATATAAAAAATTCATAATATTATAAATCCAAAACAAAACAAAAATCTCCATACATACATACATATATGGGCCAAAACATAAAAAACATTACTAGGCACTAAAAGCGAATTTTGATTAAAACAACAAACAAAAGCTTATAAATTTATATTTTTTATTTGAGGCCTCAAAGAAATTAGAAAATAAATTCGCCCCTTTGTTTTTGAACGTAATTACAGTAAGCCAGAGCGAGCCCGCGTAAGCCTACGTCGTAATTAAGCAAGACGTAGACGCAGCATCCAGTCTCTTTACAGTCCTTTAAATAATAAAATTAAGTAACGACTAAGCGTTTTTTTGCCTTTTTTTTAACGTCCAATTTGATGAATTGAATCTGGACAGGAATATCTCATAACTGTGTTGATGGTGGGTAAAGCGTGGCTTGGAAATATTTTGAATTTTGGTTGCTTTTTCTTTGGTGAAGTGGGCGGAGTGTTTTGACACTAGATTCTACTCTGATATCTCGAGACTCGGAGAATCGTGTAGCGGTCTCTTTTGTTTTTTGGTCCCATATGTACGTTAGAGATGTCAAAAACAGCATTTCAAGTTTCTGCACATTTCACAGAAATTAAGATTTATATTGCGGAACCTAACGCCGCACTTAGGTTGATTAAACTAAAAAGAAAATACTAAATATATATAAAAGATATATAGAATATACATTTTCATTTCTTTTTAAACTTCACGCTATAACCCGCTATACACGCTATACACAGCAGACCAGGAAACCTAATGTTAAAACACTCCGTGCCCCACTTTGTGCTGTATTCTGGAGGCATGTTGAGTGGTGAAGCACAACGCTGTGGCCGGTACTCAATATTGCCATTCCTCCAGCGGGAATCGAACTCACACTTGTGCTTACAATCACACTTTGTGCCCCTACACCACGACTGCCCTCAAAACGCAATATAAGACTTGCTCATATTATCTACCCATATATAAAACATTCCAAAAATGAATGATTAAAAAAATATTATGAAGCCATAATGACGCGGTTTTGTCGTAGTCTATTTGTTTAGTTACATTTTGCTAATGTAATTAATATAGAAACTTTAATATCATATTACATTCAAAATCCCCGGAGGAGATTGTGAAAACACACGGTTATCTCCAACTCACCACACTCGTTGGCTACGAGAAAAAAATACACAGGAATATTTAAAACTAGAAATTACTTAACCTATGTATGTTTTTCTTCGTGTGTTTTCGTATGTTTTCAGTAAATACTTAGTTAGACTTAAGCCAGTCTAATTTGAATAGTAAATTTGAAATTAACGTAATTTTTCGAATAGATATGTTTTGATTTTTTTTAATTGTTATCTCACTTATAGCTCTTAGTCTGATTATAAAAAACATGGCCGTAATAGATGTTCAACAAAAAATACTAAAAATTGTTTACAATTTTAAAATATTATTCATGTATTAAGGATAGGAAAACATTTTTTGAAAACGTGGAAAAAATTGAACGCGGGACTCGAAGGTGCTCCAAACGTAATTATTGGCCTCTTTAGGCTAATAGCAAAAAAGTTTTATTAATTGTATAACAATTTTGACGTAGCCGTATGTAGCACGTATTGGCTTAGCTGTCGGAATACTTAGACTCCCAAGAGGCGCGGGTTCAAATCCCACTGCGTTCATATTTTGATGTTTGGTAAAATACCTTTTTCAAAAGTGAAAAAAAGTATGGGAATAACACTTTGAAAAGATAAATGAAATTAACTTTCAAAATCCGCGATCCACCCCTACCAATATATAATATATTTAAAACAAGTATTTTTCTATAGCTTCACACCTTTACCCGCATATTAAAGTAGTCAAAGATAACCTAGTGTCAAGACTCCGTTCTCCAATTTTACGTTCTATACTTTACGAGCGGAGAAATGAAATCGTGCCTCAAGTGACTATCGAACCCATAACCATCGTTTACACTGAGATACTGTTCCACTGTACCACGACGTGCTTATTTCTACATATACAGAAACAAAATAAACCTACTTCCTTATAGAAATCCAAAACAATATATTACAATGCATATAGTATAGGGACATGTCAGAGAGCTATTTATTTCTCGACGAGGATCTTACACCATTAATATGGCGGTCAGTCGACCGGCGAGGGCTATAGAGGGCGCGAGAGATCGACGTTGAAAAATGATATTTTATAGTCTGCAGGTGTCGAGATAAGTTGGAAGGGTTAACGGTGTTTTCAAATTTTTGGTGCTATGATTGATTTTGTTGGGGGTGTAGTTCAAGAATTAAATGCGATTTGGAGATAATTTTTGTTTATGAGTGTTAATTTTTCTTTTAATTTGAGATTTAGGGGTTGATTGATGATCAAAATTTGGATATCTTATTTGCAAATTGTAAAAAGCTTTGTGTTTTCTTTTTATTAAAAGATAAAGATCGATGCTAAGAGTAGTTTAAGAAATCTGACATATTTTTCAAAAGATATTAGAGAGAAAATATGTTAAAAAGAATTCAAATTTACTACCATCATCTATACTCGAACAAGACTGAACTAGACCTAAGTAGCTACGTTACTCACAACTTAATTATAAGTAGACTTTTGTAAATATTCATTAAAGTGTTAACTTAAAAACATTTTTCGGAAAAGTATAAAAAATTCAACTTAGCGGGACTCGAACCCGCATCACGTGGAAACAAGTTAAGCGCTCTTTCCGCTGACCGTTGTGCCAAATAAGAACATACAACATACAACCTGCATAATGTTTCCATTTCCGGGCAGAAATTGGAGATGAGAGTGTTTTGACACTAGGATCTATTTTACCACGCTATGTGAGGGAATATGTGAAGCCTTAAAGCTAACACACTAAATTTATATTAATTACTAGCGGCCCGCTCGCGGCTTCGCCGCGTGTACTACATGACTGCTTCGTTATATTGTAACACTCGGGGTTTGGTTTTTGAAAAATAATGTAGCCTATGTTTAAGCTTGGACTATCCACTACATTTATGCCAAAACTCATTATAATTGGTCAAGCGGATTAGATTTTTCATATAAACTTTCATCCCCTATTTCAACCCTTTAGCGTTTGATTTTTGAAAAAATAAGTAACCTATGTTAGACCCAGTAACTTTTACTACTTTCATTCTAAATTTCATCCAAATCGGACCGGTAGATTAACCGTGAAAACATGACAGACAAACACACAGACTTTCGCATTTATAATATAGATATGGATGATATAACAAAATTGAACAGTATTGGCGCTGTGGCACGGACATCTGACTGTAAAGCGACTGGTTTGTCGAGCGAGTCGCTTGAGCAACCTACTCGAGGAGTGAAAATATTTAATATTTCCATTTCTGGTAGAGGTAAAGCGCGGCGTTGAGTTCCGCCACTTAACACGCAATGCCTCCGAATTCGACGGAAAGTGGGGAGCGGAGTGTCTTAACCGATCCTGCTGTAGACAGTGAAACTAAAAAAAGAAAAATAAAATGAAAATAGTTCTAACTATTATTTTCACCTAATCTATAAAATACAAATACATAAGAATTCAAGACACGAAATCTTTTTAATTCCAAACCAATACTTTAGAATGACTGGCGTTCATTAATTTACCGCAATAAAATACTTGTTCATTCGCACACAATCGTTCCATTATTGAGAGTCGAGCATTCATTCAATACTTATATGGATTAGCTTTTACAAGCTAAATGGCTGAGTTTTCTTTATAAATGCTACGAATTTATATTTTTTCTAGTATTTGATAGTTAAGGTATTTATAATGGCCAGTCGTGGCCCAGTGGCACAAGTGTGTGACTGTAAACGACTGGTTGTGGGTTCGATTCCCACTCGAGGAGTGTAAATATTTAATATTCGAATATTCTTCGCTCTGGTGTTGAGGTAAAGCGCGGCGTTAAATTCCGCCACTTATTACGCAATGCCTCCGAATTCGGCGGAAAGTGGAGAACAAAGTATCTTAATACTAGATTCCCTCTGCCTACCTGCTGTGTGCGGAATACAGCGTGAAGCTAACAGCAACGAGGTATAATTTATAAGGTACAGTGGTAAGATTGGATTTTTTATGGATGTAGTGTAACGATACCTACTATGTATAAATAAACGTAGGAATATAAAAAATATTAAAGAATATAATTTAATAATACAAAAAAAAAATGTACAATTTTATGAAATAGATTAAACCAATAATAAAAAATATATAATTAATATTTTCAGAAAACGCAACGCTGGCTGTATGAAATGCTGGCCGATTATAGTTTATGATTTTAAAAAAAAAGAGGAATATAAAAAATATATTAAACAATATAATTTAATAATAGAAAAAAAATGTACAATTTTATGGAATAGTTTTAACAAATAATAAAAAATATATAATTAATATTTTCAGAAAATCCAACGCTGGCTGTATGAGTTGCTGGCCTTATGATTTAAAAAAAAGAAAAGGTGCATGGCGGGAGCGTGGCGTCAGTAAAGTGATGCTCAGAAAATTATTAATATTAAATCGCTAATAATAGGATATTTAAATAATAAATTTGACATTTTAAATGTAAAGGGATCGAAATATAATATTTTTGTCATATTCAAGTTAAGTGAGATGCATATTTGTAAATTATGAAGAATTTCTTGGTGAGTTTTTATTACATTAATAATATTAAAATAACAAAAGCGAATATTAAAACGAATGTTTAAATGATAATGACTAAATAATATAATAGTATTAAAGGCAATACATATTTAAAACATTAGATGTATGAAAAAGTAAACATAAAATATTGCAATACAAATGAATTCAAGTATTTTGGCGTGCCGTGCCGCCATCTTGAATAGTGATGTAAAACTAGTACTAGTTTAGGTACATTTTCCTGAATATTATATAATTTATAATTTATTTGTATGTTACGAGTGTAAATAGTATTTATAAAATAATAATAAATGATGCGTTGTATAATTAAATATTTTATGGCAAATATTGGCATGATCTCATACTAATGTATAAAATTTAAAATACATAAATATGTACTTCATGTATTACATTTTTTTTAGCTTCACTTTCCGCCGAATTCGGAGGCTTGCGTGTTAAGTGGCGGAACTTAACGCCGCGCTTTACCTCGACACCAGAGCGAAGAAAATGGAAATATAATTTCCACTCCTCGAGTGGGAATCGAACCCACAACCAGTCGTTTACAGTCACACGCTTGTGCCACTGCGCCACGACTGGCCACATGTACTAAATGTGTATGGCAAATTTATAATTAAGAAGCAAAACTTTCTGATGGCTAATTAATATATAAAACGAGTCAATACTTTCTGATGGCAATTTATTTAATTGAGAAAGATTACCTTCTGATGGCTTATTATATGTATTTAATATATTACACGTAAAATTTCTTAACACTGCTACAGTAGGTTTATTTAAGATTAACATTTTGATAATTTTTGGTCATTATATTATTTTCATATCATATTCACGTATTTTAAAAATGCTTAGCCGTTATCAATATAGAAGGCAAACAAAACGAGTTAATTTCTTTTTATACATTTGAAAAGAACAAGAAAAGCTCTAAACAAATAATTTCGTTATGTTGAACTTGGCTTTGAAAATAGAAATGGTGAATTTAATTACCTTGTAGTAAAATTCTTATGTTTTTTTTTTTTGTATTTTATATATTAGATGAAGGTCATAGTTAAACCTATTTTTCTATTTTTTTCTGTATACTAGGTTCCTAGTATTAAAATACTCCGTTCCCCACTTGCCGCAGAATTCTGACTTGTCAAATGGCAGAACTTAACGCCACGCTTTGCCTCGACACCAGAGATATTTAATATTTATATTTTCTTCGAAAATGGAAATTCCATACCTGGAGTGGGAATCAAACACCCAACCAGTCGCGTTTACAGTCACACTATGTGCTCCTGCGTCACGACTAGCACGCATTCTAAATTGACCTAAGATTCCTAAATTAACCGTGATTAATATAAATTGTAGATTCGTATAGAACTTGCGCTTAGCAGCGTAGCCAAGGAGCGTCTAGTGGCAAGGCACTCCGTTCACCACATTTCCATAAGTAGTCAATAAGTAAGCTTCACAATATATTTAGAGAAAATATATACTAAGGTAGATAAATACGTTTTGATGTTCGAATATACATCATATTGTATTCTGGAATGAATTCTTCGTGACATTGACACTTAAGTTCATATTTGAATGATGAACATCTGTTTACACATATGTATGTACAATATAATAACAAAATTAAAATATTTTCAGGGATTACTGAAAATAATCAAAAGTTATTATTATTCTCAATATAACTTCACGCTGTATCCCACTTACAGCAGGTTAGGCAGAGGGTACCTAGTGTTAAGACACTCCGTTTTCCACATTCCGCCGAATTCTGGCATTACATAATATATAATATTTTTTAGATTTAAATATTATGTATATTAAAAAAACTCACTGTCCTATTTCCAGTATGCTTCGCTCTACATCTCAGCACGGCAGCTTGTCCGACGACGGCGGAAACGTTTCTCGGCGACACGTCATCGAAATATGGCCGCTCTGCCCTCGTGTCGCTGTTCACACCCGGAAGCCCGCCCAAAACTGTAACAATCATGTATGGAAATTTAGTTATTTATTTTTTTAGTGACCGAAGGCTAGTCGGAATTATATAGTGTTAGACACTCTTTTATTTTCGAAGGGTAGTCAAAGTTAACTTGGTGTCTAATCACTCTATTTCCTATATTCCTCCTGAAATCAAGATATTGCGTTTGGTTACAACAGTGGGGGCATTCACCGTTGCGGTTTTAGCGGAGAAATTACAATATTTTTTCAATACCTCAAGTGGGAATCGAATCTATAACCAATCACGTTTACAGTCAAACGTTGTTACACTGTACCATGATGATCCCTAATTAATCCGAAAACATTTTTTTTAAGTATGGAATATTATATCCCTAGTTCAGATATTTCCTTATTTCAGAGAAGAAAATTTAGCAGAATAATGATAGTCACAATAAGAGTGAATAGAATAATCAAGTATTTATTCTATTATACAATTATTGTTTCATTGTTTTTCTTTAAATATCTTTCCCCGACTTAAATCTGTATGTACTATATATAAATAATTATAAACAGCAACATTTTGTGCAAATATTAGAACGTAGGTAGGGCTAGTTTTTATTTATTTTATTCAAGTTTTTAACGTTTTAAAAGTGTTATTCTCACACTTAGAAAATCTAAAAAAACATTTAGATAACGCACAAAAAATTGAATGCAGTGAGGTTCGAACCCGCCAACCAACTTGGACGGTGTCCAAGAGACGGGTTCGAATCCCGATGCGTTCAAATTTTTATACGTTTTCTAAATGGCATGTTTGATATTCATGTTTTTGGATCTCATCTAAGAATTTTATTAAATCAATCGTTCGTTAATTTCCTATCCTATTTAATAAAAAAACTAATACGAAATCTCATTAATTTCCAATTAAAATAACAAAACCGATAGATTATCAAACAAAACGGTTAAAAAGTAAAGGAAAATTTTCACAAAAATATTACAATATTTTTAAAGAAGCTTAACAAGAACAATGTATGGAAGCTGCGCCTCGCTCAAAGCTTCTCTGAGCCGCACTTAAAATCAATTTATGGTGGTATTTGCCGTTCATCGCATAATTTAGTTTACCTGAGAAAAGCAAAATACCCTTGTGGAATATAATTTGGGTGTGCAATTTAATTTAATATGAAATATATGTAATTAAAAATTATAGCTGTGAAGAATGATTTGGGATTTAAGCGGTGTTTCTGAGTTCGGATTTTCTTACTGGGCTATATAAAATGTGGCCAGTCATGGCGCAGTGGCACTAAACGACTGATTGTGGGTTCGATTTCCACTCGAGGAGTGGAAATATTTAATATTTCCATTTTCTTCGCTCTGGTGTCGAGGTAAAGTGCAGCGTTAAGTTCCGGCACTTAACACGCAATGCCTCCGAATTCGGCAGAAAGTGTGGAACGGAGTATCTTAATATTAGGCCCTCTGCCTACCCTGCTGTGTGCGGGATAAAATGTTTTCGAAATATTATTAAAAATTGATGATTAATTGATTGATTGATAAATAGCCGTTGTGGCATAGTGGGGCAGTGTTTAACTCTAAACACAAATAGATATTGATTCGATTTCCAGTCAGGGTAATTATCATATTAAATTTGTTACCATTTCCTTAGATAAAGCACGGCGTCGAGTGCCGCCACTTAACACGCAAGGTCAATTTCGGGCCTAAAGAGAATTCCATGTCTTATTAAGTTGTCTAACACTTGTCTTAATACTAAATTCTCACTACCAACTCAACAAAAAACAAATACATGAATATAAAAAAAACAATTCAGAAGCTTTCAACTAACTTTTTGTCTTCACAACCTAGTAGGTAGACATATAATGAAACATAATGTTTTTGTGGCACAAACGTAAGCGGGTCACATGACTTTGACGTCACTGCCGGTCTGCCAAAGGTTGCGGCTGTGGGGAATGCGGTGACGGCGTTAAAAAATTCTATGGGGAAGGGAAATATATTTATATGGTGAATTGTTTTTATGGTAGTCAAAAGTAAATATTAATGTGTAAATAAGAAAGTTAATGTATCGAGTTGATTTGTGATCGCGGCACAATTGGCAAGTAGTGAGTGTTCAGTTAATGATGTAACTTTTAAAATTATAAAAAGTATGTTTCTTAGTGCATGAAGCGTTACTCAGCACATGAGGCCTCGATTTCGAACGAAAAGTGGAGAACGCAGTGTCTTGACATTAGGTTCTCTATGACTATGACGCTATGTAGGAAAAAGTAAACTGGAAGTGTTATATTAGATTTTATTAATAGTCCCGCGTAGCAAGGTAGTCAGGGATAGGGAAGGGGAGGGAAGAATCTGGTGTCAATATCCTCTGTCTATTACTTCTCACACCAAACCGAGACAATACATTAAGGGACCGGAGTGAAGGCATGAAGATACATATAATAAAATATAGTCATTTTACATTAACTTACATTGCTTGTTAACTTACATAATGAAACAATAAACATTAAATTCACATACAATTATACCTCAATATGTAATTATACCATGAGTATCACAGTATATTATCCACAAGTACCACTAAATACAGCATGTCCCAAAAACGATGACTATTACGAGAGAAGAAAAGAATTGAAAACATTTCTCTTTGCACATTTAAGGTTTCCAAAAATTTTCTATTGTGTGTTAGAGGTTACACAAAAAGCTAACAATCCGTCATTATCCAGAGTCAGGCCTGACGCGTGCGCCGAACCGGAAATAAGGCCGCAGCTCAAGACTTTGAAAAGCTTCAAAGTACTTAGGTACTGGTTAGGGCCATACGGTAAGCGATTATTATAATATACTATTTTTTTTGGGAGAATTATATTTTTTATTACTTTTTAGAGAAACAAAATATATATATTTTTTCTCAAATTATGTTTTTAGATTGCAAGGCCAAGTCTGTCTTGGCATGGCGTTGTGCTCCACTGCTCAATTTAATTATCTGGATTTCAGGCAGAAAGTGGAGAACAGAGTGCCTTCTCACTAGATTCTCCCTGACGACCGTCCTATGCGAGGAAATACATGAAGCTGTTTGAAACCACTTTCATTGCGGGCAGAAAAATACAAACAATACAGGTACATGACTTTATTTTGATAGGATAACAGAGAAAACATGGCGTTCAAGTTTAAGATACATTATTTCCTACATTTCGGCTAAATCTGAGAAGTAGCATAATAAGGTGGCGGTACTCAACGCCGTGCTTTGTCTTTCCGAGTGGGAATCGAACCCCCAAACATTGCTTTTACGGTCAGATGATCATTAATGCGCCACGGCTGTTTAATTACAAAATACATACCACCATATATATGATGTGTATAAGGATCAAAATCATTAATTAAGTACTTTCTTTAGAAGATATTTTAATAATATTTTCTGTGGCTCTAAAAAGGGCAAGAATCTGATAATAATGAAATAATTATCAGATTTGGAATCGTTTAAAGGTTTTAGGCTTAGGCTTAACTGTTAATATAATATCTTATGAAATTCTAGAAATTCTGTGGTTCGGAGGCTAAATGATTACATTAATATAACAAATTAATATTAAACTTGAAACTAGCTTGTATATTTTTTATTAAAATGAAGTAAGTGTGTTTTTATTTATAATATTTTAATTTTCATCGGTTTTATAACAAAATAAATCTAATTTAAAGTATGTATTAGTAATTACTATAAATTTAATATTTGTGGTTTATTATTTATTGCCTGGTTTTATAAATATTGACGTAATAATAACATTGCAAGCCATTTAGAGGGAATCAAACTCACAATTTGCTAAGCAACTATTAACTTTACGATTGGGCCACGATATATTTACACTGTTATATATATAGCCGATACCATTTGTCCTCCACACTTACCACCAGAACCAGCTAAATCAAGTCACTTAGTCCACGTGCGAATAAAAAAAAACCGCATCGCTATTCTAAAAGCCGTACCATTGCATAGCAAAATTGAAATGACAGCAAGTTCTTTGTAGTGGCAAGAGCACTAAGGTGGCCTTTTGTTTTTCTAACGCGTCGTCCCCGGCCTCTGCCACCGTCTCGCTATGATAAAGAACCGGCGGTTGCGATATTGCACCAAATAAATCACACACCGTACAATCTGAGCTCTTTTGTTGTCAGCTTTGGCTACATTATTTTTATTTTTGGCAAAGAATTGTTTTGCGGTTTTTTTTTCTACTATGGTGGTTTGGTCTTGCTTCATATTTTAATTTATACCTCCGTTCTGATTACTTGTACTGTCCGAGACTTTGTGTCGACACTTTCTGACCTTTTTATTTTTTTGGTATTGGCTCGCCTTTGAGACAGGATCCGAGTCTTTTGAGGTGGGATTGTAATTTTAATAAGTGATAATACGGAGTGGTATGTGATTTCTTATTATGATAATGGAATCATTTTTTAAAGGATACTTGCAAATGGCATACTGTTTTATATTTTAAAGTTATTTAAAAGATATTTGAGCCTTGATCTTATTTAATCTGATCTACACTGGCAAGTGAATTAAAAATTCTTTAAATGCTCATAGTTCTAAGTAAGAATTAAATTCAAAACTACTTTTAATATAAACATTTTTTTTTGAATGTGTATCTTACTAGCTATAACATTAATATTAAAAGATAGCTATTACTACTAATAAATGTTATAACATTTATTTAAGGCCGTTGTGACACACTACGGTTTAACTGTAAATTCGATGGTTAAGGATTCGGCTCCTCTCAGAAAAATGTTTTTTTAAAATTATTTTAGTTTTTACGCGCTGATACCTAAGATTAAATGCAGTGTTAAGTTCTAACAATCCGCAGGCAATATCTCAATTTTGGACGAAAATTAGAAAAAAGGGTGCTTTGACGATATTACCTATCTCTGTTTACCCTGCTACGCCGGAAGAACCGTAAAACTAATATATATACTATATTAAAAATCCTATAAAATTTTTAACTCTCATCTCATATTAACTGGTATCAGGTGAAAGCCAATAAATCCATGTTTGTTCTTCTCAACCAAGTGCTCGTATACCGAGAATGTAAAGACATTGGTTGAATAAAACAAAACCTCGCGTGGAATCGCAGCGCCTGCAGACAAGCGGGTCGTTTTATTTTCACCGAACAAATGGGATATATACGGGCCCGACCGGAACTTCTAGTTTGACTTTAGTTAGCTTTTGTATTCACAAATTAAACATTTCCACTTTTGTTTTCATTTAATAACTGTTAGTTTAAATTTATTTTCAAAATTGTTTTTTTTTTGTGGAATAATATATACCTTTTTTTGTAGTTTTTTTACACTTATTCCCGTGCAATTGGGTGGACAGAGTAACAATATGAGACATTGTGAGCTGGGTAGCGAAGTTCAACGCCACGCTTTGACTAATAAGAACGGGTAAATGAAATATAATTATTTCTATCATTCTGTTCAAAACAATCATATCAATTCAAAATTATTGAAATAAAGTTATTTCTTCGAGTAGGATTCAGGGAGAAACTAGTGTAGTTGTAGCACACTCCGTTCTCCATTTTCCACCTCGGTTATAAACATTGTATTGAGTAGTATTGTATTGAGTAGTAAAATGAGAGAGCGGGGAAATTTAAATAGTTTTAATATAATAATTTTCTTAACTGATAATTAAACCTCAATCAACTGCCTTTACGGGTCAGTCAGGCGCTATGCTCCCGCACCATGATGATATCTTTCTTTTCTTTTTTCTATAAAAATTGTACTAACAACCACTATTCATATGTTCCTTAAATGTGAATATACTTTGACATCGACTATTGGGTTCCGTTAGAATTTCACATTCACGCGATGCGAAATCACATAAAATATTTAGTGCCACCCTGCAAAATGCATGAGAACAAAAACAGGCGTCATTCGGCCACGTGACTAGAATGTACGCGGACTCGATACATAGCCACGTTTCTGTGAGGCAATTACCGAAGCGATTGTAGTGTCATATAAAAAAATGATTTTCTGGGTACAATGAGAATGTAGGATCTTAACTTCTTCATTACTTTATAGTGTTCTTTTACTTTCTTTCGGCTTAATATCTAAAACATATATATTTTAATATAAATAGCGAGAATACGAAATAGCTTTAGCCCTGTAGTATACGCGGGCGAGGTCTCTAGTCATCTATAGGTTTGAATAGGTTTAGTATACTTTTTAATCCAATATTATAAATATTTTGCAGCAGTGCCTATAACCATGAACTTTCCGCTTAAGTTTATATAATAATTTTATTGACACACATACTCTATAGAATTATATGAATATCTTAATTATATTGAGACCAGTCGTGGTGCAGTGGCACGAACGTGTGACTGTAAACGACTGGTTGTGGGTTCGATTTCCACTCGAGGTATGGAAATATTTAATATTTCTATTTCCTTCACTGTGGAATCAGAGGTAAAGCGCGGCGTTAAGATCCGCTACTTAACCAGCAATGCCTCCGAATTCGGCGGAAAGTGGGTAACGGAGTATCTTAATACTAGGTTCCCTCGGCCTACCCTGCTGTGTGCAGGATAAAAACAAAACTTAATTATAAAATTTATTTCATAGTTAAAAATATTTCAATATTTCATAATTTATCAGAGTAAAAAAATCGATATCATTACTACAGTTTCGGAGATTATCTACCTCAATCCTACCAACTCACAAAGTCACAAAAACTACCTCTTTATAATATTAGTATAAATAAATCTAGTAGAAATGATTTCATTTAACACAATTCTGTTATTACCATATGCACGTTAACGTTATTCCAGCGTTAAAATGTATGCAGAGTAAATAATATATGTAATACTAGAACTAATCATATGAATATTTAACTGTGTTAGGCAAATTGTAAATACAATATCCATGATGACTCAGTTTAGATGTGTTGCTCTAAATATGAGTATTATAGGATCGAATCCCATTCTTTCGTGGCCAGTAGTGGCGCAGAGGCACAAAGTGTGACTGTAAAGCGACTGGTGTGGGGTTCGATTCCCACTCGAGCAGAGGAAATATTTAATATTTCCATTTTCTTCGCTCTGGTGTCGAGGCAAAGCGCGACGTTAAATTCCACCACTTAACACGTATTACCTTCAGAATTCGGTGAAAAGTGGGGCATAAAGTGTCTTAACACTAGGTTCCCTCTGCCTACCCTACTGTGAGGTATACAGTGTAAAGGTAAAAAAAATCTTATCCATAGTCTTACCAGTAGTACTACTTTGCATTTACTTTCCAATAAACTTATTGATACTACGTGGGTGATATTTTTAAATACTTTTAGGGGCATAAGTCTAAACCGATAACCAATTCTATTAATATGTACCTAATAGCAAAGATCTGCATGTTAATATTGTTTTTCTTCACTGTTAAGTCACTAGGGTAACTTTTTTAGTCTTTTTTTGAAATAGACCTATTTATTTTCATTTTTTTTTTTGTTTTGCTTGGTTGAAAGAACACACAAGGTAGATTAATTACACGTACACGTCTACTAGCATTTCGACGTCTTTTTGGGCAGAAAATATATAAGCAATTGTTAAAGAAATCGTGAATATTAGAACGAAAAATAATATAAGCATTATCAATTTAACTTTAAATATTTTTATACTGTATTTATTTACAGAAAAAAAAAAAAACTTTTTTTAGTAAACATGAAAGTTTAAATGAAACTCAAAGTGAGGAAGCCTCTTGGAAAACGTTCAAGTGCTCTGACCACTCAATTACTTGTACATGTTCTATCCAGTTACTTCGAAATTCTCACAACTTCCTATAATAGAATAATATTGAAATGTTATTCATACAAGTATGACATAGGCTTAGTGGTAATATAGCGATTCTAATGAACAAGTGCAGGTTCGAATCTCGTAACGTTCAAATTTTCATGTTTTATAAAATTTTTATTTTTTTTATTTTTGTGTGTTATTCTTATTATTCTGACTATTTATGCTGAAAGCAACAAATAATATATTCAATATCCTATACTGATTTCTTATTCAAAATATGTTTAATATTTTGTGGAAAAATATTTCTCGACCGCGTTTAGCAAAACTGAACTGAAAATTTACCAATATTTTAAATCTGCTTGAGAATACAGAAAATATATTGACATTTTGTATCATAATTTTGCTGTAGCGGGGAGCGTATGGGTTAGTTAGAGCTTGCTTTATCCAAGAGGCTTATGTTGAAATGTTCAATTTTCAAAATATTTGATAAAGGAGTGACTTAATACTAGTTTTCTGTTGCTTACTCTATTGATATATAGAAAGTGCGTGTAGATACAAACGAGTATGTATGTCTAAAAAAAAAAATATAAGCGCTAATAATAGTAGTAAATGGACCAGAAGCATAAAAAAATAGTCACAAATAATCTAGTGCCACGACCCTCCGTTCTCTTTATTCCGCCCAAAATCGAGCAATCACGTTCCGTTCTGATCACTTGACCAAAACAATAAATAATCAAATTTTGATAAATCAAATTTTGTTCATCACAATCAATTTACTGAAATTCGATTGCGGAGAAGTTGGAACAATACAATCCTTAAGGAAATGCTATGAATTGTATTAACAGAGGATGAATGCCTTCTTTGTTTCTTATTGCTCGATGCTCAAGGCTCTGGAATACTTTTTATTATGGTTGTATTAACTTGGTATTACACGATATCCCTTTAATCATATTAAATATAATTAAAGGGATATCGTGTAATACCAAAATAAATAAATTTTATTAACATTTAGAAAATACAAATGAACTTCTAATTGCACATTCATAGACAAATGATACATTATAAAAAATAAATCTTAAGAACTTACTTCTAACATAAAAGAGTAGAATTTTCCTTTTTTAGCGTTATGCTGTTTCCTGCACACAACAGGGTAGGCAGAGGAAACCTAGTGTTAAGACACTCCGTTCTCCACTTTCCGCCGAATTCGGAGGTATTACGTGTACTGTAAGTCACACTTTGTGCCTTTGCGCCACGACTGGCCTCAAGAAAAATATTTTTGGTCAAAATTTAATTGTTGATTATAAGAACTTTAAGTTTAAGAAGCTAGTGATAGAAACTAACTTACAATTTCATTCATCTATTTTGAGGGAGACAAAGTCAGGAGTATTTCTTGTATTCTACATTTCACTACACTGACAGTATGAAATTCTCTTACCTTAAAACTAAAAGAAACTATGAAGATGCACTTGAAGTGAATCTTTACAAAAAGCATTCGAATTTAAGAGAACGCGAGCAATCCTCGAGATAGCAGAGATTCTTAAAAAATATTAAACTTTGAAAGCCCTCGGACAAATATGGCCGTTGAAATATCTTAAAATTGCAGCATCTTTCGTTTCCTGCTTAAGCATAGTGACGGTGTTGCCTTTATTGCATTCATTTTATATTGAAATTAAAAAAAAAAACAAGTGTCTTTTCTATTTGAGTATAGCCTTTTATAGTTACGTACTTGTATTCAGTTCTAAAATAGTTAAATTTATTTTCTTATCTTTCTTATCATCGCTATTACATCACTAATTTGTCAAATTGGGAAAAATCAAAATATCATTTTCATTATCAACGGAGAATCTTGTGAATCAAAGAACGGAGTATCTTGCCAATAGGGTCTAGGTAAAACATCTTCTTGACTCTTATGCATTGCTATGCAAGTTCTATTATTTAAAAAAAAAACATTTTTTTGACAGACTTTGGCAAAAACTTACTGATAATTTTCATTCAATAAGGTCACTGATAGTGTCGTTCGTAATAACTTTGGTATCACCTAAAGCATTGAATTTTGCTAATTATACGTATAGTGTAGTTATATACTGATATCCCCTACAACTAAGTTATTCTTGATCCATTATTTGAGTTACACTGAATAGTATATATAGGTCATCATTGCAACTAAGCCAGCGTTTGACTGCAAGCGCGATTGGTTATGAGAATGGGAACCTAAATGGAAATATATTCTTTAAATATACTCCCTCTGTTAAGATAGAACGTAACGTTAAATCTTGTCACTAAGAGAACAACAAGTGTCCTGAGAGTAGTTTCTCTCACACTTCCTTGCTAAGCGAAATAAAGCTTAAAGCCACAAAAATGTAATATATGTATGTACGTACGTATATTATATTACAATAATGATGTTGGCAGTCAGACTGTAATAAGTGTCGCATCATAAGATGTGAATCGTCATAAAGTCTCGCAATAACGTCTATATGTGAGGTGACTGAGGTGATATTGTAATGTATGCTAAGTTGCGTCGGCAGTGCTAGCGTGGGGGGAAGAAAAAATTGTATTTTTAATATTCGTGGAGAAAAATTGAGATTTTAATATAATATGTATTCTAAATTGATGCTTTTGTGATTTAGTTTATCTTTATTACGATTTTAATTTTGATATAAATAGCAATAGTAAAGAAATATGTTTGTAAGTTCGATTTCATCTTAGCAAATTTTTATTCAGGTATTTAATTTTTCACAATAGTCTGATATAGCGAAATATTTTTAAAATGGGTAAAAAATTTTGTAATAATGTACCATTAAGTCATTTAGTAGAGGTTGAAAGAAGGGAATGTAAGAGAAACAATGAAAGAAACATATCTATTTATATACGTCCTACACAAAACACAGTATGACATGTAAATCTGCATAGTATCTATTGAGCATCTCTGTGAAAAATAAATTATAAAATCTAGCTAAACCTAACCAACCCAGATTTCATCTTCGTATGTCGTCTTTCATAATTACTGATGATCAAAGAAGAGAAGAAGAAGAAGATAAGCTTTTACTTTATACAAATGTATATTAAAAAGACTTAGCGACGCTAGCACTAGCACCCCATACAGGTAATGTAAGTTTCTGCCGTGAGCGAAGTTTGCACATGTCAATCTTATCTCGCTACGCCCTGGTATTAATTTACGTTGCATCGTCTATGAATTCCGCTATAAACTATCTTAGGTATGGATTATCTTCGTAAACTAAAATTGTATGAACGTTGTCCTTTTTTTCCCACGTTAGTAGGTTAAATACGGTTTAGTTTAGTTTTTATAGTCTTTTTGTTTCATTATGTTCATGTTTTTTGTATAAAAATATGCAGATATCGTCTATATTTTAGTTTTGGGTTCCTGGCGACATGCTTTGCGAAGTCCAAAAATAATATTACGTAATCAGTAATATATTTTGTACCTAAAATTTATTACTGATTATGTAATATTATTTTTGAAGTCTTTCCTATATAATGGGATACGAAGGGAGATCCCCCAACCCTATTATTCTCCTTCTCTTTCTCTGTTCTCTATTTTAGTTAACTTAAAATGCGCCATCTTGTCGCCGCAGATATCTTTGTATTGTTTATTAAATTTTTACTTATTATTAAGTTCTCTCCGTTAACTCACTACATATGCCAGGGACGTAAAATTAAATAAATGCCAACAAAAAACACTCAACTGTGTATAACTAACAGCTCACAGCTCACGCAAGAAAGAAAAACAACAAAATATTATTTGCCCCAAGTATTAAGTCTGATTTATTAGTGTACATGCGACAAATCACGGTCGTTCCTTAAGGATGCAGGTTCTCGGGCGTCCATTCAACGACTACGGCGGACATACATTACTTCTGCCATAAAACATAGGGCGAGATATCTATAAATCTTAGCTGGCAGCGGCTATTAGAATAATTTATAGTTTTAAGTGGTCATTTCTTAAAGCTAATTCGGCTAAGTGGAAATATTATGGGGGTATTGTGATGATTTAGGTTTATGTATGGATTTTCGGAATTATATTTTTGTAATTGATTATTTATTGTTCTATAGCAAGATTTTTTCGTATATCAGTAAAAGAAGAGCCTCTAGATGGCCAGATGTGGCGCTGTGGTAGTGACTTACTGGAAATGTGGTTGGTTGTGGGTTCGATTCCCACTCGGGGGAAGGATTATGTTCAAATTATTCTAATTCCGTTCTGTTAATAAGACAAACCACGGCCTTAAGTTCCACAATTCAACACCCAATCTCTCCACTTTGGGCGAAAATTAAAGAACAGAGTGCTTTAGCACTAGGTCTACTCTGATTGCTATCCGAGAAAAAGCATGAAGCACCTTTTTTGTGTTTAAAATGATTAAAATGTTCACCAATTCAAAACCATATTTTACAAATATAAAGAAACATTTCTTTTTATAATTTTCTTTCTTTCAACGCAATTATACTAACACAAACCTAACCTAATGCGAAAAAAATGCCACCCCTTCTTACAAAACTCATTTAAGTCCCATCTAAATTAAACTTTACTATAACTTTATCAATCGAGCAGTAAGAACATGACGTAAAATAAACTAAAATAGCCGACCATCTTAAGAGCTGTTCAAACGTAATAACCACTTAGCGATACTTTCTAAGATAATTTTCATTCAACATTACGTAGGGTACAAAAGTGTCGCATTCGGACAATGGCTTAGGCTACTATAAATTTTCTATAATGGCCCTATTCGGTACCGCTATTGAAAGCCCTGACTGATATACTATCACTTAATCGATTTGAGGCTGCAATTGTGTAATGGTTTTAGAGCGTTTGTTTCGTTGATGGTCTTATAATTCTTTTTTATATTAAATTATTTATATTTGTATATATTTTACTCGTGCCCAGTCGTGGCGCAGTGGCACAAATGTGTTATTTTAATAGTTATATTTTCCATTTTTTTTCGCTCTGGTATCAAGGTACTTTACTAATAAGTAACATTTAATTAATAAAATTATTATAATTTTTAAATTCTGTACTTCTCGGCTGCTAGTACTTTTTTATATTTACATAAAATTGCTTCCTGTAAAAACATTTTTATAAGAAGTGAAACAGCCGTTGCTAGGGGAGAGCGTATTTTTCTCATTAACGGGACCTAGTATAGTACGTATATTCTTTAAATTATTCTATCGTGATAAAGCTAACCCGTATCAATTTAAATATATATGTATATGACAGTAGTCGATCGTTGGAATATGGAAGAAAACTTATGTTTATAGAATAGAAGTTTCCTAGTAACAAAATTAGCTGCAATGGGTTCCGCAGAGTAATTTGAAAAAACCTTATGTCAAGACACTCCATTCTTCATTTTTTGCCTAAAATGTATGCAAATTGTTTCGTTTATGCGGACCCACTGTGCCGCGATGGCCTCAAAAGGCATATAGTGGGCGAAACCAACCAGACCAGGCAAAAGTAGACCAGGTAAAAGTAATAAATATTCAATCCAGGTCTATGATTGAGTATTTCATATAGATATTATACAGAAAGTTTTAAAAAAATAAAGAAAAACTATTTGAAAATAATAAAAAAACGGTATGTACGTAGATTTTTATTTTGGAATGCCGAGAAAATGCGAAAGCAAAGTGCATTTCCTGTTTGCAAGCAACACTGAAAATGCGGGCCGAGTACTATGTATTGTGTATTTAGAATACGTGAGTGTTGTTTTTCATATATTTATTTTAAAAATTTATAAGATTCTTGTATTTTCATATCGCTTCAAAAGAATTTTTCTATAAATAGGGAATAAATTCGAGGAATTTACGCTATCGTGGCTTAGTGGAACAAATAATGGTTGTGTATCAGGTTTTGCGCTTGGTATATAGAAATATGGAAGAATATAATACGAGTGATAGACTGTAAGGTCTTTTTACTGCCGTGATTTTTAATTTTATATCTCAGTCATGTACGTAATCAGAGGAAGTCTACCAGTGACCACGAACTACTGTACTGTTAAAGTAGTTTTATTGCAAAAAGCGTAAGATGTGGGATAGGATCTGGCTGTAACACGATGATTGTAGGTTCGTTTCCCGCTTGGGAGAATATATATTTAAATTTTCGCTCTGGTATCGCAGATAAAGCGCGGTGTTGAGTTCCGCCACTCAACATACAGTGTCATTTCGGGCGGAAAGTGGAGGATGGAACGTTTTGGCAATAATACCTCTCTGACTATACCGCTATGCGAAAAATGTAATAGATTTACAACTATCCAAATATCACATTTTAAAAATGCCCTTAAGAAACAAACTCAGACACCATAACTTTATATAAAAATTTTACCCTAATATAATAATATTTTATGCCAAAAACAAAATATTTTTCGACCAAACTTTAAAATGAAAACTTTACGTTTACAAATAAATATAAACATCAAATGTAAAGTATTGCAGCGTTTCATTCGGAAACTTCAAGTCTCGAACTGCGACTAAACGTACTGCGGAAGTGCTCGCCGAGTTTTAATGAAGTTGTATCGAAAGCAAAGAAACTAAGTCTGTGTGCACAGTGACAGGAGGATTTATTACGATTTTAGTCAGTCATCAAAAGAAAAAGTATGAAGCTTTTTCTTTTATATTCAGAGAGAGAGAGCTTAGTATCCAGACACTCCGTCTTTTCCGCATATCATGGTTTTTTTTAAGCTTCACGCTGTATCCCGCGGGGTATCGCACACAGCAAGGTAGGCCTATGGAATCTAGTGTTATGAAACTCCGTTCCTCACTTTCCGCCGAATTCTGGAGGTAGAGCGTAGCGAATGGAAATATTACATATTTCCTCTCCTCGAGTGGGAAACGAACGAACCCATATACAGTCACTTTAGAGTCACGCTCTGCGCCACGACTATTATCGTAATTAGATAATAATAGAAATAATATTACGAGTAGGAATTTCTGTAAAATCAAATAATTATTTTCATCAACTTTATACATTATCATTGGCTCTAACTATTAGTTATTCCGTTTGATTAGTATTTAATGCTATATATCAACGACTATATAAAAAGAATTTGCTTTGACATCGATATGTTCTTATTATATTACTAAGCATAAGTTTTTACAGTTAGAAATAAAAAACAATTATGCTTATGATTTTTTTGGTTGTAGTATTTATATTAATATTGCTACAAGGTTTATTTTTAGAACACTGGATCAAAGAGAAACTAAGAATATTTGAAAGTTACTCTCTAATATTTTTTATAATATTTTACCGCTATATTGTACCTACTGTTATTTTATAGATTTATGCAAATTGCTACGTAAAAAATATCTACTATTCTATTTTATCAATATTTATATTTAAACGCTTTGCTTCAACAATATTTGTTTGTGATATTTATTTTGAATGTAAACCGATAATATTTTGAACAATATACATTTGTTTTTCATATTCATATTTTATTGAGCTATATTGTAAAGTGATGCAAGCGGTATTTAACAGGATCTTTTTGAATTTAATTAGGTAGAGGAAGGAGCTCGGGCAGTGGAGGCGAGGTAAGACTACACTTCACGCAAGCCCTCTCTGCAACGTGATGGGCACCCGAATGGTAAGTCTGTGAAATGCTAAGGAGCTTCTTTTCTTTATTACGTTCTACATTTTGTATTTCAATTATAAAACAATACATTTGCTATTTTTTTTAATTAAAGCTTTGTTTGCTGTACTTTTCCAAGAGAGATTGCAAAAATATTCATTTATACATTAATATTTATATTTAAAAATATTCTTGTTTATTATGAAAATAGACTAACTGATACCGTTTATTTTAAAACTCTTTTTTTATTTTAAAACTTCTTTTTTTAGCTTCACGATGTATCCCGCACACAGCAGAGTAGGCAGAGGAAACCTAATGTTAAGACACTTCGTTCCCCACGCACCGTCGAATTCGGAGCCATTGCGTGTTAAGTGGCGGAACTTAAGGCCGCACTTTGCCTCGACACCAGAGCGAAGGAAATGGAAATATTAAATATTTCCACTCCTTGAGTGGGAATCGAACCCACAACCAGTCGTTTACAGTCACACGATCGTGCCTCTGCGCCACGTCTGGCCCCTGGATTTTAAAACTTTGAGCTTAATTTAAAATTTCTTAAACGCCAAAAAAAATTAAGATAAAACGATCGCAAGTTAGTAACGTAACTGTAAATAAGACTTTACAGTAAGCGACCTAAACTATAAACAAGGGGTATCTTAATGGTCTTTGAGGCCGAATAGTTTTTTGTTCAGCGATTTTACGAGCAGCGCCCGATGCTTTATCACATTCAATTTAACCCATTAATGCATAAAGTTTATTTACTCATTTTTCATTATGATTCCATTATTAATTTATCATATCCAGTGTTCTTAACGAGTAATTGACACAAAATATTGCATTTATTTGATAGTTCAGATTTTATGGCACGTCCGAAAAATCGAACGTTATGCATGGCGGACATAGTTGATGTTAAAAATGGATTCAAATCAAAATGCGAATTTTATGATGATTTTATTTTATTATAAAAACAAAGAACAAAACTTATTTATAATTTATGACATGGTATGTCATGTGACCTTTAGGATGAAGACCTACATCAAAACATTCAAATATACTGTTCCCTCTTTATTGGTTTGCACACCGCCGTTCGGTATTTATGCAACCAGCTAACCGTCTTTTCCGTCGTATCTCGTTGTAGATAATGATTTGGTTGGCTTACGACCTTGATGTGGAGGGGTCCCATGTGTAGCAAGTAAGTTTTTTGCTATAAAGTGTCTAAAAACGAACATTGAGTCAGCGCCTTTTGTGCAGCCATTTCCTTTCATTCGAGCAATTTACCAGGCGTTCACTAATGAGACGTCTACTAGATATGCAAATATAGGCCACCACCATTTCTTCATATGCATACGAGTACATAAGTTTGCTACAGACTGGTCGCGCTTGTGGAGACAAGTGTGACCAGTCTGCAGCAAATTTACTTCGGTAGGTGGAGTATACATATTATAATTTGAAATGAGTGATGGCTAAGGGACCAGCACTTTGGCTTTTTTTCGTAAGACCAGCAGGTTGCTGATGTCATTTCAACATTTTGGAAGTTAGTTACTGTAACTATGTTGTTGTAATTCCACCAACATACAAAAATATCATCACCTAATCGGTAATCGTAATGACCCCGCTCCTCCTTCTTGAATTGCTTTACATCTTTGAACGTGCAGTACTCGGTGCGATTAGTCCGCATTGTCCCTGTAGCGTAATAGCCAAGCTCTTTTAGGTATCTCATCAGGCACAAAGATGTAAAGCCATCTTACACCAATCTTCGTCCTAAGTGATTTAGATTTGCACCATGCTCGTCATCGGACTTGTCATTATCTTCGTCGGTGACCTGATTCGCATGTTCGATAGGGCGCTCGATTTTCACCAAAATTATCATTCTCCTCACTCTCCAAAGCTGATAATATTTCATGCACTAGCAAACTGTAACAATGCAATAAATACCACATGCAGTAGCCGCTGTGCATAGCGTCCGATATATCGGACAGTATAATTTTCGCTATCAAAGCATTCAAAATAACAATGGGTGTGTACGTATTATATTGTAAATAAATAGCATAATAGTTTAGCAATAAAAATATAAGGTTTTTAGACATGATACTAAACAAAATATAATAAAAAACACAAGACAATCTTACCTTCGCCGTGAAAACTTTTGACCGCGTGCCGACATTTGTCATACTCACAGCTGACGCGCAGTCGCGTTATAAAACTTCATCTTACCAATGTTGTCACGTTAGAATATATATTAAACTACTAAATTAAAATGATAAACTTGAAAAAAAAATTATTATTACCCCTTAAAAAATAATTTTATTGATGTCCGATTTATCGGACGTTATGCTTTAATGGGTTAAATTACTTTCGCAATACTTAGGGGTGTAACGGATAAACAGATAAACTAGATTTATTTGTATTTTGTTTTGTACCAAATGAACTTACTGTTATTTACTAATTTGACCGAAAATAAAAGAAGTATTGTTTTTTATTCCCTTAAAGCCACCGAGGCGTTAGATAGCACCTGAATGTAAAGACGATTGTTTATGTATTCAATTTCCACTCAGGAGAATGGTTATATAATATTTTAATTGTTCCAAAGTTCAGTTCAGTTTCAGTTTTACTACTTAACACGCATTTTCTCGATTTCGGGCGTAAAGGGGAGAACGAAGTGTCTTCACGTTAAGTTCTCTCTTACCCAGCTATGCGGGATACAGCGTGAAGCTGTTTTTTTAAACAACTATAAAGCAAAATGTTGTTTAAATTAAAAAAAAAAAAAACATATATTACCAAATAACAAAGTGATGTTAAAAAAAGAAAAAAGTACACTTAAAAAACATATAAAAATTAGAAAGCAGCAGGATTTGAACATACGCCACTTGTAAATCGTCCTTTTCAAGTCGGTCTATCCGTCTTTTTGAAATTCCTAAGTCTTTTTCAATTTCCTAAATGTGTGAATAACACTTTAAAATATTTAAAAAAATATAATTTTATATTCACCAAAGAGTATTTTCGTGTATCTTATCATTTGATAAGACACGTTGGCATAAAATCATGGCTAATCGGCCGATGTACCGATAAGTGGCGACCCATTTAGTCTCAATGGTGGCAAAATTAAGTTACTCTCAATTTGAAGCGCTCAACACTTACTGTTGAAGTGGCGTTCGGATCACGGCTCGAATATTTATAATGTTTATATTTAAACGTATATTACTATATCTTGTATAAATTTTGTTTTTTTTTGTTGCGTTGATATTTTCCTGTATAGTGGGGTAGTCAGAGAAAAGCTTATGCATTCTTATATATTGCAAATATTTATTTATTATTATTTTCTCGAATATTCATAATGTTTATATTTTAATGTACAAATTACTTATAAAATTATATTATATAAATTTTCTCTTTTTCTTACTTTCCTGCACAGTGGGAAACTAACTAAAACCAGCTTCAGAGAGGAACTAGTGTCCAGATACTCCGTCTTCCACTTATGTATGGGTACAGTATATACTGTAAATATTTTTATTCTTATTTTGAACTTAAGGCGTTTTCTATGTTCAGGGGAGGAAAGTAGGAAGAATGATAAGTCACTTCACGACATTTTCAACTTTTTACTTGACTTCACCTTTTTGCTTAGACTGTGCGTGTTGTTTAACTAAGCTCTGCGTTCTGATTAGATCTATATGAAAAAAAAAATAAAGCAATCCTTAACTTTTTTTACCTTTACAAGCACATATAAAATCTAACTCCATTTATTGTTGGAATTCTTTGCCCTCAATGAAAGCTTTGAAACTTTATGAAACCCATAAGTGTGAAATTTAACGATATCTGTTAGTGAAAGCTTTTCCTGCATAGCAAGGTAGTGAGGAAAAATTTAGTGTCAAGACACTCAGCTCTCTACTTTGACCGTTGCGTTTTATCTTGTCCACTAAAACGGACTAATAAAAATTATTAAATTATCATCAGTACTCTTAGTCCTCAATCAGATATATAGATAATAATTTAAATATAATCCATCCATTTCCCGAGTGGAAACTGAACCCACTACCAAGCACAATAATTGTAATGAGACGCTGTCACACTGCGCCACAAAGGCTTTATTGCGTGTGATTATTTTTAAAATATCTTTAACTTCATAAGTACCTTAAAATCTCAAATTATTTCTAATAATATTTCTAATAAATAAAACAATACAAAAGAATTGAAAATCAAAGAGACTTATTATATAAATTGTAAAAAAAAATCAAAAAACAAATTAAAAAACCGCCAACATAGAATATGTTACTATACATTAATTGATAAAAAAATATATCTGGTAACAACTTTTCCACTTTGCGTATATCGAAACAACGCGATTATTAATGAACTCCTATTTCAGTACGCGTAATATTTTGACGTGGCAATTTCACGGCGAGTGTAATCAATACGTCAGTGTAGCTATAAAATTGTAAATAAAATCCCTAATAAAAAATAAAACTTATATATATGTTGTGTGGAATTTAATAAAGCTATTCAATTTAACATCAAATATAGTACATATATGTAGCTTCACGCTTTATCCCGCACTGCGAGGGTTAGAGAGGGTCTGGTGTCAAGACTCTCCGTCCTTTACTTTCCGTCCAAAATGGAGGCCTTCAGTGTTGCGTGGCAGAGGTCAAACCGTGCTTTATCTTTGGTATTAGGGCAGAGAAATCAAAATTTATATATATTTGTTCCCTCGAGTGGAAATCGAACCCACAATGATCGCTCACTGCGCCATAACGACCTTTAAAGATAACATATAGACATGCATTTTTGTTTCGTATGTTTGGCAGGAGAATTTCAAATGTATAGTTTTGATCAAATTGTATCTTGGATTACCAATTTTTGTTAAATTTCAAGATACATTTTTAAATAGTTTCAACAAAATCAGACTTATTATAATTATAACGTTTGAAGTAGCAATCGTAGAACAGCAGATAGCCTCCAATTGCGTACGCGATTAGTTATGGGTTCGATATCACTCGGAGTAATTATCTAAAACTATTTTCACTTTTTCGCTTTGGTGCAAGACAAGGCACGGCGTTAAGTTCTGCCATTTTACACACAATGCCACGAATTGAGGCAGAACGTGAAAAACATAGTGCTTTGAACAACCAAGTTCTCTAGCATACCACGCGGGAAGAAGCTCAAAACGTGTAAAGTCACTCGCGACACGACGGCGTCGAAAAAGTTGACTGTATCAATAATTTTTACTAATACATCTATAAAGTGATACAATAAAATGTTAATGTGTAAACTTCAGAAATAACTAGGTACCAAATGGGTCAAAGAACAACGGGGGCTGTCCGCCGCCGTCCGGAATTATGGCCACATTACACCGTTGATGTCCGATATTTTATCCCCGCTTATATTATAGTGTATCTATTTTATGTCATTTCGACTGTTTTTATATATTATTGGGATGTAAAAGTGTTTTTTTTATGTTTTATTTGATAGATTGATATATTTTTTTTATTATGTTTGAATTCGTTTGTTATGATTTAGTGACTGTAACGAGTAGATTTCTTCTCGATACTTTTAGTATTCTTAATATCATTTAAATGTAATCATATTTGAAATAAAACCATAAGTTAAATTATTTTAGTTTTAAATTATATTTTAATGATTCACTTTGTAGTTTTGGCCTAGAACTTGTTCCTTCGGATTTACCATGGATTCATCGCGCTTTAGAGGTAGAGGTATACCTTGGTAGCATATTAATTATAGAAAAACAACCTTCACGCAATGCCTATGCCACTAGTTGTGATTCTATTGTATGTTGAAGTGCAAATGCACTTATACAGTGTGTCTTAATGTTTGCTTCAACTGTATATGTTTCTCTTAATGTTTAACTTCTCAATTAATATTTTATAAAAAATCAATTACCCTGAATAAGACTTTGACCCACAAAAAACATTTTCAATTAGGCATCTCCATACTATGCCATATGTATACGTACTGTGGAATATATTATTTAAAAAATAATATATATATCTATATAATGTTTTTTATTACTAGTAGAATATTATTTCTTTTTTTTAATTGTTAAATATCGATGTAGCAAATATCGCACAATATTGCGTATAAAGCTGATATGACCCAGTTTTGATAGAGTATAACGGAAGTTGAAATTTTCCATTATATTTATACATAGGCATGTAATACGTATGTGTATGAATAAAATGCAGGCAAAATACCTTTTTTGTTTTAGAACGCAATTTTAGTGGATTATATAGAATTTGCTTGTAATAACTCGAAATACATGAATTTTTAAAATTCCAAATGGAGCCAGTTGTGACACAGTTCCACAAAGTGTGAGTGTAACTGGTTGTGGGTTCGATTTCCAGTCGATTAGTTGAAATATTTAATGTTTTCATTTTATTCGCTTTGGTGTCGAGGCAAAGCGCGGCGTTAAGTTCCGTCTTAACATTAGGTTCTGTCTACCCTGCTGTGTGCGGGATATAGCGTGAAGGTGTAAAAAAATCTTTTTTTTTAGTGTCACACTCGTTCCGCATATCCGATTAGGCCGAGAACCTATGTTCTCTCTATTACACTATTGTCAAGACACTCGCTACTCCAGTTTCCATCCGATTTCATCGGTTCGATCCCTTTTCCGATTGATTATTTGCCCGATAATTTAAGTATTATCACCCGAAGGAATGTTAATTATTAAATTATTCCCATTCAAAGACAATATACAATGTTAAATTTTGGCGTTGAGACAAATGGAGAACGGAGTGTCATAACACTAGTAGTAGGGTATCTTCACTTCTACGAGATATTATGTCAGATAAAGTGTGAAGCAACAAAAACAAATAATATAAATAATAGAAGAAATACGACGAATAGAGTGAAATTTCACTTACACACAACCTATTTTATAATTTGAAAGCTGGATACAGATTAAAAAAAAAAACAAAACGTCACAACAAATACTTCCTGTCAATAATTCATCGCCACCAGCTATATATTCTGTTACATGTCAAATAAATATATCTCCATTCTATTAGCAATGCTAAGAGCTATCGTTCACGAAGTTGTTGAGTGTTAAAACAACGTCCCCTCCAGCGCTTAGTGGGATATGCCCTTAAAAGCTATTTACTGATGGATTTGTTTTATTCAGAGAAATGTGTTTGTTTGGAATAATTTCTACATCTGACACTATGTTTGTTATAGGGTAGTTAGTAGTCTACGTTATAAGTGGTTAGTGGGAGATATGTTAAGATTGGTAATGCAAATTCTATGTAACTAAAATATGCTAAGGTAAGAAGTATTTTGTGAATGACCTTCTAAGATGCTTATATTTTTTTTCTTGGTGCAATTACGGCATACATTTATGACATTATTTAAATGACAAGAAGAAGGAACTTAGGCATACATGTATGTACATACAAAGTATGTCTCTGTTTTCCACTATTCACTTGCTTAGGTATATTGTATACTAACAGGGTAACCCTATGTCGCAACGGAAAAACAAACTTTTATAAAAAAATATATTTACACAGCTTTTATGGCATAGTAGGGTAATTAAAGAGTACGTAATATCAAGACACTTCGTTCGAATTCATTGTATAACGGATCTCAACGCTGCACTTTGTCTTTCTAGGGCGGGGATGTGATAGCACAATCATTGCTTAAAATCTGAGTTGAATCTAAAACTAGACCATTTTTCATTAGAAGTTACATTATTGTGCTGCGATAACTTCAAAAATATTTATTTTTTCTTAATAAGCACATGATAGACACAAATAATCCAGTATAAAGGCTTTCCGCTCCGCACAAAATCAAAAACATTTTTTAAATAAATACTTTCCCAATCAAGAATCGAACTTACAACCATTGCTATACACTTACTATAGCTCCACGATGTCACATACCCTAATATTATTCCACATTCTTCCAATACAAACTCCACCATTAGACCCATAATAGGCAAATAAACAATTCATGCGTATCAAACATCTACTCGTACGTAGCCGTAACTCGTTTATCAAATACGCGCGGCAACCGGAAAACCAATAACCATGTCTGTTTTTATAATAACCTCTCCCTATTATATGGGATTTGGCGATGATTCATTGAATTGTGTGAAAATGATATGATAGCAACGTTTTTGGGCATGTTTTTTTATGATATTGCGTCTATTTCAGTTTTATTTTGGATATTGCTTGGGGATTTCCCTTTCTTTTTCACGTGACGTGAGGCAATGAAACGAATATGTGTTTAAGGGACCATCCTGTGCCAGAGTCTGATTGTGATGGTTACGGATTCGATATCCGCTAAGGGCAGTGATTATATTTAAATGTTTATTTCTCCGACATTATAACAAATCGACAAAATGTGAACAGTCTATAATGTAGCGGATAAGCTCCTAGCGTCTAAGCATCGCCTGAGGTATATCTTGATATATTTATCCCTAGATTTAAATTTTCCAGGTGTCAAGGGAAGTGATGGCTGGATGTCGAGAACCAGGATATAAATGTCGCTAGCCGCTTAGGATGTTGCAGATCATCCAAAGAGAAGGAGATTAAGTCGGAATACAATTTTGACTCGGCCGGGATGAATGCCAGGTAGAAACTATTTTTTATCTAAATTATGCTTATTCTGAATGTATCTTACATTATCGATTAGTTAATTACGCTTTTTATTTACCGTTTAACATAATATTATAAAATCAATTTTAATTTAACAAGACCAGCTTACAAAACTTACCAAATAACTCAAAACAGCTGAACTATAAACTTAGCATACCCGAGAATCACACAGCAAGCAAATTCCTTACAAACAAGATGATGAAAGAAATAAAAATTCTTATTTAAGGTATTCCTTTTGAGGTATTTTCGAGCTCGAGCTAAGTAAATCTGAAGAATGGAGCTCATTTCAAATATTAAAAAGCGGCTCTCGACTTATTCGCTGAGGAAACAAGTAAGGGAACCAACTTTCCTACGACAGTCTAGATTTCCACTAGATTTCTATATTAAATGTTTTAAACTTTACATTTCAAGCTTAGGAATGGAGACTCAATTAATTTATTCTTAAGTTTTCTTGTAACTGCATTAGATGTTAGTAATTTGACGTCGTTACATGATGAGTGACAATTATTAATAGAAAAAAATATCCATGGCATTTAAATATTACCGTATATAAGAAATAATTAGGCTTGATATAACCAGTCAGATTCAACAATATATCTAATACATAAATCATATAATATATACACATATAATGTGTATATATTATAAATATACATGGATAGAAACTCACTTTCTTAGAGTGTAATATATAAAGTCAACTTCTTCAATTTCACATGTTTTTCAACAGAACAAGATAGGCAGAGAGAGACTTGTGTTAAGGTACTCAGTTCTTTACTTCTCGCCTGAATTACAGATATTGTGTGTTTAGCATCCAAAGCCAGCCGCGGTTTGAAAGATAAAACAAATTTAATATGATGATTTAGTGGGGATCAAACCCAAAGTCATGGCATTTACAGTCGGACGCTATGTCACTGCGCTTCGATGGTCAATGTATAAATAAATTGGAATACATAAAAGTTTCCTGTAACACTATTTTTATTAAAAAAGTGCGTTAAAACAGTATTATAATAGTTTCTTTATTTGTGCAACATGTTTCGTGATGTTTTTCTATGAATATAAATTTAGAATAAATATCAAAGCTCTTATTAAGCTTTCTATTGTGAAATCATTTTTGAGATCATTCAATTTATAAGGATGTTTTCTTTAAATTATTCAATTAATAGCATTTACTATTTTTTAAATAAACACAGTAATAAGCAAATGACTTAACGACTATAAAATTGAAGATTCTCATAAAAAAACAGTAAATATGTCAAACAAAAACCGCCTAAAATTGTTAATAAACACGAAAATGGCCAAACACGAAGTCATCTTAAGGCAACTTGCCTCGAAGAATACACGAACGACCCCATGGAAAAAGTTCAATTTTCTCCCGCAATAATGCCCATAATCTTTGTAACTTTTAATAGGACATCCCAAATTTGATGGCTATTATTCAAAAAAATATATAAGAGTGTCCTTACTTGGGAGTTCGTTTCGTTTCGATTATGTTGCCAAAGTTAAAGTTTAATGCTCCAAGGACTTCGTTAAGTTAGTGTAAGCTTTCTTTTTTTTTCTTTGCAAACTATTTCTGTAATCCAATTGTTTTATTACCGGTCGTCCCCAATTTTGTCTGGATGTGATGTGTCGCGCTGCTTTTCGTGTTGGAGATGTTATTCAAAGTTTTAGTACTTACTTATTTATTTTTTTAGCGTCAAGCTTTTTTCTACATATCGGGTCATATTACACTTTTCATGTTGTCATGTTGAGAAACGGAGCTCAATGTCGTGTTCTGCCTTGTTCAAAAGACCGGAAAAAATTATAATAATAAAGCAATTACCACTCAGTCAACAAGTAGTATCCTTAGTCTTTCAAGAAGTAAAAATTGGTAAAAAGAACATACACATATAGAAAAAAAGAACAGTGGTTATATATAATCACTATTTTTTATTTCTTTATATGTGTTTATCGTTTATTTCTTTTACGTACAGAGACTCAAAACGCCTTTCTCCGTTAAGATAATCTTTTGAGTCAAACACATAATGTGTCATTGAACACCACTAGACAAAAGCTTAACGATTACTCGTTGCAGGTACTTGTGTAATCAAGTACAACGTAAATAAAAGGAGCTCGGGGGAAATATAATAGGAGGCAAAGTTGACATGTGACAGGCTTAAGACACTTGACCCCGCTGTAATAACGCTTAAGCTGTATACCTACTGAATTTATAGCGTTGTATCGCTTTTAATCTTTTATAGTATAGTATTTCTTTGGTTTAAATGTTGTATATAATAGTTGCAAAAGCGGTTATGGGTTCGATTCAAACACAAGGAAATTATTATTTTTAAATCATATTCCTTGCTTCACTTTAGTTAGAAGACTATGCGCTGCGATGAGTAATCAACGTACTACTTAGTTTCTTAATTTTGGCCTAAAAGTGAAAAACGAAGAAGGTACTGTCTAGATGTTATATTCTCACTGACTTCCATCCTGTTTATTTCCATTGTAGGGATACATAAGTGATGGAAGTAGATCGTTCAATTTCAAATTTAGATGTGAAATTTAGACACACAACTTCGACACTTAAAGTCACATCCTAAATGTGTTTATATGTATGTACACCATATGGTTTACTTGAAAGATGTAATAAAAAATAATTAGCGCAAACGCGTCCTTACAAGAACAATAAACTTACGTTCAGTTCCGGAAACTATTAACCAATATTAAACAATAATAATGCGGATTTCCGCACATATCAAAAATAATGATAAAATTCAACATTATTAGTTAAATTATAGCACACTAAGTTACTGGAAGCCGGCCCTTGTCCGTCCTCCCAGTTTCCCCTCCCTGAAACTCGATCTCGGACGCTCCTCGATAAGTAGGAGGGAAACACGCAATATCAATCTATGAAATGGAATAGAATTTCCATCTTCAGAGAGTCATAATAGATTAAGCAATACTTAATTATTATTCATAGTTAATGAGCTGCCCAAATTAGCAATAATTGATTGAAAAGCGATAATATTTCAGCTTTGGACATAAAGAAAGATATGTAATTGTAACGTTCAGGTGTTAAATATTAGATAGTTTTTGCTATGTGATTTTTTGTTTATTTTATAGTAAAACTGTAATACAATATTTAAGGAAATAAATACAGAATGATTATTACGATTATACCATATTCAGTTTCAATTCGTTTCGTTTTTATTTTAAATTTTAAATTAATCCTGACTAGAGTACATTACTCAGCTATATTTTTAGCGACAATGGTTCAAAAAGCTTATATATGTTGTAAAAATATGCCTTATGCCTTATAACATATGTTTTCCATTACACTGACACACTTACACTTTTTAACTTTAAGAAAAAAAAAATAGGCTTGCATCTACTGTTATCTTCCAACACCTACAAATAGGCTTTTGTTTTTTGGTTACTATTTAATTATTTAGGTCATTTCCATCAAATCCTATCAAAACTACTATGCTATTTCTTATTTAGGCGTTATTTATTAGTTAAAATCTGTTATTGTATTTAATAATTATTAATGTAACCTTGTAACTCTGTTACCGACCTATGCAATAAATAAAAAATAATAAAAATAATTGAAAGGTTTGGAATCACTTTTGCCTACATTATCTTAACCCCAATTAATATGAGAGATGCGTAGATACAAAATACGTAATTAAACGCCGTCACACAACATGTAATAAAATATCTCAACGGACAATCAAACACTCACCACATGATATCTTTTTTAAAATTAAAAATAAAAGCTCTAGTGTAATGTACCATGAATTCTCACTGACATTTTTATAGCAATTTTATATCTACAAAGCGCTGGTAATCCAATTTTGTGAAAAATGAGATTTTTTAAAAAGCTTACCTGTTATGTATTTAAATTTAACTAAGTGTCGTACATCGCGTCCGATTTTTTAGCTTTTGGCCGCGCTTTGTGACGCGTTTGTGCTCTCGCTGTTTAATCAAATATATGTGTATATTACAAACTGAATGTAAAAATGTGGAACAAAAATTGTCAAATGGATCTGTATTTTTTTAAATTTTAGAATAAATAAAGTGATGTCAATGTTGTTTAGGGAAATACTTATTTTAAAACACTGATATTACGTAAAAGTCATAAGCTAGTAAAATATAAATATTAAAACGAGACTATTTGCTCAGACAGAATGTCATCTGATCTTTACGCTCCTATTTGTTGCTAGCTTCACGCTGTATCCCGCACACAGCAGGGTAGGCAGAGGGAACCTAGTATTAAGATACTCTGTTCCCCACTTTCCGCCGAATTCGGAGGCATTGCGTGTTAAATGGTGGAACTTAACGCCGCGCTTTACCTCGATACCAGAGCGAAGAAAATGGAAATATTAAATATTTCCAGTTCTCGAGTGGGAATCGAACCCACAACCAGTCATTTACAGTCACACACTTGTGCCACTCGGCCACGACTGGCCACAAAACAGGCTCCTATTTATTTAAAAAAAACCAGCTTCACGTTTTTCTAGCATATAAAGGTAGGTAGAAAACAGTGAAGGTAGAGAAGGGTAATGTTACTATATTGCATTCACTGCTTCCGACCGATTTCTAGAGATCAGCTTTTAAAAATTAGAAGTTAATATCGCCCTTTCTCTTAACTTCATCATATGGGTCGAACCCATAAACATCGCGTTTAGAGTCCAATGGTTTTCAAGTGTACCTTGAATGCCTCTAAAAGTTATAAAACAGAAAACATTGGGTATTTCTTCTATTAATTATTTTTAATAATTTAATAAATTATTCCATAAATTGTACCAATTAAAATAATTAAATTCCACGATGAAAAAAGTTTAAAAATAATTTCCGATGGCAACCGTTAAAGAACATCGCGGTAATGCCGTCGTTCCGCTGAAGAGTTGCCATAACTTTAATTTTTAGTGTCATAGTAAAATTTTAACCGCCATTTAAATTTAATTTACTTACGGAGATATTGTTATGGAAAACGTTAAAATATTCAGCTTAACAGGCTTGCAAGTGAGCTAGTATATAGCTTCAAAAACATCAGCTTCACGCTAGGTAATCTCATAGGACGAAGTGTCAAGACACTTCGTCGTCCACTTTCCGCCTGAAATAGAGACATTTTGAGTGTGGGATAGCGGAATATAACGCTGCGCTTTGTTAACACAAAGTACCAGAGCTAAGAAATGAATATTTATTCAGAATTTCTCCGATTGGGAATCGAATCTACAACCATCGCAAGTACTTTACAGTCGCACGTTGTCCAACTGCGCCATAGTGGCCTTATTGTTTACCCATCATACCCATCATAATACATTTTAAAGTTTATTTAGACTTCAACTTCATTAACCTAGAATCTAGCGTTAAGACACTCCACTCTTCACTTTCCGGTTTAATTGACCGACCGATCGACGACCGACATCGTGTATAAAGTGGCGAAGCTTAACGCAGCGTCTTTAACGATTTTTTCTTGGTTGACTCTTATATCCAAAGCGAAATATTAAAAATATTTTTTAAAATATAATCATTTCCTCCGACTGAATCGAATCGACTACCAGTCGTCTTTTCAGACATGGTACTACTAAGCTACGGTGCCATGTTTTTGATTTATTAACCCTTCCTTTTTATACAAATTACCGAATAATTTGTAAACTAAAAAGATACTCAAATATTTAAAATCATGAATTTGAAAATCTATTAATTTAATGTATAAAAATGTTTTTTTAGAGTAAAAGTCACTACAAAGCAAACTCTCTTATATTAACTAAATAAGTAAGCATTTTTTTCTTCAATCTTATAAAAAGATACTAAAGAAAATACAAGCAGTTCTAAGTGCCCTAGTTACATTTGTTAGTTTCGGCCTATTTCAATAGTCATTTTTTGTATGGAAAAGTATGTTAAATAATATTTCGGAATATAATTCTACGAATCTTTACTATGTTGAATAATAGTTTCATATTATTTAGCTTCATGCTGAATCCCTCATACTACAGGGCAGGCAGAGGGAACCTAGTGTTAAGACACTCCTTTCCCCACTTTCTTAAAACGGTAAAGGTATTACGTGTTCTGTGGCGGAACTCAACGCCAAACGCTTACCTCGACAGCTAAGCTAAGAAAATGAGACATTAAATAGTTTAATTCCTCAAATAGGAATCGAATTCACAACCTGTCGTGTTTACAGTCACACTTTGTGTCCTTGCGCCACGACTGGCCTCGACTTCATGTTGTTTAAGTGTTTTAAGTACATATTCGAATATTTGTTAAGTAAGTAGTTAGGTGATAAAACTCACACGTTTTTGATGAAACATCACAATGTTTTAAGCTGGAGTATAGCTTATATACTTGATATGGTGACATTTTAATTAATTTTAACTTTATTGATTTTTGCATAATATGATAAGTCTGAAAGTAAATCTAGTATTTAAGTAATCTCTATTTTCTGATAGACATAAAACACATTTCTGTGTTAAGTGGCGTATCATAACATAACGCTTTCTCTTACCGAGAAAATCAAGAATAATATACATACATATATAAATGTTCCCTCGAGTCAAGATAAAACTTACCACCAATCGGATTTACAGTCATTATGTTGTTCTACTGTACCACGTTGGTGTAATTGGATAGTGTTTATTAAATAAAAATAATGATCAATCAGAATTGTTAACAAAAAGTAAAATGTATTACAACATGTATTTGAACATAGACACCTCGTCTCTTAGAAACCGATCAAACATTCTACTCACTTGACTCCCGCTACGTCTTAATTATTAAACGTTTTATAAACAATATTTTTCTTATTTGAAGTATTTGAATACCATTTTAAAAATAAAAAAAAGTAATTTTCCCATACCAAAAACTAGTAATTAGTACACAAACTTTACAAACCATTTAAAAAGCAGTAAATCATCGTCCCGCTCAGGTGTCGCTACCGTCTAATAACATCATAACTGTTACCAGAATTTTCTTATTCAACACTCAGCCGATGTCGATGACGCGTGAAATTAATTTTTTCGCTGATTTATTCCGAGATTACAATGGGTTTAGTGAAGTTGGCCGCCGGCGGAGTTCGTGAATGGGCGACTTTTAAGTTCAGCACACTGTTAATTTGACAGAATGTCGGTTGCTCTGAATAAAATACGCTGTGGAGCTTATTATGTGTGCCGTTTCGGTATTTTTTGTGATGGAATGTTATTTTTTTAATTTAATAATATGTTGAGGAATATTAGTAGATTATGTTTTTAAGATGAGCAAGTAGTATATTGAGGTCAGTCATGGTGCAGAGGTATAAATTGTGAATGTAAACGGGTAGTGGATTCGATTACCACTCATGGAGTGGAATTATTTATAATTTACAATTTCTTCTCTCTGGTGTCGAGGTAAAGCACGGCGTTAAATTCCGCCACTTAATACACAATGCCTCCAGAATTCAGTAGGAAATAAGGAACGACGTGTCTTAACAATAGGTTTCATCTATCTAGTAAATTAGCTCAATGTATATTTTGGCCTAAAGTGTTTTCCCGCATAATAAAGCAGTCAGAGAGAGCATAGTGTTAAGACTTCTCGACTTTCCGAAATTGACACCTTGCGCAGTATGTATCGATACTAATAATTCATTGAAGGAGTAATCAAACCCACGCGTTTACAATTAGACATATATTTTTATTATTTAACTTTTTTAGTTGATAATGGAATAGCTTCAAATAAATAGCTTCACGCTATATCCCGCACACAGCAATGTAGACAGAGGGAACCTAGTGTTAAGACACTCCGTTCCCCACTTTCCGCCGAATTCGGAGGAATAATGGAATACGATTTTATACATTTGTCAGAATGCATTTCATGAAAACAAGCTCAACGATCCTAGCTAAGCCGACGAATGCACTATAAAAGCAATTTCATTATAAACATCGGTTGTCCATTTAATATATACATACGTACATATATCTCATATACATACATAAGTAACTATATTCATGCACATTTAAGTGTTATAGTTGTAATGAAAAAATATATATAATTTCTAAAAATGATTTTCAATTCAATTAGCCTGGTAAAATGATTGGTTGTGGGCTCGATTCCCACTCGAGGAGTGGAAATATTTGATATTTCCATTTTCTTCGCTTTGGTGTCGAGGCAAAGCGCGGTGTTAATTCCCGCCATTTAGCACGAAATGCCTTCGAATTCAGCGGAGTAGTTAATAATGAACATAGAGAAAAATGGACTCTTATAAGGAACAACTCTAAAGTTCTTATAAGTGATTAGGATATGGTCAGCAAAGAAAGTGAGTTATAATAGATGATAGATGTTTCAATATTTTACTTCGAGCCGAAGTAATGCAGCATTTGATTATAATAACAATTGGTTTATTTTTTTATTTTTTCGCTAAATATAATAAGAAAATATAAGAATAAGGGATAAAAATGATAAAATTAAAAAAAATACTATAAAATTTTATTCACATTACATCGGAACAGCTTTCACCTTTAAGCCTCCACTATGAAATTATTTTTGCCAACATAACTCGGCTCTCCGCTTTCGGCCTCAGTCATTAAGGTGGCATTAAGCCGCCATTACGCGATTATCGCTATACATTATCATAATATGAATTACTCGTAATTTCCAAAATAATCGAATTTTTCTTGCATTTTCCCGCATAGTGAGGTAGTTATACAGAGCATAGATGTCAAGACACTTGATCCTCTACTTTCTGTTCAAAATCGAGACATTAAGTTTGGAGGAGCGTAACTCAAACCCGCACTTTGTCTTAGCTACTAGAGCAAAGAAATGAATATATATAAATTATCATCTCTTTTACATCAACTTTCGGTTTTCTCGATTAAATTTCTTATTCTTTCTCGATTAAGGTTCTATTCGTGATTTTATATTTAACGGTAATCGCTTTAATTGTCTGATGTCAGATGTCAAGAGGTTATTATAATAAGTTTACATTTTACCTTAACTTATTAAATTTTAGTCACAAAATTTATTACAAATGGCCATTATTTTTTAAAATGAACGTAAAAATGTTATTAAAGCGAGGCGAGTTATTCGTTATCAAGTTTCACCAACATTTAGTATGCCTCTAAATAATAAAAATTAACAAAGTTAATATAGCTTCGCTAGTTGCCTATGTGTTTTTAGCTTCACGTTGTTTTTTCATAGCAGGGCTGACAGAGCAAACCTATTGCTAAAACACTCCCTTCTCTCCTTCACTTGCTTTCGAGATAATGCATGTTTACTGGCAGAACTCAAGGCCTAGCTTGGCTTATATAATATAACAGAGAAAAGATAATATTTTAAATACATATAAGACTTCCCACGAATAGAAATCGAGCCCACAATCAATTGTATCTACAATCAGACGCAACGATTGCTTACTAAATATTAATTAATTTCGTTCTTAATTTAAAAACCAAAAACAAAATTAATATTAAAATATACAACACATTTTTTTCGTTAAGTTGATCTCCATTTTTTATTAATTATTTAGAAACAATCTATTACCCGCGACAAAAATATAGTGAATTTTTGAAAATAATTTTTATTTCGTCCATATATTCTAAAACCTAGCTTTTAACCTACCTTTTACAGGCAAAATGATAAAAGATCTCGGCTCTAAGCCATAGGACACAGGAGCGGTTAATTCCACGCGTAATCGAATTTGCCGTGCGCCGTTCACAAATTGCAACCGCTTTAATTAACGTAAAGGTTTTTCTGTTAGGCATTTTTTGGAAATTGAAAAACCAAAAGTTCCTCCCTGGCTTTAAAGTTCTCAATGATCGGAATACAGGAAGTTTGTAACGGAAATCGTACCCGAATTAAGTTTTATTTGAAGGGTACACGAATCCAATTAAATTATTTGTAACAAGTAAAAGCTGTACCGTGATTTCCGAATACGCGTGGCTTGTTGAATGTTTGAAAAAATATATGTTGTATGTTTAAATGTTAGAAGTTAAAAGTGTAATATATTAGGAACTTTTAAAACAATTTCTTTAATTTTACACAAACAAATAACCAAGAAGGTTTCTTGAGGTTTTAGTTAAAGGACAGTGCGCAGTTAAAGTTGGCGCTAAAAATTTATAAAATCTCAGCCTGTCTAAAACTATCATACAAAAATTATTCATTTCATAAAAAAGTGTTCAAAAATAGAATCTTTATTTATATAAAGAAAGAAGCTCCTCTCTTTGCGATGCAATGGGCCCAACATTCCGTGAGTCCGCTTACTCGTATATCAAAAATCACTCACAAGAAAAAATTTGTTCATCATGATATAGCAGTACTTATTTAGTACTGCAGTACTAATCAGAAAGCATCATAATGTTTCATCCCTACGTTGCGTTGTTCATACCTACAGCACGAAAGCAACGACTAAAATTTTTACTATGTGGTCCTTTTCTTTTGCAAGTACTCAAATGTACATCATAATCGTTATCACAACTGCCTTAATAAGTTTTGCTCTATGGGCACTTATTTATACGATAGCTAAATGTGTTTTGTGGCCAGTCGTGGCCCAGTGGCACAAGAGTGTGACTGTAAACGACTGGTTGTGGGTTCGATTCCCACTCGAGGAGTGGAAATTATATTTCCATTTTCTTCGCTCTGGTGTCGAGGTAAAGCGCGGCGTTAAGTTCCGCCACTTAACACGCAAGCCTCCGAATTCGGCGGAAAGTGGGGAACGGAGTGTCTTAACACTAGGTTCCCTCTGCCTACCCTGCTGTGTGCGGGATATAGCGTGAAGCTACTTATTTATACGATAGCTAAATGTGTTTTGAGCTATTTCTACTCTCATTGAATTCCGAGGTGTTGCGCGTTAAGTGGCAGAACTTAACGCCGCGCTTTGCCTAGACACCAGAGCGAGGAAAATGGAAATATTAAATATGTCCACTCCTCGAGTGGGAATCGAACCCATAACCAGATCGGGGTCGATTCCCACTCAGGGGAATATTTATATTATTTCCATACCTGCCCTTTGGCACACCATGCGACACCAATGTCTCTATTTGGAACAGAAATTGGAGAACGGAGTGTCAAACCCTCTCTAGCTCTGACCACCCTCTTATGCAGAACAAAGTATGAAGTTATTATATAAGTACATATATAAAAATTAAGTACCTATCTATCTTTCTAAAAAACTAGTAAAAACTACGAAACTTAACACAAATTTAAAAACCAAGCTATCTCCCAGAACAAACCCGATAATTGTTGACACGAGACTCAACGTGCGAATTTAGTTTGGATCCGCGAAAATATATGGGCGAAGCATAAATCGCATCTACGAGTAAAATGTACTTGCAAAAAGCTCGCAAACGAATGGAGTATAAAAATGTCAGGGGGTTTTTTTACTTTTCTAACCTATAACACTTATTTTGCAATAGTCGAAACGTGGACAAATAGAAGTATCAAAAATCGCTACAACTCGACTGGTGTGGATGGATCACTCGGTATTCGATATTCGGTATTCGGTATTCGGTATTTGTAGGGCGGAATTTTAGCAAATTGGTGATAACGTTATATGTATGGGTTTTTTTAATTGACTGCATACGTTGAGGAGTGTTTTGACAGATAACCCTTTTTGGTCGCGTTCGTGTTCGTCGTTGGTCGCTCGTGAAGTGACAAAGTGTTATGTACTTATGGTTTGATGGACGGAATGTGTGAATTTTTGCTATATATTTCGTGTATTTATGAGTATTTAATATATAGGTAAGTATTATATTTATACTTTCTTTTGATATTTAGGTTTAGGGTATACTTATTTTAGTTCAGTATCTGTATTTTTATTTGAATTTGAAAAGAGTAGAATTTCAACCTGAAACCTCTATATTTGAAATGCCTTAGATTGTAATGCTATCTTACAAAAATTCTACAATAAATCTACAGTGCACAAATATAGCAGTTAAATTATATAGTAAAATAAAGTAAGATCAGAAATGCTTACGATTTTTAATTAAAATTACAAATTCCATTGGGCCGCAGCATTTGACTGTATTCGGGCTATGTTGTAGATTTGATTCTCACGCGGTATAATTATTTTTTTTCATTCCTGCTGAATAAGATAAAGCGGAATATTGAGTTCCTCCACTTATCAAATAATGCCGCATATTCAAACGAAAAGATAAAGACATAGTGTCTTAACACAAGCTTCAGCAATTGAGAATGATATTGGTAAAAAATCCAGGGTCAAACATAATCTATTTATTCATTCAAATATCTACCTCTAAAGGTTTCAAATAGGGGATGAAGGACTCTCTTAGGGTATATTCTTTCAGTCTTTGTTTTAAGTACTGAAATTGTAAACAAAAAAATGTATTGCATATGATAAAACGAGAATCATGTTAAAGAAGGTACAGACCTTATGTTCGTAGAGTGATAAAATAGAATTGTAAAAAAAATAGGGGATGAAAGTTTATACGAAAAATCAACACCGCTTGATCGATTGTAATGAATTTTGCCATAGACATAGTTGATAGTCTAAGATTAAACACAGGCTACTTTATTTTTCAAAAATTCACGCCCTGGTTGTAATATAACGAAACAGTTACGTAGTTTACACGAGCAGGCCGCTAGTATTATAATACTTCTTTTTGTAAATAAAAAGTGAAAATTACATCTACTAAGTACTACTAGAAGAAACAAAGCGCACTCGTGTCACAAAATATTAAAATTTATTTAACAAATATATGGCACAGTTAACCTTAAAACCCTGCAGCATTGAAATGTAGTAATTAAATTAAAACTCGCTATAAAATCTGCTAAACTGCCAATGTTTTTCATGCAACAATGTTTGAGTTTTCGTCGAAATTTTATAGCGTATATTGTTGCTGAATTACGGTTTTGAATAAATGCTTACAAAGAAATATTTTTTTTTATTCACTTTCAGGTATTTTCTGTATTTTTACGATTTATATAGAGAAGGGAGGGAAAAATTTAGTTATTTTGAAATGCAACTATTTTAAACCGGAATATAAGTAGCTATATTTAGATATATTTTTGATATTCTAAAATACTATAGAAAACCTAACGTTTAGAACACTTTGCAGAAGTACGTATATATAAGTACTTGTGAGCAAGTACTTATATAAAATAGTACTCATATATTTTTACCACAGGACGTAGTATTTAGAGAGAATCTAGTACCAAAACCCACCATTTTCCATTTTTCACTCAACATCGAGACTACGTAGCTCGTAGCACTGCGCGTTATCATGCCGGAACAAAGAAAAAATTATCACTTCAAGACTGAATATCGCATTTACTTCTAGACATTTCAGCGCCACGACGGCCTTAATCATCCTACGTACATACAATATATAAAACAATAGTAAATCGACAAAACACGAATAGACAAAAACATGTGAATTATTGTAGGCACACAATAATGGGGAAAGTTAATCATCGGGTCGGGCTCGAGGGAGCGATACGGGTTAACCCGGAGAGAAGTCCTCCGAATAGTTTGTTTGTTGAAAACATTAAAATTGTGTTAGATGTATGTAAAGTTTTATTTGCTGTCTAAATAAAAGATAGTGATAGATTATTTTATATAAGAATTAGTAATCTTTGTTGAATGGAACCGCTTTATATTTTTGCCCGTGTAGCAGGGTAATCAGAAAAAACTGAGTGTCAGTGTCAGTGATATTTTGATCGTTTCCGCTTAAAATCGAAATATTGCCTGTGAAGTGGTGGAACTCAACGCCACGCTTTGTCTTAGGTACTAGAGAGCTACGAGAGCGACTTAGATACTAGAACAACTACGAGAGCGGAGAAATAACAATATTTAATTCCCTCAATTGGGAATTGAACAGGCAACTAAGCGTATTTAAGTCTAGCAATGTTACTGCACTATGATAGCCTCTAAATTCTGTTAAGTTGAAACTTGTTTAAACAATATTTTCACGTTAATTGTTTATACTGATATTTTCATATTGATTGATGTTCCAATAGCTCTTGAAAGAGCTTACCTGAATAAATAATATTTTCATTTGACTTAACTTGTTTTTCCCCTTAAAACGTCTATAAAAGACTATATGTTATACTAGCGTATTGCACTATTTTCTAATAGTAAATATTCCTTATATTCTAATACTAGCGACCCGCTCGTGGCTTCGCCACGTGAACTATCCTCCTATTGACTCTTTGGGTTTCTTTTTATAAAAGGGGGTAGTCTATATTTAACCTTGCGTCATTAAATATGTTCTTGAGAAAATCATCGATACATCTAGTACGATGTCTATACTATTTGATAACATATAGCGATAACTGTTATAGTAAGAAAACGTACGAAATCTGCTATCGTAGTATATCTATTTGATAGCAGATTTCGTACATATATACCATCTGGTATATATGTACGAAATCTGTTGATTACCCGTGAAAACATAAAAGATATAGATATAGATTTTTGCATTTTTATAATAATTAATATTAATGAGTACGGATATCTCTAATACAATGTCAACTATATAATAACAGATGGCGCTACCCGTTCCAGAAAACGTGGTTACATCTGCTGTCATATATATAGATTATATAAAGTTTTATAGACCGGTCAATTGTATCTTTAATAAATGTTATGCTTATTTTATTTTATAATTATTTTAATTAGTGATATTGAAACAAATTTAGCTTCACTCGTGAACTTTCGACATAATTTGAATGTTTTTTTTTTAATTTTATTTTTCTGCGGGAGTTGTATTGAATACCAGGATAAAAACTATCCCATATAATGTCCTAGCCTATAAGCTAATTCCATGCAAAAAATCATTTATTTCTATTCAGTAAATATCAGTGTATGAAGAAAATACTTATATCGGTTTTTTATTTTTTCCAAAAAAACTACATAGAATACCGGGATAAAAACTATCCTATATGTACCTTTGGACTATAAGCTACCACCATGCTAAATTTCATTCATTTCCATCCAGTACTTTTTGCGTGATTGGCGAACAAATTAACAGACAGACAGACAGACAGACAGACAGACAGACAGACAAAAATTCTACTGAGTGGATTTTTGGCCTCTGTTATCGATATATTAACGTACCCAATTAAAATTTTTCTGAAATTTTTCATGTACAGAATTGACTTTTCTACTCTTTTATTATATATAGAGATAGTTAAAACACAACCAAAAATGTTAAGTGGGTATTTTTATCTGCGTAACATTATCCTTTGTTATTATTCAATATTCTTAGTTAGCTTTACATATAAGATATTCAGGACACCAAGCATTGCCAGTAGGCCTAGCCAGGGTAAAGTAGAAAACGGTGCCGTAAACCCAGTATGAGTTTAATCTCACAAAGAAGCACTATAATTAATTATGATGACTTTGATACTAATCTTAATCAAATTCTTGTTCTTTCTTCAATATCTTACAATATATAAGTAACACTAAATAGACACACTTTCAAACTATTAATCAGCTTTTACTTACGTATTCTCCTCACACCCATAATTCCATTTACCACCTGACACTCAGCAAAAATTCCGAGCCTAAAGTTTCTATTTCTATAATAAGAATATAAAACGATACATACAGGACATGAAAAGGCACCAGATGAATATTTCAAACGTTTCAAACATCAAAAGGCAGTACGGCGACGTGTGTCGAGGCTTTTATGCGATATTTTCATTTCTTCGAAAGCTGACGGTGTAATTGACATAAATTGAGGGAAGCGCAACTAATAATACGCGGTGTGGTGTGGGAATATTGATTTTATCGGTTATGGATATTATATATTGATGGTATTATTACGTAATTGGAAAGACTGGTTGTAGTCATGAAGGAAAACGCGGAGGTTACGTGGGTCTTAAGTTAAATTTAGGACGAGTTTTTTTGATTAGGTTTAAATTATTTTTGTTGTTAATGCTATGGTTCCTAAGAAGAGCTAATTAACACGCAATGTCTTCGGGCAGAAAGTGGGGAATAGAGTGTTTTTACACTAGGTTCTTTTATTGAGTGGGAAAACGTCTGTAACTAAGTTAAAGGATATATCTAGTTAGGCTAAGCTTTAAAGAACCACTACTATTATTACTATTATGTACAGTACCATTTAACGTTTTAATCGTGGAAAGTGGAGAACAGTGTGTCTTGGGACTAGATTCCCTCTGCGCGCCTCTAAAGGAAACGAAATTTATATTATGATGAAATGACAAAATATATGGGCATTACATTTAGCTTTATATTTCAATATGATATCATATTTATATAAAAGTTTAATTCATATTTATATAATATAAAAGTTTAAAAAACATTTTAAGAATATCCAACCGGGAGCGGTTTCTAAGAGGAACGGGTTCAAATCCCTCTACGTTTCATTTTCGGCACGTTTTCTAAATAAGATTTTTTTATATAAAGTTTGTGAATCATATTTTAAAACTGTTAAAATATATAAAACTTACTTTAACAATTACTTCTTACTTCCATCTTACTAATAAACTAATAAATAAATAAATAAATAACCAATAACAATCAGTTATCTATATTACTTCAGCTCAATCTGAACTACCAATAGTAACAGGTAATACTCACATAATGTTGGACCCGATTTATTATTATTGACAGCTATAGCGATGCGTTTTATTGGCCTGACGTAGTGTTAGTGGAGTGATTAGCGAACCGTGCTGTGATAAATGATGTTACGGTGTTTCAATATGAAACTGTGCTAGTAGACTGGGAGGTGAGGGTAGGCAAAAGATGGGTAGAAGAAAATAATTGGATATAGAAAACAGAAGAATATATATAACAAGTCCATTTTTTATCGTGTGAAAACTCCTTTACTTTTAAATATTTTTAAAGTGTTATAACACACAAATTTTTATACGTTTTCTAAATGTCTTTTTCAACTTCTTTACTCTTTTATAACATGTCGTAATTGGAAAGACTGGCTGACTCGATTAAGGACTTGGATAGGCTATATAGGACTTCAAGTTGATAAATGTAGACCTACTGACCATCCATTAAACCTGAGGTATAAGGCACCCCTTTTAAGCCTAAATTGTTCTAATAAACGAGAAACACTCCAATCTTTCGTGAGCCTTGGCAGCATGTTAACTTATTTATTCCTTTTTAAACAACCTTTCTTTTCAATTTTTCGTATTATTAATCAATTATTATAATTCAGCCACTATACAGTATAATATATCAACAATCAACAGTATACCATAAATAAAACATGAACAATGTTTCCGCTAAGTAAATAAATGAACAACGCCGACATGAAAGAGCACTTACTCTACAAATCATAAATCGTGTCGTGGAAATTAGAACGTCTTCAAAGGAACATGATTGTCGTATTCGAGGTAGTGACTGTATGAAAAAACAACAGGAAATAAACAAAGAGAGTGTACTTGTTACTAAGAAACTTAAAATAAAACTTTTTTTTTGGCCAGCCGTGGCCCAGTGGCACAAGCGTGTGATTGTAAACGACTGATTGTGGGTTCGATACCCACTGGAGGAATGAAAATATTTCATATTTCCATTTTCTTCGCTCTGGTGTCGAGGTAAAGCGTGGCGTTAAGTTCCGCCACTTAACTCGCAATGCCTCTGAATTCGGCGGAAAGTGGGGAACGGCGTGTCTTAACATTAGGTTCCCTCTGCCTACCCTGCTGTGTGTGGGATACAGCGTGAAGCTATAAAAAAAATAATTAAGGTTTTTTTTATTGTTAACTTGGGTCAATATATATTTTAACATTAATATATTTATTGCTGGCAGTCGTAGTGCTGGGGCACAAAGGGTGACTGTAAAACGACTGGTTGTGGGTACTGGGTTCTATATCCATTTAGTATAATGATTTTTTTTAGCTTCACGCTGTATCCCGCACACAGCGGGTAGGCAGAGGGTACCTAGTGATAAGACACTCCTTTCCCCACTTTCCGCCGAATTCGGAGGCATTGTGTGTTAAGTAGCGGAACTTAACGACGCGCTTTACCTTGACACCAGAGCGAAGAAAATGGAAATATTAAATATTTCCACTCCTCGAGTGGGAATCGAACCCACAATCAGTCGTTTACAGTCACACGCTTGTGCCACTGGGCCACAACTGGCCACAATAATTTAATTTATGTTTTCTATTTAGATAAAGTGCTGCGTTGGGTCCCGCCACACAACGCGCGAGCTAAAGTCACTATTTAAACTAAAATTGGAAGTCACAATAAGTAATCACAAAACAGCTCCTTCCCCACCCACAAGGAATAACCACGTGAAAACACAATCAAAACGTATTACAACAAAAAAAAAAACAATCACTCAAACATCAACTTGAAAAAAAAAAAAAAAAGCACATTATTATTGGTATATTTGAAATTCATAACAAATTGTCAAGCGCGGAGGCGGAGGCTGGGGCTGGGCGTTGCTAGGCAACGGTTAATCTAGCCGCATCAAGAGAACTCAACTTCCAAGGCTCCATATTAATTATATTTCGTCCAAAAACCCACGTTTAAAAGGAACCTGTCGCGTTTTTTTATCTTTTGGCATTTCTATTCGGACCACTTGAGTTAATGAAGGTCATTATTTTGAATTGCAAACAACTTTAGAATTAGATTATTCGTAATGAATTAGGTTGGATGATTTTGTATTTTCTTTCTCGTTGTTTTGTACATTTTTCGTTTCTGTCCGTGTATTTTTGTTGGCAATAGGTAAATAAAGTTGAGGACGCACTTGGTATTTTGAAATATTGTTACGGAAGATGAAAATAATTGGATTTTAAAAATTGTTACTTGATGGTGTCTTTAAATTTTTATACTTTATTTGCAAAAAAAATGATATTGTATAGTCAAAATGAAATATGATGGAAAAGAAGGAAAGAAGTAACATACTTCATTTTCTATTTGTTAAATAGTTAACTACCGGTTCGCTGAAAGTTAATACTTCAGATATATGAAGAACCGGTGCAGGATGCTCAGCGATATTTTTTTAATGATTGTTTTGTAAACTACCTAATACATTATAGAAAAAAATATTATAAAAAATAGCTTCACATTTATTGCGGGTAGTAAGAGATATCCTAGTATCAAGGTACTTCGTTCTCCAATCTCCGTTCGAAATTTTAACATTGCGTGTTGAGTGGCGTAACTCAACGCCGCACGTTTTCTTAAGTACAGCAAGTGAAAACGAAACCATAACCTTCTCATTTACATTCACGTTTACATACCCTTTCTATGAATCTATCTAATAAATATTATACCTCATTAAAATATCCTCCGAATGCCTCCGAATTCGGCGGAAAGTAGGGAAACGGAGTGTCTTAACACTAAGTTCCCTCTACCTATCCTGCTGTGTGCAGGATACAACGTGAAGCTAAAAAAACAAAAATATCAATACTAATTATTTTTATTTATATACAAATCTTTTGTTTTTAACGATTTTACTCAAAGAAATAAACAACAACCCCCATAACGAGCATCATAAAACGTAGCGCAGTAGAAACGGAGGACAAAAACTAACAAAACAGATACAATAATATTCAAATTGATGCAATTTCCACTAGTAATAATTCTTCAGGACCGCATCTGCAGTGTATTCTAAGATTGCGAATAAATTCATCGTGAACCGCGTTAAAGGGATAAATTTCAAGCATATTACTTTATCTTAACGTAATAAGGCTTCTCTGACTTTGTTTCTACAGTAAGTTGACTTGTAAATTGAAATACTAAAATTGTTTTATATTTTTTTTTATCCTCAATTTCTTGCGATTTTGCAGAGTAGATTGCGGAGAATTTACGTACAAAGTTAAGTAATATATAAGTATATGTTTTGTAGTGGTGTCTCTAAACACTCAACAGGAAAATAATTATTATGAACTTAATAATTTCAAACAACACTTATCGCGTTAAATCAACTGACCTTTAACATAATTAACTTAAAATGTTTCATTAAAAACTTCTTTAAATATATTAAACACTTTTGGTTATGTAATATCAAATTCTATTATTAACATTTTCAATTTTAAGTCTTCCTTCTGTAGTTTCTATAAATTATTAAATATATTTTTCATTGCTTATTTGGATGAAGACATCAATCAATTCAACATACATACATCAATAGTATATCGAAAATAGAGATTAATTCTTGCTAACAATTAACATATAATTTTATCAATAATTGTAGCTACAGTAATTTTCTCCTTTCACTTATAAAATATTAAATAACAAATATACAATGCTCACATTGTATCAAGAATCAACATAAGATTTACTACATCACAAGACGCCCTTTCAAAGGCTTTCACCGAAACAAATCGTATACAATTTAATTGGTAAAGTTGGTGGTTACCAACTCCCCTAAAATTAGTGGAAAATTTCTTCATCGTATAATAAATAACCTCAAATTCAAACAAGAAGAGGAATTCCGTAAAATGTAAGGCATATTACTTAATAATAATTTGTAGAGCGATCGAACAATACCGATGTAAGTTATTTCATTAATATTACGTAACGAATTTGGTACGCCTATTCAACGAAGAACTATAGCGACTTAATAACGAGAGACGGTGTGGCGGAGAATGTATTAAAAATGCTTCGTTTTCATTCTATTATGTACATATATTGTTAAGTGATTGAGACTAAACAACGTCTGATAGTAAAAGCTATTGATTGTAGGTTCGATTCCCACTTGAGGAAATGATTATATTTAAATTCATTTATTTTCTTCGGTTTCCAACGACAAAGATCGGAGTTGAGTTCGCTATCCAACACACAAGATTTTGATATTAGGCCGAAAGTGGAATACGGAATGTCTTGACACTAGACTCTCTTTGACTACCCAGCTATTTGGGACAAAAAATGTGTGACTAAAAGAAAATTGGCTATATAGCAATCTATACATCTCATATAGACAGTAGGCTTTTAATACTTTATTTAATCAAACAAGGAGATATCAGTTCTTAATAGAACTGATTCGGAATTCATAACCATGTCGCCCATCGCTTCGCCTTCTTCGTCGTAATTAGTAGTTATGTATTGACATACGCATATATCCAAGATGAATTACGACGAAGAAGACGAAGCGATGGGCGACATGGCTATAAATTCAGACAAAAAGTGGGAAACTAAGTGTCTTGATTCTAGGTTCTCTAAATATCCTGCTTGCTATATGAGCATAAACATGAAGCTACAAACATACATGCTATATATTTAATTAACATTAATTTATAGCCAGGTGCCAGTCGTGGCCCAGTGGTACAAGCGTATGACTGTAAAAGACTGGTTGTGGGTTCGATTCCCACTCCAGGATTGGAAATATTTAAGTCTTCGGTCTGGTGTTGAGCCAAAGCGCGGCGTTAAGTTCCGCCACTTAACACGCAATGCCTTCGAATTTATCGGAAATTGAGGAAAGGAGTGTCATAACACTAGGTTCCCTTTGCCTACCCTGCTGTGTGTGGGATACAGCGTGAAGCTATAATTTATTGCCTTACATTTAATTACAAAACAATTGCTCAGTATTTCCTTTAACATAAGCAAGACAAAGTCACGAACAACCTTATTGCAAGTTGCTTTGTGTCTCCACAATAGAGTCTAAAAGCAGAATGATTTTTGTGACTCACAATTATTTCGTTGTACGAAATGACATAATACCCGCAGGAGCTTTGGACTTGTCATATAATACATAAAATATTTTAAGGAAGCTTTTTTTCTACTAATAATAGCTGATAGAACCAACTTAGCGGTTTTTTTTAATATATTGATTTTCTGAAAATTCATTGACTTTTAGCAACTTTGAGCTTATTCCTGCTTAAAAAAAGAACTCGGCGACAAGACACTCTGTTTTTCGCCCGTAATCGATTGCGTATTAAGTGATGGATAAGCAATAAAAATCTCTGACTATCTTCCAATGTGAGTTAAAGTGTGAACCTGCTGTGATAGTTACAAATCCAAAGTATTGATTAAAGACGACATAAGGTTATATAGAACTACGACTACGACTCGATCAATATTAAAATTCAGCTTAATTCGAGATATTCTGTTAAAACGCAATATCTTAAAACTTAACCTACATAAAACCCGAACAGATTTAGTCCACAACTATCACATATGTATATACATACAAGAATTTCCAAAGAAAATTGAATATCACGTCTACACACAGAATCCAGCATCTCAATCTTGAATTTCAAAGGCGATATTTTAAAATTTCCTCTTAAATAATGCAGCCATTATGTAAAAACAGTATAATTCCGAGCGGAATACAGTAATGTATCTCGTTCCAATCGTCGTAGTTCAAGCGACGTACGCCGTTATTCATAGAACCGACGGATTTACAACTCCACCGCTGTGATTTCTTCCGTTCACATTTTTTCCATCTGCTTTTAACAAGGAAATACGAAGAAGGATTATCTTGGGGATATTTTATATTTTCAACTCTACTTGGCGATAGCGATTCCTTCAAGTTTTTCGATTTGGTGAACCAAATGAGGTTTAGTGGGTTTAGTGGTTTTGATGTGATTTTCTTGGTGGTTTAAGGTTGATATATTTTATGCACATCAATGCATATCATTAATGTGCATAAATGCATATATTTTATGCATATCATTAATGTGCATTGTCATATTTTGTATAATATATAAATGGACGTGGTCGTGTCGCAGTGAGACAGTGTTTAACTGTAAACTGGATTGGGTTTTGGGTTCATTTCCGTATAAGGGAACAAATTGTATTTAAATAATATTCATTTCTGCGCTGTGATAAAAATACAGGTCTTTGATTTTTTTTTTTATAATTTATAATATATTGAACTAGCGTTAAAACATGAAGAATTGTTAATGTAATGAATATACATTATAATTATTTATATAAATTAAATTTGGCTCGGATACTAGATCCAGAAAATAAATTATAAATGCAAAGAGAGAAAACAAATAACTATTAAGTTATGTAATATTGAGGCTATCGTGACGCAATGAGATAATGTCTGAGAGAATTTCCGCTGTAAAAGCTATTGATTGTGAGTTCGATTCCCATATGGAGAAATTATGATATATAATTATTTTTATTTTTCTGATATGGTGACAAACAAAGGCCGGCGTTAAGTTACGCCTCTTAACACACGGTGTCTTCCATTTGGACAGAAAGTGGAGAATGGAGTATCTCGACACTAGGTTCTGACTACCCTGTTTTGCGGGAAATATTGTGAAACTAAAAGAAAGGAATGTTCACAATTTCTATATTAATCAGTTAATATAGATAACCGCAAGTCAGGATGAGTTGTCAATCCTTACAAGTTAGCTTTTTTACTGAAATAATAGAACGTTTGTCTGTAATCATCCCCAAAACTATAATATACGGTATATTATAAAACCATACATTATATTAACCATATAAGTGCGGTATAGAGTTTCGCCATTCAACACGCAATGTCTCGATTTCAGACGGAAAGCGGGGAACGGAGTATTTTAGCACTAAATTATCTTTGATTACCTTGGTAAGAGGAAAACATAATTAAGCTGTTTTTTTTAAAATAGAGCGAAACTATATAAAAAATAACAATTAAAAAAAATTAAGTATCAGATTCAAAGAAATAAATTTATATAAAGTTGTATGTGCCATTAAGATTTCAAGATAAACGAAATGTTCGACTTTTCAATACTTTGAACGTTTATTAAATAATTTACGTGGAATAAATATAAAATGCTCAAACATTAAAGTAGTTAGTCTACAAGATTGAATATATCTAAAACTTCGCAGACGAATGTCCTTCGAGATCACAAATGAACATGTAGGTAACAAACTTAATATGTTTTACATGTGCTTCTGAGAAATACTTATTTTTTGTCAAAGTAATAATACAGGGCCAAATTATAAATTTTGGGGCCAGTCGTGGCGCAGTGGCACAGGCGTGTGAATGAAAACGACTGGTTGTGGGTTCGATTCCCACTCGAGGAGTTTATTTAATATTTCTATTTTCTTCGTTTTGGTATCGAGGCAAAGCGCGGCGTTAAGTTCCGCCACTTAACACGCAATGCCTCGGAATTCGGTGGAAAGTGGGGAACGGAGTCTTGACACTAGGTTCCCTCTGCCTACCCTGCTATGTATGGGATACAGCGTGAAGCTAAAATAATAATTATTATTATTATTAAATAAAAAATAATTATTACTGAAGACGTCTAACGTCTACTTAGTCTATATTTGACAGTAAATATGATACAACCATTGGTAATGGGTTCGATTCTCACTCATGGGAGCGATTATATTCAAAATATTTTCGTTCCACTTAACACGCAATGCCTTAAATTCGAAGTGAAGGGCGCGAGTGAAGTGGAGAAAAGAGTGCCTTGATACTAAGTGCTCTCTGCCTGTACCGATTTTTAGGTAAAAATGAAGAACTGAGAGAGATAAAAGCAATTGAGTTTTTTCTATTATTGTTATAAACTAAAGAATCTTAAGACTAGGTTCCCTCTGCCTAACCTGCTGTGTGCGGGATACAGCGTGAAGCTAAAAAAAATGATGTAACCCTACTATGATTCTTTAAGAATACTACGAATACATTAACTTATATTCTACCACAATATCACCCCACATATAATTCACGTCCCGATAATTACAACGACTATAGAAGTACAAGTAAAAGCGCTCCACAAAAGGCACAATGAATTGATGAATCACTAAGTTTAACTTGAAATAGCCGTAGAATAGAATTGTGATAAACGACGACGTCGAGTGCCTCCGAGATACAATTGTAAGGCACAAAATAAGGCCTGCTTTTTGTTATAATGAAGTCTCGCTATTAGCAAAGGCGCCTAAAGAAATAAGTAGCGAGATGTCCTTTATAAATAAGTTTTTTCCTTTCTGGAAGCAGACGTACTGTAAGAATAGCCTTGTCTTTCTATTTGAAAATATAACTTTTACTGGTATTTCCTGTTGGGTATATGAATGTATTAGTTTAATAATTTGGTGAAAGTAAAGAATAGTATACAAAGTTGTAGTAATTATGTAATTTCTAGTAAAAATTGTCGATAAGCTACAAAGGATTTTCTCTCCGGTTTATATTGATGATTATAGTATGTAACGGGAAATGTTTGATTATACAGTTTAATTAACGAAGTACTAAAACAAATTAAGAGACAAATAAAGATTTTTAGTTATGTGTCCCATATTAGCCAAAGGAATTAGAGAGAGGAAATTAGTATTAAGACATTTTTTACTTACCACCGCACTTGCAGTGTGAAAATAAAAATAATTTAAATATAATGAGGATTAGTGGCCAGTCGTGGCTCATTGCCACAAGCGTGTGACTGTAAACGACTGGTTGTGGGTTCGATTCCCACTCGAGGAGTGGAAATTATATTTCCATTTTCTTCGCTCTGGTGTCGAGGTAAAGCGCGGCGTTAAGTTCCGCCACTTAACACGCAAGCTTCCGAATTCGGTGGAAAGTGGGGAACGGAGTGTTTAACACTAGGTTCCCTCTGTCTACCCTGCTGTGTGCGGGATACAGCGTGAAGCTATTCAAAATTTATAATGAGTTCTTTGGGTGGGATTAAAGTTGTAAATATCGTGTATACAAACAGATACAGCATATATATATATATATTATAATTCGTGACGCAATATAACAATATCGCGTCACGATAGATAAAGAAAATAAAACATTTAATATTATATCATTTTATTATTTTCATTCCTCCGATCTAAAAGCTAAGACAAAAGCTCTACATTGAGGTTCACCAATCAACACGCAATATCTCAATTTTGGGCTAGACCTGGAGAAAGGAGTGTCTTTACACTAGATTACTGCACTAGTAGATTATCTCTGACTACCCTATAAGGAAATAACACGCAACCATTTAATACCAAACAAATATATACCATTGTTTCATTTCTGTTTCATTTTCGGCCCAGTTTATCTAAAGTCTCCAAATGCAATATCCAGAATGTACTTGTACTCATGGAAAGCAATTTGCCTTAGTATCCGCGGGAAGGATGCCAAGAAGGTTGTGGGAATGCATTCGTTTAACTTCATTTGCATAAACGATAAACGTTTTAAACTCCTTCTACTCGTTTTAAAGAAGAAAGTTTTTAATAAAAATACTCGCACCGATGATGGCTCTTTTATTGTTTCGAAGTTTTTAGTTTTTGAACAATATTTTATTGCTATTCGGAATTTTTTTATTAGTTTTTGTGGTTTTGGTTGAATTTTATCGTATTCAATATTCAGTGTTCCGTGAGGCGTTATGAAAAAGGTTGTATATTGGTGATAGGCATGTTATATCAATAAGATAAAGTAATAGAACATAAAGCAATAATAAAGTAAACATTTTCAAGTAATTATTAATTGATTTCGATGAGCTAAAGTAATTAGTAAATAATTGAATTGATAACTTACATTATGCAAGTGATATGGAAACTAAAAAATAGATTTTAAAAATATAGTAATATGTTATATACAGTTTTAAGTACATACGTTGAGACAGCATTATATTGATACGCTAAAGAAGAAATTTGGACCGTTTTTACAAAATTATGCAAACGGAGGAATACGGAATTTGCCAAACTTACAGTTGATAAAGGTTTGGCGTGCAGAAAGACAATATTTATTGTAATAATGTATATTAAATGTAATATTAATAAGTAAATTTTATTACTCTGCAGGAAAACATTAAAAAAATAAAAATGATTGGAAATAGTGTGATTTGAGTTTAGTGCACATTAGCTGGCATTGTATTATATTAGAAACTAATAACTGTTAAGTTTTCCTTAGGCCCTTCTCAAAGGAAATCTCTTGTGAGCTGATAGTAGCTTTTGCAGATAAAAAGCATTTGAAGTTAAAAAGTGCATATAAAGTTAATTTGTATTAATATTTAAATTAAATAATAAATAGTAAATACTATCTGCTACGTTATAGCGGTTACAGTGCTTGGACAGTAAATAAGAATTAACAAGTGAGAGAACGGAGGGTCGAGTCACACAGCGTTTGTATTTAATTTTGTATTTAATTGCCCCAAGCTACAGATCTACAACAATTAGAAAATTGGCTTAATTTTTTTAAGCATTTAAATTAACTTATTATCTGCTTACAATTTTTTTCCAGCTTCCCATAATATTGGTAAAACACATTTTCAATACTTTGTTTAAGGGGGCATTGATCTGTTCTGAAAATTAATTGAATTCAAACTTTCAGCTCAACAGTAAGACTCATTAAGCACTAAAAGACTACATCTCAATAGAACACCAACCTCAATTTATCAGTAATTTAAATTACGAATCACATTTAAACTTAAAAGCTATTAAGTTTAATTTACCCAAAAGTCATTTAAGCAGTTCACATGTTTCTTAGAAATTTTATTTTCCAATTCAATGGTTTGTGTAATTTTTCATTAATTAAGATAGAGCTTTTAGATTAAAATTTGCTCAAAGATAAATGAAAGATTTGTATAAAGTAATTTGAATATTAAGAAAACTAAGTAGTTAATATTACTTTTCAAAACTAAGACTTAAGATTTTATTTTTTTTTATTACTAGCTGTGCCCGCGACTTCATCTGTATGGAATTAAGCAAACAAATATTATTTCTTAAATAGAATAAGCCCAAGTTACATCTTGTTACATAAGATCCAGTCAGTGAAATCCTGTTAAAATCGATCCAGTTGTTCCAGGGATAAGTCGAAACAAACAGGCATTTTATTTATAATATGTTCCTTTGTATAGGTATATATGTATGTAATAAAAAGAGCTATTTTAATATTACATACGCTTCAATTTCTGTTTATTTGTATATAGCAGGAGTGGTAAAGCAAAAGACTGTGTCATTTTTTAAAACTTGAAATTTCGCGAGTTATATAGGATATTTAAGAGGCATGCAAAAAGTAATGCTGTCTTTTTTAACTAACATGAAAATGGACGTCGGATACATTTATCGAGATCAAAAATCAGCAATAATCCTTCAAAGAGCCGCATGAGGTTCGCAAGCCGTAGGTTGGTCTTCTCTGTTATATAAGGAGCAGTATAAATTGTAAGTGTCTTTTCAAATTATATAAATTAAAGTATGTATATAATTGTCTAATGATATATATTTTTAGTAGTCAAGTTAAATCTCTTAATGTATAGCTAAGAGAAAGAAAGTAACTACTAGGCAACTAAATATGGAAGCAAAAACATCGTTCATTTTTCGCTAAAACTACTTTCAGTTCATTTCCAACGCATTTTATTTCCTTTTCAGATTTTTGCAATCATTATGATAGAAAGATTATCCCTGTGGGGTTTGAAGCTGCATTTGTCATAAAAATATATAACTGATTTTTATGATATGTCCCAAGGCATATTATTCAACTTTTTATACAATACTTTTATAATATATTTCTATATTAAAAGTATATTAACAGAACAGACAATTCATAACGAACTTTTCAATAACACCTAAAAATTTATTCATGAGACTTTTTCGTCGACTCCACCTTTTGAGATGATCCCCTTATTATTAGCTTTCGAAACGAAATGAGCTGCATTCATAGAAAGTAAAAAGAAAAATTTTACATTTTACTTCGAGGGAATAAAGCTTAAATTGCTGTGTAGATTTTGATAAAACATTTTGCATATCAGTCCTGAGGACGTTTGGTTCGAACCTCGTTAGCTTTTTAGATGAGTTGTGTTTATTATTGAAATGTATTAAATTTGCTCGCTTTCGTTTTATGCAAATTGATTTATTTGATCCTATTTACAGTAAATAACGCAATTAGAGTATATGATTAACATTCTGTTATTGTTTGTCGTAACGCGTATATTGTTATTGTTAAATAGGTTTTTGTGTAATAAATGTACTTAATTTGTTAGTGATTACATAAATTATGAGGATGCGTTTCACGATTATGTTACGGTCCTCCGTAAGTATTTTTTAAAGTGTTTTCTTCGCCAAATATGACTACTCGAGATATGTTTAAGTGAAAACAATAGATAATTTATGGATATTTTTGTCTATCATCTTTAATGTTTTCTGACATAACTACTACTTTATATGAAAATATTACTTATGTACACAAAGGGAACTTAGTAGTATTAACGAACAATCGTTCCGTGCGAGTTGAGGACATTGCATTTTAAATGGCAGAACGCTGCGCTTTGCCATCTTCACAAGGACGGAAAATTGAAAAAAAAATACGATTATCATTCCTCCTAGTGGAAATCAAACCCACAACCAATCAGAATTACAGTCAGACAGATGTTGTGGCGCTGAAATTATTATCAGTTATTTTTTTACCTTCACGCTGGACCTTCTAGGCTGTATCACGCTGTACCAATATCTTACCTCTGCCTACCCGCACACATCAAGGTAGGCAGAGGGAACCTAATATTATGACACTTCGATGCCCACTTTCCGTCGAATTCGGGAGCATTGCGTTTTAAGAACTTAATAGAGCGAAGAAAATGGAAATATTAAATATATCCGCTCCTCGAGTGGGAATCAAACCCACAACTAGTCGCTTTACAGTTATTTTATTGGTTAATGTTAAATACACTTTAAAAATTGTTTAATTTCTTTTTACATACACACCTGGACTTTGCAAGAATTAAAAAAAAAATATATATTTTATTTACTAAACCATTTTCAAAATAGACAGTTAACTCAATTTAATTCAACGAAGCAAGATTCGTAACAAACTCTCTTTAAATAGTGTTAGATACGTAGATAAACAATAAACTAAGTGCTGTTAGAACTGCGAGAGATCAAAGCCGCTCCCACCCGACCGCAGATTTACTCCGGCCTTGAGCAATTTTAATCAAATGAATGGTTTGTCTAATTCTACCAGAGTGACCGAATGTTGGGTAAAAGGGAAGGAGTAGTGGGTTCTATGTATTTGAACATCATATTTTAGTATTTGAAAAGGTAAGAAGTCTAAGGAAGTCTTGGATAGTTTCAAGAGGTGCGGGTTCTGAATCTCGCTGTGTTCAAATATTAATACGTTTTTTGGAAATGTCGTTTCTAATGTGTTTTAATAATATTTTACAATGTTTAATGTATTTTAACCTTTTTTAAAAATATTATTCACACACTTAGTTTAAAAAATATTTTTGATGACGCTTACAATATATTTTTTATTTTAGCTTCGACAATGTTGACAGTATTTTATTATTTAAAAAAAAAATAAGTGTTATTCACGTACTTAGGATAGGAACATATTTTTTCTATAGCACTTAGCTTATTTTAAATGTTAGCTTCGATTTAACTTGATAAAACGTATGTAGATTAACATAGTGGTTAGGGGGCTTAAGCAATTTGTAAAAGGCGTGGATTCAAATTTATAAATAGCTAAAAAAAAATTAATTATTTTCTAAGTATATACTTTGTCATTCACTTTCTATTTATAAAAATCCACATCCCACGTAATAAGTTATGTGGCTTAGCTGAACATAAAATTTGTATTAGTCAGGCTAAAAATAATATATTTTTTGCTACTTGTTAAGACATTACAGGCTTTTGTGTGAAAAAGTTGCGTGATATCTACTAAGCTGTATCAGCGTTTTTAACCAATGAAAACAACAGAAGATGTTCTGAATTCGACACGTATATTTCTTATTTAATGCTAGACCATGTATAAATTTTCAGACTAACAATTTTGATAAATTTAATAGATAGGATATACTCCGGATCTGAAACTATAACCCTAAGGGTAGAACTAATATGAATTTACTTACTGATTTTACTGAATCATGTGTTTGTGTACAGCTTGTAGGTTTTTTTTTAGCTTCACGATTCACGTATCCCGCACACAGCAAGGTAGGCAGAGGGAACCTAGTGTTAAGACACTCCATTCTCCATTTCACTCCATTTTCCATTCTTCACCTTGTAGGTGGTCTATATTAATTAATTCCGATAAGAATTATTATTTTTATCATTCCCACGCGTTTTACTAATAAAATTTTAATAACCAAATATGTATAAAATTAAATACATTTGTTACTGAAATTTGTACCCACAACTGTTGTCAGTATTCACTAGACGCAGACGCGTCTAAATAATTAATTATATTGTTCTATAATGCAAATTGTAATCAAATGGTCGACCTCAAAGCCACGGGTAAATTCTAATGAAATTATTCTTAATGGCGGTCGCTGATATCGCGCAGGGAATATAATAGTGTGGGAATGTTTTTATTTGGAAAAAAAAATAATATCATTGAGTATTTTGCACAGGTTTCTCTCTTGTTAACCGCGTTAATACCATGCAAGATTATTAAAATTACCGTAATAATGCATATATGACATTTTTTATTTTTTTTAGCTTCACGCTGTATGCCGCACAATGCATGGTAGGCAGAGGGAACCTAGTGTTAAGACACACCGTTGCCCTCTTCACTGCCGAATTTTAGATACATTGAGTGTTAAGTGGCGGAACTTAAGGCCGCGCTTTGCCTCGGTATCAGAGCGAAGAAAATAGAAATATTAAATATTTCCAATCCTCGAATGGGAATCGAACCAACAACCTGTCGTTTGTAGTCACACAGCTGTGCTACTGCGCCACGACTGGCCGCTATATCATAATTAATTAAATTTATTCTTTGACTTTGAATATATATTATTGAAGTTATAATGTTACAGTGTTTAAAAAGACAAAGAGTTGCATTGAATTTCGCCAGATTGAACAGAGTATTTTGACACTAAGTTCTCTCTGGCTATCCTACTAGGCGGAAAATAGTGTAAAGCATAAAATAACATATGTATGTATCTTTGTATCATGTTTACCCCTTAAAATATCATATTATATATAAAGTAAGGCAAGATACATGAGAAAGTGCAGTCATAACTCCATTCCCACCCACCTTAGCAAATCTGACAGCACATTTAAGCATCGATACACACCAAGCTCAGTCGGAAGCAACATTTTAACGTGAAATGTAATTCCATAACCGCAACCCGCACTCCATTTAAAAAGCTTGCATAAAGCTCCATACACTTATTACTGTATTTCAATAAAATAATTCAAAAGGCAACCTTGCATCAGGGCGCCTGAAGTTTATATTTCTCTAAATGTGTTTGAAAATTGTTAAGTTGTCGTCAAACTAAATTTAAGGGTTGCACGTGCCGTTTTAAGTGCATTTCGTTTCCTAGGCAACGTTCGTTTTACGACATGTGCTGACGCTAAGAACTTTTTATTGGAGATCAGTGAAGTAAAATCTTATGCTTTTTACAAATTCGATTAGCTTTTAAGCTTTCTTTTGTAGTGTATGGAGGTTTTACGATTGTAAGTATTATATGGTTTGGTGGAAGTAATATGTTCGTTATTTCCTGTTTCTGTCTTTTAATTCCTTTTTCAGAGGTGCCATCGTAGTTTAGTGCGAAAGCACCTGACTGTAACTACGATTAGTCATGGATTCTATTTCTACTCGTTGAAATGACCATAATTTAATTATTTAATTTCCTCACTCTGATATTTAAGACAAAGCGTGGTCTTGAGTTCCGCCAGTCTACACTCAATGTTTCTTTTAATAAAAAGCACAAGGCAAACGAGCGTTCGGGTCACTTGGTGTTAGGTGGACACCGTCGCCCATAGCCCCGTGTAACACCAGAAGAGCTACAGGGACGTTGCCAGCCAACGAGGTGGAGGTAATCGCGCCTTTTGATCGTACCCACGTCGTATCGACCTGGAAACACTGCCGCTGGTAAGCCGTTCCACAGTCTCTATTTTAGGCAGAAAGTGATGGAATGAGGTGTTAAATACTAGGTTCTCCCTAACTATTGCTATACGGTAAAATAAATAAATCATTAATCTGCAAAACTATAAAAGTAATGCACTAAGTAATAATATTCTGCTTTTCACATTTCCATCTTTTTAAATCCGTTTTAGAATGTATGTAATGCTTCATCGTTAAAAGATTAACTTATATTTATGTAAAATAAATCTAGTGTATAAATTTTATCCTAAAACATGATATTTGACGCCTTTACACTGTGTGGGTTAGTGAAACTACGTCAGATTTCCGTACTTTGGTAAGACAAAGCGAGACGTCAGGTTCCGCTACTTAACAAGAAGTGCCCGACATGTTAACAAATATTCTAGTACAGCGCGCTCTGCCTTATTATTACTTTCAGCGGTTGTTTAAAATATATATACTACCAACTATTCATATGGGTATCCATTTTTTCATATCGCTTAAAATTGTTATTGACCTGATTATCGACAAGATAAAATATTTTTTGTGGCGGAACTTAACGCCGCACTTTGCCTAGGCACCAGAGCGAAGAAAATGGAAATATTAAATATTTCCACTCCTCGAGTGGGAATCGAACCCACAACCAGTCGTTTACAGTCACACGCATGTGCCACTGCGCCACGACTGGCTCCATATGTTAGTCTATACTTAGTATTATGTATTATCACACATATAATACCACTCTTAAAATAATTCAAATTTTATTAATCAATTTCATTACTCATAGCATACTTGAAGAAAAATAATTCTCTATTTTACATTTTTAAAATGTTAGTCACACTCTTAGAATGAACACAGCAGGATTCGAACCGACGTTACCGGCTTGCTCCGGCTACATCGGAATTAGAGTACAGGAATACGGAGAATTGAATACGGAATTGGATGATTTCCAAAGGCGCGGATTCAAATCCCACTGTGCTATATTTTATATGTTTTCTAAAAATGTTAGTAATTTTCTTCTCAAATTAAATATAATATATATAAGCAAGATATGCTAACAACTTATATAAACTGATAGAAAATGAAAATCGAAATCACTAAGCTTATCTGTTAAACTACGAAATATAATCAAATAAAATCTAACATTTGTTACACAACCATATAGCAAAATAAACATTCGTAAAAGCATTATATACGAGTATGTACAATCAAAAACAAAATTCACATATTAGATGAAGCACAGCAATGATCGAGTCAAGGGCGAAACCACTTAAGTACTTTTACTCAAAATCTGAAACGTATTACTTTAAAAATATGTTCTAAAAATTAAAAATTAACTTTATGAAGGTTTAAATTTTAAAAATTTTAGCTTTGCTTGTGTTATTTTTATTACTTTATGCTCTAATGTGTCATCCAGTCGAGAGGCTAAGCGTTCTGAGTACTCTTCACCTATCTCATGCCGGCCTTGGTACGGCCCCTTTGATGAGAAATACGGAAATATGGAAAAATATATATTTTTAATGCAAAAGATAACTAACTCGTGTCCATGAAGTATATTTAACCTATATGAGGAAATGGGATAATTATACTTTTTGTGTTGGTTTGAAAGGTTTCGTTATGATAAACAGTGTTTGATTATAATTTTGTATGATTATTTTGTTTGGGAATGACTGGTTTGTTGTTCAGGTGTATTTATGTTTTTAATACTGAACGTATATTTACAGTAAACTTTAAATATTGGATTAAAGAAAATCATAAAAGAGTATAGTTGGAAATCAGAACGGGTTTTAAAAAAATATTTTTAGAAAAACTATAAAAAAGTCGTGACTTGAACCGCTTGGGTTCTTGTCTACCTTCCCAGCGCTCTGACCTCGCTAAACCTCCGTTCTTTATTGCGGATTCCAATCCCAATACTTTACTTTTGTTATAAATTTTCGCTAAATAATTTTCGTATAGTATGTAAATAATATTGTAAGTATTTTAAAATATTTTTATGAAACTACATAGGTACTTGAAGGATTACAAATAGTAGCAGAACTATCACTGCATTTTATCCAACTAAACCAAAGAAAAGACTACTATATTATTTATAAATGTACTACTATATTATATTGAAAAAATAATTCTTAAATTAGATTTGAACTTGCACATACCACAGCCTTACCACCCTGTATCACAATTACATAATACACACCTGAACATCATATAATAATAAACCGAAAAATTCACCAAAAGCGTAATACACAACGGAAATTACTTACTTTATCTCATATTCATACGGCATAATGTTTGTGTGCATTTTTAATTGTATCCCGATTAAAACTGCTGAAAATGCTCCCAGCTAATGCTATAAGATTTGGCAAAGCGCTAAACTACTTAAGGCTAAGTTATATTTAAGTTACTTGGAACTTCTGACGTGATTATTTGTAACTTGCTAAGTATTAACTAACTATTAGAGGGTTTAACCCACAATGCTATTATAATGTTTAATGCATCTTTGAAATTGTTTGGTAATTAAGAGGTCATAGACGTTATTCGTGTTGTAGATAGATGGGTTTGATTGATTGTGTAATTAATTAGTGAGTTTTGATGTAAATATTCTATTTTAGTTTGAAGTTAACTTAAACATTTCTTTAACGGAATGCAATTTTACTTTGTTATTAAATGGGAAACAAATGTATTTTTTTTATTTATTTTATTTGATATTCAAAGCTTTTACATGAAATAAACAATTAATATGGACTTAACTAAGAAATTAAAATTTGTAAAACCTACATTATATACTTCTAGTAGTTGACCAAGCTAGAGTGAGCCCACATTAGCGATCGATCGACTTTCGCTAATGACTGGTTTACATAATTATTAATGCCAATCGCACGAGAAAATTAACACAACTTGAAAAATCTATAAAACTTCGCATGTCTTATGGAATTTTCATGGTTTATTATATTGAATTATTTTTAAATGAACATTATTACTAAGTAATTATTTCTTGTATTTTAAATATTTTTTTTTAACTTCTCTAAAACTGTATTTTGAACTGATACATTTTTAACATTGAACCATGCAAATATCTCGCTTTGTGAAGTCTTAAGTGAACTAAGCTCCTTTTAGACGAAATGGACTCACTTGAAAATTAAGCTTAATTGTAATTAAAGTTTTATCTGAAGCTGCGCATGCCGATTATATAAGGCCAGCTATATGTATATTTATATTAAGATAGATTTTTAATGGACGAACTGGTTTTTACATGAAAATATACATTTAATGATATAATAAGTAATCTTTTTAATTTCTTATTATGGTATTATGATTTTACATCATGCAAAGATAGCCTATACATTTCTTTACACTTCGTCACGCTATATCTAGCGCATATCATAATAGGCAGACCTAATGTTAAGACACTCCGTTGCCCACTTTCTACTGGTTTCTAGAGACATTACGTACTAACTGGAAGAACTCAACTCCACGCTATCCCGCAACACCAAAGCTAAGGAAATGAAATAATAAATATTTCAATTCCTTGAGTGAAACCCAAAAATAATCGTGTATACAGTAACATTTTTTGCCGCTCCGCCACGACTGGCCTTCATTTCAAAGATCAAATTCAAAGATCTATCTATACATAAATTTAAAATCAAAATATTTTTTATGACTTACATGCATATTCGCATCGTCAATTCAAGAACTGCCTTACTAAGTTCTGCTAAGAAGAGCTAGCAAGAAACTCAACAGTTGCTCATTTTACACATAATTTTACAATTAGGTATTGCACAATTATGAATAGCTTACAGAATTAGTATTAACACTAAATTACGCACATTAATATCAGTATAGTATTTTCGGATAGAATCATATAGTTTTCTCAATAATATGTTTTGAATCTTAATTTTAAATTGTTAAAGTGACAAATCTAAAAATATTTGGGAAATTATGCTTATTTTTAATTACTTTATTTAAACAGTCTGCATATTTCACTATGTGTCTTCATAAATTTCATAATCATTAATTACTGCACGTCAAAATTCATATAATGTTGTAGTAACAATCGTGAATTTGAAAACTTCTGACCCCTTTTTACAACAATTATGTGGAAACTTAGCCTAATCATTGTTTATAAAGAGAAGTGTAAAAAGGCAATATTATTAATGAAAACGCATTAGATATACATTAACTAAAGATAAATTATATTACGTTATTAAATAACAAACACTTTGCAACGCGCAACTGAATTAAATTATGTTTAAGTTTTTCCTTGTACGTTGTGAATCTTCTTATATTTAGTTAGATTATTAAATAGGAGCCAGTCATGGCACAGTGGCACAAGCGTGTGACTGTAAACGACTGGTTGTGGGTTCGATTCCCACTCAAGGAGTGGAAATATTCAATATTTCCATTTTCTTCACTCCGATGTCGAGGCAAAGCACGGCGTGAAATTCCGCCTTGAAAAAACTTAACACGCTATGCCTCCGAATTCAGCGGTAAGTGGGGAGTATCTTAACACTAGGTTCGCTCTGCCTACCCTGCTGCGTGCAGGATACAGCGTGAGTAATATTCATCTTAGGAAATGATAATCTAAATACAAAGGAATTCTATACAAAAAGAAACGTTTATTATAATAAACGTTTGTGTTTCATACTTGTAATCTGACAAATAAAATAATTTCATAATATGTTGATATCCTCTTTTGCAGGTGCTTATAATATTAACATACAAAAAAAGATATTCATGTTTTCAGTATCAGAGGTAGTCTAAGAACTACGTTGTGATAAATAACCCAATGGAGCAAAAAATTTTTTTTTTCATAGTAATAATAAGTAGTCGGAGAAAATTTGTAATATAAATAAAAGCTAGGCGGGCCGCATAAAATTATTAAGCGGGTCACATGCGGTACCAATATCATTTATTTTTGTTTATATTCTAAAGTACAAAAATAAGATTTCTGCATTATGTTATTTCGGGCATAGGGAAGTTAGAGAGAGCCTAGTGTCCAGACACTCCGTTCTCCACATAAGCCACCATATGTGATATTTTAATGTTAAGTCAATACTGCATGTTTAAATTAATTTATATTTTTATTTACTAACATTTTATTAACACTTTTTACATTTTAAAGTGTTATGTAACATTTTAACATGTTAAAAAGTGGTGCTTAAGAAATTTTACAAAGACATTTAGAGAGCAGATAAAAAATTTTAACCCACCGGGATTTAAACCCAAATAAGTTGTAATAATCGAATAAGGATTTTGACGTAGCTGATATTAGAACCAATGGCTTAGCAGTCAGAGCGCTTGTACGGTTTCAAAAAGGTGTGGGTTCGAATCACGCTGCGTTCAATTTTTTATACGTGTTCCAAATTTAATTACAGAAACATTAATACATTAATTCTTTGCCAATTTTAACTACAGTTTTTAGAAATTTCATTTAAATACATATAGTTATTTCAGAGATTTTCAAAATACTTTACATTTTTGTTTACTCCGCTAGTGTGGGGACGTCGTGTCTACAAGTTGTACCCACAATGTTTGTCTTTCCACAAGCCACGTTATAAATTATAAACTGTTCTTAAGCTCTTTGTGAACTCGCTCACATTTAGGTGCTTATTAGAATTCTTAGCGCTATATTTAGTACATCCTCGTTGGAATTCCGCGCGTGGTTGAAATATAGTATGGAGGTAATACACTTGTGGTGTGGGCGGGAATTGTGATAGAATAATGAACTTTTGGATATATTTTGGTATTTATAAGTACTTCATACAATTCGACTTTTTCTGTGAAATAGGATAGTTAGAGAGAATCTAGGGTGAAGATAATCTGATATCTGCTTTCCTTTTGAAATCAAGAATTCATAATGTATTGAGAGACGAAATTTAGTGCCGTGCTTTTTAATGTATTAAGTAACTTTACGCTTTTTTTCAGTACTATAGTTAGAGGGAACCTATTTTCAAGACACTGCGTTTTCTACTTTCCGTCTGAATTTGAGTCATGTATGTTAAGTGGTGGGACTAAATGACGTGCTTCGTCTGCTTCACTTCGTGGGACTAAACAAGGTATAAAAACAGAGAAATAAAAAAACAAATATAATCATTCAATCGAATGGGAATCGAATTCACAACCATCACGTTTACTGTCAGACGCTATCACACTGCGACACTACAGCCCATTTCTTAGCCCCAAAATTAGCAAACATTATTTTAATTTTTTTTTATAGCTTCACGCTGTATCCCGCACACAGCAGGGTAGGCAGAGGTTAGGAGAGGCTAGTGTTAAGTCACTCCGTGCCCTACTTTCCGCCGAATTCGGAGGCATTGCGTGTTAAGTGGCGGAACTTAACGCCGCGCTTTGCCTCGATACCAGACCGAAGAAAATGGAAATAATAAATATTTCCACTCCTCGAGTGGGAATCGAACCCACAACCAGTTGTTTACAGTCACACTCTTGTGCCACTTGGCCACGACTGAAAATTGAATATATTACATTAAATATTGTAAAATCAATATCGTACATGATTTCATGTAGCTAGTAAAAAAAAATACAAAAAACAATATAAAAGTAAGCAAGTGAGATCCTCATAGAAAACCAGTAAAAATTGTTATTGCCATATAATAGAAAACGGAACACGGTTATATATTCAAAGTGGGCTTTTGTTGTTATTTACGACCGGTTTTCTGCGCATTTTAGTGAACGACTCGTAAAATTATGTTTTAGTGTATATACTAAAAACGATTACTTTTTATGCTCAAACATATCCTATATTACTACGAGTAAGTTGAGAGAACATAATGTTAAGACACACTTTTCTTTATATTTTCATTAATTCTAATCAGTTAAAGCAGTAAGTTCGTACTAACGTCCCCGTTAGATTATCAATTCATAATAATCATAAAAAAAAATCTTATAAAAACTGTTTTTTAAAAATTATTTTAAAAAGCATTTTATTATGAATCTACTGATTCGTATATTTAACATAACACCATAACTCCAACCTATAATAACATTTATACTTAATTTTAAAAAATGCAAACGGGGGATCCCCATCAGAAATGTATATTCTTTAATTTTGTTCCTTAATTCCAAATGTAATTTAAAATGAAACATGTATCTTGAAATTGTTATTTCATAATATTCTTTAACACAAATAATCTAAAGAAACAATATATCTCAAAAAGTTTAAGGAAAATATATTAATTCATAAAAAATATATACACAATAGTAAATAATATATCATATGGAAACATTATATTTAATTTTCAACCCCAAGTCTGTCAAACCGCTTCCGTACACCAAACTTCTATATTTTGCAAACATTCAATTTTCTATAGAAATACATCAAAAATAACATAAAAAAAGTAAATAAAAAAATATAATAATAAAGTAAAGCATTCTAAAGCTAACTTCCATTAAAGTCACTAAGCAGAATTACTAACAATCGGAGCACTTAGAAAAAGTGAATGCTTTTTATAGCGGGCTTTATTCAACGGGATTCATAATTAATCACCTATCAAGTAACTGTGACGTTGCAAAATGTGCCAAAACGTAAACAAACCGGTAACAAAACACAGAATGACAACCCGTCTATGCTCAGAATGCAATTAGCTTTTGTGAAGTGACAAACGACTAACTGACAGACTGATGTACTATATATACATTGTTTGTATGGCGACTTACATTTTTGATTATTATAGAAGTATATTTATCAATATCTTTATATGGTATAAAGCAAAGTCGCTTCCCGCGTCTGTCTGTATGTATATATGCTTAGATCTTCAAAACTACGCAACAGATTTTGATGCGGTTTCTTCTTATACATAGAATTATTCAAAAGGAATGTTTATGTGTGTAATACATTCATGATATAGTAGAGAAATACTGATAATTTTAGAGGTTTCTAATGTGATGTCTATTTCAGTAGTAAAATAGTTATATAGTTCACGCAGGTGAAACCGCGAGCGTGCCACTAGTATTGTATCATTTTACTATTAGGGTAGATGTAGCTCACTTAGAAAATTACTAATTGTATACGTCATTATTTCATGTTCTAATCTAGAAAAGTAAAAAGAAGTAATACGCGGTGTTAAACTCCGCGGTTTTCGGGAGGATTCTCTAGGTCTCGTCTGGGTTCTTTTCTATCTATCTTACGATACATAAAAAGCGTGAAGCTAATAATAAAATTAATATCGAAATAATATATTTACGTAGATTTTAAATTCACTTATCTTGTTTTTGGATTACCATATATATTTGACAATCACCAGGTCGCCACTCTACATGCATGTGCTTAATAATTCAAATAGAAAGATAAGAGCGGAGTGTCTTAATACTAGGTTCCCTCTGCCTACCCTGCTATGTGCGGGATACAGCGTGAAGCTAAAAAAATATTAAAAGACATACAACGCCTATACGTTAGATTATAATACTCAATGCGTAAACAAAAGGAGAGTGGAGAACCAGATCACATGTCACTAAAATCCCAATAAAAAAAGCTATATTTTTATATTTAAAAAAAAAATAACTTAAACCGAAATTTAACAAAGCAACAGTACATCTTATAAGTGTACAACCAAAAGTAGGCACAGTATAATAAAAACAATATAGGTATTTATGAATTTCCTGAAGCGTAGGAATGAATTCATAAAGTTTGATAGAATCGTCGTTAACAGCCGGCTTTACGCCGCTTTATATGGCTCTTTTTCCCTTCTTTGCCGTATTAAAATTGTTGTGTGCTGAGATTTTATTACATATGTGTTGTTTTTCATCGTTTGTAGTAAAGTTAGTTTAAAATGGTGGTTACAGGTTCAAATTCGTGAACAAATTAATATAATTTGTGGAGCAATGGGGTTGCGTTTGACTATAACAGCGATGGCTGAGTTCGATTTCCACTTGGTGCAATGATTATATTTAAATAATTTTTAATTTTAATTTTTGGGTACCGAGAATGGAATGTATTGACACTAGGTTTTCTCTAACTACCCTGCTACGTAGAAGTGACTTTATTTCCTTTTTTGAATAAATTAAAGATAATTTTAAAATTTGATTTAACAAGTTCTACGTTGCAATATTATGCTAGATAAGTCCTTTTTTATGTAGAATGTGAAATATGTATAATATATTTAAATACATTATATCTAGAATCGTCACAATCAAGGAAAATAACAATTAATTTAATTTTAGTAATTACTTCAATATTAAACCAGTGAAAGAAATACCAAATTTTTCATTTCAATTAAGTTTTAATTGACATCTATGAGTCCGACTGTAACAATTTTTCGAAAAACAATCAACACATTGCAATTACAGTACAAAAATGATGACCCAAATTCAAGGTATCGTAAAGCAATAGGTCAAATGAAAGTCAATATATTGTATATGTAAATATTAATAAACTGCGAATATACCAGCCAGTACAATATCTACGTACCTACAGTCGTAAAAAACTACAATTATATACAAAATAAAACAAAAGCTGTATTGTTTTCGCAACAATTGCAAGTTTATCTAGCGGAGTGTTCGCTCTGGCGGAATGGTGATGAAAAGCGCATTGTAGTCGACGAAAATTATAGTTTAGTAAGTGTTCCAAGGGAAGGTGGAACTGCAAGACAACCGATGTACGGGGAATTGAAATTTAATGGATGTGTTTTAGGAGATTGAGATATTGTTTAAAGTTACATTTTAAATTTAAAAAAAAGGCTGACGCAGAGGTTTTTGTTAATAGACACGGTTATGTCAATCATTTATCCATATTTTGCAAATTACAAAAGTTATTGAGTATCAGATGATAGAATTTATTTGGATAATGAATGTCTTTTAGCAACACATCTAATCATTTTTCTTGGGAACCTAGTCTTAAGACACTCCATTCTCCACTTCCCTGCCGAATCTGAGACATTGTTATCATTGTTGTCATGTGCCTGTCGACCAGCAAAACAAAATGCTTTAAATATTATTATTCCCCGAGTGGGAATCAAATACACAACCATCATTTATAAAATTAGACGCTATCATACGGTCAATACGTTTAAAGAATATTCAAAACTGTATACATGTTATTAATTAGTTTAAATTTAGACTTAAGACTTAGCCTTACTTAAAATGTTTCTCTTATTTGAATATATTATCTCGTTTCTTTTTCTTCTTTTTTTTATGCACGCTGTATACAGCCATATAGCAGGGCAGGCAGAGGGACCCTAGTGTTATGACACTCCGTTCCCACTTTCTGCCGAATTCGGAGGCATTTCGTGTTAAGTGGCGGAAGCTAACGCTGCGCTTTACCTCGACACCAGAGCGAAGAAAATGGAAATATAATTTCCACTCCTCGAGCAGGAATCGAACCCACAACCAGTCGTTTAAGGTCACACGCTCGTGCCACTGCGCCACGACTGGCTCCTACTTTACTCATTTCTTATATAAATTTAATAAAACTCTAATCACATGGTTGGTCATCTCACGTAACCTGCCTGACCCGAGGTTATTAAATGATTCACTTACACCACCAGCGATTCGGGGCTTATCCCAATCTAATTTATAATTACCATATCGTGACCTCATCGTAAGCTTAGCTTAGAGGATCACGCACTTTGTACTTTATATGTATGTATATTAAAACTAAACAATGGCGATGTTTTATTTTAATGAAACTAAGTTTCCAATTTATATTACATATTGTTTTTAAGTCTATTTTGTAATTTTAAACTAAAAAAATGATATTTTTGGAGAGAAATTTCCTTAGGATCGTTGTAATTTGAAATTTATATAATGAAAATTTGTTACGAAGTAGAGAAATTGTTTTCTTTTAGCTTTACACTGTATCCCGCACTTTGCAGAGTAGACAAATCTAATGTTAAGACACTCCGTTCCTCACATTCCGCCGAATTCGGAAGCATTGCGTGTTAAGTGGCGGATCTTAACGCTTAATATGGAAATATTAAATATCCACTCCTCGAGTGAGAATCTAACCCACAACTTTGTGCCTCTACGCCACGACTGGCCTCAACTGACCATATTGGACATTTCTTTTGTTTCTAACAATATTATACTACAAATACAATACACCGTTAAAAGAACTGTGCATAGAATTTTCTACTTATCCTTATTTTTGTGGTAAAATAAAAATGTAAGCTTTTCATATTTTACAAGAACATTTCATTTTTCATTTTTTCATATTTTACTGTACTCAAAAAATAAATATTTAGATAAGATTTCAACCCGCACTCTTCAATATTAAACTCAAGTATTCCATCCAGGGTTTCCTTTCCATCCTGCACCGACTAACTTTTGATACGGTTGTTGCAACTTTTGTTTTGAAAGTAAAGCTTAGTTGACTAGAGCTTCCGCGTGCTCGCCAACTTAGAAATTTTTATACCAAATTTTTATTTTTATATATTTATAACCTTTAGTGCTTCAATAAAACTTTAAAATAATATGGGATAGTAAAAGTTATATGTAATATATGATTTGAGCGGAACCCATTTTAGATCAAAGCTTCTATAAAACATACGATTACAATTACAATTGTTCAGAAATAAATATAAACTAAAACGGGAAGTGGAGTGTCTTAGTACTAGGTTCCCTCTGCCTACCCTGCTGTTTGCGGGATACAGCGTGAAGTTAAAAAAATCTTTTGAAATAGCTTCACGCTTTTTCTTAAGATAGAAGCGTAAAGGTATTGCATTCACCACTTACCGTCTGAAATCGAGGCATTGCCTGGCGGAACTGAACGCTGCGAAAAAAGCAATGGGGAGAATCCATTCTGTGTTAAGATACTCCAGTGTCTTAACGCATACCTTAGAGCTTTCTTATTTACTCAATTAACATTTTTAAACTATTATTCACACACTAAGAAAATTGAAAAACATATGTAGAAAACCTAAAAGTTTTACATGCATTCAAACAACGATTCGAATCTGTATCTGTTAAAATTCTTTCAAAGGTCGTTCAATAAAGCGTTGTATTTAAAATTCTTATAAGCTTATACTAAAGGAGCTCTCTATATTATCAATATTATTATAACAAAAGCAATTGACAAGATTTCCGTGCATTCAAATACATTTCTCGAGAACTAAAAACGCATTGACGTTATCGTGGAGTCGTACAATGGCGACTCAGTGCTATTGACTGAGATGCCGACTTTTTATCAATTGATATCAAGTTCGACTGAACATAATGTTGCGATTCCATTCAATACAGCTCAGCGGTCTGTTTCATGCGGAAAAGATGACGTTTTTGAGCTTCAATACGTTTAATGAAAGTGCATTTGCTAAATATTAATAATAGGGTTGTTTTTTTTAAAAGATTTTTTTAGCTTGATGTTTTTTGTCGTATAGGGTAGGTAGAGAGAAGCTAGTGCCAATACACTCTGTCCTCAACTTTCCTTCTGAAATCGAGACATAGCGTGTTAAGTGACGTAACTCAACGCATTAAAACACATATTAGTATACGAATTCATACATAGACCTGGAATAATATATCGAAAAGTGAAGTAAAAACAGAATTTTTAATAATGCAATGTATAATTTTTAAGATCAATGCGTTTATCGTGGCGCAACGTCATTTCACTTAAAACATGACTGGTTGTAGAAATTCTCCGGTCAAGACTATGATTGTGATTGAATATTTTTTGCCTCTCTCTGGTAAGAAAGGGCGTGGCGAGTTCCGCCACCTAGCATAGAACGTGCTATAAGGAAAGAACGGATTGTCTTGACACTAGGGTGCTCTGCTTCGCAAGAAACAACGGGACGCTACTTAACTTTTGATATTATTTTTCTTTTTAAACAATTCTAAAGTGTTATTCCACACTTAGAAAAAAATGAAAAAGACATTTAGAAAACGTATAAAAATTTTGAACGCCGCGAGCTCAGTGGTATCACCACTGAGCTCGCTGCGTTGAACGGTATTCAGGAAGCGCGGGTTCAATTTTTTATACGTTTTCTAAATGTCTCTTTCAATTATTTTTCTTTCTACCTACCTTTACCTACTCTTTTTTAATAATTAGAAAAATAGCTTTAAAAAGCTTTTCCTTCACACATTAAGTCACTTTTAGTGTTATTTATTCGTCAATCACACAAGCGGTGAGCTTGTGGTGTCAAAGTGGCTGCCATTACTGCTCCTAACTGGAAATGTAATGACGACCGAGATGCACTTAGAGTTAATTAAAGCATTCACCTTAACCGTAATTCTCTAACTGCATCTTGCTACTCATAAAATATTCAACATTCTAAGTAATATGTATAAGGAGTAGGATGGGGGAAACATAGTAAAAAAATTTTGTGTTATATAAATAGATATTAGTTAAGTCCGTCGTGGGTTAGTAGACAGTCTGACTGTAAACGCCACTGGTTGTTAGTTCGATACCCACTTGAAGGACTGATTGAATATGTTTTCATTTATTCACCTTGGTAACTAAAGCGGCGTTGAGTTCTGTTACTTAATATGGAAATTGGAGTTTTGACACTAGTTCAGTTTAGTTATTTTTATAAAAAAAAAATTAAAGCTTTACCTTCATGCTTTTCTCGTAAGCAAAGAGAGCGTAGTGTGAAAATACTTTGTTTTTCACTTATCGGTCGAATTGCATGTACACGTGCCCTGTCTTTCTCAACAGAGAAGTTAAATACTTAAATAAAATCATTACCCCTAACTGGGTATCAAACCCACAACCACCGTATTTACAGTTAAACATTATCCTACTGCACTACAATGGCCTTATAATTATATCAAATGCGAAAATATTATTTAAATACAATAAGTTTGGTTTATATCGGGCGGATACGAGATAATCATTTAATGGGCAATAACGGCACTCAATTTAAATGGCCGAAAGTATTTTACACTGTCACTACTGCACATTATTTTAAATTATATTTAATTTAATATATTAATTTTCTTATTTAATTATTGCGTTGTCATGTGCATTATTTATTTATTATGTACTAGGCGACATGTTGTGGGTTTTTAATGGTTTTGAAAGTTCAAATTCATCATAAATTCAATTGTTATATTGTAATTATAGTAAAGATTGATTGAATTTCAATTTCTTTCTTTAGCTTGTAAATAAAGCGCAGTGTTAAGTTCCGCCACTTAACGCGCAATACCTCCCAAATTCAGCGGAAGGTGGAGAACGGAGTGTCTTAGCACTTGGTTTCTTCTGCCTACCCTGCTATGTGCGGGATACAGCGTGAAGATAACAAAAAAGTTCATGGTTTGGGTTTTAAATTTATTATGTACATACATAATATATTTATTACGCTTCTGATGTTTATTATACTTCACGTTTTATCCCGAGCGGAATAGTCAGATGGCGGAACAGGACGGATACTATGGTCCTTGCATATTACTTTCGCCTTCAGCACTGTCATCACTCCGGGGAGCCCTCGTGCTTTTTACGTGACTTTCTTCCAGCTTCTTTGATATTGTGTTCTCGAACATCCATCGAGGTCTCCCCTTCTTCCCCCTTTTTCCATTTCTTGTTTTATTTTTTAAATTTACTAAGTACTTAAATAAATTTAGAGTTCAAATTGAAGTTTGAAAATTAATTTTGATTTCACTGCAAAATATTATATGACCAAGAAGTTTACTATATAAATATGACCAAGAAAATCTTGACTTAGACCGTAGTGTCAAGACACTCCATTCTTCGTATTTTAGCCGAAATATGTCACCAGAGCGGAGGAATGAACATGACTTCAATATAATTAATTATTCCTCCAAGTGGCAATATAATAAATAATCTATCCCGATAACATTCAAACTCTTCCTCATCCCAATATAAAATAAGATGTTAAAAATTAATTAGTGATAAAATAAAAATATTTAATTATTAATAAAAAATAACGAAAACTATGAATTTAAGATTATTCTTCACAAAACTCCAAAGAACAGAAGAAGAATTCAAATATTTCATAGGTTTATAAAAATAATACCTATTATCTATAAAGCAATCAAAACTTTTAAAATAAATACAGTATTTCAACACTATTTACCCAAATAACAAACTAACTATAAACAGAAAATAATGTTATCAACATCAGCATACCAACGCAGCGTCAAACGGACCTTTGTAAGGCTTTATGCGTTCTACTTCCGGTGAATTCTGTGACACTTTTTCTCCCTTTGTCCCACAATTGCGGAGTATTGCCTAGTTCTAATGTACCACCTAACAAAGCTGATGGCCGTTGAGATGAGCAAAGCTGTAATGGGATATGATTGTGTAAGTTTCTTGTAAAGATACTGTTTTTTTCTAAGTGTTTGTGTTCTTTTTGAAGCTATTGAGGTGATGATTTTTGTCTTCATATCACAAACTAATGATGCGTGGCGGGACGAGTTGTCGCGTTTATGTTCTTTTACCTGCCGGTGACTTAGATTTTTTAATTGGTTATTTATTTTGGATTAAGATGTTATTGTGAAATAGTAAACAAATTAATATAAAATGGTTTAAAAAGTGAAGCGATTAATGTTAAAGTTTCAAAAGTTAAAAATTAAAGTATTGATAACCAACGTGTCGAATTTGAATTTAATACAGCGAATTTTGTATAATTTACATAATTTTATTGGAATTTCCTGATTAGATTAAAATGCATTAATTAATAGTAAAGATTGGAGTAGTATTTAGTAGTGATTTAAAAATGTTTAGTTAGTAAAGTTTAGAAAGAGAGAATTTATATATCTATCGTATTATGAAGTAGCAAATGTATTCATTAATTATCAAATGTATTCATATACGAGTATTACAGGGTTTAATTGAAAGTGTAAAGCGATTGATGCAATGATTTTGTTTTAAAATTACAAACTGTACTTTTAAATGAATATTAAAAGTTGAAAATGTTCTATGAATATTAATTATTTATTTTATTACTTTAATTCGTAGTTTTATGTTACCCATAATGAGTAGCCTCAGTGGTCATGTGCGTCACTGAAACTTATATTTTAACTTCGAATTTGACTTACACTTACATTAAGCAAATGTTTATTTAATGAAATGTTTTAATTTTTTTTGTATATGAAATATTTCAACCTATTTGAATTACGGGACATATGTAAAAATAAAAAAATAGTTATATAATGTTGTATTAATCAAATGATATTGAATCACAATAAACAAGGGATCATCATAGTGCAATATGTTGCAGAACTGTAAGAGCGATTAGTTGGACTCGATCCGATCCCCTATATGCATATTTATTTTAATTACATTTAACTCGTCGCTCTGTTAAGAAGACGTGGAATTTGGTCACTCAAAAAACAATGTCTCTATTTCAAGTATAAAATTTGAACGGAGTGCCTTAACTCTTTGTCTCTCTCTCTCTCTAACTACGTGCAATATGCGGTATAAATCGTGAAGTTTTTAAACTAAAGATCATATATCACATAGATACCTTATCATACAATCTAATACAAATGACATACATAATCTATATATTATATTACAACTTTCATACCGTTTCAGTTCCATTTACAGTTGCTACGACACTTTAGAGTGTACTTTACTTTCATCTGAACACCATCAATCGTCAGATCAGATCATTAATACTTTGGGTAGCTTTTGTTGGCGATGTTTCAGTATATTTATAGTAAATAAATTGAGAGATTTACGTTTTACACTGTGATATATTATATGGTTCTGTGCTTTCTGCGTATATTTAAAAGAATTTTATTTTTTTTGTACTGGTTTATTTACTTTTTTTGCTGAGGTCATATTAGTACAGCGTCTCACTGTGTGGTTGTGGGTTCAAAGCCCATTCGGATCAATTTTTGTATATATTTTTTCATCCCTAATTTTAATAAAATAAATATGGGTATTTTATTTATTTTATTAAATCTACTCATTTAACTATATGATTTTTTACAGTGACTAGAATTGAAGCGTGAAATTCTTAATACTATTAATTACTAACTATTTTTTCTATTTTGTATTTTTGCGGAAGGTACAATACGGAAGTGAACTTATACTTTTCGGGTCTTTATAGAGACTGAAAATGAAATAGTGAATTGACATGACACTTTCAGAGTGAAAAATGGAAACAAAGTGTATCAAAACAAAATCTCTGGCAACAACCAAAAAATAAAGTTAGTTGAATTGGTATATTTTTTGCAACTTAACGCTTTTTTTTATAACAGGGTATACAGAGTACTTAGAGTCAAGTCACTTCGTCTTTCCATCTTAAAGCGAGATATGTCGTGTTGAGCGGAGGAAAAGCCGCGCTTTAGTTTAGATACAAAATATTGTAAATATAGTCATTTCTGATGGAAAATCAAACAGACAACCGTCGCGTTAACTGTCAAAAGCTCACACTGCGCCACGATAGCCACAACTTTACACCAGTTTTTTTTTTAGTTTCACGCTGTATCCCGCACACAGCAGAGTCGGCAGAGGGAACCTAGTGTTAGGACACTCCGTTCTCTACTTTCCGCCGAATTCGGAGGCATTGCGTGTTAAATGGCGGAACTTAACGCCGCGCTTTGCCACGACACCAGAGCGAAGAAAATGAAAATATTAAATATTTCCAGTCCTCGAGAGGGAATCGAACCTACAACCAGTCGTTTACAGTCACACGCTTATGACACTGCGCCACGATAGCCACAACTTTGCTTTCATACTATACATACTGAAATTACGTTCCGTTCACGCTCTGAAATATTTTGATTCGTCCAGTCCACCTGAATTTCAGTTTATTGGTCGGTCCGAGCTATTAGCTCACTGCATTACTCACGTTTTAAAACGTCCAATCAACTAACAAGTGCATAAAAATATATCGAGTAGAATGGTATTTCGATAAAAATACTCAATTCGTACGAAATTGGTACCTTCATGGTTTGCATTTTAAACTATATATGTATTACTATTGTGTTTGTTTGATGAAAAATGTATGTATGTATGTATATATATGAGTACATTTGTAATGGTGCCTTTTTATGGTACAGGAGATTTTTTTTGTATTTTTGTTTCTTTTATTTTTAGTATTTTTATTGTTATAGATATATTTTTTATTTTATCCTCTATCTATTTTTAGATCCATTGCATGTTAAATGGCGGAACTTAATACCGCGCTATGCCTACATATAAGGGCAAAGAAAATGGCAATATTAAATATTTCCACTCCTCGAATCGAACCCACAATCAGTCGTTTACAGTCACACGTTTGTGCCACTGCGCCACGACTGGCTCCATTATAGATAAATGTTTATTTTTGTTTTATAAGATAAATGTGGTATGTAGGCAAATAAAATAGTTTATACATATACATATATGCGCATATTGTACATATAAATATTTGATATAATATATTTATATGTGTTTAAAATATTTATTATAATATGTGTTATATTGATAACGTATACACTACGAGTATATGCAGCCAGGCCGTTTCATAATATACTGCAGCCCTTAAATTGATAACTAACAAATAAACTCACATACCTTCCAACAAATTTTCCATGTCCATCTCATTATAACACCTAAAATTTTCTCAAACTATAACCAACTTAGAAAACAAAAAGAAAACAACAACATCTACCTAAAAGAAACAAATCAAAAAATCATCTCCCCTTCATACAAAGTGTACTAGAATCCTAAACCAGTACCAGTAGTATGTCAAACGGCGACGCAATTTGGCACTTCAATCATACACACTGACACACTGACAGACTGACAGCAGCGACGGTTATTGTATCCAACTGTACACCGAAATTCCGCCAAAACGCTATTTGATACGTAAACCTGACACAATTTATTCGATACTAACGATCTACTGTAGTCTACTATAGTCTACTATAGTCTACTACAGTAGACTGGACTGTTTCCACGTTGACGTTTGTCATATGTTGACTAACTTCAATTTAATTCACTGTATCGAGAACGTTCATTACGAATTTTGCTTTGTGATTGTCGGTTGGCAGTAATGATTGTTTTAGAACTGATGTGATGAAAATCAATTTCGTTGTGTCGAATTTGGGTAAGTTTGGTTGGTATATTGAAATTGATTTTCAAGATTTCATATTCATTAATGTATGTAATAAATTCAGTTTTTGAAATTCAAATTGTTTTAATTTTTGCTTTGATACCGTCGTGGAGCATTGTTGAGCTCTAAGCAATATTGGTTGACGGTTCAATTCCCGTTTGGGGGATAATTCCCTAGATATCTAAATTATTTAATTTTTTTCACCCAAGAAAAGTGCGGCGTTAAAAGCGGAAAAAGTAGAGTAAACGGATTTTTTAGACATCAGGTTCTCCCTGATTGCCCTTCTATGGAGAAAAAAGTGTGAAGCTGAAGAAAAAGATATATTTTATTTTAAAAATAAATATTAGTGAAATATTATAAAAATGATAGATAAATTCAATACAAGTAAATGATCTATATGTATTATGTGTACATTTAACGCATATAATTTATATAATTACATAAAAATCGTGCAATTATATTAAGCTGCATTAATTAGTAGAGGTTTTTCATTACGTAAATTTATTGGTTGCTGGTTAGTAAGGTTTTAGACTTACACATCAAATTTAGTATTTAATATTTTTATTCCATAACAAAAGAGTGAATAAAAAACTCAAAAATATGAATGTAATGCATTAAAGGACAAATTTGAAGTTCCAAAAATGATTTATTTTATATTATTTATTGTTAAACCCGATTTATCAATAAACTTAAAGTGAGCATTGAGTTAATTCACTAGTATAAAGATAATATTATTAAATTCTTAAATTTACATTTTATATTAAAGGCTAGTAATAACTAGTAGTAATAACTATAGCAATTGACTTGCCATGGCAGCACTGTGTATTATTTTTTATACGCAACCACTCCATCTAATGGTACTTCCCGATTGTCCACTTTTATAAATAAAAAAAATAGTAACTAATTAATTCATATATAAAATATTCGTCTAAATTACCGTCTATTAATATTTATTTTATTATGTATAAAATCTGTAATAAAATGAAAATATACTGTTCTTATAATTAAATATCTACATTACAAACAGAATAGAATATGAAACAAGTGTTTAGAGCTTTAGAGGTTGATAAATAATTGATGTTAAATAATATAATGTTGATAAATAATTAATTTAATAAAAATGTTGCTGTTTACGACTTTAATAGTTTAACTTACTATGAAATTTAGAACAGACTAAATTAGAAAATATGCATTTAAATGTAAAATTGGTAATTCTACTACGTGTGGAGATGTGAATGTGGCGGAGTTTAACGCTATATTTTGTCTTCAATAAACTAGTAAAATGAAAATATTGAAATTATGATCATTCCTCCGAGTGCAACCAATCGTGATCACAGTCAGTCAAATACTGCCCCACTGTGCCAAGACGAGCTTAATGATAATTTAACGTAAACTTCTTTATCTATATAAAATAGCATTATATTAAAATGAAATTTTAAAAAATATTGTATATTTTTATACGCTTTGTATAAAAAATTGTAATATTTAAGTAAATCAATAACTGAAAAACTCATTGGAATATGGTGAGAAATCGAATATAAAACGTATACATAAAAACAATAATATTTCATATGCTATGAGACTATTCTTTTAACGTCAGTTGAAAAAAATATTTTCAATATCAATAGAATTATGTATCAGAACATATAAACATATATCGTTTTTATATGCACTTCTCTCAATAATATTTTTAAGTATTTGGTCTCGATATCGGACGGAAAGTGGAGAACAGTGTTTTTATATTAGATTTCCACTGATTATATTGCTATAGGGGAAAAAGCGTTAAGCTGAAATGTTTATAATTTAGTTCGTATTCTTGTTATTTTAATGACATTGGACGTTGAACATTTCAGATTCCACATACAGATTTTCATAAATATTAAAATTTCATTAGTTTGACATCGAATTCAAAACCATCTCCTTTAAGAATAAGAAATCTGCATCTATCTATACCACGATGGTACGAAAAATATTATATACATTATTTTATTATCTAACAAACGCCAGGACAAAAATTTCTACAACACATAACTTCTCTTTTACTAGTATATGTACATATAAAAACAAAATGTTCAATTTCAATATAGCCATGGCCATAGCGCAGCGTAAAATAACTGTCACAAACGTATGCGAGTGCGGTGGGTATGACGAGATTAATCCCCCACTGCTTTTGTTCACTCGCAAACAGTTGAAAACTATGAGTGTTTGTACGAAAATATTCATATTGGTTTAATTTTAGTCACTTTATTGTGTGTGATATGTATTAGAATTCTGTAATATTGTATATATTTTTTAAATCTCTCCATTCTCCGCTTTTAACCAATTTCGAGATATTCATATTAAGTTATTTATTATCGCTCATATAATTTTTTAAGTTATATCAATTTTAAGTTTCATTTACATTGTTTTGAATTTTTAAAAAAATATTTACTTGAAGTAATATTAGTAAAAGTAACTTTAAAAACGTCTATTGTAACTTATAGGAAATGAAATAACAATATTTAAAAGTATCCTAATAGGATTAAAGGGAATGATTTAAAAAGTAATAAATTTTTGTTCACTCGCAAACAGTTCAAAACTATGAGTTTTTGTATGAATTATAATTTTTAAATGTCTTTTTCACTGTCTTGCAATTTTAAAGAATTTATGAATATATTTTGGTTACAATATTAGTAAAATTAAGTTTTAAAATGTTTATTGTAGTATATGAACCGAAACATATACTTAACAATATTTAAAAATATCGTAAGAAATTTTCAGGCAATGATTTCTAAACATAATTTGTTGTTCACTCGCAAACAGTTGAAAAATATGAGTGTATAGGTATGGAAATGTGTGTGATATGTATTATAATTCTGTAATATGATATTGAGAAAACGAAGAAAAAAATTTTAAACGCAGCGGGTTCGAAACCCGTGCCTATTGGAAACCAAGCTTGGAGATTCTTTCTTTCTTCTTTCTTTGACTTCAATTTTTTATACGTTCCCTAAATGTCTTTTCAATTTCCTAAGTGTGTAAATAACACTTTAAAAATGTTAAAGTACTCTGTAATATTATACACTCTGTAATATTTTTTTAATCCTTTCGTTCTGTGCTTTGTTAGGCACATTTTTCAAGATTTGTTAAGTGGTGAAACTTAACGCCCACTGCGTTATTCATATAAGTTATTCATCATGACTCATATCAAGTTTTTAAGTTATATAAACTTTAAGCCTTTTTTACTCTCTTGCAATTTTTTACGAATATTTTTTTTGTTGTAATATTAGTAAAATACATTTTAAAATGTCTATTGTGTAACTCATAGAAGAAGAAACATATGCTGACAATATTTAAAAATATTTCAACAAGATTTTATTAAATTATTTGTAAACTCACAACGAAAATTTGCTAAAACTATAAAATACGTTAAAACATTCAAATACTATTGTGGCGAGAAGTCCAATATTTCACAAACTGCCATTACCAAAACCATTACAAGCAACAAAATCGATATCTAATATCAAATTGCAATCACAAATGAAACAATACGTTCCATTTTACGAATACGTCATCGAATATCGTACGAATTAGATTGGTGCACGTAATTGACAGCGTCATCCCTTCTAGCGTTGCAATATATAGCCTCGTTACTGTATGGCATTGCGAGGTAATCAGAGAGAAGATAGCGGTTAGACACTCCGTTCTCCATTTATCTTGTGTGTTAAGAGGTGGAATTTAAGGCTGCGCTTTTTTAAAGATCAATTTTGTGACCAGTCGTGGCGCAGTGGCACATACGTGTGACTGTAAACGACTGGTTGTGGGTTCGATTCCCACTCGAGGAGTGGAAATATTTAATATTTGCATTTTCTTCGCTCTAGTATCGAGGCAAAGCGCGGCGTTAAGTTCCGCCACTTAACACGCAATGCCTCCAAATTCGGCGGAAAATGGGGAACGGAGTGTCTTAACACTAGGTTCCATCTGCCTACCCCGCTGTGCGCGGGATACAAAAAAAAAGAAAAAAAATAAATATTAAAAAAAAATGAAAATAATATATATCACAAAAGAAACGTCAGAGCTATGTTTTAAAAGAGTGACATCAGCATCGCCGACGTCATTCATATGATTATGATGAACCTGGATGATGATAGGGCTAAAAATAAAAACTGCTTAATATTATCGATGACCTTGTTAGTAGCCTAGATAGATATTAATATTATCACAGAGAGATCTGCACTGTCCAAAGACTGAAGCGAGCCTCCGTGCTTGCAAAAGGCAGGCGTATTTATATTGCAAGTAGCAAGTCAAAATTATGCACTATTTTTTTTGTTATGTTAGTATTAGTTTACAAATTATTATTGAAACTTGTTTTAAATCGATTAATTGAACTATTATAATAATTTAACTTGTCGTTGCGCCGACATATACATATGTTATTGGGAACGGAGTGTCTTAACATTTAGTTCCTTCTGTCTACCCTGCTGTGTGAGAGATACAAAAATGTATGTACATAAAATCATACCTCCAAACAGATATCGAAAACACACAACCATCGCGTTTAAAGTCAGTCGCTGTCCCATTGCACCACGACAGGCTCGTATGTCCATATAGATAGTTGCTATTTATCCTGCCCCGATCTGGATACACTGATCTAGCTTTGTTACCGCCACCTATTAATTTCTCGTCACGCCTCCCAATGACCCGCCACGAATTTCAAGCACGTTTGCTAAAACGTTTTTTCATCAAATAAATTTTTCGTTGTCAGAGTTAGCCGATCTGCATTCGCATCGGCCGCTATAAATACATTTAGATGGAATTCTCGTTGTAAAATTTTTATGCAGAATGTACTGGTTTGAATAAAAATTAATAATAGTTGTACGCAGCTCTGATTTCGTTTGTAGCTTGCAACGTGTTGTGCAGTTCGTGTATTAGAACGGTCCTCTGTTGTAAAATGTCGAATAATGTTTGGAGCTGACCCGGCAACCTGTATGCGGTGATCCGTTTTATTGCATTGAAATATTTATATTTCGTATATCCAACTCGACCTAAGCTCTGTATGCAAATAGTTTTGGTAGATTTTGATTTCGCTTTCTAGTTTCTTAGTAGTTGATATAGTTTTTGAAATTTAAAATACCTTATGACAAATATTTATCTGCCAATAATATATTTATAGTTACGCTAAACAGCTTTTTAACATAATAAATGCAAATATGGCTTTATTTGTAAATATACTGCGAATATAGCTCCTAATTTGTAGGCTTAGTAAAACTTAAAACGTTTCTTAACCTGTATCCTCATTCTTTCCCAGATTGTAAACTTTTAATTAAAAATTTTCTCTTTAAATTACTTGACACATTTTCTTTCTCTTTCTTTCTCTTTCTCGCTGTTTCACATACATACTCTTTCATACATACCCAACATCCATCTTTTTTAAGTAAGATTATTTTATAGAATTCATATTGTTTTGTAGCGGAGGGCATTAATGACTAGAACTCAATTTTCACTATAGTAGGCGTTATCGAACTGTATTTTATATGTCATTTTCGTAAATTACAAGAAATATGCCTCCAGAATTCGACGGAAAATAGGAAACGCAGTATCTTAACATTAGTAGGTGAAGGGAGCCTAATGTTAAGACACTTCGTCCTCTAGTTTTAGCTCGAAATCGAGAGATTGCGTCTTAAGTTGCGGATGCGTTTAAGTTGCGGAACTCAACGCCGTGCTTGTCTTTGATTCCACAGCGAAGAAATTGAAATGTCGTTATAATTATTCTCCCGAGTGGGAATCAAACCCACAACCTTTGCATTTACAGTCAGATGCTTCCACATTGCGCCACAACGGCGTCTATATACCTATATGTATTTACTTTATTCTTTGTATATTAAATTTGTTGAAAATAGTAAATTAAACCACAATTGATTATTAATATAATACAATAGTCTACAATATAGTTCCCGAAAGCGCTTAATTCCGTTGTTATCGAATATTCCGAAAGCGATAAATTTAAATACATAATATAAATTTCTATAAATTCTTAATTTCCCTCCACTTCGCACTCCGCACTCCGCACTTCACAATTCGCACATGCTTTAAATAATAAAAGTTTTAATTGTAAATGAGTATACTGGAGCGAAACCACATTAAGCGAATATACGAGAAACATTATTTTCCTGATTACTTATTCCACTACGTGTTAAATTTACTAGAGGTTTATTAAAACTTGGATACTGTCCAGAAAGATATTGGGCACTCGGGCTAAGCTCCGCTCATTATGAACGCGCTTTCCGAATACAGTTTTGTAACTTTTGACTTGATTAATTAAAAGTTGTCGACGCCTAAATATGTTCACGACTTCATGAAAGTTGAAACTTCAAGCCGTAAGTGGTAATTCTGTTGAATTGTACGCCCACACATACTTCTTGTTTTGTTTTGGTGCAAGATTTGTACTTGTTTTATGATGTGAAGATATCTTTTGATATTAAGACTTTTATAAATATATTTTTTCTTTTCTAAAATTTTTTATTTTTTTTTATTTAAAGCTTATAAAATATACTATGTGCGTAGTATACAGTGCGCGCTGGATATAGTAACAAAATACACTCTTTAAATTAACATACATCAAGAAAATTGAGCAAATTACATATAGACTATTCTTATAATTTGAACAATCATCAGTTTATTAAATATAATCATTTTTAACAGATTTATGCAAGTTCTACCGAAATCAATTCATCTAAAAACCGATCTAAGAAAATATTGCAATATAATTTTGACTCCCTTCTTGCCTGAGAAAACACATGCATGAAACCATGGACAATACAATATTTCATAATAAAAACCTGATGGCCTCCTCAGGATAAGAATAGAATTACAGGATAAGATAAAAATAACATAAGCGTATGTTATATTTATTTAAATATTTTATATTATAATATAAAGTACCAGAATCCTAAATTTCCATAAAACTTGTATATTATTACCAACAAAAAAACCTCAACAAATAACTGGAGTTTAGTAACAAAATGCCTCTCGTTATAAAGCCTATTCTTAATGAGAACACGTAAAGCTGAAACAAAATACACCTCAGTACAAACTCGACGTCAACATCTGTCAGGCTTTGTATGACACTCGCGACGTGGGTCCCTTGTCAAAGCATTCTAATATCAACTTTAATCGCTGGTAATAGAATTCATTTTCGGATGACATTTCAGGTCTTGTAATTTGCATGCACATCGGAACTTGTCAGCATTGAGTCGGGGCCGGATGCTTTTGGCACCTGGCATTTTGTATTTGACCGCCTTACCTTGGTTTGCTACCTTAGCGTATGCTTGGTATATAGTGGCAAGGTTTCTTAGTGAGACAGTGTGAAGTTTTTATAAGCTAAGGGTTATATGCTTTAAATGAAAAAATAGTACAAATAATATATTATTGTGTGTATATTAAAATATGCTTTACGATATTTACTAAAATCAAGGTAGCCTATAAATTTTAGGAACATTTATAAGTTAGATTGAAAATTGTGAAAAATAAATCACGTAACATTGAATCTAATAACGTATAATATTTTTTAAAGAACAAAATAATTTTTCAATATCTATCAGGTCAGCTAGTACTGTTATAAATAAGTACATATACAAAACTGTAGTAGAAAATGAAGCGTTTTGACACTAGGCTCCCCCTAACTACCCTCTTATGTGAGAAAATGCATAAAACTGCATTTTTATATGCAAAGCACCTATAAAATCTCATTAAAATAGAAACACAAAGAACAGAAACGGGCAACGATCTTAAAATTATACGCAAAGCACTTCATAAATTGTTTAAACGTCCGCAGTTATATCGCCGCAGTCATCCATTGGGCTCACTGGCGACCTCCGAATATTGAATATAAAAATGATACATTATAACTGCCACGTATATTCTCGGCGACGGACTGCAATTGCGTTTGAGAATCGTCGATATATCGACTTAAAGTTGCAATATTTATTTTATATAAAAGTTGAGGTTAGTGTGTTTTATAAAAAAGAAGCTTTACTCTTTTTTTCGCATAGCAGGATAGGCAGCCCCCTTATCCTGAAATCGAAGTTTCCCGGAATCGAGTTTGCATCCCTTGACGCCCTATAATTTAAATGAATCTGCCTATGGTCACCTGTTAGAGATCACTAATAGTGATAAGGTCGCCTTTGCATATTGCAATGATGTATGTCTGTGTGTGTGCCTATTATTGTGTTTTGTTTTGTGTGCAATAAGAATGTTATCTATCTATCTTTCGAGATATTTTCGTTATGTAGCAATATTCAAAGTCCCTTTTCTCTTGCAACAGAGCGAAGAATAAAAATATTATATAATATTTTTTCCTGAGCGGGAATCGAAGCCAAAATCGTCGTGTTTATAGTCAAATGCTGCATGGCACTCTATATGAACTTAAATTTGTTGAAAAAGACATTTAAAGATTGGATTATCAATTATATTTTTTCAATTTTCCTAAGTGTGGAATAACACTTTAAAAATGTTTATATGAACTTAAATTTGTTATACTTGTAAAACTGTTGAGTTTAATGTGTTTTGTTTTGTATCTATATTAATATGTTTCTATTAATTATCATATACTTGAAAAATTCTTACGTGCGGATGTCTTTTTATATAAATAGGTATAAACTGTGAATCCCACTTAGTTGATAACGATTGTAATTTAATTTATTTTGTTTCTTCACTCTGAAGAGCAATACAGTGCGGCGTTGGCGGCCCATGCCCAATGTCCTAGTTTCTTCCGGAAATCGATTAACTATAATGTCTTGACATTCATATTATTATATTTAAACGTCAACACATATTGATCGACATGGTCAAATGTTTTTAACATTTTTAAAGTGCTAAAGCTAAAGACTAAGAAAATTGATACAAATTATTAAAAAAACGAACGCAGTGGTATTTACGTCTTTTGGAATGCGTTTAACTTTTTATACGTTTTTAAAAAAAAAATCAATGTAAAACTTAATTTCACTGAAAATAATACGTTTTCTACGAAAATCTACGAAATAAAATCACCACAAAAATATAATCAAAATGGAGCCAGTCGCGGCGTAGAGGCACTGTGAGTGTGACTGTAAAAGTGACTGATTGTAGGTTCGATTCCGACTCGAGGAATGGAATTTTTTCATATGTTCATTTGGTGTAGAGGCAAAGCTTGGCGTTAAGTTACGCCACTTAACACGCTAAACTTGAAGAATTCAGAGGAAAGTGAGGAACGAAGTGTTATTTTACGTTCTCTTTGTCCAAGACAATAATCTAGTCTTGTTTAACTAGTAGTGTTATTGTGTACTCGTGTTTTCCGATTATTATTCTTATAATTGACCAAAGAAAATATTTTGATGCTAACGTAATAACAACTAAACAACAAATATATCAAATATCCTAACTAACATGACTTATAATTATTTTCAATACAGCGCTGTTCAGATGTCTATAGCAAAAAGCAATCTATTTAATATTATAATATTATACAGTGCGTTTGTATGTTTGTTTGTCCTTCTTTCTCTTCGAAACAAGAATATTATGTTATGATTTTTTTTAAATGGAGAGAGCTGATAGATTGATAGAGTAGAGAGAGAGGGTGTGAGATAAGGGAGTGATTAAAGTAATGTTTTACTGCCATTAAGTCTAGTGTTGCCCAAATTCAGTCTTGGTCTTGCAGTCTTGGTCTTGTTCTTGCGTTTTTGCAAGACCAAGACCAAGAACAAGACCGCGTATTTTTAGCAAGACCGAGACCAAGACTGACCGTGCAAGATTTGAGCAAGAACAAGACATAGCCTGCAAGACTCTTGCGTCTTGCAGCTAGGACTTAGCGCTATTTCACTGAGTATTTGCCGCTTTTCGGAAGTACATGGTTATGATACACGCGCCGGCGTCTTCTTTTGAAATCTAAAACAATCGTTGCCGCCACGCCGAAATCATAACATTTGACACTATTTGATTGCCGCCATAGGGCGTAGGCGTAGGTATACTCATGCAAAATAATTTCGAATTTTAAGAGTACCTACAGGTGTTCCTGTTGGTGTTTTTTTACATGTTTTAGCAAATGTAAGCTTATAAATCATAAATGTTTGTTAAGAAACAGTTACTTCCATGGAAAACGACATATAGGTCAGTTGATTTTTCGAATTTCTTATCAAATCTTCAGTTATTTATTAATCTGATTGATCTTTACTATGGCTATGTTAATTCAAGCTCACAATGTTCCAATTCTAATACGTTTTTCAAGATTTAAAGTAAACTTTAATAAATAGTAATAGACTAATAGGTAATTGCAAGACTTGCAAGACTCTTGCTGCAAGACCAAGACCAAGACCAAGACTGGGAGCGCAAGACCAAGACCAAGACCAAGACCAGGTGTATTGGCGCAAGACCAAGACCAAGACCCAAGACCAGGTGTATTGGCGCAAGACCAAGACCAAGACTGGCTAAATCTCGTCTTGTTCTTGCATTTGGGCAACACTAATTAAGTCTCACATTCCCATAGTAAAATCTACAGTGTATAGGATGTATAAATTAATATTCGTTTTGAAGTATAATTCTTGAATCGCCAAAAAACACCTTACTGACACATGGTCACATATTATGATGAACTTGTAGCTAATTCCCGTTAATCACGTGAGCAAAGTCGTGTGTAAAAGCTAGTATGTAAGTAAACCTTTTTCCCTTACATATATAAATATAGAAGTGAGTCACAATAGTACAATATTTGGACCATTCCAAGCGTTGTCATTGTTTATAGCGGACTACGGGCTTCTCGTTTATATCCAAACCAGACATACCGGTACGTATGTATGTATGTACGTCACAAACAAATACTTGTTGCGAAATTTAATTTAAAAATTCTTTATCAAATTGTTCTAGTTTTTTTTCTATAAATTCTAATATTATTTGGCGTGTATAGCGATGACTGTGCGCTTGAATGTAACTTAGAGAGATAATTTTTATTATATATTATATGCATATATTCGATATGGCTCAACATAGTTGGACACAGTATGGTGTTAGGTTCCGCTATCCATCTTGACAAATGACTTTAATGAACAATGACTTTATTTGCATAGTTACCAACGAAGCATTTTCTTTTTCTGATCAATTTTTTCCCACATTTTCATCAGCTGAATAGTCATAGAGGACTTTGTGCCAAGACACTCCATTCTTAACTTTGTCTTACCAGAGAGAAGAAATGAGAATAGTTTAAATAATCTTTACTCCGAGTGGAAATCGAACACACATACAATAATATTTTCGTGATTATTACATATTTTGAAACTTTTTTAACCTGACTACTATATAATGACTACTATATAATGTATATGTGTTTAAAATATCAGACTTTCCGAATTGTATATGTTGAATACCAAAAATATATGCCATTAATCGGGTTAAAGTAGTTTAAAAAATAACAATAAGTTTCATCTGCCAACTTTGCAAAAACACAGAAGTCAGAAGAAAATAAAATAAATCAGTTAATATAAAGTCTAGAATAACTTACACCTTATTAGCCCTAACAACAATTTTCTTATTAAAACAAAGAAAAATAAGAAGAAATGATCTAAACAAAAATGATATTACACATCATAAGACATCCACGAAATGAACACAAGATAATCCGCACAGTGAAAGTCAAATTATTATGTTCCCACATAAAGGTTATGGCCTCTGATTGCTTTTGTTATTTGAACATATAATTTCATTTGCTAACAACGATTCAGCATTGTTATCGGAAAATCGAACAATATATTGAGCAATAAACTCGAAATGGATTACAAAATTGACAAATTTATGAAACTCATAAACGTGGTGGGTGATATAAAGAAAGCCATGGGAATGAACTTTAGTATATTAAGGTTGTTTGAATAAGATTGGTATCTTTAAGGAGGTAGAAAACGGAGAATAAAGGGAAATGATCACAATTTAATTACTTTCAATGATAAACAACTAGGGTGCGGCGTTGAGTTCCCACACTCAACAGACAAATTCTCGATTTCTGGCTGTAAATGGAGAACGGAGGGTCTTGACACTCGGCTCTCTCTAATTACCCTGATTTTCGAGAAACAGTGTAAGCCCTAATATCGTACTAAGTTTAACCAGACAACAAAACAGAAAAAAATATTATAAGAAATAAAAAAATATAGTTATTTCCGCCCTCTGACAAAACAAAATGTGGCAATAAGTTGTGCCACTGAAGAGACACTATCTTTAATTTAGGCGGAAATCGAATAACGGAGTGTCTTAACTCTTTTACATAATTTTAACTCCAGTTTTTTCTACCTTCTTAACTATGCGGGAGAAAGTGAGAATCTGCATTGTTATATGTTTATTTTCACTTTAACACAAAAAACTTGTAAAAAGTAAAACTTAAACTTAACGATGTACACTCAACGATCCCATCGGATCCTCAATTATCCTTAAAAACCAGGCCGTGTGTTTAATTAAATAGTAGATATTGGATTTTTAATTTGTCCCATAATTAATTATTGCATATGTCAGGTGATTCTGTATAATATATGGACGGCATTACGCGACCAAACACATTGCATCGGCAAATTAATATTAACGATCCTTATCCATTAATTGGAGCATTAAAATATCAAGCGACTTCATTGCTCAGTTCGGATGTTGATGTTTTTGCTTGATTTGTGTAGCTTTGGGTTCGAATACGTAGAGAAAAGTTTTTATAAGCAGTTATGGATTTTTTAGAACAAAGAAGCGTTTACATAGAGAATCTAGCATGCAATCTTGAGAATCGAGCACAGCATGTTGAGTAGCGGATATAAACGTCACGTTTTATTTATTATTTTTAGTATTATTGTATATTTCAATGACAATTATGAGGTATATAATTGTAACAAATAAGTTTAGTTTTTGTGTAATACAAATTTAGAGGCCAGTCGTGACCTACAACTGTTGTAGGTTCAACTCCCACTTAAGGAGTAGAAATATTTGATTTTTCCATTTTCTTCACTGTGGTACCGCAGTAAAGCGCAGCGTTAAGTTCCGTAACTTAACACACAATTCCTCCTGAATTCGGTAGATGAATTCGGTATGTTTATGCTAAAATTAGGTTCCCTCTGTCTATCCTCTGTGTGTGTGAAGCTAAAATAACTTTAGACCTATTTTTCAATTTCACGCTTTTCTCAGATTGTGAGGTAGTCAGAGAATTAGTTTCAAACCAGTCCGTCCTCCACTTTCCGCCCTCAGTCAAGACATTGCATATTGAGCGTGATAACTTAACGCTACCCTTTGCCCATTATTTTAATAAATAAAAATTGAGCCTAAATACTTAAAAATAAACAGATATATTACATAATGCAATAGAATAAAAAAATACAAAGCAATTCAGAGTTTCATTTAACAAATTGAGAATAACCAACATAAATTGAGAATAACGAAAAAAAGTACAAAAACTGCAGAACAAATCAACTAAGCAAAGTTCCGTATAAGCAATTATTTACGTTTTATCGACACTTAGTAATACAAACGATATTTTTGTGCACGATTTAAGCTCAAAGTGTTTTTGTTTGCACTCTAGATGTGGATTTATTTCGGCTGTAATTGCTACGGCGCTTATAATATGAAATAATGGGGGCGTCCACGTCTAGTGACGTTAAACCGTTTATACTGAGCATGTTGTGTTTTAAAATAATTATTCAAAAATTATAAACGTGTGTTACAATATTCATAATAATTGTTTAATGAATGCGGTTTTAAAAGTATAATTATAGCTTTCGTAAGGAGCAGGAGATTCACAGTGATTGTTAAGGTACTAAGTCTTTCATGTATCGCCCAATATTGCGTATTGAGAGCTCAGTTTAGCTATATAGACTTATAAATAATTAAATTATGATCATTGCTCTGAATGTATATCGAACTCACGACTAATCGTGATTACCACGACGTTGTCCCACTCATGATGGCCTCATTCCGGCATCAAATGTTATATATTTTCTATTATCTATTTATGTTAAAGAAGAAATCTGAATAACTCCACTTTCCTCTTATTAATTACTAGCGGCCTGATCGCGGCTTCGCCGCGTGGACTGCCTGATTGTTTCATTATATTGCAACTCTCGGGGGTAGATTTTTTATAAAAAAAGTAGCCTATGTTTAGCCTTGGATTATTAACTATATCTATTCCAAAATTCATAACACTCGGTCAAGCGATTTAGATTTTTCATATAAACTTTCATCCCCTATTTCAACCCTTTAGAGGTTGATTTTTGGAAAAAAAGTAGCCTGTGTTAAACCCAAGGTTATTTACTATTTTCATTGTATATTTCATCCAAATCTGACCGGTAGATTAGTCGTGAAAGCGTGACAGACAAACACACAGACTTTCGCATTTATAATATAATTATGGATGTTAAAGAAGAAATCTACAAAATACGTCACTCCATTCTCCTCATATTAATGAGTAATTTTGCTAGGTATTAATATAATCAAATTATAATTAATGGTAGAAAACTTACATACTTAAAATTGTATTACAATATTCTTTTAACATGTTTCTTCAACGACCATTTGTTTTTATAACTACATACAACGCATGGCTCAGTGGTAAGAGCGCCTGGACGGTATTCAGGAGACACGGATTCGAATCCCGCTGCGTTCAAATTTTTATATTTTTTCTAAATGTCATTTTCACTTTACCTAAGAGTGGAATAATACTTTAAAAATGTTTAAAAGTATATACAACTCTCTTATTTTCAAATCTTTACATGTATTTTTTACAGTCTCTCTTCCAGTTCATTCTTCCTTGATGATGTCCAGACGGAGCGAAGTCACACGAATGATTCTCTGGCTTTGGCGATTCCCGAAATGATATGTAAATCCCTCATTTCGGGAATCGCCAAAGCGAAAGCAACATTCTATAGAAGAACGGCGGAACAGCAATTATGTTTTCAACTGGAGATAATTTTAAGCTTAGATTATCAGATTGTTAGTTACATTATCTTAATATTAATAATATACTCTAAAACAACCAATATACAAATTTACATAAAACAATTTTTTTTTAAAACCAACCCGAGCTGTCTAATTTAATAAAATTTTAAATAATTTTTACTTAAAACAACTTTAAAATAGCTTGTTTTACAACAAAATATCTACATTTAGAACATTTCTAAAATAATTATTTGTGTTTTTGTTTTGTTTGTTTCACAAAATAGTCCGTATCTATGCTGTATAATTCATTTAAATTATAATGATGAATTATACAGCTTTGATGCGGCCTAAGTGTCACTGGTGTTACCTATGACATGACACTTGTCAAGAAATTTAATGTCTAAATGATATTTTACAACTTTACCCTGACTTACAGTTTCTTAGTTTATTCAAAGTTTCTTAGTTTACATTATATATATTAAAACTAAATAATCAACATTATTATATGTTTTATACCAGTTGGGTTTTCTACATAAAATAGCAAGAAAAGAAAGTTAAGATATTAGTATCACGTTACACTTAGTAAAATAAATTATCATTTAATATCGCAATTCAAGTTCTTTAAAAGCTAAAATTGTTAAAAAAAATACAATATAATTTACTGTACTACCTAAATACCTAAATAATATTATCTATGAGAAAGTTATCTCTAACATTAACATCACTGTACGTGACAGTAATAAACATATTAAAGTTATAATATTATAATTATTAAACATAAAATAATCTAATTAAAAGCCCACATAAACGGATAAAATCAAATGAAATCAATAACAGAACAAAACAAATACCTATTCCCGAGTAAACAACGTTCAACGATTTAGATCATTTCAACAATTTTCTACTCAAATCACATATAATATAATATAATAAATACCACGTAATGATATCATCGATAATTTACTAAATATAATATTAGAGCTTATCGCCGACATTATTGTACAATAATATTATATATTTCCATACAAAATATCCAATCAGGCGTTATAGAAACGTTGAATTGACCGCACATTCGTCGTATAATCGTTATAGCCGGGGGCGTGCTAATACAATATGCAGATGGAACTGCGTGCAGTGTCCATGTAGCTGAAAGAATTATCAAGTAATAAATCATGTATGAACTTGAATATGCTTTGGTGGGCTTTGTTAATTATCTTCACGCTTTGTGGGTTCACGCTTTTGCACGCATATAGGGTAAGTAAAGAGAACTTAATGTCAAATTCTGTTCTACATTTTCTACCCGAACTTAATGTTGCGCTTTATCTTAGGTACTTAGGTTTAAAACTGATAATAACTTGAAAAAGACATTAAGAAAACGTATAAAAATTGGAACCGTTCAGGCGCTCTCACCATGTAGTCAGGTATTCAGGAGGCACGAGCTCGAATCCCGCTGCGTTCAAATTTTTATACGGTTTCTAAATCTCTTTTTCAATTTTCCTAAGTGTGGTTTAACACTTTAAACATAGTTAAAAGCGATAATAATTTATATATGTTCATTTTCCCGAGTGGGAATCGAATCCACAACCAGTCGTGGCCTAATTGTCGCAACCTAAAATGCTTGGTTAATCAATATCTATACTGTCATTATAAACGTAAATAAATGTCTGTCTGTTACGCGCTTATGGTTAATCTACTGGTTCCATTTAGATAGAATTCTTAATAGTTATAGTTAAAGAGTTGAGGTCATATAGCATAATTTTCTATTTAATCAACCATTGATTGGACAACATTGATTGGAACAGGATTGAAAAAAAAAATGAAAGTTTGTATGAATAAACTAAACCGGTTTTGAAGAAGTTTTCTCAGTAAGCAATTGATGACGCAAGTTTCAATACATTTTTTTATTCAAAAATCAACCTTTACAAGACCTCAATAAAGGATAAAAATTTATATAAAAAAATATGAACAACATAACTTAAGCAAGAATGCAGACAGTAAAAAATACAAAGTAGCTATACTTATGTAGTTCACGCGGGCAAAGCCGCGAGCGAGTCACTAGTCCTAATATAAAATTCTTCCGTTCTAAACTAAGTGGCTGACAGATAATGAACAGCCGGTTGTGGGCGTGGATAGTTGAAATTTGGTATGTAGGTTTCTCAAAGAATGCAGGGGTCAAGCACTATAAGATTTCCCGGAATTCCTACGTGGACGGAATAAGACGGGTTTACGTTTTACATTCAAATCTACGGAGAACGGAATTAGATATTGTAAGGCGAGGGTGTGACCCTTTATCTATTTATATTTAAGTATTTTTATCTATTTATATTAATGTTTATTAGCTTCACGTTTTTTTTAACTTAATGTAGTTAGAGAGTAGTAGGGAGTATCTAGAAGAGATGGCTACTTGGCCATAAGGCTGCCTTTTGTACATTTTTTTTGTATTTTGTGTTTTTATTTTATTTTTTTTTAGCTTCACTCTGTATCCTGCAAACAGCAGGGTACGCTGAAGGAACCTAGTGTTAAGTTACCAGAGTGAAGAAAATGGAAATATTAAATATTTTCACTCCTAGAGTGGGAATCGTACCCACAACCAGCCGCTTTGCAGCCACACTTTGTGCCTCTGCGCCACGACTGTCCCTTTATTTATACAAATAAAAAAAAGCAATTAAATAATTACTTTCGGATACAAAAGATATTCGCGAGTAATCTAGTAAGGGTAGCCAAAAAGAACTTAGTGTCAAGACACTCCGTTCTCCACTTTCCGTCCGTAATCGAGACATTGCATGTTAATTTATGCAACCTTTTTCTGTATCTACAGTAATTTATCATAACAAGTAAAAATCGATTTTTCAAGGTTATTTATAGAACTAAGACCCTTTTACGAAGACTTTAAAGTTGAGTTCACTTCTGAATGAAATTGGCTAGAAAGTTGAACAGAATGATTGGATCTTATATACACAAATATACATGTATTATGTATACATCTAGTACTTTAAATATACAATACCTAAGTTATAATAAGTATCTATAAATAGTTAGCTTTCTAGAAACGTTATATTTAATATTTTTAACACACGCCGCTTCATAAAAACGAAAACTTAATAAAAGCTAAAGCTAAAAAATAAGTGCTATATTTAAAAAAAAACACAACAACGCTGTTAGAGAATATATGAGAGGGAGAAATAGGTATCTACCTATCATAAGTCAAAAACTAAACAATTAACAATTAGTAAGGAATTAGACGAAAGTAAAAAATAATAACATGCTATTATAGTGCACCTGAAAAAACATTTTCAAATAACATAATAGAAGTACGGCGAACATATAAGAAAACATGCAAAGCTCTACTCATTGCCATATGTAGGGTACGTAAGTAGCGGCATAAGCTTTTTCTTCAACCCTCTAGGTACTACTTGATGTTGCGAGTGACAGAATGATAGATTGAGTTGCGTTGATATTCCTATCTTTGAGAGCATTTATGTAGGTTTTTATGTTATTTTTTTTTTTATGCGTGTCGATTTGAGTTTATGTTTAAATATATGCCTAAAAAATCTTATAACATACCGAATTCACATTGTTTTGCATAATAATAATTTTAAATAAAAGAAAGATAGAGGCTATCGTGGCCCGATAGAATGTCATTTGGCTGAAACGCAATGGTTGTAGGTTCGATTTCCACTCGTAAGAATGATTATATTTAAATTTTAATTTCTTCGTTCTAGTACTTAAGACAAAGCGTGAAGTTTACGCCACTCAACATACAATGTTTGACGCTAGGTTCTTTCCGATTACTCCATGTGGGAAAACATGTGAAGTTATAAATGTTTCTTTCTGGTACAATATTGCTTGTTTGGTGATAGAAACAAAGCCGATGTTTTACATTGCCTAAGTTAATTTTTATACAAGTGCATTAATTAATTAAATAATATTATATATCTGTGTATAATATTCACGCTATATCCCGCACACAGCAGGGTAGGCAGAGGGAACCTAGTGTTAAGACACTCCGTTCCCCACTCTCCGCCGAATTCGGAGGCATTGCGTGTTAAGTGGCGGAACTTAACGCCGCGCTTTACCTCGACACCAGAGCTAAGAAAATGGAAATATTAAATATTTCCACCCCTCGAGTAAGTAACTCTATAAATGTTGTTCTAAATATTTTTAAGCATATTATATCCATACTTATATTATAAATGCGAATGTCTGTGTGTTTGTCTGTCATGCTTTCACGGCTAATCTACTGGTCCGATTCGGATGATATTTAGACTGAAAGTAGTAAAAATGACTTGGTCTAACATAGGCTACTTAGTTTTTCATCAATCAACCTCTAAAGGGTTGAAATAGGGGATGAAAGTTTATATGAAAAATCTACACCGCTTGCCGGATTGTAATGAATTTTTGCATATATATAGTGGATAACCCGAGGTTAAACTTAGGCTACTTTATTTTTCAAAAATACACCATCGAGGGTTGCAATATACCGCCGAAACAGCAACGTAGATCACGCGGCGAAGCCGCGGGCGGGTCGCTAGTATGCATATACGTGTGATACTCCTTGAAACCATACTAGGTAAAGTAAATGATAGCGGCTTAGAATCTGGACTTCACGCTGAGTCAACAGACAGAGGACGACTGCTACTGTGTCATATACTTGTTATAAAAGTCTTAATTTGTTTATGAACGAAATATTTGAATTTCAAAGTAAAAAAACTAAATTATTCATACCCATGTATATCTAATATATTGATAAAATATTACTTAATCAGTTCTATAAATGAGTGATTTCATCAAAAATTAACGATAGATTTTGAAATGAAACTATTTTTATAAATAAAATAAATAAATAGCTTCACACTATATCCCGCACACAGCAGGGTAGGCAGAGGGAACCTAGTGTTAAGACACTCCGTTCCCCACTTTCCGCCGAATTCGGAGGTTTGCGTGTTAAGTGGCGGAACTTAACACCGCGCTTTACCTCGACACCAGAGCGAAGAAAATGGAAATATAATTTCCACTCCTCGAGTGGGAATCGAACCCACAACCAGTCGTTTGCAGTCACACTCTTGTGCCACTGGGCCACGACTGGCCACTACTTCTATTTTTAACCGGATTAATCGCGTTTATTATTGGTATTCGAAAATACATTTATAGAAACCCGACGTTTCGAACACTTTACAGTAGTCCGTGGTCATAGACTCATCTGTCTACCTGTGACCATGGACTAAAAAAAAGTTAAAAATAGTTTCATTTCAAAATGTGTAGTAATCGCGAAAACAAAAGATCATATTAATTAACGATAGGTTAATTTAATTATTCGTTTCTGATGCACCTGATAGTTACGACCAGACTTAGTGAGTCGAATTTATGTTTTTATTTAATATTTTTTTACTTTGTATTACTTATATATGTACCTATGTCTGTGTCATTGCGACACTATATGTCTCTATGCGTCAAAATGTCAAACCAGTTAGTAGAAGACCTCTAAGCGAGACACACGCATCGTGCGCCTACAAGAAAATAGAACAATAAAATTTGAACCTTATTTATATATGTACCTATATTATATCTTTTTACAGCTTTGGCCATTTTTCTGTGGAATGAAATAGTCAGAACTATCCTAGTGTTAAGCCTTAAAAAAGCCTGTAAATTTGAGACATTACGAATTGTGTGCTTTTTATCTAACTAGATAGTGGAGTAGGGAAAAAACTTTAATTGGTTTTAATTGGTTTTAAATACATTTACTGTCAGTTGTCGTTAGCATTAGGTACAGCTATATAAAATAAAATTATATATTATATTTATTTTACATATTTTCTTGCAAGCTATGTACATGAAGTATAGTAATAAAATTTTTGTGTAAGTGAATTAGTAAATTGAGTTTGTGTTAGTAATTACAGTTTGTTATTATTGTTACTTTATTTTTGCTTAAATTTATTTATTTACTTTTTACAAGACTCCCTATAGGTGAAGGCCTCCTCTAAAGGAGCCCAGTTTTCTCTTGACCGGAATTTTTTCATCCAGTTTGTACCAGCCACCTTTATAATATCTTACAGCTATAGTGGCCAGTTGTGGCCCAGTGGCACAGTGTGTGACTGTAAACGACTGGTTGTGGATTCGATTCCCACTCTAGGAGTGAAAATATTTCATATGTCCATTTTCTTCGCTCTGCTGTCGAGGTAAAGCACGGCGTTAAGTTCCGCCACTTCACACGCAATGCCTCCGAATTCGGCGGAAAGTGGGGAGCGGAGTGTCTTAATACTAGGTTCCCTCTGCGTACCCTGCTGTGTGCGTGATACAGCGTGTAGCTAAAAAAAAAGAAGCTATATGGCTTACGTACAGATATATAAATCGAATCTCTAAGTAAATTTCATTTATTTATAGTCACCTTGCGTTTAATTTATCATAGTTTTTATACAAGACACATATTTTCTTAAACTTCAAGCCTACATAAATTTATGAAGGGGAAACAGCAAAGAGCAACTTTAGCTAAGCTATGTTAAGTGTAAGAAGAAAAAGTAAACGCGCGGAATGCCCTCTCAACTTTGACAGCTCACCTCTACCTGCCGCCGCGCCGTGCATGGCAATAAGTTACAATATATAACGTTTTCTTTAGTGTCTTTTAAAACAAAAAGTTATTTTTTTATTAAAAATACCTAGGAATGGAACAATTAAAGTATTTTTTTAGATCTATGCTTTTAAAGTAAACTCGGGTTATCTCGTATGGTGGGCAGAATGTTTAGGATAATTCGTTTTCCAGCTATTCCATATTTAGTGACGGAACTTAATTCTTTATTACTACAATGGAGAAACGAAAAAAAAATGAATATAACCAATCCATTGAGTGGGGTCGAAATCCACAATTATCGCATATATAGTCTAGTAATTTCTACTTGCGGTTTATAAACGTTTGCGGTTTTTTAAAGTTATATTGACTGAAAACGTTTTTTATATATGTGAAAGTCACTTTATATTCTGCTCCTTGTATGAGGAGATATTGCGTGCTAAATTGCATAGCCAAAGACTGCGTTATATTTAATCAGATTAGATAATTAAGAATAGTACCAGTTTGAAAACTTAAAATTAAATATATTGTTATAAGTAAGGTAAAAGCTTACATCAGTTGAGGCCACAACCACCGCACATATCTAAATACTACCCAATTACACAACAACATCATCATTAACATTTATAATGTCATCTTAAAAGAAATACGAGATCCCCATTCGTCCTAAAACCTGACCCAAAGTTACAATGTTCAAAACAATATGAACCCTGGACGTAACAAAGTAACAAATTTATATACGGTCTGCATATTATATCAAAATTGAAAGAGGCCCGGACTTATGCTACTACATATTTATGAGAGTGTCCGACAAGACGTAATTTATACTATCTCGTAGATATTGCCTCGGAAGGCTTAAGGATAATATAAGTCATCGATTGCTGGATTACTCTAGGTGGCAAGGACGAAGAACGTTTTACCACACGTCATTATAATAAAATGAAAATTCGTTTTCTATTCAGCTTTGTTCTATATCGTATAGCAAGGTAAGGAAAGGGAACCTAGTGTTAAGATACTTTATTCTGTCACTTTTTATTTGAACTGGAGATAATATATTTTGGGTTGTAGAACTCAATGCCGTGTTATTACTAAAGGATTATAGTTGAAATATAATCATTCACCGAGTGCTAGTAGGTATACAATCAATTGTGTTTATAGTCAAATATTGAGGAACGGTGTTTCTTAACACTAGGTTCCCTCTGCCTACCTGATGTGTGCAGGATACAGCGTGAAGCTAAAAAAAAACTAACACTATGACTTTAACTTGGCAAATTGTAATTGTATATTGTAATATGTCTCGTACCGCAGTATCTGGCTGCACAATAGCAATTATAATAAATATATTTTTTTAAATTATATAACATTGCTTTATTCAAAGTAGTTATAACTATGCAGTAACCCAACATGGCAGCTTTTGCAATTCTTAAAAATATGACATTCGTAAAATGATGACTAGTTTTCCTCGCTAGTTTTTTCTAATTTCATCAATTACTTGATTCAATTTTGTTTTATTTTATCAATAATTTCATTCAAAGTAAGCTGTTTTAGAACTCTAATTTGACACAAGTTAGCTTCCAGCTGGTGCAGACGTGGAGAGTTGAAAATATTTGCAAAAGTTCCACCAAGTAGCTCGAAATCAAAACTCATTAAGTTTCTGCTAAGCATATCTCGCTAGTCGACTTGAACAGTGTTTTTAAATTAAGGAAATACAAAACTAAACTGGAACTGCAGATAAATTATATATTTCATTTAGTAAATTCAAAATATATACTATCGAAGTGCAGTTTTATAGAATGTGCTTAAAGGGAAGAACATTTTAAATCTTTTTTATTTTAAGCAGTCCTTTATGATTTTTTTATAATTTTTTTCAGTTTTACTCTTTTCTCCGCATAGCAGAATAGGCAAAGCAAATATAGTAATATTTCGTTCTACCTGCGTTATGGAACAAAAGAACCGATAAGTAAGTCACGTAAATAAAATATATGGCCATTACATAAATACAATAAATATGTAAGCTCTTTTATCGTTCTCAACATTATCAATTTCTGAATGAAAAGAAATTAAATTAATTTTAATTTTTACTTGAAGAACATTCAAGCCAATTGTACGAAAAAGCAAAGAGTAATAACTTAAGCTTTTATTACAAAATTGGATTATTATATTATAAAATGTCATATAAGAAGAGAAACACGGCGAGGCTATTGCCGTTTCTCTAGACATATCTAAGGCTTTTGACAGGGTTTGGCACGATAGCCTTATTGGTAAGCTGCCATCATATGGCTTGCCTGATGGTCTATGTACATGGTTATCTGACTTCTTGAAGGATCGGTCCTTACGAGTGGTCGTTGATGGTTGTTCGTCTGAATCGTTAGGCATAAATGCCGGTGTTCCTCAGGGGTCTGTGCTTTCTGCAACTCTTTTTTTGCTTCACATAAATGACATGCTCAAACCCGGAATTATTGGGTACGCAGACGACAGCACAGCTGTAGAGAGTTACATGACCAAGGCGACTGCTAGTGGCTCTGAAATCCAATTGCAAAGAGAGAACATGGTCGAACGCCTAAATTTGACCCTTAAGGCAATATCCGATTGGGGTGATGCCAATCTGGTCAAGTTTAACGCTTCTAAAACCCAAGCGTGCTTATTCAGCGCAAAAAAAAGGCCATTTGAACTGTCTCCTTCTTTCCGAAATGTGTCGGTCCCGATAAAGGATCACCTGGACCTCCTTGGCATGACTCTCTCATCGACTCTTAACTTTGGTTCTTACATAGAATCCAGAGTTCAATTGGCTGCTAAGAAACTTGGCATCCTCTCTAAGGTGAGACAGTATTTTACACCTCAACATTTTCTAACTCTTTACAAAGCTCAAGTGAGATCATGTATGGAGTACTGCTCTCATTTATGGGATGGCTCTGCCAAGTACCAATTACAGGCTCTGGAGTCGATTGAGAGACGTGCTAGAAGATTAATCGGAGACGACACCCTCACTGATCAATTACAGAGCCTGAGTCATAGGCGTAGGGTTGCCTCACTAACAGTCTACTACCGCATACATTTCGGAGAGTGTGCTTCGGAGTTACACAACCTCATTCCTCCTGCCCCTTTTTGCCTACGGACTTCTAGGAAGACCGATTCACGCCACCCGTACTCGGTGGAAGTTCCAACGGTACGGACTAAACGCTTTGAGTCTACATTCTTTATTCGCACAGCGAAGGAATGGAACTCATTGCCAGCGTACGTATTTCCAGAGTCCTACAACGTGAAGATCTTCAAGTCGAGAGTCAATAGGTCCCTTCTAGGCAAGCGTTGAACATCGGAGACCACATCAACGCTTTACATCAGGCTGGATGGGGGCAAACGTGAGCCTATTATGAATAAAAAAAAAAAATAATAATAATGAGGCTAGCATGGCATAGTGATACACGTTTGACAAGTAAGTAATTACCTTTAAATGTAAAAGACATTTAGATTCATATTTCCTAAGTGTGGAATAACACTTTCAAAAAATGTTAAAAGTACTTTTAAATGTAACTAAAATATTTTTCTCCGCTCAACTCTCTGACAAGACAAAGACGACGTCGAGTTCCACCACTCAATGTAAATATAAATTGCAATATAAATTGCAAAACTTATTTAAAACGCAATCTCTAAAACTATAAACAATACTTTTAAATTAAACTCGTTTTTTTAAACTATATCATAATTTCCATAAAAAAAAGACGAAATTTCTCAACCAACCATAAACAATACACACACAACCTCCGACACATACACATAACTCCCAAACACACTTAATATTTATGGCAAAAAAGAAACCTTCCTAATTTCAATAGTTCACGGGACATTAACCTGATATAACAAGATTTACAAGCGGAGAGAGAATCCGGAGAGATTTATGCGTCCACATTAGTTCCCGGCCGTCCTTCAGAACACTCGGAAACGACCGGAGTGGCCGCCATGTAAAACTACCCGCCTCGTTTTTACCAGTTACTTACAATTTCCTCTTTAGGCTCGGTTTGCACGAGATAATCTATATAATATGTATATAGGGAAAATCGTCATAGTATCTTTTCTATAATATTTTTTTTATATTAAATAATATTTTAGTATTAGACTTTTTTTGTAATGGTAACTTCTTAAAATAAAATAACTGTAGATAGAACTCTTAAGTATATATACAAAGGCTTTATATTTAGTTTCTGTTATTTTGACAGATAAGTAATTGTCATAAAGCAACTTTACGTTTTCCGCATAGCAGAGAGTCAGAGAGTCCACGAACAACTCGTTCTGCCCTTTCCGAAATCGAAATATTGCCATGATGAGTGACGCTGCGATTTATTGTTTGATTAAGGGGGGGTTAAGGTCAAATCATACGAAAAAAGTCATGTTTTTGTGATTTTTTATCCAACGACACAGTTTAAATTTGTTTACCCAACCAAAAGTATATTGAAGTATGACATTTGAAGAATGTGTTATCAAATTTTTACAAAAAAATATTAAAAAATACGGCAATGGCAGCAATTGTTCGGACATGCCTCGAAAAAAAGTTGAATTGCGGTGCCCCTCATAACTTGGTGCTGAATCATCTGAAATCAAAAAATTAAAGTTCATTCGTTAGATAATAGTTTTCCCCAGGTAACGATGGGCGTATTTTTTCGAAAATTCAATTTTTTATATTTTTTCGAACACTTTAAAGTGAAAAACACATTTTTTTGGGAAAATATCGGCTATATTTGTTATTGCGAAATCAAAATTATTAACAAAAAGAAAAAAAACTCTCCAGCGTTACCTAATAAATTGTGTACAGAAATAGTGTTTAAAATTTCAAAAGGATCGGTGTAGCAGTTTTGAAGATATGAGGGGCACCGACTTTGAAAATGTAAGTTGTGAGAAAAACGCTTTAAAGTTTTAAACATAAAAAAATCTGTGTGAAATGTTTATAAGTGAATTTTATCAACATACCTCACACTGAGTCATCAATGCCATGTCCATAGAGAATGTTGCTCTCATCAATGATGTCTACTGCATCTTTTTACTCCTGCCTACGACGAATTCTGCCTTCTTTGGTTTGTTGTTCAGCTTTCTGCTCTGCTCGGCTTATGCGTGTGGGGTCAGTTAATCGCGCCCAGTCATGAGCGTTTGATCCACTACTGATTTCCATGTCTTGCATGAAGGTGAGCAAAGCAAAGGAACCTTCATTGAAAACACTGGCTGCCACATAAGCTGCAATTTCAACGGTGACAGAGGTTCCACTCAAGTGCTTCGGTGAGATTTTCCAAATAAGTTGGTTCAAACTCTCATTGTTGTTCTGCGTGAAGCCTCCGACGCATCGTTCCAGCATCTTTGCTCAGATCTTCGTAAACAGGCTTGATTGCATCCAAAACAATAACGGTAACAATAACGCGCTCGGCTCGGAGTGCTCGAGTCGGATCGGGTATATGTGGGTACAAAACTCCGACAGATATAAAAATACTCATAACTTCGTCAATTTTTCTCCAATGACTTGAAATTTTTACACAATATTCTTTAAATATAAAGCATTCAATTTAATAAAAATAAAAAAAATGATAAAATAAAAATTTAAATACCTTACCCCCTCCCTTAATAAATGTAATTAAAAGTTAGAATTTGTAAGATATTATTTTAACATAAACTTGTTATTTTGCCAGAAATGCAGTTATTATATAATTATTTATTTAAATATTCTTATTAGGAATGAGATATTTTCACTACACTAAATATATATTATGTATTAAATAAAAGTACTTGCTTATCTTGTAATATGAATATTTTCAAGTAAATACACATAAATATTATAAGGTCATCGTGGCTTAGTGGTTAAGTGTCTAAGAAGGAACGTAATTTTTAATGAATTGTGGGTTCGATCCAAACAGGAAAGATTATTAATATTTAAATAATAAATTATTATTATTACATATTATAACGAAAAATGATTTATTTTAAGGAGAACCAAATAAGAATCACATCACTCTATATATAACAATAAATTCTTCTCATTTTTCACCAATTTCAATATGAATATCGATCCAATAACTAAATTAGCACTTAATGAACGCATGGCTCATTGGTGAGAGCGCCAGGACGGTATCAGGCAGCGCGTGTTCAAATCCCGCTGCGTTCAATTTTTTATACGCTTTCTCTAAATGTCTTTTTTAATTTTCCTAAGTGTGGAATAACACTTTAAAAAATTTATAAGTAAATTAACACTTCATACTTCTACCACATACTCGTACTATCACATAACTTCTTTATACCCCCCCCATTCTGATATAACATATTTTATCCACCGTGTATACAAAGCCCAATCTGCCTCCGTTTTATTAATGCGCCCCTTACAAAATAAATTCACTATAAGTGGTATTTGTGACCGAAGACATTTCTCTACAGAACTAAGTTTTATGAACGATTAGAGGGCACAGTGCTATCGCTTTCTCGACTATAAAAAGGAAAACTAACTGAATAAATACCTCCTTATTTACTATATGTGATTTTTCTAATGGATTTTTGTTTAGTTACATTTTTTATTGCAGCTATTATGTAGTAATATTGTTATAAGTGGTTTTTAATATGATTTAATAGATATACTGTATTTTATTTTGTTTGTTTGTACATATTTTAGAATTAGATTGTTTCTCTTTACTGTATATACTGAACTGTACCTATATGTTATACTGTATGTACTATAGGATTTAATAACTCATTGTATATATATTGTTTTGTAAAATGGTTATATTTCAATTATTTTTTAAAGGAAATCGTAGCGCAATGGGACAACAACGACTATAAAGGCAATTGTTTTTGGATTCTCCTTCGCTGCAAAACCGAAGACAAAAAGCGGTGTTAAGTTCCGCCACAGGGGGAAAACAAAGGCCGTGGAAAGTGAAAAACAGAGTTGACTAGGTTCTTTCTAACTACCATGCTTTGCGGAAAAATCGTAAATTTGCTATTTTTATTTTTCTGTCCTAGACACAATTAACGCAATATCTGAATAGAATATCTGGAAATTGAGTAGAAAAAGAGGAATTGACACTTTTCAAGGGGGACATTTTCCTTTCCTCTAGAACGCACATACTCTTAAGTTATATAGAAAAAGTGCAAGACGTTTGAAAGCTAGATCAATAAACGAAACGATCATATATTTAAGTGTAGAAAATCCTTCCAGCTATCGGATGGGTCGTTGTGCAATCAGCCCTACACGAGGTTAACACGCTGATAACACTGACGACGCGACGGTCAAAGATGATAATCTCTAATAAAATTTGACACATTCATTGGCCAGTTGAAATGTGTATAGCTCCTTTTTGTAATCTTGATTGATATGGGTTAAATGTTAAGGAAGATTTGTTTAAAGCCTAATTGTAGTAAAGTTGCACTCATAAATGTTAATTATTTGTTTAAGTGAAATTAAATAAAAGTATGTTAATCATTCTAATATACCGATATTAGATACCGATATAAGTGAACTGTCCTAATAACCTGGTAATGAGAATGTACTGTCAAAGTTACTGGGACTATTTTTTTTTGAGGGTTATTATTATGTAGATACTATACTAAAATTGCTTCTTACATTATATAGATACTATACTAAATTTGCTTCTTTTCGCCCCTAAAAGTATCAAGAATTTCTGGAAGAGATCACTAAGAAATAGCTTCTTCCTTATACCCATTTCAGTAGTAGTGTAGTTCTATATTTTTTGTTATCTGGTAAATAATTAAATGAAAAAGTAATACAAAATAGTGTAATAAAATATGATTCCTTTACTTAAAGTTACGAAAGGAAGTTGAGATTTACTATATATGTATAAATATATTGACACTGATTAATCCTTATTGACTTCCTATTGCATAAATAAAATATAAAAAATAAGATCAAAATACAAGAAATTCTTCTTTATAACTTCCTACAAAACAATATAACATAAAATTATGAATAAAAAAAAACTGAAGTTACTCTTAGCATAAAATTTCGTTAAAAATCCATATTAAAACTACTGAAATAACATTGGAAATACGGCGCACAAACTAATCAAATTATTTCACATTTGAGTACAAATTGAACGTAACGTTTTCTTCACATGTTCACTCTCGGCCGGGAACTGTAAAATACCAGCTATTTCGTGACTCCATCTAATTTGGAGCAGATGAAGTGCTCTCGCAAATTTAACTCAAATTTATTAAATTTTTACACGTGTGTTAAATTTTATTAGGTTTTTAAATATACTTGTAAATATTGCTTAAAAATAGTTATAATTTCTTCAGTTTTTTAGCTTCACGCTTATCGCGCACACAGCAGGGTAGGCAGAGGGAACCTAGTGTTAAAACATTCCGTTCTCCATTTTCCGTACGAAAGTTCTATTGGATGTTGAGTGACAGAACTCAAAGGCATTTTTCCTCTTAGGTAGCAGACCAGAGAATGAAAACGTCGTAAATATAAAAAATCCTGAACATGGAATGGATCGAACCCATTACCAAACGTGGTTGTAGATCAGATCCTCACTCCGAACAATGATTATACTTAAATAATCTCATTTCCTCACTCCTCCTCACAACTTAATGCTGCTCTTTTGTTCCGCCACTCAACGCGCAATGTTCAGAATTTAGGTATTAAGCAAAAAATATAGCAATAGGTTCTACCTGTTCTACTATACAAGGTAAATAAAAATCTTTTAAATTTCCCAAATAACATATCAATATTTCTTAATAGCGTTTTCTTTTTAATTTCTTTAATGCCTAGGTGAATTCTATCCAAATGAACGATCGAAAACCTGTCACTGCATACTTTCTGACCACTCTGCCAAAAAAAGTATTATGAACTATTTAATATTAACCTTAAAACAAAAAAAAATACTAATTCAACAAAAAAAAACGAAACTAAATTTTAATTCACATTACAATAAATAATTTATAACGAAAACTCTCTTAATCCCACATTCTAGTTTTGTTCTCTTGCGTCAGTAGGTACATAAATATATTATCGTCTGTTTAAGCTTTTAGTTAAATTGCAAGACGCCTTTCTACACAGCCTCAGCGATTTTTCTTTAAATATTTACAAGAAGGGTTCTTGTTGACTTGTTTTCTGCTTCTAAACGCTACATATTATGTTTAGATCGTGTTTATCCTTTTATATTATTAAATAAGCCATATTTTGTGTGTTAAGATAGCGATATGGAGTTAATACTCCATCTACTCTGAAATATCCCATAGCTACGTTAATACGTAGCTATGGGATATTTTAATGTACGAGCCGTAAATTTTCAATAAAAGAAAAAAGGTATTTTGTTTGTCCTTGGTTTTTAAAAAAATACGTTAGAACGGTAATGCCTCTAAAATATAAATAAGCTATGCCTAAACACTAAGCGCTCCTTTGTCCTAAGAATAAATGGACAGAACCCACCTACATATGTATTAAAGAAAATAAAAAAGTTAATGCTATTAAGAATATGTTTTTTTACGAAATTTAAAACAATTTTTATTTACCTTGTATAGTAGAACAGGCAGAACCTATTGCTTAAATACTATTTTTTTGCCCAATACCTAAATTTTGAACATTGCGCGTTAAGTGGCGGAACTTAACGCTCCTCTTTTGTCTTCTAAGAGTAGGAAATGAGATCGTTTAAGTATAATCGTTGTTCCGAGTAAAGATCCGATCTAACACCGTGCCACAGGCTGACTGTGAAGTCAGATATACACAATATACATAGGAAAAGGGATTTGAAGCACTAGTTGCGCAGTGGAACAGCGTTCGTTATTAAACACGTTTGGTAATGGGTTCGATTCCGTTCCATGCTCAGGATTTTTTATATTTACGTTTTCATTTCTCTGCTCTGCTACCTAAGACGAAAAGTGTTTTTTATACAATTTATAATGACGTATTGCAAAGGTAAAAAAGATGAGCAAAAATTATCTACTTAGTACCTCCTGTATATATAAATATGTAAAAAAAATCATAAATGAAAAAGAGTTTATTTTGACATTAATTTCCTTCTACTACGACGAAAAACGCATGAAAAAAAACACATAGTTAAGTGCACGTTAACTATATTGTTTTAATACACAATACTTCGACCAGGCATCGAACCTGTGTTATCCGCTACACAAACAAAGTGGTTATCCCTAATTTAATGGTAAAACCGGTAAAATAACCTCATTACTGAACGTCAGTCAAGTTACATAATGCAGGAATCCTTTTATCCCAATTTCGTAACATTTTCGCTGAGATAGTTGGCAGCAGCTGCTGCGTTACCAGATTTTGCATAATGGGTATACGTAAACTTAACTTAATTTGTGTAATATAGGCTAACACCCTATTTTTTATGTAATATGTTATATAATATGTTTTATGATAATTTTTAAAATTGTAATTGTTTGTTGTACCTGTATATAGTATACGAGTATATTAGTATATAGAATTAGACTTTATGATCCTAGACTACTAAACTAAACTATTTCATGAAGATATAAAATAATAAGTGCATTTTAAACTCAATATAAAAATAAATGTTTTTTTTATAAAGAACATTGACCAGTTAGAAAGCTATCATTATGCAGCAAGCATAATTTCTTCACGATAGTGTCAAGACACTTCGCTCTTCACTTTCCACCCAAAATCCAGAAATTGTGTTTTGAGTAACGGAACTCAACGCTACGGTTTGTCTTACCAAAAGAAGAAAAAGTGAATAATTTAAATATAATCATTCCCCCAAAAGGAAATCGAACTTATAACGTACATATACGTTACGTTTACAGTCAAACACTATACCACTGCGCCACAATGACCTCGACAAACAAGTTTATGCCAAAAGTCTACTTTACCAAAGCACAGATTCCAGCTGTTTTTGAAAAAACAACAAATATTTAGAACTCTTTAACTTTTATATCGCAATATCGAACACGTTCTGAACAAAACGCTGTTAAAAAACTCTTAATGAATCGATTAAGTCAGGCAAATTCCATCCCCAATGCAACGGATAAAAAGCAAACATTAAATGAATGCATCCAACTTAGTATTGAATCAGCGAAAATGCAATTTGTGATTCACGGAAGTCCTCTTGACCTAAATTTTGCAACCAGCGACCTGCTTCCTACTAGCGACTACGTGTGTGTATGTATGCATGTATGTACTGTACTATATGTATGTATGTATGTATGTAGATGTAATAAAACTGAAATTTTGGGCAATTATGTGAATTATAGTTTTGCTGAAAGTTTTGTGCTTTAATTTGGTTGGATATTTTTAAATTATAATATATATTTTGGTAGTGTCATGTTTTTTAACGCATAGCGAGTTAGACAGAGAGAACGTTCTGTGAAAAGATTTTGTGCTCCACTTTCTGCCTAAAATGGAGATATTTTGAATTGGTACCAGAGCTGAATAAAAATAATTTAACTTTAAATATATCTGGAATTCGAGCTCATAACTATCGTTTACACTGTCAGATTATATCATACTGCGCTATGACAGTCTGTGTAATTTAACTTCTCTAAATTTACTACAATATATTAAATTATTTTTTTTTTTTAGCTTCACGCTATATCCCGCACGCAGCAGGGTAGGCAGAGGGAACCTAGTGTTAAGACACTCCGTTCCCCACTTTCCGCCGAATTCGGAGGCTTTGCGTGTTAAGTGGCGGAACTTAACGCCGCGCTTTACCTCGACACCAGAGCAAAGAAAATGGAAATATAATTTCCACTCCTCGAGTGGGAATCGAACCCACAACCAGTCGTTTACAGGCTTGTGCCACTGCGCCACGACTGGCCATAAAAAAAGCCACAAGAAGTATATTTAATTAATTATACAACTAATTAAATATAATTCTTATATGTTATTTTTTTTCTCTCAGTAAGCGCCTATATAATAAAAAACGTGTAAAATTTCAAGGTTTTATAGCGGAGTGACCCGCAAAGGATTCACATTGTATGCCCGTTATGTTTGAGGGATGTTATTAAATGAAGCCTTCAATGTCGTACACATTAATATTTTTACACCGGTTTTAATATCTACTTAAAAACATGACAATCGTGGCGCAGTGGGACAACGTCTGACTGTAAGCTTCTGACTCGGAGGAATGCTTATGTTTAAAGTATACTCATTTTTATGCTCCAGTACCTAAAGAAATGCAGCGTTGAGTTCCGTCACTCAGCTCGCTACGTCTCGATTTCGAGTGGAAAGTGGAGAATTAAATGTCTTAATATTGTGTTCTTTCTGACTACCCTGTTGTGCGATTGCAAGGGTGCAGATAAGAAAAAGCATAATCTTATGATATATTTTTTAACATTGTTTATCATAACATTTTTATTTCGGCTGTTTAGTTACACCTACCCCTAAGGCCTATTTAGTTTGCTTGCTAAGCTATTGTCTTCACTATTATATACTAATAACTCGCACAAGCCTCTGTCGGAAATCCCACAGTGTTAAGAAAAAATACATAAAACAAAATTTATAGTAAAAGATTTACTTTTTCATTGCTTGTCTTAATTTCAATTTTAACTGTGGATTATATTGTTTTTTTTAATAAGTATTTTATATATATTAAATTTATGTAAGTATGTTATCTCTTTTGCATTGTATTTTCTTTATTCTCTTGCAAAAAGTGGAGAACTAAGTGACAAGACACTAAATTTTCTCTGTTTATATCCTTAAATTATATACATCAAACCAATATAAAAAACTAACCAAACGAAACCGAATCAACGTCCATAATATAATTTACAGTAAATACTTCCTATCATAATTACGTAGATGTGAACTTTGAAAAGTGCTATCATCAAGCTTTTCCACGCGATTGGGCTTCGATGAGTTGCGGTTTTTCCGGTGTATTGGGCAGAGTATCCTTAACAGATAAGTATACTGTTTGACTGTATTAGGGACTGTTATGGAAAATTCTTATACGTTTTAAGCGAAATTTTTATGTATACGTTTATTGTATATTGAAATTCCACTTTGTTACTTTATATATCTAGTATATGATTATGATTTCTTAGCATTAAGACGAAAACCGTGGCCAGTCGTGGCCCAGTGGCACAAGAGTGTGACTGTATACGACTGGTTGTGGGTTCGATTCCCGCTCGAGGAGTGGAAATTATATTTCCATTTTCTTCGCTCTGGTGTCGAGGTAAAGCGCGGCGTTAAGTTCCGCCACTTAACACGCAAGCCTGCGAATTCGGCGGAAAGTGGGGAACGGAGTGTCTTAACACTAGGTTCCCTCTGCCTACCCTGCTGTGTGCGGGATATAGCGTGAAGCTATTTAATTTTTTTTTTAATTTAAAATTCTTAATCAATTATTTAGCATACAATATTAAAAATACATTTCTTTATAATCAGTGCTAACGTTGAGAGGGGCACACCACGCCGCCACGCCGCCTCGCCGCCGTGCGCAAACACAAAAACTATTGATGGCTGATCAAAGTTACAGCGAGGTAGGAACAAAGGGTTCGTCCGGAGGGAGCACATCAAACGTGATATTAGCGTCGAGTGGCCCCTTTACTGTAATGGACTTGGATTTTTTACGGTTAAATACTAAAGTTGAAACCATTGTGGTACAGTGGGATAGCTGAATGTTAATGCGGTTGGCTGTGGGTTCGATTTCTCACACAGGGTATATATTTAAACACTTTTTTAAACGTTTTAAAGTGTTAATCCACACTGAGAAAAATTGAAAAAGACATTTAGAAAAAATTTGACCGCAGCGGGATTCAAACCCGCGCCTCCTGAATACCGTTCAGGCGCTCTCACCACTGAGCCATGTGTTCTACTACACGCTGCACCGAAATTCTTATACGCTTTATTACAATTTATTTTTCTTGTTAGCATCTCTGTAGAGAGATTTTTACAAATTTCTGCTACCCAAAGATTATTCTTAGAAAAAGCTATTTATTAAATACTTTTTAAACATTTTTAAAGCGGAAATTGAAAAAGCATTTAGAAAACGCTCAGTGGTGAGAGCGCCTGGATGGTGATCAGGAGGCGTGGTTTGAATCCCGCTGCGTTCAATTTTTTATACGTTTTCTAAATTATTGTATATTATTTTTATCTTTTCGCTCTGGTACCTAAGCGTTGTGCGTTTCTCCACTCAACAAGCAATGTTTCTGGCGGAAAGTGGAGGACGGAGTGTCTTGAGTCTAGGTTCTTTCTGATTACCCGCTATACGGGAAAAAGCGTGAAGCTGTTTTTAAATATTAAAGTTGAGGCTGTCGTAATGCATTGGTATGGAGTCTGATTAAAAATGCGATTGGTTGTGAGTTGCTATATATTGAATGATTATATTTTAAAAAAAAATCATTATTCCACTCTGACAATATGACATATAGCGGCGTTGAGTTCCGCTTAACTGAACTTAACAGATAGTGTTTCAATTTCTGATAGAAACTGTGATGTGGATTGTCTTGACACTAGGTTCTCTCTGACTACCCTGCTGGGCACGAAATAATGTTAAAACGTTTTTTTTAGCTTCACGATGTATCCCGCACCCCGCAGCGTAGGCAGAGGGAACCTAATGTTAAGACACTCCGTTTCCCACTTTCCGCCGAATTCGGAGACATTACACATATACAGCGATGGATGGATACAGCGTGAAGCTAAAAAAATGTAATGAGCATGAAATTTAGTAACTAAAACAACATTCTTTTGTATTAAATAAAAACATATACTGTGTATAGTCGTATAATGTATTTACATAAAACCCATTAAATAGACTGCGTAATGAGGCATTTAATAGATAGACCTACTACAAACGAAGTGTTAATGAGGTGGCATTTATTATCGCTTTTTAAAGCATAATGTACACTTACACTACACTATATAATGAAAGTACACGATTTTGCTCAACATAGCTCTCTGCCTGTATTAGGCATAAGAGAGCCTTATGTGAAGATATTCCACTCTCTACTTTATTCAATTCTTCATTGAGAATTTAGTAATAGAATTTATTTTGCGCTTTGTGCGCTATAAGTGTAAGGATAAAAATAATTTATATACTGGCTTGGAAAGCAGTTCTGCCGATAGCAATATAGGTACTTGCGATGAGAGAGTGTCCCATTTGTGTGAAATTACGATTCAAAAAATTTGATACGTTTAAGATTTATACGTACATTTATAACGATATATTAACCAGTAATACAAAATTAGATTTATATATGAACTATATTTATGCCAAAATTCATTACAATTGGTCTAGCTGTTTAGATTTTTCATATAAGCTTTCATCCCCTATTTCAACCCTTAAGAGGTTGATTTTTGAAAAAAATAAGTAGCCTATATTAGACCCAGCTACTTTTACTACTTTCATTCTAAATTTCATTCAAATCGGACCGGCAGATTAGCCGTGAAAGCGTGACACACAGACTTTCGCGTTTATAAAGTAAATATGGATTCCATAGAAATATCCCGCTGAGTTTCTGAGTTCTTCTCAGGTCTGAAGCATTAAATTTAGTGAACCGGTGGTAAACTATTTGATGTTCAAAAAATGAAGCTTGTAACTTCTTATTTTGAATAAAATTATTTGACTTTGACTTTGACTTTGACTTATACATTTTTAGAACTCGCGCCTCTTGCAAACCTTGCGTCTTGATTGATATTAAAGAGGCGCTGCTTCTATTATACGTTCAATTTTTTATACGCTTTCCAAACATTTCTTTTACTTAGCAAGAAAATAGTACTTGTGATTTAAAAATAGAAATTAAAAATAAGTAAACATAAGTTTATATACATCATAAGTAAATATTTTCGTCAAAATACTTTATCGACGTTACTGATATAGTATGGTATAATAATATCCATACACACAATCTACACTCAGTCTCGTCTTTGGTTAAAACTTTGTTGAACAAATCATGTAAGACAACCTTGTTGCTTATTTTCATGTTTGAATTTTGTATGTTTATTTTATATAATTGGAATTATTTTATAATGTTACACGCCACATTATTTTGAATATACGAAATTTGGAGGCGTTCTTCTTCTTTTAGTTTCATTTTTTTCCATATTTTCTTTCCACTTTTCAGATGTTTACTTTACTTTACCAAAACGAGAAATCAAGAAATCGACAAATCAATCATCTCGACAAACTCAGTGAAATAATTATCTTCGCTCCGGTAACCGGTCTGTGTTCAATTCCACCTCTTAACACATTACGTCTAGAATTCTAGTGGAAAATGGAGAACGGAGTGTTTCGACACTTTAGTTCATTTGACTGCTACTTCATATGCGAGAAAAGAGAAAAAATATAAGTTGTTTTCTTCTTTATAATCACTCCCCCCATAGGGAAACAAAGTTATACACAGCTATGGCGAGCACATACATATACTCGTATAATCTCACTGGGTCATCACAAATATACAAACATCATCATATTTCTGTATTTAAATCTTACTTAAAGTAATGAAAGAGAGTATTTATATATATTTTAGCCCCCCCTGTATATATATTTTTGCAAATTGATGTGATAAACATGCAATGTCTGTCTGTGTAAAAATTGTAAATAATAAAAAATAAGTGATATTTTAAAAATTGCAAAATAAAGCGGTTACAGGTCTACAAGAGCCTAGTGTCAAGACATTCCGTTCTCCACTTTCCGTTTGAAATCAAAACACTATATGCTTAGTGGCGTAACTCATCGCCCTGCTTAATATTATCATGAGAGGGAATAAAAATAGCAAAAGGAATAAAAATAATGGAGTCTTTTGTATTTTTACTAAACAATTTTTACAAAAATGATACAATCTTTATGTCAAATAAAGTAAATGATTTCCTAGAAGGTTACCACCTCTTAAAATTGACGTTACGCCTCCAGACTATTTCAGGCATCGAAATAATTATAATACCTTGACATTCACGAACATTTTTCACCTTCACAATGTTTTTTTTTACTTGTAACTTTTGCTTGTTTTTCTTTAATGGAGATATTTTTAATAATAATGATAGTGTCTTGGAGTTTTATTTGATATTTTATTCAAAAAATTGTTATGAAATGTTACAGAAATAATTAGAAGTCTTTGTAAATATTTGATTTTTACTTTAGTTATTTATTTTAAATACTCTTTAGGTTGTCGACTTCTAAAATTAATTCTTTACAGCTTCATGTTGTTTCCCATGGAGCATGGATAGGCAAATTGAATCTAGTGTCAAGATACGCCGTCCCTCACTTTCTACCCATCTTATCTAACTAAAGACATTGATTATTGAATGGTGAAACTCAACGCCGCGATTTATATCGGTAACAGAGCGAGGAAATTACATTATTATAAATATAATCATATCCCTAAGCGTGAATCGAACCTACAACTAATCGTATTTACATTTTAAACTATCTTCAAAATCTGTTATGTTAAATACACCTTTTTATATAAATGATTACTGAATAGAAGTAAACATAAAAATATAACAAAATATATGTGGTCACTATTTATATACCAGTTTTTTTCTTACTTTGCGAGAAATGTAGGAAAAATAAATTACATCAACGAAATACCTAATGGCTGGACGATTCATAAATATTTAAAAAGCTTCGATACTAAATTGTAAGTGTCTAGAAGAGCTTTCTTCGAATATTCTATGAATAATGTAACTATTGGTAAATATTTTAGAAGAATGGAAACTTTTAGTTGTAGAAATTAGTTATAGATATTTTTTTATTTAATTAATCGTCTAAAACAGGGGTGTGCAAGCCAAAGCCCGCAATCGACCCGGTTAATAAGTTTTTATGGCTTCCAAACGTTTATTTATATTAGAGATAGATATTCTCCCGCTAATATAATAAGTTCTATCAAATGAATGCCAGTTCAAACATTATGATTATATGATTGCGACGTATCCCTGCATTTACGTTGCATGAGATAGTAGAATGGGTAATTGCACGATTTTCGGTATTTTTCAAGCCACGAACCGGGGGTGTTAATATATACAAGGAAAATAACCTACGGTATTCTAGTTAAACATCTAAATATTAGTTTTATCCATACTAATGTTATAAAAACGAAAATCTGTCTGTCTGTGTGTTACGGCTAATCTACAGGATCTATTTGGATGATATACAGAATAAAAATAGTTGAAAACCCAGTGCCAAAAATAGATTTTTTTTTCAAAAATCAACCTCTCTGGGCTTGAAATAGAGGATAAGTGGGTATAAAAAGTTGTATAGTTACTTAAACGAAGCCACGATATTCGCTAGTATGAAAATATAAGTGTCCTAATCTCTTGCATGTAGTATTACTTATAAGTAGGTACTAAAAAATTATGTCACATAAATTTAAGATAAGAATGATAGATGTACCGCAGGTCTCGTATTGCAGACGTTTTTGACTACAATCAATCACTGTGACTAGAATATACTTATACTTTATATGAAGACACGTGTGCGAATTATTTTAAGATCATCGATAATATTTTTTTTTTAGCTTCACACTGTATCCTGAACATAGCAGGGTAAGCAGAGGGAACCTAGTGTTAAGACACTCCGTTCCCCACTACCGAATTTTCGGAGGCATTGTGTGTTAGGTGGCGAAACTTAAAGCCGCGCTTTGCCTCAGTACTAGGCAAAGAAAATGGAAATATTAAATATTTCCACTCCTCGAGTGGGAATCAAACCCACAACCAGTCGTTTGAAGTCACATGTCTGTGCCACTGCCCCACGACTGGCCTATTATGATGGCTTATTTTTAGGTTCATTTTTAAGAATACTGTTTTAATATTTTTCAAACTGTCAAAATGGAAACTAATTTTAATTGTCACTGTACAGACTTATAATTTGGCTGCAATATTTATTTTAAAACAAAATGTATTTTAAAGGTCATAGGACTGTAAAGGTAGTTAGTTGGTCGTGGGTTCGATTACCACTCGAGGGAATGATTTTCTTTTCTCCTCTCTGATGAACACGGCAAGGCTCGACGTCGAGTTCCGCCACTTAACACGTAATGTCTCGATTTTATGCGTAAAGTATTTTGATATTACGTTCTCTCCGACTACCCTGCTATGTGGAAAAAGCGTCAACAGTCACTGTCACATAAACCCAAAACCAGCCTTTTATACTAAAACTGTACCACTATGCCATGAGAGTCTTGTTTCAATATAAAAAGACAAAAAGAACGACAATTTGATCGCAGCGGGTTAGAAGTCGCGCCTCCTGGTCCTGGCCTCCGTTCAGGCGTTCTCACCACTGAGCCATGCGTTCTACTACCGAGGGCGTCGAAATTCTTCTACGCTTTATTATAACTTATTTTTAACTCGTCGTTTGTCAAGAGAGAATGAAATTTATTAAATACTTTAAAAAAAAATGAAAGTGTCATTCACACACTTAGAAAATTAAAAAAGACATTTAGAATACATATAAAAATCGCGCTGCGTTAAAAAAATATACGTTTTCTAAATGTCTTTTTCAATTTCAATTTCCACTTTAAAAAATTGTAAAAGTATGAAAAGACAATTCTAAGCTCAAATTGCAAATCGAACCCGATAGCTGTAATATAAATATCGAAATTAATAATTTTAATGCTAACAGAGCAAAGGACTAGAAAAGCTTATTATTAACATACTTGACATAAGTACATAACATATAACGAAGCCTGTCTAAAGATATGCGCATACACGTAGAGCAGGGTTTAGCGTCTGTACACTAAGTGTGCTGGCTGAATTAGGTTCTAATACTTAGTAACACTCTAACAAAATGAACCTTTATGTCAAACTACTAATTTTCCTTTGCATTTACTAAAAATACACAAAATTTTGCCATATAGTACTGTGTGGCGGTATCTGACCCTATGCGCAATGGTAAAGGGTTCGATTTCCACTCAGGGTTTAGTTATATTAGTTATTTAGACTTAAGTTAAGTAAATTATGCCAATTTACTGGCAAAGTATTGTTTTCGGCCGGGAAGAGGAGAACGGAATGTTTTGACAATAAGTTCTTTCTGCCTATCCTTACATACAAGAAAAAGTATCAAATTGAACAAAAACATATTGTTTTAATGCCGTCATAGTGTAGGAAATTGAATATGATAGAAGTAACTAATGTCGTTCTTGAATGTGCCTACTAAGCATTTATTTTTACCGGTCTATATGCAATACAATTAAACAAGCCGAAATGAGCAATGAATCAAGGCTTTATCTTCACATTATCTATACTTACTTACTTTACGTTAAGTATACCTCAATATCAAAAAATATATACATCCAACTACTTCACCCAAAACTTAACAAACAACAAGTAGTAAATATATTCTATTTAATAAAATACAAAGCATATTAACTTTAACCCGAAAAAACGCTAAAAATATGAGCCCAAGAGCTCAACTAACAATGGATCTTAACTCTAATCCAAAGTAAATCCGCAAGTAATATATGCAAATGACGCAGATTAAATCTATTAAAGTTTCAGAAATAGAAAAAAAATGGAGGCCAGTACTAAAGTGAGATTAAGTGGTATTTATTTGGACAGTCAGTTTTGTGGAGCAAACTTGTGGCCGCTAAACAAATTGTCAGCTTATGTTTACGTTGAACAAATGACTAAGGCGATGGGGGAAGTTTATTCTTTGTGTTTTAATTTACTTTGCCGTTTCGATGTTTATTTTTGTGGTTTATTTTGGTTTTTATGTGTTAATAGCGATGGGACACAATTTTTTTTTGAGTTTTAGGCCAGTCGTGGCCCAGTGGCACAAGCGTGTGACTGTAAACGACTGGTTGTGGGTTCGATTCCCACTCGAGGAGTGGAAATATTTAAAGTTTCCATTTTCTTCGCTCTGGTATCGAGGTAAAGCGCGGCGTTAAGTTCCGCCACTTAACACGCAAAGCTACCGAATTCGGTGGAAAATGGGGAACGGAGTGCCTTAACTCTAGGTTCCCTCCCTGCTGTGTGCGGGATACAGCGTGAAGCTAAAAAAAAAGTGAGAAAGAGTTCCGAAATAAGTAATCAAAAAGACAATTTTCAAAATTCAATTTAATCGTGACTCAAATAACAAAAACAGCCCAACTAAAAATTATAGCTGTGAAACTGTCCATAATTTTTCATTTTTCAATGTACGAAGTATCAATAATCATTATACATTAACTTATATCTAAAAAACTGATCAAATAGAGAAAAATTATATTAATTTACTACAAGACACACTTTGTTACTTTTAATGCCATGTCTTTTAATGTCATGCTTAATCTTAATTAAGCTCCATTATCCATTCATATCAAACAGACTCTTATATGAACACAACAAGAAAGAAGGAAGGTATTATTTTACATATTTCTTTTGTTAATTATAAATGTTGTTTTTTGAGTTTTTATCACCTTTTCACATATTCAGTTTTAAAGGAATTAGCAGAGATAAACCAATGTAACATATTAGAGTCCATTATGACGCGATGGGACGACGTCTGACTGTCAACACGACTGGTTGATTCCCTACTCGAGGGAATTATTAATTAATTTGTGATTGTACCTAACACAAAGGGAAAGCGTTGAGTTTCGCCACTTAACACAGAATGTCTCGCTTTCGGGTGCAAAGTGGAGAACACAGTGTCTTGACACTAGAGTCAGAGATGACTACCCTGTTATGCGGAAAAAAGTATAAAGCTGCATTTATTAGCTAGCAGGGAAAAAGAAAAATAATTACAAACCACGATGACTTCAGTAAATATATTATTTAAGTATATAAAATATATAAAATATTGGCAAAGAACATCGAACTTTTATCAATCTGTTCAGTCTAGTCGTGCGTGCAAGTATTCGTCTTTGAAAGCACACATAGATATATTTATTTTTTTCTCCATTGTTTCTTTTTGATGGAAAAATAGAAGTCAATGGCTTGACTTCTATTGGCGCAGTGGAACAATGCCTGACTAATCGCGATAGGTTTTGGTTCGATACGTACTTAAGAAAATGATTATGTTAAAATGTTTTCCATTTATTCGCTATGGTACATAATACAAAAGAGTTGCTATTAGCACTCAACAGGAGTTCCTTGACGTTAGTTTCTCTCTAACTATATGGGGAAATATCATTAAGCTGAAAAAGGCATTTTAGAAAACGTAACATATATTTTCTAAAAAGCCTTTTTCAATTTTCCTAAGTGTGGAATAACATTCCAAAAATGTTTAGAAAAAAATATTTAATAAATAGCCTTCTCTCTTGCCAAATGATTGTTCATAGAATAATCTTTAAGTAGCAGAGATTTGTAAAAATCTCTCTACCGATATGCTAACAACAAAAATAAGTTGTAATAAAGCGTATAAGAATTTCGACGCAGCGGCTAGTAGAACGCATGGCTCAGTGGTGAGAGCGCCTGAACGGTATTCAGGAGGCGCGGGCTCGAATCCCGCTGCGTTCAAATTTTATACGTTTTCTTTAAATGTCTTTTTCAATTTTCCTAAGTGTGGAATAACACTTTAAAAATGTTTAAAAGATATTTCCATTTTCTTCGCTCTGGTGTCGAGGTAAAGCGCGGCGTTAAGTTCCGCCACTTAACACGCAAGCCTCCGAATTCGGCGGAAAGTTGGGAACGGAGTGTCTTCTTTGGGTAGCAGAGATTTGTAAAAATCTCTACATAGATGCTAACAACAAAAATAAGTTGTAATAAAGCGTATAAGAATTTCGACGCAGCGTGTAGTAGAAATGCGAGCGCCTGAACGGTATTCAGAGGAGCAGATTCGAATCCCGCTGCGTTCAAAATTTTTATACGTTTTCTAAAATGCCTTTTTCAATTTTCCTAAGTGTAGAATAACACTTTAAAAATGTTTAAAAAACATCATGAAGCTGGCTTCTTTGCTTCCTTTAAACATATTGATTGTCAAATGAAATATGGTCTCTTCATGGTCTTATATACAATATAACCATATTTAAATAAAGCCTACATATAAACGTAAAGTAATAAATCGACAGGTACCTTTTAAAGTTATAACCGAGTAACCCATTACGTTTCGAGGTATTCAGGTTAATAGCTATCCTAAATCTCTTAGCGACCCACACGTGTGCTCCAAGATTCCTGCAGATTAATCAAACCTCATTTCTTCCAAGCACTGTATATGTGTATGTATGTAAGTATATATTATATATATATATAATTATTTATAACTTTTTTTTTATTTTTATAATTACCTTGTATATTGTATATGTAATTAGTAGTAATAGGTGTCATTCATACATTTATTTAATTTTTTGTATGTAGTATTAATATTAGCGTATTTAGATTTTTATTTTTTACCGTCCCTATGCATACTGTGGCGACTTATAATTAAGCCAACATTTAAAATATACGTTATTTATATTGTGTTTGTATCTTGAATTAGTGTTTGTCTTGTTAGTTGTCCATAATAAATAAATTAATAAAGAAATATAAAGTATTGAACATACTCATCGGACGTTATGGATGCGATTTTAAAACTTAAAAATATATTTTATTTTTTGTTAGCATTTTTTCCTATAAAATAATAAACAATCGTATGAAAATCTGTTCACGCACAATTACAACTTTTGTTGGCAGCAAAAGCTCGGAGAGGGTGCTAAGATAAATTATAGACTTTCGTAAGTAAATAAATGAGGACACTTACTTTTAATTTATTTTACATTTATATAGATAAGAAAAATGTATGTAAGCAACAATTTTTTTTAGAATGATTTCGAAACTTAATTACTGATTAAGAAATGTTAAATTTAAATAAAAATTAGATATACTTATTTATTGAAATTCAAAAGGGAGTTTTATCAAGATGATAAATTAATAGTTATAGATATAAGTATTACTTTTGGTTGCAAAAATAATATAATGAATTTTGCTACAATCATATTTTTTAATACGTTTTATTTTCTATTGAGTATTGAGAGCATATATATACTCTCTATTTAATGGAGTTGGCCTCAAATTATTACTTACTCTAAGTACGTGAAGCAAAGCGTCTCTTTCCGAGAAGGAAATTAAATTTCACTATATTAATACACAAATATTTCTAATGAGAATTAATCTCTATATATAATAAAAGAGTAGAAAAGTCAATTCTGTACTTGAAAAATTTCAAAAAAATTGTAATTGGGTGCGTTAATATATCGATAACAGAGGCCAAAAATCCACTCAGTAGAATTTTTGTCTGTCTGTCTGTCTGTCTGTCTGTCTGTCTGTCTGTCTGTTAATTTGTTCGTCAATCACGCAAAAACTACTGGATAGAAATGAATGAATTTTAGTATGGTGATAGCTTATAGTCCAAAGGTACATATAGGATAGTTTTTATCCCGGTATCCTATGTAGTTTTTTTGGAAAAAATAAAAAACCGATATAAGTAAATCATTTGTATATCGGTATCTATCGGGTAGAAATTAATGAATTTTTGTATGGAGTTAGCTTAGAGGTTAGAGCAACATATGGGATAGTTTTCATCCCGGTATTCAACATAACTCCCGCAGAAAAATAAAATAAAAAAAAAACATTCAAATTATGTCGATAGCTCACGAGTGAAGCTAAATTAGTTTCAATATCACTAATTAAAATAATTATAAAATAAAATATGCATAACATTTATTAAATATACATTTGACCGGTCTATAAAACTTTATATAATCTATATATTTATATAATCTATATGACAACAGATGTCACTACGTTTTCTGCAACGGGTAGCGCCATTTGTCATTATATAGTTGACATTGTATTAGACATATCCGCACTCATTAAAATTATTATTATAAAAATGCAAAAATCTGTATCTCTTCTATTTGTTATGTTTTGACGGGAATTCGTAAAGAAGATTGTTGAAGATGCAGGGTCATATAGGGTACTTTATAAAAAATCAAACCCTAGGAGGTTGAAACATTGACACTTATGTATGTTTAGTATATAGTGAGAATGAAAGATCTAAACTCCTTGACTGAAATGAATGAATTTTCTCAGGAAAATAGTTAATGAGGCAAGGTCAAACATAGGCCATCTCTCTTTTTTTAAAAATTACCCTGGTATTCAAAACAGTTCCCGCAGAAAAGTAAAAAACTGGCAAAGTCAAATTGCATTGATTATTTGCAAGTAAAGCTATTTTTTAATATCAATAAGTAACACAATTGTAAAATAAAAAGCTTAAAGTTTATTTAAGATATTATGACCGGTTTATAATACTATATACCAGATGGTATATATGTACGAAATCTACTATCATATGATAGCAGATTACGTATGTTTTCTTACTAGAACAGTTATCGCTATATGTTATCAAATAATATAGACATTGCACTAAATGTATCGATGATTTTCTCATGAACATAATTAGTGACGATAGTCAAATATAGACTACCCTCCTTTTATAAAAAAAAGAACAATCCCAAATAGGCAATAGAGGATGAAAGTGGTAGTTCACGCGGCTTCGCCACGAGCGGGTCGCTAGTATATAATATTAATTCAAATACCTTAAAAAATATTTGAAAACTAACTATTTTATTGAGTTATATACAATTCAACTGCGTCATAACGGTTCATAAAATAATACTATTATAATTAGAATTTCAAATCACTAAAATTCAACTTAAAGTTCACGTTTCCGCTTAATTCATTCCCTATACATGGTGTTTCCTTTTGAGTAAATACATTTACGAAGCTTTTAAGACTTTTAATCCAAATCAATGGGAAAAAATCCTCGATTTTTCGGAGCTTCCCAAAATCTTACACACGCGAGTGAGCTTCAACATTCAGTGTAAATCGTTCGGAACAAATCAGGCGTTTCAGAGTGTCGAGACAGCACAATATATTGACATAGTATCAAACGCTGGTGGAAAGAAATGTTGATTTGATATTTATTTATTGGTACACGATATGTGATGTGGCGATGGTTCAGATGTCTTGGTTGAAAGTCGTAAAATAGTTTGGAGATAAAAATTTTAAGCTATTCAAAAATTTGAAAAAATGGTTACTATTTTTTGATTGTTTATTAATCATGAACGCATAATCAGTGGTGAGAGCGCCTGAACGGTATTCAGGAGGCGCGTGTTCGAATCCCGCTGCGGTCAATTTTTTATACGTTTTTCTTAAATGTCGTTTTGTGTATTAATTTCTTTGAATACACAAAACTTTTAACGAAATTATGTACTTATTTTTTTTTATTCCACACAGTAGAGTAACTAGGGAGACCTTCATGAAACTACGTTCTTCGTTTTTTGTTTGATTTTAAGATTTTGCGTGATTGGTAGCGGAGCTCAACGCTGCGCATTAAAGTTTACCAGAGTTAAATTAAAATAAAGCAGGAAATTAAAAAGAATAAAAATAAATATCATCATTAAATATCAAATTTAGAACCATCGCGTTTACAGCCAAGCGCTCTCCCACTGTACCACGACAGCCTCAGTAAATATTATTATGATTCCTATTTAAATAAATATATTTGCTAAGAACATCGAACGTTTTCCAATCTGTTTAGTCGTGCGTGCATTTATTCGTCCTTGAAAGCATACGTAGGTTATGTAATATTCTTATATACTTTTCGTCTGCTGTTTCTTTTGATATAAGGCACTGGTGCTGCATCGCTTTTAGCCTACTGGCTGGGTATTCGAAGAGTCAGAGAGAGAGAGAAAGAAAGACACTATATTCTTTACTTTTCATTATTTTCCATTTCTTTTAAATATTCATATTATACTTAGAATCTGAGGAGTGATAATATTTGAATTATATTATTTCTTCACTGTGGTAAAATAAAGCACGGCGTTGATTTCCCCGAATTTGTACCGAAAGTTAAAAACGGAATGTTTAGTTATAGGACCAGCTGAACTAGATATATTTTGTAGAGTATATTATTTTTTTCTTTTTTTAGCTTCATGCTGTATCACGCACATAGTAGGGTAGGCAGAGCGAACCTAGTGTTACGACACTCTGTTCCCCATTTTCCGCCGAGTTTTGGAGGTATTGCGTGTTAAGTTGCGAATCTTAACGCCGCGCTTTGCCTCGATACAAGAGCGAAGAAATTGGAAATATGAAATATTTCCGCTCCTCGATTGGGATTCGAACCCATAATCAGTCGTTTACACGTTTGTACCACTGAGCCACTACTGACCCCATCATATCATATTAATATATTCATCTTATATTTAATATTACAATTTTAATATTCTATCTAGTGTATATTGTCCATATATGTATACCAATATATAGCCATTATTCTTACTGAACTTAACATATATAAAAGAAAGTTAGAAAGCGGAAAGCTCGGATTAGCTTTTAGGCAACAAAATTATTTACCATACAACTAACTCTGGCAATCCGATTTTGTTAGCCGCAATCTATAAAGATTTAGAACGGCGGCCCCGTAGGATTTTCTTTTATCACACCGCTTAATGTATTACGTGTTTAAGAGAGAACGTTTATATTTAAATAAGCATGTTAGGAGTTAAATACGATGGTATCTGTTTAGAAACTAAATAAGAAAATATTATATATAATATAAAATAAACTATATTGACTGAGAATTAATAAACAACAACAGCTTTATTTTTTTTGTTGCTTAAGAGAATAGTGGGAGAAATCCTATTGTAAAGACACTCTGTTCTCCATTTTACAACTGAGAAGTAGCATGCCGTGTTAGGTAGCGGAACTCAACGCCGCGTTGAAAATCCACATTTACGGACTCATTACGAAACAGGTTTACAATAAGATTCCCTACGGCACTACGACGATATTTGTTTGAAAAATATTTTTTTTCTGAGCTTCACGCTGTATCCCACACACAGCAGGGTAGGCAGAGGGAGCCTAGTGTTAAGACACTCCATTCCCTGCTTTTCGCCGAATTCGGATGCATTGCGTGTTAAGTGGCGGATCTTGACGCCGGGCTTTGCCTCGATACCAGAGCGAAGTAAGTGGAAATGATAAACATTTCCACTCCTCGAGTGGTAATCGAGCCCACAACCAATCGCTTATACTAGCCCCTAAATATAAAAAAAATATAAAACTTAATTTATAGTAAATAAATAATATTTACACTATTTATATTTACTAATAGCTGTATGTACATTTCAGTTTACTATAATAAATAAAACATTCGCGTAAAATAATCTTTATGAGAAAACTGAAAATTATGCACATATATAGACGCCTTTATAACGCGTGTTTGAAAAAACAAATGATTTAAGAGTCTCAGATCCCTCTAAGGGAGTATTTGCATTTCATTAGCTTTTGTGATATATGATTTTCTGCTTTGCAAATATCATATATATTTTATATTAAAAAATCTTTATTAAATATGACAATTCTTTTAGGGATTATCAATTATTATGTGAACGTGTTTTCCGTCTAACGAGATAAGAGAGAGAGATAGTGTCAAAATATTCCTTTTTCCGCTTTCTGCCTGATTTTAAGATATTGCGGGCCTTAGACCGCAATATCTTAAAATGGTGATCTTAAAGTGGTCACACTCGTGGTAGTGTTAATGTCAATCTACTTTTTGCTTTTTTCCGCACAACACGATAGTCAGAGAAAACATAGTGTCTAAAACTTCTTAACTTTTCGCCTAAGTTTAAGATATTATATTTTGAGTGGCAGAATCTACAGCCGACCGTGATGGCAGATTGTTGTTCTGTTCAACATTTTTACGAAATGGGGACGTAACCTATAATTATCGTTTTTACAATAGATGTCCTCCCACTGCGCAATGATGGCCACTTCAGCTTAAATCTATACATATAACAAAAATGTTACTCGCTATACAATCGCTATTTGTATAAGGAAGATATATGAGATGAAATATTATTAGGGGCATTTAGTTGCAGTGGCACAGACGTGTGATTTCAAACGACTGGTTGTGGGTTCGATTCCCATTCGAGGAGTGGAAATATTTAATATTTCCATTGTCTTAGCTCTGGTACCGAAGCAAAAGCGCGGCGTTAAGTTCCACCACTTAACATGCAATGCCTCCAAATTCGGCGAAAAGTGGCTAACGGAGTGTCTTAACATTAGGTTCCCACTGCCTACCCTGCTATGTGCGGGATACAGCACGAAGCTATTATAAGCTGGTACGCTTCCTTTTAAATGTTAAACATTCAGTATTTATTTCAATTACTTCATAAATAAATAACTTACAACATTACATAACGGGCGGGTGAAAAAACGAAATAAGTATCGTATAGTTTACGAGGACGAAGTAGTCGCGAGTCCCTAGTATATAACAAAGCCACATCAAAATTAAAATTAATTGAAATTGAAATAAAACTATTTTTAATCGAAATAATACGTATATTCTTGGTCCGTGGTCCGCTGTGGTTACAGGTAGACATAGTGACCACGGACTTCTGTCAATTGCTCGAAGCGTTAAATTCTCAAGAAAAAGGATATTCTAATACCAAAAACCTACCCGAGTAATGCTTAAAAAATAATTTTATTTCAAAATGTGTAACAATCACGAAAATAAAAGATCTTATTAATGTACATTTTCAGCAATAATACATATAAAATATAGAACTTCCCATATCAAACTAAAGCTAAATCTAAGTCTAAAGTCAGGCGTCTAACGCAGACGTTCAGCGTTCCTCCGGCGGTGGCAGAGCACCAGCGGCTGTGATACAGTCTCGGCATTTACATTTACATAAGTTATGCCGCCACACGTTATATTGTTCCTTAAGAACGTTTGAGTGACTTTATTACGTGTTATATTGACCTACTTGCTGATATTAGGTAAGTACTGTTTCTGTGTTATATTCAAAACTCCAGAAATGTTTTGTTTTTGGGATTTTGAATTCTATAACGAACGGAACGGGAAACGGAGTGTCTTAACACTAGGTTCCCTCTGCCTACCCTGCTGTGTGCGGGATACAGCGTGAAGCTAAAAAAAAAGAGAATTCTATAGGTGAGATTCTATAGGTTTGAATTCTTTAGGTATATATAGTACATGCTATTGCAATGAGTTGAATATTTGCCTATTATTTTTGTTAGAGGCGGTAGTGGGACAGCTTGTTGCTTGTAAGCGCCATTGCTTGTAAATCTGATAGTATAAGACAGTAGCGTAAGTAGCGTATAAATAAATTGTTTTCCGCTTTTATCTTCACTTAATGTTTCTACACATCTAAAGTAATAATTTACTTCAAAATTAAACAAAAATGAATGAACATAGGCTTGCAATAATTTTTTCATGAGGCTAGAGGTTCTAGCAAAACATCCACTTTATTAACATAGAGAATTTATGAATATATATTACAATGTCACATTACAAGAATCGATTCTTATAAAGATTTAAATAAGTCAAAAATTCCTTAGGTTAATTGAATAATAAATATATATAAGCTAATAAAGGTGTGTTAAAATCTGAATTAAATTTATTTAAATTCTGATAATATATATCGTTATTAGAGTGAAAGTAACCCATATTAATTGTTTTTTTCTTATATTACAACAAACAATATAAAAAGCCCTTCCGAAATTTTACTTGTTCACTTTTATCAGCGCATACATTTATCATTTACGGGTATTCGAGGTAATATTCAAACGTGATTCAAAACGAGGAATTCCATGTATTATGTATGTATTTTTAAATGAATGGTTTCCCGCAGTGTTCTTGCCTTACCTTACCTTTGAGTGCCTCCTTCCATAATATATTATACCCGCGAGCCCAATTTAAGAGCATAAATCAGATAGTGTCTTTATTTGATGATGGGCGAACAATTTATTCTTCTAGCTATTCTATAAAATATAATATCTATGTTGTTACTTTAATTTTAGTTATTTTTCTCTTGTTTATGGAAGGAAAATGGAGAGCAGAGGGTTTTGACACTAAGGTTTCTTCGACTGGATAGCAGAGTTACAATAAGGGAAGAAGCGTGAACCTGATTTTCTTAGATGAACGATTTTTCACGGCTATAAATACTTATGTCCATTGACATTATGTTTGTGACTCAAGCCGTGGCCCAGTGGCACAAGCGTGTGACTGTAAGCGACTGGTTGTGGGTTCGATTCCCACTCGAGGAGTGTAAATATTTAATATTTCCATTTTCTTCGCTCTGGTGTCGAGGTAAAGCGCGGCGTTAAGTTCTGCCGCTCAACAGGCAAAGCTTCCGAATTCGGCGGAAAGTGGGGAACGGAGTATCTCAATACTAGATTCCCTCTGCCTACCCTGCTGTGTGCGGGATACAGCGTGAAGCTAAAAAAAATACTTATTTCATTACATATTTGCAATTTCTTGTATAATCTTGTTTAAACTAGTTTTGTACATATATTCGTGAATATAAGATTCCGTTTCATGACTGAATGACTGACATAAAAAGCATAACACAAACTGGTCTCGGAAAGTTCAGCTTTCCATGTTTTTGTATGTTCTAGGTTCCTTAGGGAATGTGAAGGAGGATTCAGATTGAATTTCTTAAAATTTTGACGGAAATTGTTATTAAGCTGGGTTTTATATTTCGCAGTTTAAGGAGAGAAATGGTAGGCTATTATTATTTCGTTTAGCTTCACGCTGTATCCCGCACGCAGCAGGGTAGGCAGAGGGAACCTAGTGTTAAGACAATCCGTTCCGCACTTCCCGCCGAATTTTCGAAGCATTGCGTGTTAAGGGGCGGAACTTATCGCCGCGCTTTGTCTCTGATACCAGAGCGAAGGAAATGGAAATATAAAATATTTCCTATCTTCGAGTGGGAATAGAACCCACAATCAGTCGTTTACAGTCACACGTGCATGGCACTGCGCCACGACTGGTTCCATATTACTATTAGCAGACTGGCTATTATTATTGGTATTGTTTATTATTATTTTTCACTGTCATGCTTTTTTCACTAAACAAGATATTCAGACTAGTATCAGTACTAGTAGACTATTGTCAAGATCGTTTTCCAATTTTCGCTCGATATGGTGGAGTTTTCAGCGCGTTTATCTTAGGAAATAATTTAAATGTAATCATTCCTTCTATTATTAATCGAACCCACATTCAAACCACCCACGTTTACAATCAGATGCTGTCTTGCTGCGCCACTATGGCCTTCTAATCGATCTTTTACTTTATATATATATATTTATTATTATTTTTTATTTGACGTTATTTTTCTTTCTAAATGAAATATATTTTATTAATGACAATTTTATATACCCTATAATTGAACAGTAACTCCAAATGAATATTTACTGCGCAGAACTCACTGGGCTGCTTTTAATGAAAGCAGTTTAAAACTTTGGCTTAGTTAGCATCTCTATCGAACTTCACTCGTTTTTTCCTCATCGATTACGTCAATAAACTAATTATAATATAAAAAGTATATTTAATAGTTAATTTTATATATCTTTAAGTATTTTTATATAACTTTATGCAAGCAGAGAGACTGCACTCTTACGTCAATGTGTTTTCAATTCTCTGCCCATCATATATAATATAGCTAAAAGCTGTCTTTAACCTTAGGCTATTGGTAAGTGTGCATTACGTTAGATTATTACAAGCTATTAACTTGAAATGTACTATATTCTGTATTCGGATGGAAACCTTCAACTTAATTTTGAAGCATGTAAATATGTTGTTAAAAATTAAGCTTAAACAACAACGCATGAGACATGATTCTAAATCCAACATGGTGAAACATCCAAGATGGCGGACTGGTTAGAATAGTAGATTTGAAAAAAATCATTGAAATTCACTCAGTTAAAATATATTTTCGATTACTAACAAAAGAGTACACTATTAACGTTTAAAATGTTTTTATATGCATTTTTTAGCTTCATGCTATATCTCGCGCACAGCAGAGTAGGAAGACGGAAACTACCGTTAAGACACTCGTTCCCCACTTACCCCCGAGTTCTGAAGGCATTATTAATGGCGGAACTTAACGCTTTACTTTGCTGCGACACCAGAGCGATGAAAACGAATTATTAAATATTTCAATTACTCGAGTAGGAATCGAACTCACAACAGCGTTTACAGTCCTACTATGTGCCTACAAGCCACGACTGGGCATATACATATATGTACTCGTATGTATGTATAATACCTTTTGTTTTGTCCAATCTATTGAAATCACTTAAACTATTCGTATTCAAATATATGTACATAGTTTCCAGAGGCGATTTATATTGTTTGTATTATTTTTTTTACATAGCGCACACAATATAGATGGAAATTGCTTGCAGTATATTTGTGTATTTATTATAAGCCTACCTCCATTCCGGTTTGGTAAACAACGGCGTTTAATTCCGCTTTTTAATATCCAATGTTTTTGGTTAGATTAAAAATAAATAGTATAGAGACATATAGTTTCTACCACCTGGGATCAAATTCTAAAAACTTTGAAGTCTCAAAATCGCCACACCAGAGGGCATGATACAGTCAGCTCATTCTGCAAGAATCCAGGGCAGTACGCGAGGCTAAGAAATCGTTGGCGGTAGTTTGATATAATAATGTATCAACTGACAGACGAATGCCACCTCAAGTCTACCTGTGACCACGGACTACTGTAAAGTGTTCGAAACGTCGGGTTTCTAAAAATGTATTTTCGAAAACCAAAAATATACGCGATTAATCCGGTTAAAAATAGTTTCATTTCAAAATGTGTAGTAATCGCGAAAACAAAAGATCATATTAGTATAGAGATATATCATCTAGTGTTAGTCAAAGTCAAAGTAAAAATAATTTTATACAAAATAAGAAATTACATGCTTAATTTTTTGAACGTCAAACAATTTACCACCGGTTCACAAAAGTTAAGGCCTCAGACCTGAGAAGAACCGGCATAAGAAACTCAGCGGGACTATTTTTTTATTTTTTTTTAAGTCAGGCATATATAGATACTATATAATTATAATTATTATGTATTGACAATGATACCTTTGAATTAGCTATATAACTAATAGTTATTAAATAGATGTAATGTAAATAACTTATAATATAGGTAAAACACATAGTGTTTCAACACTACATTTTCTCTGTCCTCTCTATAACTCGGCGTAATAGTTACTTGCGTTTTGCGTGAAAATATTAACTAATAGTCCAGTTCAATTGTAAAATAATCAACGCCGCAGCAACGCCTAGCATTCACGTTGCTAAGGTAGCTTTATTATATATAAGTATGTTTCAACACACAGTATACAGCGTGTCATATATTTTTTATTAATTTATTATAGTTTTATGTATTATGATAAATTATATTAGCTTTATGCACTTCTTCAAAATACTTTAGAATACGCTAATTATTAGATTATGCCTCTTTTTTTGGAAAAGAAAGTGCAAAATGTTGTACCTTCATATGATAAGAATATTTGTAAATACAATATCTATATTAAAAAACTATTCAAATATTTTAAAAAACACTAGAAAGTTTTAACTTAAACTAGGACTTACCTCCACCGGGCATCGAAGCGGTGCTCACGTAGAAGCAGTGCAGTAACAGCGAGAGAAGCATCTTTGTCGTCATGGTGTCTCACTCGCGCTCTTTCAACCCATGCTTTTGAATCTCCATCGTATGGTTGTCATGTCTATCACATAGTGTTTGTCAATCTGGAAAAAACATATGAAAAGTTAAAGAAAACGGTTTATTTTATCATTCAATAATTATTGGGGCCAGTCGGTAACTACTTGTTGTGGGTTCGATTCCCACTCGAGGAGTGGAAATATTTAATATTTCCATTTTCGCTCTCTCTGGTATCGAGGCAAAGCGTGGCTTTAAGTTCTGCCTCTTAACACGCAATGCACGCACGCAATTCGGCGGAAAGTAGGGAACGGAGTGTCTTAACACTTCAGCTTCCCTCTGCCTACCCTGCTGTGTGCGGGATACAGCGTGAAGCTGAAAAAAAAACAATGAAATTATAATTAATTACATTTATTATTTATTAGAAATGAAAATATCTGGCTTGCTTTCTATAAGAGAGAGAGAGAGAGAGAGAGACAGACAGAGAAACATTTTTACCCGTGGTGGGACGGGTTCAGACGAGTAGCGTCCCGTAAAAGGCGGGTAACCCAGTAGCTTGGTGGTAGGAGATTCGTTCTCCGACTGGCTCGCGATCACTATCGTGTCAAAGATGAACCGCCAAACATCTGATGATATGTTCCGGTTCAACGGCTTGTAAGCCAGCTCTTCCTATTCCCACCATTCCCATTCTGCCTCCTTCCTTCTGTCCTACATCCCCGAGGCTGGCAACGCATCCATAACTCTAATGTTATGGATGTCTATGGGCGAAGAGATTTTTTTCCGTCTAGCCCCTGCACACAACGCGCGATAAGGAACTTAGTTCCAAAAAGCCATTAATTTTTTTTAGACATTTTACGGCGTTAAAATACGCCACACAAATCTGACGGAAACTGAAGAACGGAGTGTCTTAACACTTGGGTCTCTCTACCTAGCTATATAGAAATGCGTAATGCTGTAGATAATGTCATACTAATTGTATCAATTACAATTGCTTAATTTCTATATATGGAAAGTGAAACCCATTGTGTTTGACCTTAACTAGATTAGAATGTAATCAGTTAAATTAAGATGGTGTTAGATACATGATATCTCTATTAACACTGTCAACATGCACAAATGTGCATATGTAGGTACACCTCGCATTGACGGCCACTGTATTTTAAAATTGTTATAAGTTGCTTATATAATAAAAAATATATTATTTTAAGCTGTAGTATAATATATTATATAAAAATATGTATTTTTTAGGCAAAGCGAGGCGTTAAATTCCGCCACTTTACACGCAACGCCTCCAAGGAAGGAAGGGAGCAAGGAAGGGAGTGTCTTAACACTATTCCGATTCCCTCTGCCTACCCTGTTGTATGCGAGATATAGCGTGAAGCTATCCATACTTATATTATAAATGGGAATGTCTGTGTGTTTGTCTGTCATGCTTTCACGGCTAATCTACCAGTCCGATTTAGATGAAATTTGGAATGAAAGTAGTAACAATAACTGGGTCTAACATAGGCTACTTATTTTTTCAAAAATCAACCTTTAAAGTGTTGAAATAGGGGATGAAAGTTTGTATGAAAAATCTACACCGCTTGACCGATTGTAATGAAATTTGGCATAAATATTGTTAATAATGCAAGGTAAAATATAGGCTACTTTATTTTTCAAAAATCCACCACCGAGGGTTGCAATATACCGAAACAGCCACGCGGCGAAACCGCGAGCGGGCCGCTAGTAATATAATATTATGAATGTCGTAATGTAATGTTTTGAATAGAATGCAGACAAGAAGCTTTCTATATGTGTACATTTTTTTGTAAAAAGGCCGAATCTGATATATTAAATATATCTTTACACTTTTACGCGATAATAAAGTAGTTTTTTTTACTAACTTCACTTATTTTTTTATATCACAGAATAAGCAAAGAAAACATAGTGACAATACATTCTGTTTTTTTCACACGAAATTGTAACATTCCATGATGAATCTCGTATCTGCACCGCTTTATGTCCTATCAAAGTGGGGAAAAGCAGTGGAAAGGCAGCTTTTTTAGCATAGTGGTTAAGTTAGAGCTGTATTAGTGTCAAGATACTCCGTCCTCCACTTTTAGCGGGGAAATGAAGATTACTTAAATGTAATCATTTCCTCATCATTCGCGGGACGTTTGCAGTCAGACGCTGTCCCACTGCACCATGATAGCTTCGTATAAGTATTTACATTCTAAATATATTTAAATGTCAGAGAATTTTGACTTATAACCACGAGATATAAGTGAAACAATCAACTTACTTCAAGAAACAATAATATCTACATAACACTGCACTGTTACCAGTTATAAAATACATATTTTTGCTACATAAGAACTAAGAAAGAGTTTAAGCAAAAACCACGACTATTTATATTCCGAGTAATATAAAGTATCTCGTAACAAAGTTTTAATTTCATAACCGCTTAAGCAGTGTATAACCCAACACGCCGTTTCGTGGCTACAGGCGAAGTACGTAATGGCCGCTGGGGAAAATTAGTGGCGATGTTGAAAAACTTCCACACTTTTTATATAATTTTTGCTGTTTTAAACGCAACATGTCTGGAGGCAAGGTCTTGTTTGAAAAAATGAAACTTTTCTTATGGATTTCTGTTTTTTTTTCAGTTAATATAGCGTTCACCCGTTGATGTGTACATGCGTTGCCATAGCAACATGTATACCACTTAATACTTTTATTAAAAATGACATTATACTTTATTATAAATTTAGCTTAGCCAAATTGTGTAAACCTCCATTTGCATAAATGGTTTACAGCTTTTTGTTTTCATATTCATATTAAAAGAGTATTTTCTAATTAACACTTGATATACGAGTATTTTTATACTTGGTAAAGTAATTAAATATACCTATTTACAATTACAAGAAATATGTTTATTACTATTAAATATAAAACAATATAAAGTTCATAAACTGAATTCTTTAGAAGTAATATTATAATTACAGAGAAATAATATTTCATGCAGTAGGAATTTTAATTGAAATTGTAAGATCAGTCATTATGACTGGCCCTGTAAATCTAGTCTTAAGTATTTATTTTTTAACTCTTTTATTAAAAGCTTCAGGTTAAATGCCAGAATCTATCTAATGCCGCAGTGTAGTGTCGATAAATGTTAAAATGAAAAGTTAACTCACGTTCTGGTGCTATTTATGATGCAATACACACATTTTCTAATTATGTAAGAGGAACACAAATACACATAATACTTACTACACGAAAACAACATTTTATTAATATTATAAACGCGAAAGTTTGCAAGGATGTTTGTTACACTGTTACACGTAAAAACTATTGAATAGATTTTAATTAAACTTTACAATAGTATAGCTTATACATGAGAATAAAATATAGGCTACAATTTATAAAGATATTATGGGAATTTTCCAAAATATCAAGTGAGTAGCCTCCTTTGAGGTTATAGTTATAACTGCTTTCTTAAATTCCACGCAGACGAAGTCGCGGGCACTGCTAGTATTTGATAAATTAGTCTAACATAAATGTATATGATAGTAGGTATAACACAAACAGTACAAAAAAAACTGATATTAAACAATGTAAACAAAGGAAATTTATAGAAGTCCGTCGAAACAGTAGGAACTGTTGAACTAGATGTATCGCCGTGAAAAGACGGTAGGCGAAGAATATCCTAGTTCGGTCTACCGTCTACGGCTTTTGTTAATACAGATAAAATAATTAGGAATATTTATATTGTACTCATATATTAGATCATTACAAATATTATAATTATGTAAAAAAATTAAATGGATGAAAAATATAATATTTGCTTAAGTGTAATTGATGCATGAAATATACTAACAATAATAATTATCTCTTTTTTTTTTTTTCTTTCTCAAATGTCAGTTCCCAACAATATTTTATCTACATCTGTTATATATTGAAAAGTTTATACTATATTGTGGAAGAGCGGAAATATTAATTTTGCACTCTTCGAGTGGGAATCGAACCCACAACCAGTCGTTTACAATCACACGCCTGTGCCACTGCGCCACGACTGGCTCCCACATAACTTACTTAAGTAATTAATTAAATAATTAATGCTAATGTTATTTTTCATTTTTTATGTTATTATTTTTTATTGTTTTTCGTTTATGTCATAATTTTTCATGATGGTATTTTTCATTTATAATGTTATTAATTTTCATTTCTTTTTTTATTCTCTTAGATTTAATTTGATTTTTCGTTTTCTTGTTTAACTTTTAAATAATATTACTATGTATGTGTATATTTTTATGTTAAATTAATATTTTTTTTACTTTTAAAGATTTTTTAAGTGTTATTCCACAACTAGGAAAATTGAAAAAGACATTTAAAGAAAACGTATAAAAATTTTAAGCGCAGCGGGATTCGAACCCGCGCCTCCTGAACCGCCTCCTGATCCGAAGGCGCTCTCACCACTGAGCACCTTGTGGTTTTCTTAAATGTATTATAAATGGATATATTTATGCATGTGGTACTCACCTTAAAATTTTAGATTAAATAAATGTATATAAAGTGTATTGTCCAATATAATTGCCACTAGTGAGTCTAATAAATAAATAAATAACGACGACCTAAACTTTACTAAACTTACATAACACGAAACAAATAAACAAGCAAACATATATCAAAGTAATACAAAATTTCAATCGAAGGAAAACCAATAACAGAGTAGATCGTACCAGTACCAGTGTATCGCATCAACACCGCAATATACAAGGGGAGTGTCACAAAATTTAATATATTTAGAGTATTTTTCAAAGTATCGCCTCGAAGAGCTGGGGTCTAGGAAATGGGTCACAGTGGATTTATAGACAGACTATCTAGTCTTTCTCAGCTATCTAGCTGAGAAACGCTAATCTCAAGATAGCCGGTGCGCTTCGAATTGTTTTCGTTTCAGCATTCTGTTCATCGAAAATTGTTATTTTGTTGTAAATATTATATTATGTTAGGAATATACTCAAAAAAGTGTAGTACTACTAGGAATATACTCAAATATTATGATTATGTGTAATATATGGGTTATTTGCTAATAATTTAAGTATTTTTTTTTCCTACTCCCACTTTTCTCATCCTATCTGTCCTCGCAATTTTATACGGACGACAGTAACATTTAGTTAATTAGGTTATTTATAAGTTGGTTATTTATAAGACAAAATAATTCGGAATAATAAATGAAATGTGAATTAAATGAAATTAAATGAAATGAAATGTGAATTAAATGTGAATTAAATGAAATGTAAATTAAATGAAATGAAATGTGAATTAAATGAATGATAAATATTTCTTTTTAATGGATTTGAGTGTTAAAAGATTTTAAACTTCCTATTACGTGTACAAATTGTGTGAAAGAATTGACGGTTTCATCGTTAGTACAGAGAGAAATTAAATCAAAAGTTGGTTGGTTATAATTTAAGTTACTCTTTGTTCAGTTGAAGAATAAGTTTATAAATAAATTTTTTAGAAAAAAAACATTCCAAATATACATATAAATGTTATTGATATAATATTGAAGTCAAAATTAAAATAACATTAATTGGATATTAATTATCCGAAGTTTTATAGATTGTACTCAGAACTAAGAGTCAAAACACTTCCTTCTGCACTTTCCGCTTGAAATCGAAACATTTAGTGTTAAATAGTGGAACATAACTATGTTGTGTCCTGCAGAGAAAAACACGATGGTCTTAAATTTAAAACAAAGTTAACAATCAAAATAAAGTAGCACATAATGAAAAACATTTCAACATTTGCTCGTGTCATTTATTACATAAGCGTTTTAACGAAAGCGTAAAAGTAATTTCAGCACTGCACGATTAAAACAAATTTATAGATGCTCGTTATTAAAACATTAAAAAAAAAAACATATTAATTTCTTTCTTTATTAAGAGGAGACTTCTTAAATATGGATATAATTAGCTAAGCGTGAAGCCTATCGTAGCGCAGGGGCACAAAGTGTGACTGTTAACGCGACTAGATGTGGGTTCGATTCCCACTCGACGAATTAAGATATTTAACGATTTCAAATTTTTCGCTTTAGTGTCAATGTAAAAGCATGGTGTTGAGTTCCGCCACTCAAGACGCAATGCCACCAAATTTTGGCGGAGAGTGGAGACCGGAATGCCTTAACATTAGGTCCCTCTGTCTACCTGACGACGTGCGGGATACAGCGTGATTCTTAAAATTAATAATTAGGTAAGTTTCCACACATTGAAAATAATGTGAATGGGCTCAAATATTTTTATAGGTAAAATTTTTGTGCTAAACACACTTTGTTACACAAAATTTGCTTATAGATGGCATCGAAAATATAATATCTCTGTATAATTAAAGATTAAAGATAGTAGAGCGGATACCCTATTCATCAGTATTGGTAGCGCCGTTAATGTGTAAAATATGCGTTGCCTTTTCAACGTACATCAGTCACTTTATATAAACGCGTATATTATCTTACTAAGGTTATTCTGGGATATTAGAGTGGGCAAGATAGTGTCTTGACACTACGGGGTTTTGTCTGCTGACCAGCATAGTAATGCAGAAAAAGTTCATTCTCTTCTCCATTTAAAATTAAACTGCAATTTTCATACAAAAATATTTAATACAAAAGTAAAATAGGGTCAAGTATTGTTTTTCTTTGCAGACTAATTATAATCTCTAAATTAGGAAAAAAACTACAAAGAAATAATGTTTTAAGAAGGTTGAATATAAAGAGGATATACACTTTTGTCTCTCAATCCTCAGCCCATATCCCGAGATTTACTTAATCTGAAACAGAGCATTACCTGCCCGTAACGTTATCTACATCGTAAAAGTGGTTTTTCCAAACTCGAATACCAAATGCTCACAATTTTCTTTATTGCAGTACGTTTTACCACCAGAATGAGCGGATCCCTGAAATAAATTCGATATCTCCAGATACTGACGTTCAGTATTAGATTACTTGGAACGTGGGAGCTCAGTGTTATTGGTCGGTGCCAGCGTATCGGGTCACGAGGTCTGAGAATTTTTTTCCATTGCAAATCCTTACCACGATACGTTTATTTGTCAAATACCCCTCAGGGAGAGCTAAAGACATCAAAATACCTAAAGCACCTCATAAAAATTGGAACTCCGTTGAATTCGTAACAGATGGTCGTTTCTCGCTACTTCATTTAATTTAAAAGATCACGGCTAAGATACAGTAGATTAGGGCCTCGTTGAAAAAGAATTTGGTCCTCCAGAGATAAATTAACGAAATTAATTATTCTCCCTTGAGAAATGCCGCAACCTATTTACTTTGCTGATAAAACGGGCTCTAGCCTGTAATTTACTTGTAATCGGATTGTGGTATATTTGTATTGACTCGGAGATATCAATTATATTAAGGTTTTCAATACATATTAACCTTCCGGCGGAGGAAGGTACTTCCTCAAATTACAGCTCTGCGATACGATTACGTCTTCTGTGTTATCTTGAAATATTTTGTTATATAAAAGAGCCTGTTGCTACGCGTTGCCCTAGCGACATGTATGATGTATGTCACTTTATATAAAAACGTATAGCAAACACGTAACTGTGTGTAATTTTTATTGTTTACTCAAAAAAGTTAAACTTGAGGTCTTCTTTTACATGTAATTTTATACTTGTCTATCTAGTCTCGTCTTAAATTTTTGGTAAAAAAGGGTTCAAAGCTTTGCCTCTCGTTTAATTTATATATTTACTTGGTTGCTTTTAGATTATTTTTAAATAAGTTTTAGTTTTAACAAAATCATCTTTAGAAAATTTTTAAAGTCCAATTCATAATCAAAACATGGTTATAAAAACTTCAACATAAGATGGGCATGATTTGAAGCCGCGTCCAACCCGCGTCTCTTGAGTAACGTCAAAATGAACTGACCATTAATCCATACGCATACATACTACAACGTCAAAATTCTTTCACGCTTATGTAACTTTTTTCTTTTTGTTTTTTTTTCCTATTTTTTGGAATTCGGAGGCATTGCGTGTTAAGTGGCGGAACTTAACGCCGCGCTTTGCCTCGATATCAGAGCGAAGAAAATGGACATATGGACATACTCCACTGCACCACGAATGGCCTCTAAGCTTTATGTAGCTTATTCTTTATGTAACTAATAATATTATTAGTTTCCAAGAGGCGCAAATCCGAGTCCCACTACGATCAATTTTTTTATTCCTTTTCAAGAAATGTATTTCATATCTTAAACAATTTATAAAATGTTTAAGTTTTTTTCTAAATATTAAGAACAATATATTGCAAAGGCTATTGTGGTCTGACTATACATGCGATAGTTGCGAGTATGAGTCCACTCGGTATATGACCATTTAACAACACTTTCATTTTTCTGCTCTTATTAAAAGATGAATTCCAGAAATCGGTGAATAGAGTATTTTGACTCTAGGTTCTAACTGGTTAATCTATTATAGATTATCTAGTTCAGATAATCTTTCAATTAATAGCCCAAATGCTTACTTCTAGCTAATAGTTTACTAAAAAGATATCATTACAAATTAACCTACATCTTAAGGTATAAAACATGTCTAGAAGTATCTGTCTGTCATTGTTCTTTATTTTCCGCTCACTTAGAGACAACGCGGACTGGATCGTGAATACTTAATATAATTCGTATCAAGCTGAACAAAAACTTAATAAAGAAGTATAAATATTTACCTAAGTTAAGCTCGAAGTGACAATGACGCCGTTGTTTTTTGTTTCTGTTACTTTTTTCTTTCACGCTTTTTCCTTTTCCCACTTAGCAGGGTACTCAGAAAGGACTTAGTGGCAAAACACTCCGTTATGAAAAGAATTTAAATTTAATCTCTCTGGAGTGGAAATCGAACGCACAACCAATCGTGTCTACAGTCAGACGCGGTCCCACTACGTCACAATGGTTTCAATGCTATTTATTAAAACTATTAATTTTTATACCAAGTCAATTTCAATAACTTACATTTCTACGTTTTACAGATATTTGGCAACAATATTGTACATCTACTAGAAAACATTCGTACAATTGCAGTAGATTAAAATCAGCATCTCATTCAAAAAGATCGCCAACCATAATACATTCGTAAATCAATGAATCTCAACTGGTCATGAGAATCAACTTCCGAAGACCAAGAGAAGCGAAGTAATTGAAAACTAAAGTTTGCCCGTAATTGGGTTGGAGATAGGACTTTCGTTAATCACCCAATGGATCTTTCATGAGATAAGTCCTTATCGTGCTAAAATTTAACTAGACTAGTGGCAATTAGACGCGGAGGCTGCGTTGCAAAGGGATTCTCTAAGTAATTGCATTTCTAACAGAAACTGTGGCTTGTATTTGTTGGATTCCGCATTGATTTTTGGTTTGGGAAACGATTGTGGGTCAAATTTTCAGTGCCGGTTGTACTCGTAGTTGGTGGTAGTTATATTTTGTGTTTTTTTTTGGTTTTTGAGTTAAATTTGAAATGAATGTCAATGGAGTGAAATTTTTGAGTGTAAAAAAATGAAATTAAAAAGAGAAATTATGTAAGATAAATTTATAATTTTCCCCGTGGGGGGACGGGTTAAGAATACAATTCCCCCCCGCCGCTGGGTAGCGTCCCGTAAAAGGCGGGTAACCCAGTAGCTTGGTGGTAGGAGATTCGTTCTCCGACTGGCTCGCGACCACTATCATGTCAAAGACGAACCGCCAAATATCTTATGATGTGTTCCGGTTCGATGGCATGTAAGCCAGCTCTCCCTATTCCCACCGTTCCCATCCTTCCTCACTCCTGTCCTACATTCCCAAGGCTGGCAACGCATCCATAACTTGAGTGTTGTGGATGTCTATGGGCGAAGGTAACTACTTAACACCAGGTGGTCCTTCAGCTCGTTTGCCTACTTTATTCCATAAAAAAAAAAAAAGAAAAACAAGATAAAAATTTAAAATAGTTTGTCAAGAAGCAAAGTCCACGCAAAGAAAAATGCAAATAACGACTGTTGTACAATAAACTATAGAACTTCTCAATTTTCCCACACAGAAGAGAGATCAGAGAGAACCTATTGTCAAAACACTTCGCTTCTGATAAAAATTGAACCATTAACTGTTGAAAAGCGTAATTCAACGCCGCATATAGTCTTAAGTATCAGAGCGTAGAAATGAAAATAATTTAAAAATAATCATTTAAGCCCCGAGTGGGAACCCACAATCATTCACATTCACAGTCAGTCACTATCCCACTGTACCACAACACCCTTAACCCAAAAACATTCCAAATCAAAACAAAACCTCTAACATTACATAACATAACATAACATAATAATAGCGTAGCCATCATGTTTATCTTATACAAGAAGTGTTTCATTACAGCAAGGAGTTAACAAGCTGAGTGGCGTCAACTTTACTCGGGAAATGCTTTGGTGCCTCTTAATCATGCAGCTCTTCACCACGCTCTGTGCATTTTCTTTTGTTTGCTAACTTCAGCCAATTTGTTATTTGTTTTACTTGTTCAATGTTTGCCGTCTTTTATTTGGCTTGGGTTTGTGCGGGTAGATGTAAGGATTTTGTAATGATGGTGTAAAGTTGTAATATGCTTATATTTTAAATTTGCGGTTTGGTTTGTGATTTTTTTTATATTTTTCATATTAATGGGAGTGGAAGAAGTGTCTGGTGTAGAAGCGTAGGTGTGAGTTCGTTTTTGACTAGGTAAAAGCTTATATTCTGTTAACTTATTGTGATTTAACTACTGATTGATATTTTTAATGTTTTTTATGTGTTTTCGCGTAACAAATAAAATACTTTTTGAAATAAAAACGTTTGTAGTAAATAAAAATGAATAATGAAATAAAAAATTTTGTAGTAATATTCGAACTTGTGCATTTTAAACAACAATAGTTCTATAGTTCTAGACAAATAAGCTATACGTTATTCTAGTCGCTTCGAAATTTTTATACGTTTGTTACTACTTATTTTCTTGAAAGCATCTCTATTGAGACATTTATTTGTAAATTTATAAAAATCCGCTATACAAAGATTATTTCCTAGAATAATAATTCATCAGAAGCAAGGGCTATTTATAAAATGTTTTAATATTCTGTTTTAGATATTATTTATTCATATTTTTCTTTCTTTATTTTAAATCTTCATGATATTTCGCGAATAACCGGCAATGGAAGCTAGTTCCAAAAAATGAATTTTAAAAACGCAGTACCGTTATTCACTTTCTTCTCGAAATAGAAACTTTGCATATTGAGTGGAGAAAGTCAGGGCCGCGCTTTATCTTCTTGCACGAGCAGAGTAATAATAATATCACTTGGATAAAGAATCTTTTATCCAAGTGGGAATTGAACCTACAACCAATAGACGCAGTCAGATGCTGTTCCACTGCACCACGATGACCTCGCTTCGTTTTTTCTTTTTAAATTACTTCGTCGTGCAGTAGGACTGCGTATGACTATATACACGAAGATTGTGGGTTCGAGTCCCGCATTCCTATTCGAAGGAATTATTATATTTAACTTATTTATATTCCTCCGCTGTGCTATCTTAGACAAACCGCGGCGATAAGTTACGGCACACAACACGCAGTATCTTGATTTTGGCCGAAAACGGTGCATCATGAGATTAGATTTTAGATTATCTTTGACCCTGCTGTGGGTAGAAAGCGAGAAGCTTACTTGTAGTCATTTCAATTAAAATCTTTTATTTGTAGCTAAAAAACGTGACTTATGTACAATGGACATCGATCACGTCACGAAGAGTGAGGAGTGCAGTCGATATATGAATACTTGGGTTTGATTTCTTTGAAATTTTCTACTTTAGACTTACATGAATTAAACAAGATATAACAATCATTTTGGGGCTGATGATTATTTTTCTGAGTCTGTTCTACGCTGTATTTCGTACATCCCGCAGGAGAGGCAGAGGGAACCTAGTGCTAAGACACTCCGTTCATTTTCCGCAGATTTCTGCAAGAATTGCGTGATAAGCGGCAGAAGAAAATGGAAACATTAAATATTTGGATCTAGAGAAACGTTTCTCTAGCGGAAATTGAACCCACATCCTGTCGCTTTTGCAGTCACATTTTATGCTACTGCGGCACGATCTGTTTTAAGGTGTATTTAAAAAAAATGTTAAATGAACAGTACATTTATGGCCGCTCTGGCGCGATCCTACTCTCATTGTAAAAATATTATTTTTCAAGCAAGTTTCAATATGTACTCGTATATTTGTTTTCCTCGTCTTCATATACAAAGTGTGGCATTGGACTCCATTATCAATCATGCAATACATCGAAAAATATCAGATAATGGAGAATTGCGTATTTATCTTTAGTGTCTTTCAATCACGTAGCATATCATACGGGAGTTGTATAGAAATGAATGAATAAAGTTATTAACTTTCCCACTCTGGTAATTAAAGCAAAGCGCGGCGTTAAGTTTCGCCACTAAGATGCAATTTTTCAATTTCGGGCAGAAAGTTAAGAATAAAGAATTTTGATACTTGTTTGTTTTAGGCCACTGTGCTATGCGTATATAAGTTAAATTAAAAATCAACCAATTTATTCTATTTAACAAATGTTATATAAATAATGGCGAAATTAAATATGTAATTAATCGGTCAAAAGAATATCATGCTCATCTGAGTAATTTCATTCAACTCTATTCAAACAAATTGAAACTGCATTTCACTTTACGCAAAGGAGTAAAAACTAAACATTTAACGTCACATCGCTTTATTAAGTTTCGATGGCGCAAGTTAATTTAACGAGCTCGCACTGAGTGCAGAAGACTAACGGAACGATCGAATGTTTTATTTCAATTATATAATATAATGCTTCACGCTTTTTATATAGCAGGTTGATCAGAGAGTAATTAGTGTCAAGACACTCTGTCTTTCACTTTTCGTCCGCGATCGACACATCGTGTGTGGTGACGATAGTGACAGAATTCAACTCATTAATTCAAATTGATTGGATTGGAACCTAGTGTTAAGACACTCCGTTCCCCACTTTCCACCAAATTCGGAGGCATTGCGTGTTAAGTGGCGGAACTTAACGCCGCGCTTTGCCTCGATACCAGAGCGAAGAAAATGGCAATACTAAATATTTCCACTCCTCGAGTGGGAATCGAGCCCACAACCAGTCGTTTTACAGTCACACTTTAATTTGTTTATTTTCAATTTTACAGTTTTTTGACATAACGATGTAGTCAGAGAGAACCTAGTGTCAACACACTATTTTCTCCACTAACGGTCAAAATCAAGACTTTGTGTTTGGGAAGCGGAATTCAACGCCACATTTGGCTTCTTAAGTAACATAGTGGTGATATGAAAATAATTAAAATATAATTAATCATTAACCCGATCGGAAATCGAACCCAAAGTCATTTACGATTCCGTTCAAAAATGGTCCCCCTACATCACGATGAAGCATTATGCTGAAATGTTAGTATACACTACATACTATAAACAAAACATATATATATATATATATAATATATAAAACAATATTTTATAAGTAACCGTTAAAGTTTTTCACGTGATGATACTTGAATGTAGCTTTATCCATTATTGTAACAGTCCGGGGGTTTTAATTAAATTTTAATCTTCCAAACGTAACTGCTGCAGTCTGCAGTGCGCCTAATTAAATGAGATGTTACTTCATAGAAAACATTACAGTTAGAAATATACACCAATGTGGTGCAGTAGGAAAGTATTTGAATGCATATGGGTGGTTGTAAGTTCGATTTCTGTTTTGGGTAAAATTTATTTTAAACATTGTTTATGTGTTCTTTGCTTTGCTTAAACTAATTTTAATAATTAAATTTGAATTTAAGGGAATATAAGAACTTTTGATGGCATAATGCGTTCTTTCTGCCTTTATATAAGAATATTGTATGACAGGACCGAACTGTAACTGGTGTGATACGTGATTTTTTTTATATTTAGGTACTCAAATACATTTTGTATACATTTTGTAAACTCAAATACATGTCTTCAAAAATCTATTGAATTTAATCCATAAGCTTGAAATTTAGTAACTTTAATATTATAAGTTAAAAATTGACGAGGTTTCATATAATACGTTTACATTCACAATAAAGTAATTCAACGTTCAACATTTTTATTTTTATATAAATTACACGTTCAAAGAGTTACTTAGACAAATTGAAACTAAAACTAAAACACAGTGACAATATTTCTCTAATAACCTTTCCAAAAACACTTTTAAAATAAACAAAGAAAACATAATAATTCACTTACCTAAGAAAACTAAAGTTTAATTCAACATCAGTCATCTTAAACTCATCGCCTATCCCAATCACAATCAGTCCCACACCGGTTCATACATTAAATGTTCCCTTTCATTACTTTCAAGTACGCCCGTAATTAAATCGATATCCGGGTGTCCTACAAACGACTTAACGAATGTGTGTTCGTGATTTGGGAGCCAGAGTAAGTAGAATTCAGGTTTCTATTAGGCATTACTTCTTTGTAATAGTGGTTCATTATTATTTTAAAAGTTAGTTTTTTGTTAATTAATATGGAAATTATAAAAAAAACATGTAATATAAGTAATAGTTATATTCATTGAGACCATTGTGATGCAGAATGACTTGCAAAAGCTTCTGACTGTAAATGTCATTGGTTGTGGGTTCGATTCCCATTCAGGGGAAGGATTAAAACAAAGCTCGGGGTTGGATTCTGCCACTTGTGTCACTCGGAGTTTCGGCTAATCAGGTGGATAGTGGAGAACGGAGTGTCTTTGCTCCTACATTCTCTTAAACATCTTGCTGTACGAAAAATGGTTTAAAGTTGAAACCTCATTATTATTTGCTCCGTATTAAAAAAATACAGCAGCCGGTGAACTGAATATCTCTATCTAATCTACTGTTTTTTAGCTTCAAGCTGAATCCCGCACAAAGCAGGGTAGGCAGAGGGAACGTAGTGTTAAGACACTCCGTTTCCCACTTTCCGCTGAATTCGGAGGCATGGCGAGTTAAGTGGCGGAACTAAACGCCGCGCTTTACTTCTGATCAGAGCGAAAGAAATGGAAATATTAAATAATTACGCTCGTCGAGTGGGAATGGAATCCACCACCTGTCGTTTACAGTCACACGTTCGTGCCACTACGCCACGACTGGCCCCATCTGTCTAATCTATTAAATTCATAAATTGAAAAAATACCTTCCTATAAAATACCTAAAAAATAATATAATAAAAAGTACATATTATATATCCACGTTTAATACACACACATATTTGAGCGAATTCGCGTCTAATTCAAAAAGGATTATTAAATTTTCGATGTTTACATTCCAAATACATATTATGTACAGTGTATTACAACATTTTGCGTAAAATATCGTTCGATAAATTCATTACATCCGCTTAGATTTAAAATGTATGCTCATATTTTATAATATGCGCAAATTATATTAAAATATGTTATAAAATGTCTTTTCGCATGAATAATGTCTGTCTGTTTGTATGTGTAAGACCCAATAGAACTCGATATAACTATCAAGTAGTGATTGCATGGGGTAGTGATTACTTTAATTTTACTGTACTTTATTATACATAACCAAGTCAATAAGACAAAAAAAAACAAAAAACAAATATTGTAAAGAAGAAACACTTTTACATCAGTCAAATGTTCCCCACTTTCCGCCGAATCCGAATATATTGCGTGTTAATTATAAGTTGCGAAACTTAACGCCGCGCTTTTACATCGACACCAGAGCGAAGAAAATGGAAATATGAAATATCTCCTCTCCTCGAGTGGGAATCGAACTAGCAACCAGTTGCTTTACAGTCGCACTTTGTGCCTCTGCGACTGGCCACAAGTGGGGAACGGAGTGTCTTAACACTAGGTTCCCTCTGTATACCTCGCTATGTGCGGGATACAGAGTGAAGCTAAAAAAACAACGTTTTATCTTCCTAACACAATGTATAACAACGTGGGAAAGAACACGGCCACGTGAGAACGCCCTGTGAATACAAATGAAGACGATGTGTGAAAATTTAGATAGAGGCGGATAGTGACTCTCATTATCTATACGAATGCTAATAGTAACACGTTATGTTATCAGATTGGAATATATTATATGGAGATTTGTTTTATTTAGCGTTTGATTGTAGGGTTTTTGTAAGTTAATTTTAGTTATTATTGCTTTTTTAAGTATAATGCATTGCTTATGTAAGATTATCTTCTGGAGATTATTCTATAGGCTACTTGCATGCATGTTCTTATTATAATTTTTTTTTTTAATTTCTTCCGATTTTTCTGCATAACAGGGTAGTCAGAGAGACTCTACGTTTTATCAAGACACTCCGTTCTCCACTTTCCGCAGAAATAGAGACATTATATGTTAAATGATGGGACTTCAAGCCACGTTTTATATTAGGTAGCAGAGCGGTAAAATAAAGATAATATATTATCATTTGCCCAAGTAGGAATCGAAACTACAACCATTGTTTCTTTCAGATACAGTCGCACACTACACCACGACGCTCTCCATTATACTTGGTTTTTTTTAAAACCAACCTAACATGGTTATGATTAATTTCACTAATTTAAGGGTTCTATTTGTTTACCTTAACTATATTAGAGATAAATGAAATTAAAAATATTGAAATTTATTATTTTATTATCCTTAGCTGGTTGCTTTCATTCTATTAAGAACAAAGAGCAATCATTAAAATCAATACAAACACCAGCGACTATGCAAAAGTTCGTTTAAAAGAATGAAAATCAACAAAACTGTACTTATTATAATTGCGGACGCTAAGAGCAGTCTCGTGTTCATTAAACGGTGGAGTGCCTCAAGGCTCCCTAATGGGGCCGCTACTTCTCCCTTGTTATCTCATACGTTGCCTTTGTTAGAACTGTAGTTGCCACGTTTGTCCTTTCACCTGGAGCTATCGTTAGATACGTATTGTTTACGTATAGTGCCACTGAACAGTTTAAGCACAGTTGAGATCCAAGTTTTGAGTTTCACGTTCAGATTGTATCTATTGATGTTTCTTGTTTGTTAGAGCATACTCGTGTAAGTGCTAATATTCTTGTTTTAATCATGTTTGCTCTTGATATTGAGTTAGTTTTATAATTTTAAACTTTTGTTTGAGTTAGGGTTTCACTGCGTTTTAATATAGGTTGTTAAATTTAAGTGGAGGATTTATTGGTTCTTATTCTTCATCTTGGCATTCATCCCGGCCTAGCCAGGGTCTGCCTTCCGGCTCAAACTACTCCACTTTGCACGATCTTCTACGTCGTTGGTGGTTAGTCCATTGGCTCTCATGTCCTGTTTCACGACATCCAGCCATCGCTTCCTTGGGCGTCCGGGGGGTCTTGCTCCAGGGATAGATATACTAAGGCATATCCTTCCGACATAGCTCTCAGGCCGGCGTGCGACGTGACCATACCATCTCAGGCGACGCTCTTGGAGCTTATCCGCTACGTCACGGACTCTAAGACTACCTCGGATGAATGTGTTACGTATGCGGTCAGCCCGCGTAACGCCACACATCCACCTTAGCATCTTCATCTCCGTGACGTGAAGCTCCTGAGTGTGCCTGGACAGTGCTGGCCAACATTCGCTGCCATATAAGAGGGCCGGTCGGATTACGCTCTTGTATATTAATCCCTTGAGCTTGGGCGGTATTCTGCGGTCGCAGACCACACCTGTAACCTCACGCCATTTCGCCCAAGCAGCGCTGATCCGGGCTTGGACGTCGTGATCGATGCCTCCAGACTCGTGCAGAATAGATCCAAGGTACCTGAACTTTTCCGACTTAACGGCTGGTTCAGGACCTATATGGATAGTGCCCGAGTCTGGGCTCCCGCAAGCCATGTACTCGGTCTTCGTCGCATTTAGTTTAAGACCACCGTTCTCAAGCGTACCCTTCCAGAGGTTCACTCTTCGCTCCAGCGTCAGCCGGCTCTCGTCAATGAGCGCTATGTCATCGGCATACATCATCAGCCATGGGGGCTGGTCCTGGATGTAAGCCGAGACAGTATCCAGCACTACATTGAACAAGAACGGGCTAAGAGCCGAGCCTTGGTGAACCCCAACAGAGATCGGAAAGGGTTTCGTATCGCCAACAGCGGTCCTAACCATTGAAACGGAATCGCGGTACATGTCTCTGATGATGTCAATATAGGCCTCAGGGATCCCTTTGGATCGCCATGCCCACCAGATACATTGACTAAGCACGCAGTCAAAGGCCTTCTGCATAACTAGGAATGCGATATGCAGAGCTCTCCTTTTTTCCCTGTATGCCTCCAGTAGAGAACTGAGGGCAAAAATGGCGTCCAAAGTGCCCGATCCTGGCTGAAACCCATATTGACATTCAGAGACAGTACACTCTCGGCGGAGCCTGAGGTCGATCATGCGCTCAAAGAGCTTCATGGTGTGACTCATGATCTTAACGCCCCTATAACTACCGCAATCCTGAACACTGCCCCTGCCTTTGTAAATAGGGGTTATGAAGCTGTAACGCCACTGACGTGGCATTGTCCCAGTGTTCAAGATGCGGTTGAAAAGGTCCGTAAGTATGAGCACACCAAGAGAGCCCAATGATTTCCACGCTTCGATCGGAATGTCGTCAGGTCCCACCGCTTTCCGATTCTTCATGCGACGAAGACAATTCCGAGTTTCGTCAGGTGTTATCGGGGCAATAAGTCCAAGATTAGGAGGTGGTTCGGTCGGAAGGCTGCACGGGTGCTGGGTATTCAGCAACTCCTCGAAGTAGCATCTCCATCTCTCCTTCACAGAGGCATGATTACATAGCAGCGTGCCCCGGAAATCTTTGATGCAAAGACATTTGGAGATATCTTGCGTCGCTTTATCCCGAGCTCGTGCCAATTTGTAAATGAGCTTCTGCCCCTCCGCAGTTTCAAGTGTATCATACAGAGGTGATAACCTGTCACTGCGGGCTCTGGCAACAGCCCTTTTACATGCACGTTTCGCTGCTATGTACTCTAGTCTGTCTTCAGGAGAGTCGGATTGCTGCCACTCCTTAAAGGCAGCCTTCTTTTCGCGAATTACCTCCTGCACTCTGTCATTCCACCACCATGTCTCCTTGTCGATGACCCGTCCTCCCCTAGAAAGGCCAAGAACTCGCTTACCTGCCGTAATAATTGCTGATTCGGCTCGATCCCAAACTTCCTGTGCAGTTTCGGTATTAGTCGATATATTTTGACTCTCAACCTCTGCCAGGAAGTCGGTCTGCATCGGTCCGTTCAGCAACCACCACTTGATCCGAGGCTTACGTTTCTCGGCTACTTTCTTTTTCGGGGTGACGACATAGTCCATGACAAGAAGACGATGTTGGGCCGTCAGGCTTTCACCAGGAATGACTTTACAGTTAGTCATCTTGCCGATATGACACCGTCTGGTCAGCAGATAATCTATTTGAGTAGGATTTATTGGTTCTTATTCAAGGATAATATGTGCTTTAGAGAGTTATATAATTCAGCTGTTTGATAAGAAATAATGATTTTTATTTCATATAAACTTTTTTTGTTATTATAAACAAAAAAATATTTCCTAAGACAATTTAAAATATGTTTGTTGATCTCTTCTTCAAAATAAATAAGCTAGTTAATCATTATTGCTTAAATAACTTCTTTAAAGATTGATCACTTTCTGAAAAATTACTTTAACATATACAGCCAAGTTTAATATACCTCATATTAGAAAAAGAGCATAGAAAACTAACTCCACTTAGCCACGACGGTCTCACACAATATAATGAACTATTTTGAAAGAATATATGAAAAAAACACACACATAATAATAGCATGAACGTGAAATTTGGAATAAATCACAGGCCGCCGATTCCATTTCACACGTCCATCCTTTCCGTTTCATTGACTGCTCCCAAAAGCTTTATTTCCATTTTGATATTTCGGTCAAAAGCTCCCCTCTGTCGAAATGATCGTTTGGAAGCTTAAAAAATTGCTATCTCTTTAATGACATGCATCTTCACACGTCTGGGATCACTCGATATAGTATGGTTATAGATCACTATAATACTTTGTAGAACTACGATATTAAAGTTTAATATAAGAAAAAAAACATTTTTTATGCATAGCAAGACAGTTATTTTTGACGAAAATAATGAAGTTTCAGATGCTGTTCCATTTGGCCACGAGGGATTTTAAAGTTTAGTATTGTAACACAAACATGTGTGTATTAGTATTAAAACTATCTGTACGTGATCGTACCTGCTTTTGAATGTCGTTGCGATACTTTTAATATTTAAAAACTAAATATATTTTGTAAAATTTTCGTAATATTATAATATAAAAAGCCGAGAATAGTGTTTTAATAAAAATAAATCTAAATCTGATTATCGTCAAGAACGACTTAACACTTTAATCTTTAATAGCCAACATTAACAACATAAATTTTCAATATTCTTTCAAATACTAAAATATGCAATATTAAACTTCATGAAAGCGAACATATTTTTAAAATATTCTACAATTTATAATACACTAGTTTCTAACTCAGTAGCTTCTAACCGCTTAAATCACGCTCGAGATGTATGTCAATCGATATAAATGAATCAGCTGCACTACCGACCCTGCACGAGCGTAATATTACTGAAAGTAAACAGTAAATAATACAGATTTTGTAACACTTTCACGTTTTTTTCAAGCAAGGGAGAAGGGAGAGTCTTGACACTCCGTTCTCCAATTTCCGCCTGAAATCGAACCTCGCGTATTGAAGACTGAATTAGCGTCAAGCTGTGAAAATAATATTTTCTTTTTGTTTCACGCTAGATTCAACACATAGCAGCGTAGGCAGAGGGAACCTAGTGTTAAGACACTTCGTTTTTCAATTTCCCCTCAAAATCAAGATACTGCGTGCTGAGTGGCTGAAATTGTCATAGCACAGATTAACTGAAAATAATTAAAGTATAATCATCTCTCCAAGTGGGAATTGAATCTACAACTAATCGCGTTTACAGACAGATGCTGTCACGCTGCACCACGATGGCCTTGTGTATAGTTACTTTTTTGAATTCTTGCTAATTTATGTAAAAAAGAAACACGTCTTGGGTAATGGAACTGAAAAATTTAGACTTAATTTGTTTACTGTAGCGGCGAGAAATATAACAGTTAAATCTATAATTTACTTCCTCGTCCTTTCTAGGACTGTCATCAGCTCGTTTTAGGAACATATTTCTTAAGCGGTATTAGTAGGATATTTCAAATTTGATTAGATAGAGAGAAGAGCTAAGACAGTGAAGGCGAGAGTTAACGCAGGAGTTAATTAAGGAGCCCCTTAAACCTACACTTGGGTGACAATCCTAAGGACTGCTTCAAACTCTTTCTCCAATGCTAAGGAAATTCTTTTCTTCGGAAAGATGTGTGAAAAACGATGGTTTTTATGTGTTATAGTTATATTTTTGTTTTTAATATACTATAAGAGAATTTACTGTTTATTTCAGCTGAAACCATAATCCATTTATAATTTTACAAGGCTGCTTTGTATGGAAATATTTAAACTTTGTTTGCTTAAATTTTAATTAAACTTTTGCTTCACGTAATGATATAAAGCTTGACAATATAAGTTTTATAATTAATCATTATGTAAATTTTAAATTGTGCAGCCTAACTCTAATTATATTAGTATTAAGTCTATAATATATTTTTTTATATCGGTTTAAGAAATAATGTTTTGAGTTTCAGAATCAAGTGAAAAGCGTCTAATTAATATTGTTCATAGTTACGCTATCAATTACGGTTATATTTGATCAATGTTACTGAGTATTAGGATCTTTTCAAATCTGGTTAAGTAGAGAGAAACTTTGTACAGTAGTTTCGAGCGTAAACGCGCATTCTAGATTTAGAGCTTCCTCTTCAAAGGGCATGAAGTCTGCACTTGGGTCACAAGGCGAACCCAAAGAATGGTACGGAGTTTCTTCTCATTATTTCAACTAAATATCATATACGTATCATCTAATATATCAATCTTTACGTACTGAGTTCAAAACAGACAATGCTTAGTTAGTTAGATAATGAATTTTGCCATATAGTTTAAGTAGAGAAATTTGATTTTTTACATGTTACGCAAACAAACTTTTGAGTAACAACTATATATGATGTTATGTGATTTAACACAAGAAATCAACTTTGACACACCGAATTAATATAGATTTTGTATATAATATAACGATTTGAAATCGTAACTATCGTCAGTCATATCTCTAACATCCCCATAATATATTTAACCAAAAATTGGCAAACAAAGTACGAAAACAAAAGATTATATTGTATATTGCTCAAAAAACATCGCACATTTTATATAGAAAGAACAACGTTTTTTCAATTTAGTATGCTATTACTGAAAAAGTGAGGCCTCACAAAATAAAAGCACGCGTACAGTGAGTGGCTGATGTCAATAATTTATTATTTTCGTTTCCTTCAGCGATGCCATTAGCGCGTTAAGTGCTTGTTCCTGAGTTTTGTCGTTCGAGACATTCGCGGGACAACAATGCTTTCAAAATTTAATGATTATTCTAAATTTTGTTTGTGTCACTACTGTTTTTTATGTTTTTTATAAGATTTTAATTTATTCAATAAATAATAAATAAAATTTAAATTGTTAATTTAAATAGAACATGCTATATAAATTACTTATTTACTAAAATCAAGCATTTTGTCGAATTATTTATAATTTCAAATTTTAAGTATAACATATAATATCGTAGTTTTTTTCGTACTAATTGTATTACTGAATAAATTTACATAAAATCAAAAATATCCTGAAAATATTATAAAACTGGCTAACATACTCTATACTGACTACAGTCGTTCTCATTCTTTGTATTTAATAACCATTTTGGAAAGCAAATAGTGATTTTTACTACTACTTGGCGTGAATTATAAGAAATTACATATAAGACGTCATTCAGAAATCGAATCAAAAACCAACAATAACACATAACAACTGAACTACCCACATTAAGTTTATCAATGAACATTTTTTTCTCCAAGAAAGTTAATTCGAAAATAATTCAAAATCAATACATGTCGATACCGAGTGGTCGTAAAGTAAAGTAAATGAGAATGTAACGATGGGCTATTAAAGGCAACGGAGGCTGTATTGTAGTGAGACCGGCCCCGGCTCCTATTGTACAGTGGATTTAGAAACATTTAAGAACAGAAACGATGGTGAATTTAACTTTATGGGTTATAAGCTTAAATATGTGTTTTTAGTATTGTTTTTGAGGCCGTGGTGACAAAGTGGGAGCGTTTGTCTGTAAACGCGATTGTTGTGGGTTCTATTGCCACTTAGAAGATTGCTATTTTTAAATTATTATCATGGTGGTATCCACTCCTCGACATTACGCTATGTATCGATTTCTGTTATTTTGTATGGTAACAGAGACAACAGAGCGCACTGTATATTTCTTTCGTCTTACCCACTATTTTATAGATACCACTCATCTTTGTTTTATATAATTCTCTCTAAACCACCTTACCTAAGCCACCTGAACACGCAGTTTCTCATTTCTAATATGACATCATTTATTCACTAAAGTTATTCAATAAATACAAACATTAATTGTATAGGAAGCGAATACATACCCATCTTGCTTAGTCAATCTCTGTATCACTTTAAACATACATTCTTTACAATATTTTCATACTCCAATGCCTAAAGAATACAATCACACACACAAATTTATCCTGCAAAATACCAAATAACACCTTCAGATAAGATATCGTAACGCAAGTTTTAAATCAACGTTGCCAATAGTGGCCATTATCGCCTTTTTGTCCCTTCCCCGCGATAGCGGCGGGTAATTGCAGATCCCTTGGTGGAGGGACGAGATTCTATTACATGCGTCATTAGGTTGCGAACACGCTTTGAAAATATATGTGTAAGTTCAGTTGTTGGAAGATGTAGTGGGTTTGATGCTTGTTAGGTTATTTTTGAGTTCGTAGCTAATAATGTTTGTTTTAAGTAAGTATTTCTCTTAAAATACAGTGATGTTTTATAAAATTTTGTTATTTTCTGTGTTTTATTTAGATAAATATACTTCAAATTAGGTGTTCAACCTGAAATTAACGCTTTGATCGTATTTGTTGTTGTGTAATTGTATAATAAATTTTCATTCTAATATCGTTATATCAATACGTGAAATAATAACTTTGGACTTGTTTTAACGAACGGAAAAACGAAAGAGTATCAAATTTATATACATAAAGTTCACGTGCAAAAGAAATGCAAAAGTGAATATATTTCATTAAAATCTATTTATTAAATAAATAAATTATATGTAACACACACTGCCATATGTTTGACATATACCTACTTTTATATAAAATGACATAAATGTTGCTATGGTAACGCATATTTTGTGCGTCAAAGGCTTTACTACATTTATATGATAATGCTCCACGTGCACTTTATTTGCATTTTACGTTATATAAACAGTGGTCTTAGGACACTAGTTCTAGGCAATAGGCAATATAACCCAACTTTTTTTTATAGCTTCACGCTGTATCCCGCACACTGCAGGGTAGGCAGAGGGAACCTAGTGTTAAGACACTCCATTCCCCACTTTCCGCAAAATTCTGAGGCATTACGTGTTAAGTGGTGAAACTTAATACCGCTTTGCCTCGACACCACAGCGAAGAAAATGGAAATATTAAATATTTCCACTCCTGGAGTGGAAATCGAACCCACAAGTCGTTTACAGTCACACGCTTGTCACTTGCCACTGCGCCACGACTGGCCCCTAACTAAACTAAACCTAACTAAGCTAATAAAAACCTAACAATTTCCCTATATGGGATTCGAACCTGTGACTATATAAAGTAAACAATTATCTAACAAGCCGACGGTGGTAACATCAATATGTATTTTAGATTTTTTCCAATCATTAAACCAAACCGGAAGGACCGCGCCGCGCCGCGCCGCGCCGTGGCTACTCACGCGAGAAAATATTTCAGTCGAATGCGCTCGCCGTTAAAATGAGATTGTGTTAAAAAATAAAAAAAACATCCGTTGTTCGTGTAGAGTGTAGAGTATAGTGTGGAAATAATGAAAAGTAAATATTACTAGAATTAGTTATAAAGCAGCTTTCCGTTGTAGTCAAAGTTAAAGTAGTGTTTTTTTTTTATAATTCTATATTATCACTCTACGGACATAAGGTCTGTACCTTATTTAACATGATTCTTGTTTTATCATATGCAATACATTTTTTTGTTTACAATTTCAGTACTTAAATCTAAGACTTAAAGAATATACCCTAAGAGAGTCCAGTTATTACAAAATTTAAGTTGCCCGTTTTCATTTTATACAACTTATGGTGTGAATCTAGTGTTAAGACACTCCGTTTTATATTTTTCGTCTGCGATCGAAATAATGCGTGTTGAGTCGTGGAGCTTAATGCTGCGTTATGGCCTGGATATCTGAGCCTAAACAATAGGTTCTATCTGTTTACCATGATATGCGAGGAAAAGCGTCAAGTTACTTTATTAATTTTTGAAGAAAAACAGTCAAATCCTTTGAAAAATTTATTTTTAAACAAGGTATAAACTAGTACTTGGCTAACTGGAGCCAGTCGAGGCGCAAAGGTACAAAGTGTTACTGTAAAGCAACTGGTCGTGGGTCGCGCTCGATTCCCACTCGAAGAATTTTTCTTCTCTCTGGTGTCGAGGCAAAGCGCGGCGTTAAGTCTCGTCACTTCCAAGTAATGCCTCAAGAATCGTGCAGAAAGTGGGAAACGGAGTATCTTAACACTAGGTTCCCTCTGCCTACCCTGCTGTGTGCGGGATATAGCGTGAAGCTAAAAACAAAGAATAAAGCGCTCTCATCGCTAAGCTAACCGAATGGATGGTTTCGAAGAAGCGTAGCTTCAAATCTTGCTGCGTTGATTTTTTTATACATTTACTAAAGGTTTTTCAATTTCCCAATTGTGTTACACTTTAGTGAATAACACTTTATATAAATATATTGAAATAATATTATTCTTATTTCTGTAGAAATAAAACACATAATACATAATATGTTTCAATTAGGAAGCTGCATATATCCTTGTATTACGGGTTATTTACTTCGTTACGGAGATGCCAGAAGCGGAATAATTTACGAGTTGATGCAATTGCGGCAGGTAATGGACGTCCGGAAGTTATATGTAATTTACAGTAGTTTTCAATAATCTGCTACAGGTTCATATTACTTTATATTAAAGGAGCTTTTTAAATATATTTTGATTTTTTGTATATATTTGGTATTAATATAGTTTGTTGTATGCAAAAATATTTAAGTGAATAAAGCTTGCTTTTGAAGATATTTTGTAAAAAACTATGTAGGTATTATAAAAAAAATGATATTTCAATTAAATTATTGTCATAACAATAGTGCGAAAATTTAATCTTTATGCTTTAGTAAGTTAATTAAAACTTAAAAATTCCAATTTTTAGACAGAGCAGCTTCACGCATTTTTAGGTGCAGGGGGTAGTCAAAGATGACAAAATATAAGACATTCGTCCTCCACGAGATTGTATGTTGAATGCATGACTTAGCGCCACGCTTTGTCTTTAGTACCAGAGCGAAGAAATGAAAATTTAAATATATTCCTGCAATTGAGAATCGAACCCACGATCATCGCGTTTACAGTCAGACGCAGTCGCACTGTTCCAAGATGACCTATTTTAGAGAAGCCTGTCCCTAAATTATTTTGAGCCCATCATATATCCAAAATACCTTATGATATACATATATTGTATAAACAATCTTATAGCCAAAATAATAAACAAACAGCTAGAAAGAAGCAGAAGAAAATTCAAATCTATAACCATCATCTCTGACATTTAACAAACGCACCACAATTGCCTCTAAAATGAAATTACGCCGCCAATACAAACTGGAAACGGTTCCGAGACAACTAAACGTTAAACTTCACTAAGTCTTAATACAATGTATACATGAATATCATCACGTGGAAACACAACGTTAACTAAGTTTCGCTGTAGGTAATTGTGTTCTAGTACTTGGCTGACTGGTACTAAGATTGTAAATATAACATATAATTATTTATTTTTTTAGTAATTATCATTGAAAACGTGACATTTGACTTGGCTTGACTAAAAAAACACAATTTTAGCTTCAAATTTAGCTTCAAATTTTTGTATATGTTTATCATGCTAAAGTTTATCTATTTTATATAGGCAAAATGATGCTTAGATATTCAATCACAAGATAGCTAAATTATATTATGATACGTGTTGTAGAAGTAAATCCTTCTAATAAGTTCTTAATAAAAGGAGAAACGGAATGTTTTAGACACCCCTTTCTCTCTTTTATTCTGCCATACGGTAAAAAACTTAAAACAAGTCCTGATAGTGGAATATTTGCTTGTATATACATGTATTTTCACACAACCTCAAATACTTTTAGATCAACACAAAGCCGGAGTGAACCGACACTATCTCAAGTCTCCAATAAAAAAACAAATAAGATTAAACAAACATTCGTTATTCATAAACAAGTATTTTACTCTAATATTACATTTTACAAGAAGCATTTCCATTGTGAGCTTAAACTTTACTGCCATATTCAGCGTCACGTGAAAGGAAGGCAGAATTTTGTTGCATTATTCTATTTCTGGCTCGAACAAGTCTTTGAGCTCATCGCAATGTTGTTACAAGGTAGGAAACAGAATTTTACATGCCTGCTTAAAATAGCTCGCTGGTGCTGTAGTTATTTTTCACCTATATGTAGTGGTTCTTGTGTGAATGCAAAAAAATAATATGAAATCGAGGTAAAGCGCGGCGTTAAGTACCGCCACTTAACACGCAATGCCTCCGAATACGGTGGTGCGTGGGGAACGCAGTGTCTTAACACTGGGTTCCCTCTGCCTACCCTGCTGTATGCGGGATAAGGCGTGAAGCTAAAAAAAAAAGAAATCGATATAGCATTATTGATATTGTACTCGTAAATCAACGTGATAATTGTGGGTTCGAACCAGTCAAGGGTAAATTTAAATTTTAGAAGTCTTTTTTGAGGCCATTCGTGGCGTAGTGGCACGAACGTGTGACTGTAAACGACTAGTTGTGGCTTCGATTTAATATTTCCCCTATTTAATATTTCCATTTTTCCTTCGCTCTGATATCAAAGGTAAAACGCGGCGTTAAGTTCCGCCATTTAACACGCAATGCCTCTGAATTTGGCGGAAAGTGGAGAACGCAGATTCTTAACACTAGGTTTTCTCTGCCTACCCTGCTGTATGCGGGATAAGGCGTGAAGCTAAAAATAAAATTATTTTCCTGGTCTAGTCAAATAAAGTTCGAAGTTAAACTCAAAATGCAAAAAAATTAGATATAAGTATTAAAAATATATGTGTTAAAAACGCAAATTATATTATGTACTTCATATATTTTGTCTTGTAACAATTACAAAAATATCGTGCTGCACACGTACCCGCATAGCACTATACATACTGTCGCCTAAAACTTCCTTTGCTTAGACAATTAAAAATATAATAATATAGTAAAGGTTTCAGAAAATCCTCTCTAAGTCGTCTCCTATACTCTATAATGCACATACATGCCAAATTTTAGCGTCTAGCATCAAGTAGTCTTGGCTTTTTATCACTCAGTCAGTCACTCAGTAAAGCAGAGTTTTATATATACAGACACTCAGGGCAAAATATATTTATATTTCAATCATTCTCTTTATTAAAGATTCTATTTAAAGACGTTAGGAACAAAGATTATACAAACCTATATTGATTTTGCTATTACTTTCTTCTTTTATTTACTTATTATATAACTTTAGTATAACATCAGTCTACCTTTCGTTTCTATCAGAAAGTTTACAAAGTTCAATATAAATAACAAGGTATCTTTGCAAACGCCTCCGTGGCTCTATTCTCAGATTACATGTATCTCAGGTAGAATTTCTGTAATAAAAATACAAACTAACTTAGTCTAGACTTCTAAAATAATAATATTCTCTATGTAAATATTATTTATTAATATAAACCAGTCGCCATCTTAAAGTTTGATATCACAAAAAGCTTATTTACAACGTCGAAATATATGTAAGGGGCCAGTCGTGGCGCAGTGGCACAGAGTGTGACGGCAAAGCGACTGGTTGTGGGTTCGATTCTCACTCGAGAGGTGGTAATCCATACTTATATTATAAATGCGAAAGTCTGTGTGTTTGTCTGTCACGTTTTCACGGCTAATCTACCGGTCCGATTTGGATGAAATTTAGAATGAAAGTAATAAAAGTAACTGGGTCTAACATAGGCTACTTATTTTTTCAAAAATCAACCTTTAAAAGGTTGAAATTGGGGATGATAGTTTATATGAAAAATCTAAACCGCTTGACTAAATGTAATATTTTTTTCATAAATATAGTTGATCATCTAAGCTTAAACATAGGTTACTTTATTTTTCAAAAATGTGCCCCCGAGGGTTGCAATATAAAGAAATAATTAACGTGGCGAAGCCACGAGCGGGCCGCTAGTATTTAATATTTCCATTTTCTTCGCTGTGGTGTCGAGGCAAAGCGCGGCGTTAAGTTCCGCCACTTAACACGCGATGCCTCCGAATTCGGCAGAAAGAGGGGAACGGGGTGTGTAACACTAAGTTCCCTTTGCCTACCCTGCTGTGTGCGGGATACAGCGTAAAGCTAAAAAAAAAAAATGCCTTTTTGGATTCTAAGACAAAACTCAGCGTTGAATTCTACCACTCACCATGCACTGACTCAATTTCAGGCGGAAAGCAGAGTGCAAAGTGTCTTGACACTAGGTTCTCTCTGATTATAATGTCATGTATATAAAGAAAACATTAATGATTTTACAAAAATAGGTGACACACACAATGTTAATACTAGAAATAAACATAAACTGATTACTCCTGTAACTCGCTAACATCGAGTCAACTCAGTCATCGAGTTAATTCATTCATGGGATTCATCAGTGATGAAAATAAGATCCCAAAAAACGTCAAAGATTTTTCTATATCACAATTTAAAAAATTGTGAAAAGACGTTTGTGTGTTAAAGATTTTAAATATAATTATTTTTTCAAGAGGGAACTCGCAACCAGTTACGTTTACAGACGCTGTCCCACCGCGCCATAACTGGCTTTATTCTAATTTGTTTTTTTTAAAGCTTTACACTGTATCCCTGTATCGCACAGCAGGGTAAACAGAGGGAACCTAGTGTTAAGACACTCCGATCAGATTCTAATTATCATACATTTAAAAAAAAATCTATACAACAGCAAATACAAATATAAACAAATACAACACAACCAGCCCAAAACAACATCAAAACCAACTCAGCATTACGTCACCAACAGTCACGCAACAAATTCCATTCAACAGAAACATCTGGGAATCTAAACGATTGAATTAGTCAAATGTTTGCCAAAGATCATCTCGAACAAAGCACCGGCTACGGCTATTTGTTACCTCTCTACCATATCCTGCATTTTAATTGGACCCGTTTAGCCCCAAACAGTGGTTTCTCTACGCAAGTCGTCGTTCATAATGAACGGTGCCTGGAGGACTAAATCATATTTACTGAAAGGCGTAAATTAAGACGCTACGCTACGCTATGCCCCAATTTTGGACCAAGTTATGGTGGAAGTTCCATATTATTTAAGAGATTCTTGTTATGTTATTTATGGGGCTGTTAGAGGCTAGTTGAATAAATGGTTGGCTGATGATTGTAGCAGCTTCAAATACTATAACTACACTTATAGTTTCTTTAAAATTGAAGTAAGCGGTTAAAAGTGCTGAAAGTGTTGAATTTTTCGATAATATGTGTGAAAGCTGGAGACGTAGTGATGATTATTCATAGCAAGGGGTGACATTTAAAGTCCGGCTTAGTTTTGCCAGATTTTCTAATATTTTAATGTGTTATTTAACTACTTATGAAATTTAAAAAAGACATTTTAAAAACGCATAAAAATTTGAAGGCGACTCTTGAAAATCGTTAACGCATTCTGACCGCCAAGCCCGCATAGCTTCCTACACACGTCTACATTATTATATGATTATTATAACTAGCTTTTGTTCTTAACATTTTTACAAATTTCTGCTATCCTTAGACTACTCAATGAACAGAATGCTACATATTAACTACTTTTAACATTTTTGTTAAAAAGTATTTAATATATAACATTCTGTTCGATTCGTCATATACTTAGGTAGGACATGTATAATTACATTTTAAGGATACTAATTTGTTGTCTTGCTGTGATTAACCAGTGTAATACAACCACGCCGTGCCTTTATTTATTTTTATTTTTTTTTATATAAAAAGGACCAGACGAGCGTGTGGGTCACTTGGTGTTAGGTGAACACCGTCACCCACGGACCCGTGTAACACCTGAGGAGCTACAGGGACGTTGCCGGCCTTTAGTTTCGCATATTACTAAAATCATAATAAGATTTATGAGTATACATAAATGTACTTAGGTATTACAAAATAACACATTTTATATTTTTCTTACACAAAGTATATTTCTTTAATAGCATTTTAAATATAAAAAAGCTATAAACATGTACTCCACTGTTCTTCATTATTTTCGTTATTCGTACAAAAATAATCCAATTTTCCTCAAACTTCAATCTCTCATCCCGCGGGAAGTGCACATTGTTCCGGGATTTAATTTATTCCGCAAACTAATTTGACCACTAATTATAATAATTAATCGTTCGTGCTTCCCTTCCCCATGTTACCATGCTAATAAGGATAATAAAAACTCAATAATGGCCAATCATTTGAATTGCTGATTATGTCAAAGTGGTGTCTTAGTAACTATTATTTAGGTTCTTTTTTTCAGCTCCACGCTTTTTCCCGAATATTTGTAGTTAAGTAGTTTAGCCGACAAGATATTCACTTTCCATTAACATATATTGTGTGTTGACTGGCGTAACTCAACGCCGCTTTTATAAAAAATAAATTTTAAAAAATCACAAAAATAGGGACGCAATCGAAAAAAACCTAATTCAGATTCGAACTCACACCACTTAAAAACCTTCCCCCATTCCAACCAGCTAAGCTTATATAAAAATATTTTTATATTTCTAAAACATTATTATATTATATATCAAATTATAAATAATCATCCACTTCGAAAAATCCCATTCCAACGTTTAGCTTTAAACAAAACGTAATATAAATTTAAGTCTCGTTAAATTTTCACGGTCCATAGTTCAGCGTTGATTTGAAATGATCGCCGATGTCATTCTGAACGAGAGCCTTTTGTTATTTGCAAATTGTTCACTCATCGTTTGTGTAGACTGTCGACTGTGGAGCAACGTGGCTGATATTTTTTTGTTTCCTTCATTATATTTTCTTATGTATTTTTATTAATAATGAGGAACATGTATGAAGGTGTATATTATGTAGAAACATTTATTAGAAATGTATTGAATAATTTGTATTATTGCAAAAAAAATCATTACAAAACATTAAAATTTAGGCTTACAGGGACTCGAACCCACGACCTTTGGAATCTATCTAAATGTTTTGACTGATAAGCCAAGAATGATAAGCCATTAAGCTACGTTGAAATTCCTATACGCTTATTACAACTCATACACTTGTGCTACCAACATATTATTTCTTCAAACAATTTGTTCAGCAAGAGAAAATGCTATTTATTAAATGTTTTAACATTTTTAAAATAAAATTGAATTTTTTTTTTTTTTTGCTTAAATGTTTCTCATGTTCCAAGTGTGCGAATAACAGTTTTAAAATGTTAAAATTTATATTGTTGTTTTTATTATGAATTGCGTGTGACTGTATTTTTTATTTTATTTAATTTTTATTGCTTGAGATAGCGTAGCTACCTACGCAACTACGAAAGGAATTACATTACGTATTTTGTATTAGAAAAGAGAGAACCTTTTCTCCTTTCTAAGACACTTCGTTTTCCATGTTCCACCAGATTTCTTGATATTATATATTTATGATTAAATAATTTATGACTAATCGTAATAGAATATAATTTAAATATTAATTGAAAAAATAATTTCTCTTTGTAATGATAGTGTTCTATCAGTGTCAGTGTCAGTGTGTCGAGTTATTTTTTATGATCTAATACATATAAATCGATTATAAAAGTGTATATAATACTTATGTATATCTCTAATTGTATAGAAAAGAATCGTAACGCGTGGTGCACCGCGATATGCATAAAAAATAAATAAAGTATTTTATTCGGTAATTTAGCAGTCATAGTTTTAGAGCCAGTCGTGGCACAGAGGCACAAGCGTGTAAATGTAAACGGCTGGTTGTGGGTTCGATTCTCACTCGAAGAGTAGAAATATTTAAGATTACCATTTTCTTCGCTCTGGTGTCGAGGAAAACCGTGACGTTTAGTTCCGCCACATAACACGCAATGCCTCCGAATTCGGCGGAAAGCGGATATTTCTAAATCAACGGTAGTAAAGTGGAGAACAGAGTGACTTACCACTACACAATCTCTCTGCGAGTAATATAAAATATGCTTGAAGATTAAAAAAATATTTTTAAAGCTACAATTAAATTAAGTGCGGGTAAAGCTTTTCCGTGTAGACGTAGCTTAAAGAAACTGATGGGATTATATTATTATTTGTGAAGTACGAAGACTCAGTATTTTATTTTTTTGGTTGTATATAAAATAATGTTGATATGTACCTAAATATTATATTTTACATGACTTAGTTAGTTAGTTCAAGGTAAGTAGATAGAATATACCTATATTCATATACAATTCATAATGTTGTATATTGAACGGAACTCAACGACACCTTTGTCTTTGCCAAAACGAAACATGGAAATAATTATTTCCCGATTGGGACTGAACCCATAACCACTCGCGTTTATTAAACAGTCAGACACTGTCCCACAAATAAATAAAGTCCCTTAAATAGTTCAGTTTATCTAAAACTTATTGTTTTTTTTAGCTTTACGCTGTATCTCGCACACAGCAGAGTAGACAGAGGAAACCTAGCGTTAAGGCACTCCGTTCTCCACATTCCGCCGAATTTTGAAGGCATTGCGTGTCAAGTGGTGGGACTTTACGGACATTACGCTTTGCCTCGATACCAGAGCAAAGAAAATGGAAATATTAAATATTTCCACTCCTCGGGTAGGAATCGAACCCTCAACCAGTCATTTACCAGTCACACGCTTGTGCCACTGTGCCACGACTGGCACTTATACTTAAATTGTTCAATTTAGTCAAGTCAAAGGGCGGTGTTGAGTTCCGCTACTCAACACACATGTATCGATTTCAAATGACAACTAGAAATTAGTGTTTTAATGAAAAAATACGTTACTTCCCTGTTAAGCAAAAACAAGCGTAAAACCGTTAAAAGAATACATAGTAACTTAAAAACTATATTAAGTAAACAAATATAATGATTTAGAAAATAATGATCAAATACAACAATTGTACTGAAAAATAGTTAAAAATTAGAAAAAAATATAATATACTTTAAAATTCTACACAGACGGTTATTATTTCAGTTTGTATTTATTAAACGACTATAAATTTCATTTCAAATTTTGTTCGTAGTTTTAGAATGAAAATAAAATTTTATTACAATTTTTTTAGCAATCTGTGAATTCATTTAATAACGAAAAAATGCTTTTTGTTAAGGTTTCAGGGTTATCGGATTTCAGTTTTTTTTTAGCTTTACGCTGTATCCCGCACACAGCATCGTAGGCAGAGGGTCTTAACCTAGTGTTAAGACACTCCGCTCCCCACTTTCCGCCGAATTCGGAGGCTTGCGTGTTAAGTGTCGAAACTTAACGCCACGCTTTACCTCGACACCAGAGCGGAGAAAATGGAAATCTTAAATATTTCCACTCTTCGAGTGAGAATCGAACCCACAACCAGTCGTTTACAGTCACACGCTTGTGCCAGTGGGCCACGACTGGCCACTACGTATTTCAGTTGAAATTATTAATAAAATTTCTGAATTGCGTACCATGTTAACAGTGAACGTAGAAGGCATAGCTTAGCGGTCAGAGCACTTAGAGGATTTTCAAGAGGCGCAGGTTCGAATTACGCCGCCCGAAAACTGCTCGATTAAAGTAAAAGAAAGAATTCTAATGTATCACGTGGTTATACGTAGCAGTAATAAATATAATAGTATTCTGGTAGTTTAAAAGTATATGTTTTAGGATATAACGAAGGTCTTATGTACGAGTATACTTTATTTTCATATTTTTAGAAAGGATAAATATCTCACTATTTACTAAAATTTTCTGCTAAGTTTTCAAATTTATAATCACAAATGGTTGTGAATTCGATTCCTACTGGGAGGAATTAGAGAAGAATAAGTCACTTAGAGAAAGCCAGTTTAGAGTCAAAACACTTTGTTTTCTACTATTCGTCCGAATTTCAAACATTTTCAAACATTGCGTGTTAAGTGACTGAATTCAAAGCCACGCTTTGTCTTAGATACGAGAGTGAAAGAATAATATTAATTTAATAACAACCATCCCTTGAATGAAATGTAACAAAGAAATTAACACTAATAACAATTATCACATTACATAACGCAATATGTACCGACACACTTAGCCTCCCGCCCGCACCCGACAGACAGACGTACACTCTAATCTTATTACATATTCCATCAACATAACATTACATGTACGCATCCAACATATTTATATGTAAATATTATAAAGGAGTCGAGGAAATGTGGCTAAGTAGCTTTTTGTTTCGCATCTCCGTAACGCGGCCTTTGATCTACGATGTCAATACCTGTGCGTGTTTCTTCACCTTGTCAAATTAGCGGTGATTGATTTGGTACACTTCATTTTGTGTTGTTATGAAGCTTGAGTGTTTTTTGATTAATAAGGACAATATTATGTAGAAGATATTTAGATAAAGACTTTTAGAAAACGTATACAAATTTGTACGCAGCGAGGTTCGAACTTGCGCCTCCTGAATACCGTCCAGGCGCTCTCACCACTGGCTCAGTGGTAAGAGCGCCTGGACGGTATGCGGTCTACTACCAGCTGCGTCAAAATTCTTATACACTTTATTACAACTTACTTTTGTTGTTAGCTTTTTTTTCAACTTTCCTAAGTGTGGAATAACACTTTAAAAATGTCTCAAAGAGTATTATGTGTTTGTTATAAAAATGTTTCATTTTTTTCAGTGTGTGTGACACTGAGTGACGTTCTTCCTATATAGCAGGGTAGTTAAAGAAAATTTAGTGTTAAGACATTCCGTTCCTTGCTTTTCGCCTCAATGCATGCACGTTGCCTATTAAGTGGTGTATCTCAACGCCGTGCTTCATCTGTTTTCAAAAGAACGAAGAAGTGGAAATAATTTAATTATGATCATTCCCCCGGTTGAGAATCAAATCAACAATCAGTCACTTAAATTTAATAGATATAATCTCGCCGCTTTCGCATTGTGTTCCTTTACTCAAGATGAAATTTTTCGATTTCAGGCTGAAAGTGGAGAGTGGAATATCTGGACACTAGGTTCTAAAAAAACTAGTAGACATATCACCGAACAGAAATCAAACCTCTAACCATCGTGTTTATAATCAGACGCTGTCAAACTACGCCACGATTGCCTCATTTTGCGCTTTTAATCATTCAATACAAATTAATTTAGATGAATGATTTGGCAATTTCTATTCCACTCTAGTTATCTATACGATATGAGAGGCACAAGATTTGGAGAGGTCTAAGCCGATTAGATTGTATAAGTGAATTCATTCGAGCTATTAAGAGCGTACGGTCAACGGCTTTTACTGGCGTTTAAACAACTATCTTTTAATGACTGATACTTTGTTATTTCATTTATTAAGTAATAACGTGGAATGATTGAAATTCATTTAAATGCTTATTTTTATATAGGAGAGGAAATCGGAGAAAGAACAGTATGTATTTTTTGTCCTTTTTCTGCTTCTTTATATATTAGAAGATAGAACTTCATCATGCTCACAAAAGTGTTAAATTAAACCCTGTTTTTCAGTTCCACGTGCCAGAATAATTAAAACTATTTATAATATTGAACACAATAATAATTGAACACGACTAGGAATACCGTTCACACGTAGAATATGGTATCACAAATATAACTATTTGGCAAAATCTCTGTTCTCTCATCGCCTGAATGTAAGTAATAATGATCTTACCCCTGATTAATTTTATACAATTTTTTATTGTCACATTTTGTTTTTCAATGTTTCCCTTTATTTAAATAATATTGACATTATAAAACACAATGATTCATTTTTACTTCACTATAGTAACAATTTTAGTTAAATAATCGTAAACATCATAAAAATCAACAAAAAGACAATTATAACATTACGTAACAATTATAATATACTAACATACGCTTTATTCCATGTAGAACAATATAAAGAGAGAATATAATGTTCAAAATATCTGATTTCCCACTTTTCATTTTTTATATAGCCTTACGCTGTAGCTCGCACAGGCAGCAAGGTAGGCAGAGGGAACCTAGTGTTAAAGCATTCTATTCCCCACTTTTCAATTGACAAATTAAAATAATATTAAATATAATCCGAGTGGGAATCGAACCGACAACGACCATATATATACAATCAGACGCTGTGACAGACACTGCACTACCATATTAATAAATTATTCAATCCATAAAAAAGTTATTCTGTCAAAGAACTTTTAGTCATCAAATACGCTTTCTGTATTAAAATTTAAATGTGCTATAAACGAAATTACCTGTTAAAGTAAAATAGCATGTGCGAAGCTTATAATTCTTGATAACTCGTAAATAAAGCTCGGCGAATTGGCAACACGAAAATACTGATATAAAAATCGGGTATTTTTAACTTTTAAGCTGCTTTTAACGTTCGATGGTTAGTAACCAATAGTTGTCAATCGTTACGGATGTGACGCCTGGGACGCCTGAGTGGGGTGTGACTCGGGACGTGGTTATGTGGGACGCCGGTGAGGCAAGATGGTAACGCCGCCGTTACCCACTAAAACCTGACGGGGCTCATTCTCGACCGCCAGTAGCCAGGCCACGGGGACCGAATCAATCGTCCGAGTACACCGGCGGGGTAGTAACCATCTAGTGCAGGGGTGACCAACCTTTTTAACAATGGTCCTATCTATTATATATTTAGATTTTTTTAGTTGACCAAAATTACACTTTTTTATAGTATGTAATGAGTGCTGCTACTCAGAATATCTGTAATATAAATAAATACTTTACAGGTCGCACTAATTTTATTAAGCGGGACGCTGGTTGGGAACCTCTGATCTTGTTGGATAACGAGGCATTTAACTAATATTTAGGTAGTACAGCATACTTGATGTATGCTATTATAAAAAATGATCTATAACTTTGTTGGTTTCTAACAAAAGCTTGTATATTAAGTGATGTATGTACATCACGATGTATGTACCAACATCATTTGTACATACAAAAAATGTGCTATATCTATTTTGATCTAACAATAAACATTCACGCTGTATCCTGCATAGAACAGGGTAGGGAGAGGAAACATAGTGTTAAGACACTCTGTTCCCCACTTTTCATCGGATCCTGGAGGCATTGTGTGTTAATGGAATTCAACGCCGCGCTTTGCCTCGACACCAGAGAAAAGAATATGGAAATAATAAATATGTATTTCTTCCCCTCAACTGGGAATAGAACCCACATACAGTCGTGTAACAGTCACACGTAATTTAGGATATACACTTGTCTTCATAAGAAGTTGTCGTAGTGCATTGGGACAACGTCTGACTGTAAACGCGATGTTTGCGGATTCGATTCTCACACAGTGGAACTATTATTCATCATTTTCATTTCTTCACGCTAGTATTTAAGACAAAATGCAGCGATAAGTTTCTTCATTCAAGACGCTACGACTCGATTTCGGGCGAAAAGTTGAAAACGGAGTGTCTTGATTCTACGTATCTCTCTCATTATCGTGCTATAAAGGATAAAGCGTGAAGCTTCAAAACAATTGTCACTAGAATACAAACTAAGGTTAACTTTATACTACCACTAACAGTAACACTAAGCAATGGGAAGGTTGCCACTACATGTAATAATCCCAGCTTTTAGTACGTAAGGTACAAAATTTATTACCCGTAAAGTAATATTAATAATAAAATGAAGCTCCATCCACAATGCTCTAGCCTCGCTCCAGCGAATATGACATGTTTTGGAATTTCCTCCGACACACGCTAGTTTCCTTAAAATATTCCTTTCAGTGTGAGACAAGATAAATACGAATGTGAGATTTTGGAAGGAAAACTTTTAGCTAAATATTAACAAATCAACATACTATTATGTAGTGTATGTGTGTTATATAAAATAAGTGAATACGTAACTTTGTTTCGATAAAATTGTTAACGAAACAAAGGGGCCAGTCGTGGCGCAGTGACACAGAGTGTGACTGTAAAGCGACTGGGTGTGGGTTCGATTCCCACTCGAGGAGTGGAAATATTTAATATTTCCATTTTCTTCACTTAACCACGCAATGCCTCCGAATTCGGCGGAAAGTGGGGAACGGAGTGTCTTAACACTAGGTTCCCTCTGCCTACCCTGCTGTATGCGGGATACGACGTGAAGCTAAAAAAAAGAAAAAAATTGTTAATTTTTTTTTTTCACGTATTGTCCTCGAAGTCGTTGCGGACCAGTGTGACAGTGTCTGGCTGTAAGCGATGGTCTTGTATTCGATTTCCATATGGATAATTTTAATTTTTTCCATTCTGGTGTCTAAAACATAGTACAGCGTGAAGCTCTACTTTTCAATAGGCAATGTCTCGAACTCAAGCGAAAAATGGAGAACAGAGACTTCTGAGACTAAATTTTGACAGACCGTCAACACGATTTGTTGAGAAATTGATGCACACTCGGAGGAATATCATAATAATTGGTAGTCAAATTGTCATCATTTCCCATTCCGGTAAGACAAAACACTGCCTTAATCCAAAACTTCAAATCATATTCAATCAAAACGTGGCGAGTATAGTGTCTCGATTACTAGGTACTGGGTATACCTAGTGTCAAGACACTACCCACACTACAACCAAGCTACATGCCAAAGAGAATGAAAATGATAAATATTTTATTTTTCCAATCCCCATAGTATTTTCCTCACACCAAGCGCCAAGCGCAAGTATAAAACAATATTGAAGTATTAATTCTTCCCGATATAAGCACAAATGTTTGCCAGCGCGGGTTTATTCGTCGCTGATATTGGGAGTCTTGGAGATTTATCGGCCTATCACCGAATTTGCTACCCAATTCCCCCCGATCTATATTGAGCTCTTGAACAAACCCGCCGCGATATGTTCCTGTTCCTATATCTTTTATTTTACTCTATCTAAAGCTCCGAATGAGACTGTATTGACTTGGTGTATAAGCTTTTAGGTTGTATCTTTTAGTTTAGTGTGCTTTATTTATATTTTCATATATATTTTATCTGTGTTTCGTATTTTCTAAAAGTTGTTTTCCACGTAGATATGTTATGGATTTAGTAATAGAACTTTACACTGCACTTATGAATTCTAAGGAAAATGAAGTCCTTAAATATCATTGCTGTAATTGGGACCCGAAACAATCAACTTCAAGCCGAATAACTACGCAAATAGCATGACGAACACGTGTACAATACGATAGTCATTATCTAGATTACAAAATGTTATAAATAATCAATTTTCAGTACAAATGTTTCAATTAAGTATTTAGAAAGTTAATGTAAATTTTATGAATAAAGTAACAAAGTAACTAACGACCGATAGTTTACAGTGAATTAGGCGTAAGTCATTACAGAAGCAGATTTTTTTTAGGTCCTACAATTCAAAAGGTTTACTACCATACAACATAGAAAATCGAACCCACGTCAACCTCTCTACCCTACTAAACCAAACAGCCTCCTCCAACATTCCTATACTCAAAAATTTTCAAATTCACTTTAAACACTATAAAAAACATAATTACAAAATTTTACATATGAATAACCTAACCCCATTCTTAACAACCACCTTAGTCCATAGAAGGTAGAAGGTAGACGGTAGAGGGAAATCACAGGAATAGTGATAAAACTTAATGGAAATTTATGTAAATGTAATAAATAAGACTAAAAAATACCGATACATACAAGACACAGTGAATTTTGTGTAAATCATTCGAAGGAGATTTGATTTTTTTTAATGTTCTACAATTAAATAGGCTTACTCCCATACAACATAGAAAATCAAACCCACTTCAGCCTCTCTACCCTACTAACCCAAATAATGTCTATTTTTTCCTACACTCAAAAGTTAGCAAATTCACTTAAAACTCTAAAAAAAAACATAATCACAAAATTTTACATATGAATAACCTAACCCCATTCTTAACAACCACGTTACTCCACAGAAGGTAGAAGGTAGACGGTAGAGGGAAATCACAGGGCGGGTAGCAGCTACGGCGCCCGCCCATTAATAATTTAGGGGCGATTACACGGTACATTACGTTTTGTAGTTTCACACTTACCTCAATATTATCTATGTAAAGTACACAATGCGAATCTTGAACATTTTGTATTTAGGTCCATTGTTTAGGATATTTGTTGAAATATAGGAATGTATTGTGAATTTTGGTAAAAAATGTATGTTATTCTGTTACAAATTTACGCTTTTTTCCAAATAGTAGTCCAGGCAGAGAGAATCTAGTGTCAAGACTCTCCGTTTCCCACTTCCCACCTGAATTCTTAATATTGTGTTAAGTAGTGAAACTCATTACCATGTTTTATCTTATCAGAGCGAAGAAATTAACATCCTTTAAATATTACTATTAATTTGGGAATGGAACCCAAAACCAATGCAATTTACATTCAGAATCTGTCCTACTGCTTTATAAGCATCAGTTTATTAAAAAATAAAATAAGCTTTTTTTATTTAACTTTATTCTATTAAATGGTACAATAAATATGCCCTATTCCACCTTATAACATTCAAAACGTATGTATAATATTCTTTCATACGAAGTCCAGTCAAAGAGTTATTATATTAATTTTTATATATGTAATATTTTCTCTTTAAGGTCTGGCTAAGCAAAATCTATAAATTGAAAGAAAAGAACACTTATTTGAGTACTCACTTTAAAAGAAAGCTAAATAATAAATATTCTATGTATCATTACAAGTTTACTGACAATATTTTTTTAAATATATTGTCGTATAAAATTTGAATACGCTCGGCGATTTCATGCCACCATTCAATATGCAATTTAAGCGGAAAGTGGGGTCGGAGTGCCTTAACACTGTACTAACTAACTATACTACTATGCATGAATATTCGTGTAATTACAAAAAAAAAAACCATTTCTTATAATTAATTATAAAAATATATCTAAAAAGTACACCCCGATGTTTTTCAGCTTAACTGATTAATATAAACTAGCTCTTTCCAGCTTCATTTGAGGCAGAAAGTAAGCGCAGCTTAAAAATCCATTAAGCACTTCATATAGCGGAGCAGTTCTTGTATTACGTGTAAAATAAGATAAGTAATTTCTTGGGAAATGAAAAGCTTTTTATTATTAAAGACGTATATAGGCTAGAGTTTTTTTTTTAGCTTCACGCTGACTTATAATCTGAATGTTAATATTTGCTTATAATTCATTGTAGGACTTATGCTTCAATTTAAGGACTATTTTCCGGATCAGTGTCTTTAAATTATCTTTAAAAATAATATTTTGGTGTAAAGAATGTAAATGTAAGTTATATTATTATTGTAGTTATATAAAAATAAAGAATACAAAATACAGTTTTTGACAGTCATACATACATAAGTCAATCATTTAGCATCATAAATATTAAGAAAGCCGCTTCAAATTTTTTTCCTGTATTCCATGACAGCCATAGAGAACCAAGTGTCAGGACACTCCCTTCCCCACTTTCCGCCCAGACATTGAAATGTTGCGTGTTAATTCATGGCCCCTCATTATCTTACCAGAGTAGGAAAATTAAAATAAATGAAATAATATTATTACCCCGACTGGGAATCGAACCTACAACCAGTTGCATACAGTCTCAGTCAGTTTACAGTAAGATTTTGTCCTCCTGCACCACTATGACGATATAAATATAAATAAATTAAGTTGTTTTTATTTTTTTTTAGCTTCACGCTGTATCCCGCACACAGCAGGATAGGCAGAGGGAACCTAGTATTAAGATACTCCGTTCCCCACTTCCCGCCGAATTCGAATTAAGTTATAAAATGAATAAATTACAATAAATTAATACAAATACAAAAAGCTCACGTTACATTAACCACTTACTCCGCCACTTCACTATATTTAATTTGTTTCATCTGAAATATGGATTACATTAAAAGCACACAACACTATACAAATTAATCCCTAAAAACGAAAATAATGAAATTTTATCAAAACATTTACATTTGGCACCAGTCGTGGCGCAGAGGCACAAAGTGTGCCTGTAAAGCGACTGGCCGTGGGTTCGATTCCCACTCGAGGAGTGGAAATATTTATTATTTCTTTACTCTGGTGTCGCGGCGTTAAGTACCGCCACTTAACACACAATGCCAAATCCATTTCGGCGAAAAGTGGAGAACGAAGTGTCTTAACACTAATTTCTCTCTGCCTACCTATAAGATACAGCGTAAACCAAAATAAAAATACATATACTTTTAGATAAACATTTTCAGTTCAGCAAAATTGAAACATTCGGTGACATTATACGAATTTTTAACATAGAGAGTAACCATTTAGTTTGTGTTATTCCCAAACTTTGCATCTCTCGTGTATAAATTAGATTCGTCTTCTATACGTTTAACTCTGAAACGGGCCCTGAAAAACTTTTACATCATAAATTTATATAACGACGAATACTTGTAGAGAGAAATACGCGATAACATCACCGGGCTCCTTTTTGCATGATGTTGTGGACTGGAAAATGGATATTTTATATGACTATCATATATGGTAATGCGAGCTGCCTCACATTGCTATTACTTTACTTTTATTAATAAAAGAGTTCACAGGCTTTTTTTGCGCTGGAAGCAAGTTAAATGTTGTATTGAATATAGATATGTTGTATGTGTGTATGTTCTAAAAGTATTGTTTATTGTGCGGCGTTAAGTTCCGCCAATTAACACGAAATGTCTCTAGATTTCGGAGGAAAGTAGGGAACGGAGTGTCTTAACACTAGCTTCCCTCTGCCTATCCTACTATGTGCGGGACAAAGCGTAAAACTATAAAAGTTAACATAAAACTTGAGATTAAAACTTGAATGAGAGAATACAATGAGACATATTTCTCTTACGCGAGAACAAAACTGTTTTCACGTAAGAAAAATATTTATATCTAAAATTTACTCGTTATCATAACCTACTTAAAGATTGTAAACATCAATTAGTTATACTGGCTTCATTTACGCCTAATTCTACTCCATATAATGGAGATGGAGATGCTTAAAGATCAAAGAAAATCTAGTATTAAGATCATAAATTAACATAAAATGTACCTAAAACAGACTAATTATGTACGTGAATCTAAGTAACACTTCGTTATCTTAGAACATTGATTTCTAAAGAGTATCTGGGAATCAATGTCCTAAGATCAGTTAGAAGATAAGTAGTGAGTTAATTACTTAAACTTGTTTTATTATTGTCACCATTTACACACTTGAGTCATTAATATGGTCGTACCTCTTATTTGAATTATGAAATGTATTTAAAAGCGACTGGAAATATTTAATATTTGCATTATCTTCGCTCTGGTATCAGAGTTAAAGTGCGGCGTTTAGTTCCGCCACTTAACACACAATGTCTCTCACTTCGGCAGAAAGTGGGGAACGGAGTGTCTTAATACTAGGTTTCCTCTGCCTACCTGCTATATCCCGCACGCGGGATGCAGCGTGAAGCCCAAAAAAAAGAAATGAAAAATAATTCATTTATAAGATTTATATTCCCTCTCTCTCTACGTCTATAAATAAACAATAAACTCCTATTTGTAGATGCGCATCTCCAAACTAAACGTTATTTAGGGCCGACCATAATACAAGGAGATCCATTACAAGCTGCAGTAAGACAACTAAGTGCGACACGACTCAGCCACCTGGGCGTGACCGCAAGTGAAATGTTGGGGAATCTTGGCTTTCTGAAACCAAATCTTACTTAATTACTATATAATCTTGTATAAAATGAAGAAAATATACTTTTACATATTTCACTTCCACGCTTCTTCCCGAATAGCGGGGTAGTCAGGGAGAATATAGTGCCAATACACTCTGTTAGGGTCAATTTCTCTTAGTTATATTTTTTGACTAGCAACGCCATCTATTGATGAAAGATAAAGTTACTTCGAATTGGACAGATAATCGATAACATTTTCTAAAATGTTCTATAAAATGGGTATTTTTACTATTACTTTTTAATTTACGTATATTTTACCTTCTAGTTATAATTCAAAGATTTAAGATTCGTCTCGGATTTAAATGTGAAGTATCATTAATTGTAAATGTCGTTTGTTAATTAATTTTAATTAATAAAAGATTTTGAAAACAAGAAAAATTACAGAATTCGGGTCAGTCGTGGCTTGTGTTCATAAAGTGTGACTGTGTATACGCGACCGGTTGTGGGTTCGATTCCCACTCGAGGAGCGGAAATATTTAATATTTTCATTTACTTCGCTCTAGTGTTGAGGCAAAGCGCGGCGTTAAGTTCCGCTTAACATCCAATACATCCAGAATTCAGGGGAACGGAGTGTGTTAACACAAGGTTCCCTATGCCTATCCTGCTGTGTGCAGAATACAGCGTGAAGCTAAAAAATATTAATTGACCCACCAAATTGTTTGAATGAAACAATCTTGATCCTGCACGCACTTCGTTCTTTAGTATCCACCCCAAAACCAAACATTACCTGCTAAGCGGTGGAACTGACCATTCCTCTTCGTCTTAGATAATAGAGCGGAGAAACAAAAATAATTAAAATATAATTATTTCCTCAAGTGGAAATCGAACCCAAAATTATTACGTTATAGTCCGACGCTGTCACACTCCGCCAAGATGATGAACTGAAATTCCGAGTACTGAAATTTGAATTAATCAGGTCTTTATGCTAATTAGTCTTTCAAAACTTTCCTACAGCAAAAGTTTTTGTAAAGCCTACTGTATTCTGCTGTTACTTAAATTTAACGTCTTTTTCCTTTTTTCCTGCTTCATTTAATATTTTTATTATATGTCCTTATTTTTATTTTTTATACACTTATTTCCTTAATTTTGAAGGAATGAGATCACAAAGCATCAAGCGTATTAAATGTGTTTTTGTTTTCGCAAAAACATTTGAAGATTCATATTTTTTTTTATTACGGCAGAGTAACTCCACGTCGTGACTTGTCTTATTCACAAGAGTGAAGAAACGATAATAATTAAATTGTGGTCATTCCTCCAAGTTGGAATTGATCCCACGACTAATCGCATTTACAGGCTATTATGACACAAAGGCTCTGTGTCACAATAGCCTCAACCTGTATAAGCAAAATGTTTAGGAGCTTTTTTTTATTATTTTTATATAAAATTATATATAATTTCATAATATTTCTAGGAACAGTAAAGGTAATGAAACGAACAAGTTAGTTAATAATTGAACGTAGTCAGTCAGTTCTAAATATAAACTAAACCAAACTTAAAAATATACATATATTTTAAAATATCTATGTCTTATGTACTTATTTATACCGGTATTAAATAAAAAGATTTTTTTTAAATCATTTTTATATACCACAATAAATGAATTCCCACGTGATGATGAATAATTCATCAAATGCATTCATAAAAAAAAAAATAAACTAATAACAGAACAGAGTGTTTAGTCATTTCTCCTAACTCTCTTTAGTTCATTTATCTCTGTCTCTCTCAGCATCAATATCAAATACCAAATGATAATTGAAATTACCAAAACCATGACACTAGGTTAACACACTACACCGCAACTGTCCTTCCAAAGTGTGTCAGATGCACTTCACATGTGTCCGATACGCTGGTGACCACAGAAATGACGTGGAAGCATTGCGCTATGACATCCTCACGTCGGAACGAATATCAGCGAGGAATCGATGGTTAGAGGTTCAAATTCAATGGAGGGATGTGTGTCAATAGGGAATTCAGTGTTGTGATACGGCTGTCATTGTAAATTACAGCGGGTAGGCTATAGAAGGAAATTTGCTATAGTTAGGAGAAGTAGTAAAAGTAGAAATAATAAAATATAACTGCCTTCCAAGTCGGTGGTAGCTTATGTACCAACGACTCGGCGACATTCGACGTTTCAAAAGTGCTTACAAAAGTCTATTTGAATAAAGATATTTTGAATTTGAATAAGAGTTTCTTTACGCATATACAGGTAAAGGAATCACTTTCAACTCTTTTTTTATAAAAATCACGCGGACAGAGATATGTGTATCGTGTAGTCAAAGTATTTATGAAGAAGAAGTGCAAAAATTATGCATTTTCTACAGTATTTACTGAATAATAAATTTCCATTTAAAATATTTCAATTTAATTAACTTTATTTATTTTACATCACATTATACAAAAACACTTTTGCATTCACGCACTTTTATATTCACGTTGTTTAAGCATGTTTTAGGCGACAAAAGCAAATTAATAATAGAAAAAAGTTGTAAAAAATGTTTTTTTCATTTTTGCTAATTAAGATATCACAAGTAAGATAACACAATACTTGTTACAAATAAACTTTTACTGACGACTGAGAAAGCAAAGACTACATCAAAAGCTTAGAAACATATTATACAATATATATTATATAATTCCACAAGTACCTACTTCAGTTTATGAGATTTATTGTAGACTAGCGGCCCGCTCGTGGCTTCGCCGCGTGTACTATTTCGTTATATTGCAACCCTCGAGGGTTGATTTTTATTTTATTAAAAATAAAGTAACCTATGTTTAAGCTTAGATTATCAACTATATTTATAAGCGATTTAGATTTTTCATATTAACTTTCATCCCCTATTTTAACCCTTTAAAGGTTGATTTTTGAAAAAATAAGTAGCCTATGTTAGACCCAGTCACTTTTACTACTTTCATTCTAACTACTACTATTTCATCCAAATCGGACTGGTAGGTTAGCCGTGAAAGCATGACAGACAAACACACAGATTTTCGCATTTATAATATAAGTATGGATACATACATACATACATACATACATTGATATATATATAAGAATTAATATAAATATTTGCTTCACGCTCTGTTTATTTTTCATTACGTATTAAATGCTATACTTGTACAGCATACACATATAATAACGCCGTCCTCGTTCTATCATGTTTTCTTTTGTTTCTTATGTGAATATATTATATCTTCGAACATATTTTGTTTGTTTTAGATCTGGGAAATGAAAATAGGTTCATGATTTTTCTTATATAGCAGAAGAGTTAGAGAAGTGTAGTGACAAGACACTCCACATTCTTCTAGACATTGAGTGTGCGTGGTGAGTGGCGCAATTAAACGCCGTGCTTGGTCTCAGATATCCTCTTTCACTAATCTTGGTCTAGTACTCGTCAGAGTGAGGATTGAACTCACAACAATCGCGTTTACAATTAGACGCTGTTGACCACTGCGCCTCAAGGGTTTCTGATAGATCTGAGAAATACTATATTTTACATTTGTTACTAAAATAATGGATTTAATTATATTTGAGAGTATTAAACTTAAAAAGCAGTTAATGCTTATTAGAAATTAAGGTTTTATTATATCTTTCATTATACTGTCTAACTGTAAGCACACTTGGTTGAGGGTTCGATTCTCACACAAAGAAATGATGCTATTTTAATTTTTCCTCTCTAGTACTTAAGACAATGCGCGGCGTTGAGTTCCTCTATGCAACATGTAATTTCCTGAACTTGACCATAAAATTTTGACACTAGTCTCTCTCTGACTAACCTACTTTGTAAATGGACTAAGAAACACAAATACAGAAATAACGACAACAAAGGTTGACTTATCTCTTAAGGAGATTTCTTCACACCACTTCCAAAGGGAAATGGGTGAAGCAACACATTCTCTGTATACGCCGACAATATTGTGCAAGATACAAACGTAATGAATGTTTATAAAAAACATATTTCACATACTTTATAACTCAGCGCTTTCACTAGTTATATCTTGTGTTTTACTCTAGTTAGTATTTTTTTTAGCTTCACTCTGTATCCCGCACACAGCAGAGTAGGCAAAGGGAATCTAGTGTTAAGATACTCCGTTCCCCACATTCCGCCGAATTTTGGAGGCATTGTGTGTTAAGTGGCGGAACTTAACGCCGCGCATTGCCTTGGTACCAAAGCGAAGAAAATGGAAATATTAAATATTTCCACTTCTCGAGTGGGAATGGAATCCACAACCATTCGTTTTGAAGTCACACGTCTATGCCGCCGCGCCGCGACTGCCCCCTAGTAGTCGTTAGTCAATTCATAAATAATAAATATACCTTACTTAGTAGAGAACGGAGTGACTTAACACTTGATTTCTTCCCACTTTCCCTATATATCCCCTATATTCAGCGGAACAGGCAGAGGATAATCTGATAGGTAAGATACTTTTCATCTATGAAAAAGTCATATAATATGTATAACTAAAACGATACTATGCCAGCATATCGTAGTATGACAACGACTTACTTTATACACAATCGGTTGTGGCCCTGATTTTCAATTGTGTTAAAAAAACTATATAATTTTTTTTCATTTCCTCCTCTCTTATGAAATAAAGTACGACATTGAGTTCCTCAGAGAACGGAGTGTCTTAACACTAGGTCTTTCTGCCTGCCGTGGGTATGCATGATGCTAAAAATACCTCATAAATATTGTTATTCTACAAGCATTAGTCTTACCTCGTACAGGACAATAAACTTAGCTCGTTTATTCATGTTATTTTTTTCTTATATTAATGAACAAGAGAGCTTCACGGGGCTTTTGCAGCTTTAAGTTGTTTACAGTGCAATGCATCTGGTGTATACATTTTTCATTTTTAATATGAAATTATTTTTTATTATATAAAAACTTCATTTTGCATTAAAATACTAAGTACTTGAAGCTTCTTTTTGTATAGGATTCTTGGTAGGCAGAGTGAATCTAGTGTCTCAACACTCCTTTCTCCACTTTCTTCCCGAATCTACGACATTGTATGGTTGAGTGGTGGAACTCAACGCCGATCTTTATTTTACCAAAATAAAATAAAATAAAACCAACAGATTCGAAAAACTAATTAAATTAAATTAAATAAAAAAATCATTTAATTTTATTTCTGAGTCGAAATTAGTTCTGTTAGTTAAAATTAATTTATACAGGTACATACAGTGTGATTTAACAATGTAATTTAAGAGTTAAAATTATATATTATTAAGGAAAAAACGATACCAGACCAGGTGTCTGTAGAGCTTAAGTACTCGATTTTTTTAATAAAATAAAAAAAAAAAAACAAATTAAAGTATTCTTAAGATCTCTGAGTCAGAAACGAAACCATAATGATGACGTGTACTGTTAAACGCTGTTTAACAAACACACATAAAAAAATAAACCCTTACGACTTAATGTCAGCAGAAAACAGAGAATCTAAACACTATTCTCTCTAAAAAGTTTAAAAATATATATTTTTTTATTTTAATCAAACCAAAACAATACAAAACTTTTACCATACACATGTATATAAAATCTTGGAAGAAACCCGTTCGCTTGACGGCCCATATCAGTTAATGTGTACTGTAAAAGTAACTCAACGACGTTAGATATAAAATTCAAAATTGAACAATAACATGTTGTATTTTTGATATAATTTATCGTTACATGTAGGTACTCGTATGTACGTAGAGATTTTACGAGGCAATGTTAAACGGCGCGTTTACTTTTTAATTTAACGTGAAAAAATATGTATTTTGATTGTGATATGTGTATATTTCATATCTACGAATGTATATTTTATAATTCATAAAATGTGTAAGTATATTTTTTGAGCTTTTTTTGGTAAAGCAACCTTTCTATATTGAACGGCAGGCAGGTAAAGAGAACGTTGGTCAAGACACTCCGTTCTCCACTTTCTGCTAGAATTCGAAACATTGTGCGTTGAGGTGCGGAATTACGTAAAAAATACGTAAATGTTTCTTTCTTTTAAACGTTTTTAAAGTGATATTCCACACTTAGGAAAGTTTAAAAAGACATTTAGAAATCGTATAAAAATTTGAACGCTGCGGGATTCGAACCCGCGCCTCCTGAAAGCTGTTCAGGCGCTCTGACCGCTAAGCCATGCGTTCTACTACGAGCTGCGTCGAAATTCTTATATGCTTTATTACAACTTATTTTTGTTGTTAGTGCTTCTTGTTCTTGTTCTAAATTGGTATTTTAGTTATTTCAAGTATTCTATAATAATTCGAACCATACAATTTATAAAAAACGATCGGCCTATTTATTTGCCCAGTCTCTTAGAAAATGTTTTATCTAAACCATTGAAGCAGATTTTCTTAAAACGCCAAGTATTTCAATAAACACAGTATTTCAATATAAATAATATTGTTATAGAGAAAAACTTCGTCACGCCTCTGAGCTATAAACAACAAAGAATTGAATTAAATTACAGCCCTTCAAAGTTGAGTCGGTATTTTTACGCCATGGGCCCATGTCTAGTTAGTTTACTTTATCTTTTTAGGCGTAATGTTGTTATTTCGCGAGTTCCCCGAAGTTCATACTTTTATAGAGATTAATCGATGACTGAGTATTTTTCCAGCTATTTACTATATTACTTATTAAATATTACTTATTAAAAATATAAATAAATTACTGGGTCTGGAAGAAAATATATAGATGAGTCCATTGTAGTTCAACGTACACTGTATGTCTGTAAATGCGATTGGATTTGGTTGAATTCCTACTCAGAGATTTGAATATGTTAACTATTTGAACTATTTTTGTATCTTTGCTTTGGTAATACAGCGCATGATAGTAAGTTTTTATACTCAATCCGCTACCTTCCTTTTTTCTTTTTTTTAGCTTTATGCTGTATCCCTTGCGGGGTAGCCAGAGAGAACGGAGCGAAAAACGCTACGATCCTAAAAACGATACTTCTTTCGCCTCGTCCACTGTCATCAACCTCTTCATACATTTACAAGTCGCTATATATAGACATTAAATTTTCCTTTATTTTTCTTTTGACATTAAGTATATTTACAAATATAACTATATAATTACGTTGTTATAATTACGTTTTATAGTTATAGTTAGCAATAAGTATCTCAATAGAGACTCGGCACTGTGCTTTGATTTGATTTCTATTGCTCATACTATTGATTTGGTAAATGTATTGACTTATAATAGAAGCACTGTACGTTATGTTGTATAAGTAATTACATTGTATAGACAGCATCTGTTCTAGAACATCCAATGTTTATATAGTATAGCCTGCTAGTTGATAAGTATAATTTAATAAGTTTTTATAAGATTTAAGTATAGTTATAGTAGTGGCCAGTCGAGGCCTAGTGGCACAAGCGTGTGACTGTAAACGACTGGTTGTGCGTTCGATTCCCACTCGAGGAGTGGAAATTATATTTCCATTTTCTTCGCTCTGGTGTCGAGGTAAAGCGCGGCGTTAAGTTCCTCCACTTAACACGCAAGCCTCTGAATTCGGCGGAAAGTGGGGAACGGAGTGTCTCCTCTGCCTACCCTGCTGTTTGCGGTATGCAGCGTGAAGCTAAAAAAAAGTATAAGTAGTTATTATAATTGAACTAATTGATATATAATGTACTCGTATAACACATATGGCTTTAAAAATCTAGTATACTTCACGCTATTTTAAAACATACATAAACACAAGACAAATATTCTATTTCACCAATAAATAATAAAAAAAAAACATCGCTAAATTATTTTTTTTACACGAAACGATATCAAAATTAATTAAACACATCCACATAAAGTTCACCCTTTTCAAATGTAAACAATACGTCAGAGCTGTACGCGCACTGTACCGCAATGGAACAGGAACAGTAAGATAAACACCAAACGATATTTTTTATAAGTTCCAAAGGTTTGGGCCACGATTGATTTCAGCCCAGAGCGTAAATAACTAAAGATTTATGGCGACACTTCATTTTGTGAACACGCTGTATAAAATACACCTGTATGGCTCTAGTCTTTCCGAACGATCTTTTACATAAAAACAATGTACAATTTGGTTTTGGTAAGATTAGTACTGGAAAGGAATACATGATGAGAATTGTATGGTATGGTATTTTTATTTCTTCACTCTAATACCTACACAAATAAAACAATTATATTTATTTCTGCTTCACGCTTTATTCCGCACAGCAGAGTAGGCAGATAGAACCCAGTGTCCATGGACAAGACACTCCTCTCTCCACTTTACGCAGACTCCAAGATATTGCGTTTTAAGTGACGGATCTTAACGCCGATAACTTAATGTTAATATATAAAGAATATAGCAACATAATATAAACCACTTAGAAGTCTCTTAATCGGAGCTCAGTGTGACAAAGTCACTTACAAATGGAGCAGGTGTAATGAAGTAGGTGAGACACTCGAAAATTATATTAAAATGCCAATATCCAGCGAAATGGCGTAATTGTTACGTCTTTGAACTAATCTTCTGCTTATCTTTCACTTAATTAAGAGCTAAGCTTGGTTTTACTTTGGGAAATGTTACGTTGTCTTATGGAAATTGAAAATAGCTGAAATTGGGGGGTTCTATTCTTGAGTTAGTTATCTATATGTAGAGGTGAGTCAGAGAGAACTTAGTGTTAAGTTATTTTGTTCTCTACTTTTTGGCTAAAATTGAGTCATTTCGTGAAAAGAAGCGCTTTGTCTTAGATACCAGAGCGGAAAGTAATATATAATCATTCCCCAAGTGGGAATCGAAACTATAACAATCGTGATTACAGCCAGACACCGTCTAACTGCGCCGCGACGGCATCCAAAGAAAGGTGAATTTTATTATTCCTATAATTTTAAAGCAGCATACAACATAATTTAGGCCCTCCTCCTCGGTTAGATGGGCTTGTGAACGGTGGTCAGTAGGTGGAACGGTCCTTACTATAAAAAAACGTGTGATTGATTATTATTCAATTCCCTTAAAATATATACCTTCTGGATATATTTATAATTACGTGATGTCTTCCTATCTATTTAACCCCGAAATAAACTCCCTATATATTTTACACCAAAAACACGTTACTTGCTTAGTTTCACAACATTTTCAAATAAATGTTATTCTAGTATAGATTAATTTGAACAATATTGTACCACGTAAAATAGACCTTATAATTTTACTAGGTGTTGTTGTTATGGCATAAATAGTAAGAACTTTCGTTGTCTTTTCTACACTTGCTTATATGTATATATTGCGAGTTTGGCGTAGTTTGACGCCACATTTTATCTTATTTTCATATGAAATACTGTAATTTGAACCCACTATATTTACATTTAGACAAACATATTTGACAAAGACATTTAGAAAACGTATAAAAATTTGAACGCCGCCGGATTCGAATACGCTTTATTAGGTATAAGAATTTCGCTTTACGTCTAAGAATTTCGACGCAGCTGGTAGTAAAACGCATGGCTCAGTGGTGAGAGCACGGACGGTACTCAGGAGGCACGGGTTCGAATCCCGCTGCGTTTAAATTTTTATACGTTTTCTAAATATCTTTTTCAATTTTCCTAAGTGTGGAATAACACTTTAAAAATGATTAAAAGTAAAAAAAAATATTTGTCATTAGAAATTACGAGATCTATACAATTATACGTTAATGTTCAATTTCATAGCGCGCTGCTATTTTGAAACACAATCGTCCAACAAATTTTCGCAGGTTTAAAACTTCATCTCGAGTTAGCTTGTAATTGCGAACTTTCCTAAAGACGCTCAAACTTCTAAGAGTTTTCAATTTTCTAGCTATTTAAAATATTTTACTACTTTATTGGTTTTACTTATTTTCTTTTCTTTATTATGATAATTAATTGAATGGACTCGTCTTATATACTTTCTACATTTTTTTAAGTGTTACACGCAAAAAATTGACATGCTAACAACAAAAATAAGTTATAATAAAAAGCTTATAAGAATTTCAACACAGCTGGTAGCAGAACGCATGGCTTAACGGTCAAAGCGCTTGAATAGGTTCCAAATAGCACGGGTTCGAATTCTGTTGTGTTTGTTTTTTAGCTTCACGCTATTTCCCGCACACAGCAGGGGAAGCAGAGGGAAGGAGGAGCCTAGTTTTAAGACACTCCGTTGCATACTTTCCGCCGAAATCCGAACGAATTGTGTGGTAAGTGACGGAACGCAACGTCGCACTTTGCCTCGACACCAAAGCGAAATATAAATAAGAAATATTAAAAATATTTTTATACGTTTTATAAAAACGACTTAATGTTTTATACTTTCACACAATATTCGTATTAACAAATCGGAAAAACACAAAAATTATAACACAAAAATTAAGCAAAATATGAGCTTTAAAGATGGAAGTTGATGGAAAACTTTTATAATCTGACAATCTAACATCGCCATAATGACTTTTAATATAATATGAATCAAAAGACTAAATCAAACCTGAGACAAATGTTAATAAAAAGGAGCTTTACGCTTTTTCCTGCATAGGTGAGATCAGAGAGAACCTAAACCAGGTTTGGTACAAGGCCCTCCCTTCTCTACTTTCCATCCAAAATTGAGATAATCCGTTTTAGCGGTACTCCACGCCATGATTTGTTTTACTTATCAGTTACTTTCTTTCTCTGTGTTGTCTTTTACTTACTTTCTTTTACAAAAAACGAAAATATTTTAAATATAACCTTTCCCCCGACTGAGAATCGAATTCACAACCATCTCGTTTACAGTCAAACGCTATCATTCTACAATTCAAATATTATAATTCGCATTAACATTTCTCTATAAGCCAAATAGAATTTGCCAAGTCATTAGTAATAATGCGATGAAGTATAAAGTCGCAAACTGATAGTGTCCACTCGACGGCCACTCAACGAACTGTTCGCCAAATAAACTAGACCAACTAACGAGACCCCTGACTTTGCATTACGGTTCTTGTTTCTCATGTAATTTAATATAGGAAAGAACGTCACGGGAGGTCAAAGATACGATCGAACACTGGCCACGACTTTTTCCTTTTACTTACTGTAATCCGAACAAAGCGTATTTTGAAGAGTCACTCTGAAGTGGCTCCTTTGGATCGGCGTTTATACTTTTATTTAACAAAGTACCTAAGTGGTACTTTTGTCATATTTTAAAATGTTTGAATTTCTATTGCAAAGATAATGATTTAAAATTGATGAAAAATTATGTGTAAGTTTTATTACAGTTTTTGCTTCATTTCTCGTAGGAATATAAATCGTATATTAATATATACTTTATAATTCGTATACGCTAGGTAGTATGCCAATCCCATATATAATAATCATATTTATCATTAATTCAATTTTGAGAATAAGAAGAGTGTTCTGTCACTCGGTTTGCTTACTTTTCTGCTATGTGGGAAAAATAATTAAGCTGCAAGAAATACATTTCTCAAAGAAAATATCAAAGAGAATTTGATAATTTATAAATAATATGTGGCCAGTCGTGGCCCAGTCGCACAAGCGTGTGACTGTAAACGACTGGTTGTGGGTTCGATTCCCACTCGAGGAGTGGAAATTATATTTCCATTTACTTCGCTCTAGTGTCGAGATAAAAGCGCGGCGTTAAGTTCCGCCACTTAACACGCAAGCCTCCGAATTTGGCGGAAAGTGGGGAACGGAGTGTCTTAACACTAGGTTCCCTCTGCCTACCCTGCTGTGTGCGGGATATAGCGTGAAGCTAAAAAAAATAATAATATGGTAAATATTGTTTTTTTAGAACGTAGGCACCACTCAATGCATGACAGGATTATTTTTATGGGCCCATTTTTTTGCATGCAGACAGCATTTTTTGGTCTTGATTACCAGAGCAGAGAAAAAAATATATAAATATCATATAAAAAGAATATAAATATCTCTCCAAATGGGAATCTAATTCTCAGTACAACAATAACAATAACATTTAGAAACAAACGCTTTATAATTTTAACTGAGCAAACCAATATAAAATCTTCTCCAAACACAAATAATAAATACTTGTTCAAACCTAGAAGTCGTACGATATTTTTGTAATAATTCCAGAAATTCGCAGTAATAACTCAGCACTGAACATCGTTCAGGCATTGCGTCCTCTCAGGAACAATTAACGCAAGCCATCTGTTCCCGACGTAAGCCTTTGAGCCTGATTTCATGATTAAATGTCCTCGAAGATACGATTTAATTACAATTATTTGATAATTTATGAATTACCAAATGACTTTATTGTTAAGGCATTTCTGTGCGAATGTATTTATTAGTGTGTAAATAAAATATTAGACTTGGAGATGCAGGCAGAATTGTTACAACAGTTTTAATGGCTTATATAGAGAAGAAAATTTTTTATAATATATATTCGAAAGTATTTTAATTAAAATATAACACGATAACATTTGTAATATTACATTTAGATATTTTTTCAGCCTCAATCGGAAATCTTTCTACTCTAGAAAGGGAAAACCTAGAGTTAAGACACTCCAGTTTCCATATCTCTTCCAAATTAAGTTGACACACAATACATTGGCATTAAGTGGCATAACTTAACGCCACGCTATAGGGGAGAAATGAAAATAATGTAACTATAATTAATGAATATATAACTATTTATATAAATAAGAGAGGATTTTTTTTTAAAAAAAAAGGACAGGTCATATATTCATAGTGTAATTTAATATAAAAAATATATAATCGTTCATCCAAGACCCACAACCAACCTCATTCTCTGTCACACGTCCCCCTTCACCACAATGATTTCAATGAAATTATTCCCAAAACTCTAGAATAGTATAGAAGTTCATGTTGAAAGTAGTACAAGATCTCATCTTACGCCATCTAACGAGATTAGCTTCTATAGAGGATAGAGGATGGGCAAATATTGTGCGAGCATCTCGGACATGTCAGCGCTACACTGATTACCCTGCAGGCCTGCAGCCGTTGTGGGCGTTGTTGTAGTTTCCGCGCAGAGTGGATTAAATCTCCACGTATGTTTGTAGTACATTTTTGAGTCTTGTTTGGCCATGCTTTAGTATAATATAATGTGGAAATTCTATTTTTGTTTAGCTGTTCTGGTTTTTAAAGAACTATGTGACTATAATTTGGAATGTATAACAAAAATGTTAATGTGGAACTATTAAGAAGTATATTTTTAACTTTGCGGTATGTTGTGGTTTAAAATTCATACATTTGTATTCTAAAGAAGCTTTTTTGAACTAAAACAGAATAAAAAATGGCTATAATACACGTACATAATATGTATGTGTATTAGAGTGGATAATATTCAGACCCGAAATCTTAAAACATAATCAACTTTTATAAAAGACTATATATAACAAGCAGTTAGGTAGGACTATATAACAAACAGTTAGGTAATATGTTTTATCCTTTTCTTACCTTCCCGCATAGCACAGAGAAGACAGAGAGGTCCTTATTTAATGATATCAGTTCTCCATCGCAACCAACGCTACACTTTGTCTTGTCTTGTCAGAACAGGACAACGAAAATAATTTAAATATAAATCATAAGAATTATAAAAATAAAAATTTTGAAAAAACCCACGACGGTTTAATTGTAATTGAAAAAGGATAAAATAACTAGAAATCCCCCGCCTAAAAGAATATATGTAACGAGATGATGGGGACGACTTCGTCGGAGCTGCCATTACTTTAAGTTTGCTAACTTCTCCTAGGTTTTCATGCTGTTAAAACAGGTTTGGCAAAAAATTAAAATATTGATATGAATTTACAGTTTTGATAACTGGTATTTTAAAAACTTTAAAACGAAATCTATACTGTTAGCTACTATATTTAAAATAGAGGTTGCAACTGGCAGCCCCCGACGAAGTTGTCCCCATCATCTCGTTACATATATTCTTTTAGGCGGGGGATTTCTAGTTATTTTATCCTTTTTCAATTACAATTAAACCGTCGTGGGTTTTTTCAAAATTTTTAATTTTGTTTTTTATTTTAAACTTTTTAAAGTGAATAGATATAAATTATATATTATTACATAATTTCGAAATATTTTATATTAATCTTCATGCAAATCCAAAAAAAATTATAAGCCCAATGCTTTCTGGTTATCAAATGCCTATTGCAGCGCCTGGCAGATTGTCACCGCAACATTTTTAGGAAACTTAAGTTTAACCAAATCAGTGAAAATCACAAAACCCACTAGTAGTTTTGATTTGGAACAAATTAATTTATACTGGAGCGCCCCGTGGTAGTTTGTGATATGGCATATAAAAACACGCAACAATTAAACCTGAACCTATCACAGAAAACCACATCTAAATAGGTTTCACACAAAAATACAAGCAAATGCTTACTACAGCGCCCCCTGGTGAGGTGTCACCACGATACATATACGAGAACACGCGCTTATTGAGCCTGATCCTATCGTTGAAAACTGCATCAAATTCAGACTCGTAGTTTTAACTTTGCACCATCAAATGTTTAATGAAGCGCCCCCTGGTGAGTTCTTAACGTAAAAAAAACTAAAAACATACACCAAGTAAAGGTAAATCTAATAATGAAAACTCTGTCCAATCGGACTAGTAGTTGTGGTTTTACATTAAATATTACAAACAAATGTATACTGCAGCGCCCCCTGGTGAGTTAACACGATAAAGCATATCCAAGAACATGCACTAATTAAACTTGAGCTTATCACTGAAACTGCATCCAAATCGAATTCGTCATTTTAGCTTTGCACAAACAATATTTTACTGCAGCGCCCCCTGGTGACTTGTCACCGTAATATAAATTTAAAAACATGTACTAAACAAAGCGGAATCTAATACTGAAAACTCTTTCCAATCGCACTAGTCGTTTTTGTTATACACAAAAAATGGAAGCAGCTACTAACTGCAGCGCCCCCTAGAGAGTTGACACATACTTGAAAATATGCACTAAGTAAACATACATGACATATATATGAAAATATGCACTAAGTAAACTTGAATCTATCATTGAAAACTGCATTCAAATCGGACTCGTAGTTTTAGTTTTGCACAAACAAATGTACTTACTGCAGCGCCCCCTGGTGAGTCATCACCGTAACACATATATGAAAAGATGCACCAATTAAACCTCAACCTATCGTTGAAAGTTTCATCTAAATCGGACTAGTAGTTTTTACTCTACATAAACAAATGTTTACTGCAGCGCCCCCTGGTGAATTTTCACCGTAACGTAAAAACAAAAATTTTAAAATATGTACGAAGTAAAGCTTAATCCAGTTCTGAAAACTCTAGCTAATCGGATAAGTAATTTCGGTTTTAGACAAATAAATATAAGAAAAATTTTGGTTTTACACAAAAAAACTCAAACAAATGTTTATTACAGCGCCCCCTGATGAGTGGTCACCATAACACATATATGGAAAGACGCACCAATTAAGACTGAACCCATCCTTGAAAGTTTCATCTAAATTGGACTAGTAGTTTTTGCTCTGCATAAACAAATGTTTAGTGCAGCGCCCCCTGGTGAGTTTTCCCCGTAACAAAAAAAGAAAAATCTTAAAATATGCACCAAGCAAAGATAAATCTTTTTATGAAAACTCTTTTTAATCGGAGCAGTAGTTTCGGTTTTAGACAAATAAATGCAAAAAAAGTACAAACAAATGCTTACTGCAGCGCCCCCTGGTGGTTTGACACGATAAAACATATCCAAGAACATCCACCAATTAAACCTGAATCTACCACTGAAAATCTATTGAAATCAGACTATTATTTTTTGAGATAATTGAAAACATTCGTTTTCACGTAAAATGCTTACTGCAGCGCCCCCTGGTGAGTTAAGGCAATAAGACATACATAAGAACATACGCCAATTGAACCTTAACCTATCATAGAAAACCGTATCAAAATCGGACTTATAGTTTTGGAAATAATTGACATAGTAATTTGCACAAACACACAAACAAACAAACAAACAAACAAACAAACAAACAACCTCTCACCCCAAACACATATACAGTCGCCGTTCCGTCGCGGGTAAAGAATTATAAAAATAATTCTTCGACTGGGAATCGAACTGATAACCATCGCGAGTATAATTAGATATGCATTATTTTTCTTATTTAGCTTCACGCTGTATCCCGCACACAGCAAGGTAGGCAGAGAGAACCTAGTGTTAAGACACTCCGTTCCCCACTATATGCAGTCAAGCTTTTATTACTAAAGATTTAATGTTAAAGTATTTTACAAAATATATGTACTAACAGAAACATGGGTTATTTTTAAGCCTAAACAAATTAATATAAGACCTTCGTCACTTTTAACGACTGTAGTGGAATATCGCGTGCAGAAACGTATTGTAAAGTGCTTACTTTGATAAAACATTTCTTAAATTAAAATAGTATTTCACCTTTTGTTTTCTAAAGGTAATTTATTTTTAACCTTTGAATGTACATTGCGTGTACTTTATATAGAATAATAATTACATTATTTTATATAATTTACATACTTAAGTTGATATTATTATTTTTTTTTAGCTTCACGCTGTATCCCGCACACAGCAGGGTGGGCAGAGGGAACCTAGTGTTAAGACACTCCGTTCCCCACTTTCCGCCGAATTCGCGTTTTAAGTGGTGGAACTTAACGGCGCACTTTACCTCGACACCAGAGCGAAGAAAATGGAAATATAATTTCCACTCCTCAAGTGGGAATCGAACCCACAACCAGTCGTTTACAGTCACACGCTTGTGCCACTGAGCCACGACTGGCCAAATGATATTGATATTATTCATACTGTAAATAATATATATTTAGATCTATACAAGTATTCAAATGATTAGTTTCTTGTTATTCTTATCATACGAGCAAGGACAAGGTTCTTACTATGAATATATTGTGTTGTCTTCGAATTTGCAAATTTTCAAGCAAGTCAGACGAAGCAAATCAAATCAGGTCAAAAGAACGTTGTATGATTTTCTTACATACTATATTGATTAGTAGATAGATAAGGTACAGATTCTGGGGAAGCTATTAAATCCATTTTTAATAATGGAAACAAGAAACGTATAAAGTATTTTGCAAAAGAAAAGAAAGAATCTGGAATAAGGACCAATTAAAATAAAACAAAAACCCGAGCAAGTCATTCTGTTGCTATTTTATCACTACTCTTTTATAACTTGAACTTTATTTCTAGAAACAAAGTTTAATCGTATAATCATTATAGAATCTTTAGAACATCTACCTATAGGGTTAAGTAGTAACCTAGACCTGGGTTGCAAGTTCCAGGTACTACACCGATCACCTATTTGCGTAATGCAATAGGAATCCCCCACGGAACTACATGGAATGCTTTCTTAGAAAATTTCTTCTGTTCAGTTATAATATTTCTGTCATTTGTGTTACGTTTTTATATAGAAAGTGTTAGTATATGTGGCAATGTTTATATATATATATACTAGCGACCCGCTCGCGGCTTCGCCACGTGAACTACCACTTTCATCCTCTATTGCCTATTTGGGATTGCTTTTTTTTATAAAAGGAGGGTAGTCTATATTTGACTAATTATGTTCATGAGAAAATCATCGATACATTTAGTGCAATGTCTATATTATTTGATAACATATAGCGATAACTGTTCTAGTAAGAAAACGTACGAAATCTGCTATCATATGATAGTAGATTTCGTACATATATACCATCTGGTATATAGTATTATAAACCGGTCATAATATCTTAAATAAACTTGAAGCTTTTTATTTTACAATTGTGTTACTTATTGATATTAAAAAATAGCTTTACTTGCAAATAATCAATGCAATTTGACTTTGCCAGTTTTTTACTTTTCTGCGGGAACTGTTTTGAATACCAGGGTAATTTTTAAAAAAAGAGAGGTGGCCTATGTTTGACCTTGCCTCATTAACTATTTTCCTGAGAAAATTCATTCATTTCAGTCAAGGAGTTTAGATCTTTCATTCTCACTATATACTAAACATACATAAGTTTCATCCACTGTTTCAACCTCCTAGGGTTTGATTTTTTATAAAGTAGCCTATATGACCCTGCATCTTCAACAATCTTCTTTACGAATTCCCGTCAAAACATAACAAATAGAAGAGATACAGATTTTTTGCATTTTTATAATAATAATTTTAATGAGTGCGGATATATCTAATACAATGTCAACTATATAATAACAAATGGCGCCACCCGTTGCAGAAAACGTAGTGACATCTGTTGTCATATAGATTATATAAATATATAGATTATATAAAGTTTTATAGACCGGTCAAGGTATATTTAATAAATGTTATGCTTATTTTATTTTATAATTATTTTAATTAGTGATATTGAAACAAATTTAGCTTCACTCGTGAACTATCGACATAATTTGAATGTTTTTTAAATTTTATTTTTCTGCGGGGGTTATGTTGAATACCGGGATGAAAACTATCCCATATGTTGCTCTAACCTCTAAGCTAACTCCATACAAAAATTCATTAATTTCTACCCGGTAGATACCGATATACAAATGATTTACTTATATCGGCTTTTTATTTTTTTCAAAAAAACTACATAGGATACCTATATAAAACTACATACTATCACCACACTAAAATTCATTCATTTCTATCCAGTAGTTTTTGCGTGATTGACGAACAAATTAACTGACAGACAAAAATTCTACTGAGTGGATTTTTGGCCTCTGTTATCGATATATTAACGCACCCAATTAAAATTTTTCTGAAATTTTTCATGTACAGAATTGACTTTTCTACTCTTTTATTATATATATAAATATAGATATTATATATATATATATATAGATATAGATATTATATATATATATATATATATATATATATATATATATATAATTTTAGCTTCACGCTGTATCCCGCACACAGTAGGGTAGGCAGAGGGAACCTAGTGTTAAGACACTCCGTTCCCCACTTTCCTCCGAATTCGGAGGCTCGCGTGTTAAGTGGCGGAACTTAACGCCGCGCTTTACCTCGACACCAGAGCGAAGGAAATGGAAGTATAATTTCCACTCCTCGAGTGGGAATCGAACCCACAACCAGTCGTTTACAGTCACACTCTTGTGCCACTGGGCCACGACTGGCCACACTTCCGTCTGTGAAGGCCAGATTGTTGGCCTAACGATTCGATTGCCTCTACGTTGTATACACTCAAATGGTGGAGTGCACCAGCCCAGAGATGAGAACGGAACTCCATGTGACATTGAACCTGTTTGAGGCGGAACCGTTTTTAAGATATGTGAAAGTATGATAAAACTCTCTGTTGAGAATATTGTAAATGTTGTTTATTTTTGCATTTATATATAAATTTCATTTGACGCTCAAAATGGTTAACCAATGAAGGCATATGTGCTAGTACTGAGTTTTTCAGTTTCATTCGGTTTGATAAGTGGTGTAAGAAAATTATGACATATTTTTTTTATTAATTATAGCAAAGAATTTTTGCCCAATCATAAAAACCATTATTATATTTACAAATAATTATAAATTAGTATTTGGGTACTTAGGTAATTAGTAATTAGTATTTAGGTACTTATACAAGTTTTGAAGTTAACTTGAAAGAATTTAAATATATCACATCATTTCAGAATGCAATCCTCGCTTTAAGTGTAAACCACAAAGAAGTCAACCCACAACCACCACTTGCTACACCCACCACAGCACCATTAACTACACACTGATTATTATAAACAATTTACAATTTAAATATAATGAAGACAAAGCTTTCAGCTTATTTCATTAGCGGCGAGCCGGGATAATGTGTTACGTGCCTGTATTCGGGGACTTCAGCAATTTATGTGCGGTGTTGTCGTAGAAATTAACGCTCAGCTCACAATTGCTCGAGGATTATAGATTATTTGAAATTAATAATGTACTGTTAACTTTTGTTTTACTGTTACTATGGTATTACTGTGTTTGTTACTTGTTTAGTTATTTAATGTGTTTTCGTATGAGTATTCGTTTGTTATGGTTAATGTTTTTGGATTTTAGATGTGAATGTCGTTGAAATGCGATTAGGATGTATCATTTCTACTGTTGATTTGTTGATAATATATTTATACTAGTTAAAATTAGTGGTGGTAATTTAAGTACAAAATAATGTATAATAAAATACGTATGTGTATGGTATTGATTTTGGTGTAACAAGGCGTATCGTTTTTATGGCAATGAATAAAAAAACAATTGTATAAAATCGTGACTAATAATCAATACTTATGTTAGATAACGAATGTTATGTTATTGCAAAGTTTGTTCTACCTTTTGTTTAAGCAAAAGATAATTTATTAGTAAAAAACTGTACTTGCAACTTTACGTCTTCCCACAAAGAAGAATGGACATCTCTATGCCAATTCTTCTTTGTAGTAACATGTGTCTAGTGTCAAGATATTTTGTTCCAATTTGTGGCTTTGTGGTTAATAAAGTAAATTTTTATTTTTTTATTTTTTTAGCTTTACGCTGTATCCCGCACACAGCAGGGTAGGCAGAGGAAACCTAGTGTTAAGACACTCCGTTCTCTACTTTCCACCGAATTCGGATAACGGAACTTAACGCCACGTTTTGTCTTGCCAAAGTAGGGATCATATGAATTTCAAATATAAAACCATCAAGTAAGATTGAACTCATACCTAACAAGTTTAAAAATAGATACCCTACTCCAATGCTTTATATTATTAAATTAAATAAATTATAATATTTCAATAAGTTTGTTTCATCAATGTAAAAGCAAATCTAGAAATATCAAACGAATTTATTTTCACACTTGACTGGTTTATAAGTTTTTGTTCGAATTGGTTATGTAAATGGAAAAATATTAAAGAGTATTAGAATTTGTTATTCCAGATAGAAATTTACAATTTCAGCCAATAACAACTCTCAAAGTCTTTGTAAAATTGTAGCAATGATATGAAATGAATACTTTTTTATATTTCGCTAGATTTATTATAAATTCAATAACATGTTATAAATTTAATAATGTGTTATTATAATAAGAAATAAACTCAATAATGTTATTTTCATATATTGGTACTTAGGTATATTATATTTTTTATCTTCTTTTGTAACAATCCGTACTATACATAAATATACGTAGGAATATGTATAAAATATTTTTACTGAATAATATAATTTAATTTAATTTAGTAATAATATAAAAAAAATTATTTTATTTAATATATTTAAACAAATAATAAAAAGTAATTAATATTTTTATAAATGTTATGTAGGCTGAATGCCATACTGGCAGGTTATAATTTACGAAATTGAAAGAAAAAAAAAGAAATGGGGCTTGGCGGGAGGATGACGCAATAAAAGGACGCTTAGGAAATTATTGAAATTAAATTGCAAATAATATGAATTTAATACAAGGAAGTGGATATTTAAATAGTAAATTTCACATATAAAATGCAATAGGATCGAAATATAATAGTTTTATGACATTCATGATTGGTGAGATGCATAGTTGTAAATTAAGAAGATTTTCTTGGTAAGTTTATTGTATTATTAATAGAAAATTTGAATAAAATGAATATGAAATGATAACTAATTAAATAGAAGAATATATATTATAAGGAAAATATTAATATTAAGAGCATTAGATATTAGGAAGGTTAAAGGAATATGATAAGATTTATCAAATTTACAATATTCATAAGTAAAAGCGTATGCCGCGACGCTCCGCCATCTTTAAATAGTGTTGTATGGGCATTTTAGTTTACATTATCGTTAATATTATGAAATATATAAAGTATTGGTATATTGAAAGTGTAGGTACTACTGATAAGATATTAATATATAAGATGCGTTTAAAAGATAAAGGTTTTACATTAAGATGGTATTTAAAAGGGTAAAATAAATTAAAATATAATTAAATGTATAGCACGCTGCGTCATACAAAGTTTTACGTTTGTCAGGTTTTGGTGAGCTGGTAGTTTACGGATAAGCGATGTCGGTGACACAACCAATTAGCTTAGCATCACCGAGGCTGACATGTTTGGTAAAGTGAACCGGTATACTGTTACCTCTGAATCTCTTAAAGGTCTTGAGCTTCTTACGAAAACAATAATAAAGGTCCTAACCGCGAGACGTATCACGAACCACTGTAATATTAGGTAATATTCTAAATTATTAATAAATTTATTTATAGCTAGGTAGAGTATAGTTACACTTTGTAGAAGTAAGAAACGAGTGATATATCTAGGAGTCCACTTTCTACTCAACCTTCGAAATATTGTGTGTCCATCCTCCTAAGCTACTACTATCTTAGATAATTTATTTTATCAGACAAATTAAAATAACAGTCAGGGGCCAGTCCTGGCACAGTGGCACAAGCGTGTGATTGTAAGCGATTGTTTGTGGGTTCGATTCCCACTCGAGGGGTGGAAATATTTAATGTTTCCATTTTGTTTGCCCTGTGTCGAGGCAAAGAGCGACGTTAAGCTCCGCCACTTAACACGCAATGCCTCTGAATTCGGCGGAAAGTGGGGAACAGAGTATCTTAACCCTAGGTTCCCTCTGCCTACCCTGCTGTGTGCGGGATACAGCGTGAAGCTATAATTTTTTTTAAAATAACTTATGTTTCAGATTAAAATTATCCCAAGAAGGAATCGAACTAGCCATTATGTGTCATTATCATGTTATATTTCATATGACACTTATAATCTTTATGATTATAACTTTCAGATTTTTGCATAATACCTTGGTGTTTTATTTTATTGATAAAAGAGGGCACACGAGCAGAAGGATAATCTCATAGTGAGTGACAGTCGCCCATGGACATTCACTATATTAGAGGTGTTGTAGGTGCGTTGTCAGCCTTGAGGGTGAAGGAGGAAGGATACGGATAGTGAAGACAGGGAGCTTAAACGCATCGAATTGGAACTCATCTTCAGATGCTTGGCGGTTCGTCTTTGACATGATAGTGGTCGTGAGTCACTCGGAGAATGAACGAACTACCAAGATACTGGGAAACGCCTCTTACGGTACGGTCTCCATCATCCCCACACGGACGACGGTTTTACGACAGGTACGTTTTAACAATAGTTATCAGTTTACATTTTTCTGAATCACGCTTTTTCCTGCAAGGTAGATAAAGAATATCTAGTGTCCACGCACTCCGTTCTCCACTTTCTTCTTTCACTTCTCGAATCTAAGATATCCATCGCATATACAGTCAGGCATCACATTGCGCCACAATATAAGATAAATATATATGTATATGTATGTACATAAATTATATATTTGATATGCTACAAAATGATACTACAGTAGTACTTTATAATTCGAGGCTGAAGGTTTTTTGGCTTTGTATATTTATATTAACAAGGTGGAAACCGGACGAGCCGGAATCGCCATTACGTGGTACACTGAGCAATATCATTATAAAGTGCATGCTACATATTATTTTCTATCAACAACTTTCACGTTTATACTGTGCTTGCTATATTATGTAAGGCTTTAAACTAGTCCACTTGTTTATTTCATACGACATGTGGAAATATCTAAAATAATTACAAGAAAAAACTCGTAGTGTCTGATCACTAGATTCTCTCTACTTTTTTCGCTATAATACATTGAAAATAAAAGGAACCAAAAAGAAAAGCATGCAACTAACAATTATTATATCATTTTTTTACCCAAAAAAACAAGTTAATCTTAAAAAGATTCGTGTTATTCAAAACGAGGTCATTATATAGATTTATATTCAAAGTTTCTGAAGAAGAACTCTTAAGACGTATTTCCTCTAACAAATGAAACGCTGAGGCGTTGTTGAGATAAAAAAATAAAATAAATATCACTTCGCAGCGTTGGAAACTAGAAAACAATGGAAAGAGCTAATTAGTACTAAATAATAGTTCCATTATTAGACGCCTTTCACGGAAATTACCTGTTTTCAATTACTCGAACCCAGTGTATTATGTTTAAATGTATTGTAGTTGGATGCAGGAGTGCTATATTAAATTGTGTTATAAAGCCGGATGATTAATATTTATATGTAACTTTGTGCTCATATTTTTAATTAAAATTATATATTTTATTTGTAAGTGTATGTAAAATTTATATAATGTGGTCATTTCTTTATAGTAGGTGGAATGAAACACTTCGTTTTATAAATGTTGTATACGATGTAGTGATGTAACTTATCCCTGCGTTTTAATATTTTTAAAGCGTTACTTCTTTAAAAGTTTTTATTTATCTAATAAGACTTCACAAATTTTAAAATATTTAATACATAACATCTCTTGCTAAACGATTGTTCTTAGAATGATTCTTTGGGTAGCAGAAATTTGTAAAGATCTCTATTCTGAAATGCTAATAACAAAAAATAAATCATTGCGCTTATTAAAGCCCAGAAGAGTTTCGGCGCAGCCAAATATAGATCGCATGGATTAGCGGGCAGATAGATTGGACTGTTTCTTAAAGACGTGGATTCAAATCCCACTGCGTTCAAAAATATTGTTTTTTTGAAAAACTTTTTCTAAAAAAGTTTTTTTTTTTAATTTTTAACTTTTATGCCTTTGTCAATTAAAACTATATATATGTACGTTAATTATATTAATGACTATCGACTATTTACTTAGCTTCATTATAATGGATTTTATTACGTAAAATTATATATCGTTTTTGGCGGTTTACGATAAAATTATACGCTTATTCGACCCCGTAATGAGATAAGCTTCAATGGGATCAAACTATCTGCTCAAAAACATTATAGTATCAGCTAACCGAGGTGATAAGAGAGGTAGGAAATTATGATTTTGGTACAATATTTCGTTTAAAATCATTTAAAATGTGACACAATCCTACAGCAGTTTCATAGCATAGATAGCAGCATAGACATAAACATTTACATTTTATATAACATTAAACATACAAACAGACTCGAGATGAAAATATACATATATAAAGATAAAAAGCGATTTTGTCGTATCTCAATAACATATTTTTTTCTTTGCTTATTACAATAACATTGCTAATTTTAATCAACCAAGAAAATATATTAGAAGTTATATTTTCAAGAACGGCGTGTTTACTTGTTTTAGTTTATGTAATTATTTTTTTACTCTAATGAAAAATCCTTTGTATTGAGATACAACAAAAACACTTTCTCGCGTGATACGTATAATAAAGTTGAATCGTTTGAGATATCTAATTTTATTACTATATTAAGCTCTGTGAATGGATCGTCAAAATATTTTTAATATACCTTTACGTTTAAAATTATATGTTTTATAGCTACCTAGAATAAGATAAGTATGTCGTAAAAGGTCGAGAAACTACCCTTGAAGTAAGCAAATAAAATATATAAATTAAATAAAATAAAATGATAAATGTATTAAAATCTTGTTCATAATGAAACAAATTGATATTTTTTTTATTACTTTCAAATTTTTTTCAAATTTTTCAAATTTGTATAGCTTTAATCTTTTTCCCGTGTGGCAGGATAGGCAATGAAAATTTAGAGTCAAGACACTGCGTTCTCCACTTTCTGCCCTATTTCGAGACATTGCGTGCTGAGTGATGAAGCTTAACGCAACGCCTTGTCATATCACCAGAACTTAAAAATCAAAGTAATTTAAATATAATCACATCTTTTACCCGTGGGGGGACGGGTTGAGAATACAATTCCCCCCCGCCGCTGGGTAGCGTCCCGTAAAAGGCGGGTAACCCAGTAGCTTGGTGGTAGGAGATTCGTTCTCCGCTCGCGCTGGCTCGCGACCACTATCATATCAAAGACGAACCGCCAAATATCTGATGATGTGTTCTGGTTCAATGGCATGTAAGCCAGCTCTGAGTATTCCCACCATTCCCATCCTTCCTTCCTCCTTCTGTCCTACATCCCCGAGGCTGGCAGCGCATCCATAACTTTAATGTTATGGACGTCTATGGACGAAGGTAACCACTTAACACCAGATGAGCCTTCTGCTCGTTTGCCTCCTTTATACCATAAAAAAAAAGAAAAAAAAACACTCTCGAGTGGGAAACGAACTAACAACCATCGCACACATTGTCTGCTGCACTATATCAGACTGGTCTTAAAAGTTTTTAAAAATAACTTAAGTAGAATTTATATTATATAATTTGCATATTCTTTAAAATGTATGTTTACTTAATTAATTTGATATTGTCTAATAAAAATAATATAGAAAGAAATTACGTATTATAATTTGGTATTTGTATTATTTCTTACAAATAAATGTGCTTCTACAAAAGGCGTTTCGATGCAGCCTCGAGCAGAGCAAAGAAAACGCAATTTGTTCCCAAGTTTAATTAAAACAAAGCATAGCGTATTATATCTATAATTATAAGAGAGGACCTAACTCACTGCACAACAGGAAATTGATATAGTAAATGTGAATTATTTATACTAAATTTAAAATTAATAATATATGTTAAGAAAATATAAATATTTGGGGCCAGTCGAGGCACAGAGGCACAGAGTGTGCCTGTAAAGCGACTGGTTGTGGGTTCGATTCCCACTCGAGGAGTGGTAATATTCGTATTTAATATTTCCATTTTCTTCGCTCTGGTACCGAGGCAAAGCGCGGCGTTAAGTTCCGCCACTTAACTTAAAAAAATTGGCTGAAAGTGGGGAACGGAGTGTTTTAATACTATGTTCCCTCTTCCTACCCTGCTGTGTGTGGGATACAGCGTGAATCTAAAACAAAAAATAAATAAGGAAATTTTAGAGTTGAGGCTATTGTGGCTCAGTTGGGCAGTGTTTCACTGTTTATACGATTCGTTCGTAAGTCTTCTTAGGGGTTTGGTTATACCACTTGTGGGTATGGTTATATTTAAATTGTTTTTATTTTTCTGTTATATCGCCACTTAACACATTTTTTTCGATATAGGGCAAAAAGCAAAGGACGTAGTAACGCTAGAATCTCTCTGACTACACTACTGTGAGACAAATATATATAGAATTGATTCATCATTTATTTTTTGAGTGTTGAAGTACTGTTTCTAAATATTGTCCATAAAAGACACATTTAACATCAACTCTATGAATATATTTAAAGACAAAATATTAATTTAAAATTGATTTTAAAATGCGCAGAAATATACAAATTTAACAATATAATAAAAACTTATACCAAAACGTATGAAAACGTTCTTCACCATTTACATATTAAACAAAGTAAAAATTAATTTAAAAAATTGTTAGCTACCAACTATCTACATACTCGTACATACATGTTATATGAACACATCCTGAATAAAAAATTATGAATACGCCGTTCCTGTACGCTGAAAAGAAATGGTAGAGACCTGAGGAGCTTTATCAACATAAATAATTAGGGTATTGCGAACAAAAATCTCATTAGCGTTTTTCCTGTAAAACGTAACGTAATTACGAATATAGTACGTATGTATATATGTCTGTACGTTTGTACTTTTATGTTATATATTAACAAACAAATGATTTCTTTTTTTTCTTTAACAATCTAATGTATCGTGCCTTATGCAAGAGGTTAAAGTAGATTGTTGTTTAACACTTCTTTCTACATTCAACTCCCTTTAGATATTTTATGGTAGCAGTTCGTTCAAACGGACCAGAAGTCAAAATCTAGCAAACCAATTACAATAACGTATTTTTAACATACTTAAAGCTTTTATTTATAATATCAATTAATTGACGCCATAGTGGTGCAGTGAGACAACGTTTGTGAGAATAAACGCGGTTGGAGGTTCGATATTTACAAGGGGTAACAATTATATTTAAATTATTTTAGTTTCTCCACTCTGGAATCCTAAGAAAAATTTCGGTATTGAGTTTTACCATTCAACGCGCAGTGTCTCAGTTTCGGGTGGAAAGTGGGAAACAGAGTGTCTTTAAATGAGATTCACTCTGACTGCTGACTGCTATGCGGAAAAAGGCGTGAAGCCGAAAAAAACGCAATTGAACACACGTATTACATAGCCGAATATTTGTAATCTAGCGATAAATCATATAGTTCTTATACATTTACTTTAATATTTTTTAGCTTCACGCTGTATCCCGCACACAGCAGGGTAGGCAGAGGGAACCTAGTGTTAAGACACTCCGTTCCCAACGCACCGCCATTGTGTTTTAAGTGGTGGAACTTAATGAAGCGAAGCAAATATTAATAGAAATAAGAAATATTTCCCCTCCTCGAGTGGAAATCGAACCTACAGGCACACCCTACTTCTGCGCCACGACTGTCCCCAACTTTAAATAGTTGCATTATATACAATACATAAATATAACCATAACATATTTTTAATTATTCTACCTGTCATTATTGTGTTATTAAATTAAGTTATATAAGTAATTAATGCATACAATACATTTTCTATAAAATTGGCTTACATTTTAAATGACGCTTTTGACGCAATTAATAAGGCATAATGGAGCTATGTTCGGAACACGCTTTAACAAGTCCCTCTCCCATTTTGCTCTTTGAAGTGATTGTTGTGTATATTAATGATATTTCTTTATATAGATTTTTCAGGTATTCAGAAGGAAAATGGGTGTAGCTGATCAAAGATATCACACTAGCTTATATAAAAGACTTCTATAATGAATGTGAGTATAATAAAATATGTATACTTTATAAAAAATTCTACTACAATTAACATAATTATTTAGATTTGTTACTGTGATAAAAATAATTACATATTATGCTTAGTTATATAAGTTGAAAAATGTTTATAAGTAAAATCAAACTTCACGCTTCTTTTCTCATACAGAGTAGTCAGAGTGACCCTAAAGTCATCATAAGCAAAACCAGTACCAAAAAAAGCTTTAGATGCCGTCGTGGCTCAGTGAGAAAGCATCTGATTATAATCTAAGGTTGCGAGTTCGATTCCCACTCCGGGTATAGATTAAATATTATATTCGATTCTTCTTACTGGTGCCTAAGACAAAGATTCCGCCACTTAATACGTAATCTCCATGTTTTCGCTAGAAACGTGGAGGACGGAGTGTTTTGCCATTATATATGTTCTCTCTGATTACCTTCTATGTGGAAGAAATCGTCAAATCGCTATCAAAAAAATACGAATTTCTGACAAAAAATGTTGTAATCTAATAGCCCATTTAACAGTATCACATATCGTCGTAATCCGACCATAACGGACGTAGCGCTATCTGAAATGCAGTGCAATTAGCATAGTTGGGAACTATTGGCAAATGATCTACAGTTATAATACGGACGTGGGAATTAACCTATAACTTTGTACGTGTGTATGTATATAAAGATTTCTATATTATTATTATTGAGGTGCAGTATGACAGTAGTATATGATTGTATTCGCGATGGTTGTGAATTCGATTCCCATTATGGGGCATTCTTGAATTTAAAATATTTTCATTTCACCACTCCACTCCGCTGCGGTGACAAGGCAAAGGGTGGCGTTGAGGTTCATCACCCAACATGCAATATCTATAATATAGTGTATTGGTACTCCTTTCTATCTGACTACGTATGCAGGAAACAGTATCAAATTGAAAATTTAATATTGTATATAAAAGCAACTGTTGTAGCGGATGAAAGCGGGTTCAATTTTTACTTGGAGATTTTTGTATCAAAATTTTGTTCTCTAAAAATTGAAACGTTAAATGTTTGCTGCATGGCTATTTGAATTACATAAAATGTTTTCCTTTATCTAGTAAGACAAAGCATTAACTTCCGCCACTCAACACGAAATATCTTAAATTCGTACAAAATATGAAGAGTAGTGTGTGTTTATATTAGATTCTCTCACGTTACCTTGAAGGAAAAAAGGTGAAATTCAAGCTAAAAATAATTTTAGTAAGAAAAACCTATTTAACGTAAAACCCAACTAACAATAATCTCACTACGACTTGATACCATAAACATTAACCTGAACAGATTAAATCAGAAACCATCAGGCTACATCTAAATCACGCAAGTAAGTATATCACCTAGCAATTTTCTTTTACGATTATTTTCGTCCGAGTGACCTCGTACCTAGTACGAATAAACCGGACAAATAAATAAGGCTTTATAATACGGTACATACATTAATGTGCGTTATCCACAGTTGAGTAGATTGTAATCGCTGTACGATGAAGCAATTAGAGTGTGAGGGTTAAAAATGAGGCAGGGGTCGGAAAATTGAGGCATACGATGTCTTCAGCTTAATTTGATGCTCACTTATATAAATAACTAATTGGTTGATCGTTTATGAGATGGGAAGATAGGTGTAGTAGATATGCACGATTTCAATCGATATTTTGTCGATATACGAGTATTGTTTTGATATATCGCGTATAAATATCGATGTATGATCTAGATATATCACTTCGCCATTACTATCGATATATTTAATATCTATAATCCATATGTTTTATTTATATAAATAATGTTCATTTAATTTCTTATGATATTCAATATATATTGAATATTAAAAATAAATAATAATGGTTGGCCGCTTGAGTGAAAATAAATAAAACAAACCGAATTCTTAACAGCCTACCTTTTATAATAACAAAATGCCTTTTGCATTCTTTACTACTATCCGTGAAATATGCACTAATATAGTAAAAAATATAATTTGTGACATGTGTACGTAGTCGGCCTTTTATCATATTAACCTAATTTCTATATTAAATCATAAAAATGTTTTAATATGAATAAAGTACTTACGATATAATGAAAATATATGTGTATGTGTATACATAAGACATACGAGTATCATAACATTTCAACAGAACAGCAGAAATCTACTGTATCTGACTCGTATATAGGAATATCGAAAAAAATATCGATTTTTTTAAAATTAACATCCCTATGTTGTGCCTCAAGTCTCATAACTTTTTTCTGCTTAGTAAAAGGGAAGGAGAAGAATAAAAATAAAATAATATATTACGTTGGCGACATAATTTTTTTAATGTTTAACACCTGTGAGCATTAACTACTTAGTTACAGCTGTTTTAACCATTTTTCATTCTGCAGGACAAAGACCACAATTAGCCAACAAAGGAACACCTATAAACATTATTTTTTAAAGTATTGCATATTTATGAAATATCAAAAAATTTTTTAAAAGTTATATTTTAACATTATAATAATTTTATTATAAGTAATATGTTTTCTTCTATATATATACAAGTTTAATTAGTTATTACAAAGATTTTGAATGTCAATATTTTGTTTTGAGTGTTATATTTTCTTAAGTTGAGACAATCGTAATGCAAAAAAAATAGCTTTAGAAGTTTAGACTGTATTGGTAGTGGGTTAGTCCCATTTAAAGAAATAATTATATTTATTTTACTTCTTCGTTCTGCTTTTACAGGGCGACGTTTAGTTTCAACACCCACGGTTTCGAGTCTGGACTCACGGCGTCGAGAACATGTAAAAAAAAACCGTCCCGCTGAGTTTCTTGCGCCTTCTTCTTCTTCTTCTCAGGTATGAGGCATTAACTTTTGTTAACCGGTGGTAAATTGGTTGACGTTCAAAAAATGAAGCATGTAACTTCTTATTTTGAAGAAAATTATTTGACTTTGACTTTGTAGAACGAAATATTTTAATACTAGGTTATAGAGACAAGTAGATAGAATAGAAATAATCAAAAAGAAAAAATATCTACTATTATTTTTGTTAACGTATAGACATTGCCGAGTCTTTCATACAGTACGTCTCGGAAGGTGTAGAAGTTAGTAAACTTTGCCTCTTTATAAAAAATGAACATAAATTAACAACTTTTCACTCTTTCCACAATGTAAGGTAGTCAGAGAGAACCTAGTGACAAGACACTCCTTTCTCCTTTCAACAATATTTTTAAATCAATCATATTATACATGCATAGACATAACTATCAAAAGAAAATACGTATAAAGCAAATGATTACGAACGTAATCAAAATTTCAATCACATCAGAACGCCGCACCGCGCTTAATCGAATACGAAATTCCTATTTAATAATTATATTAAAATTAAAACGGATATAAAATTATATTTGTCGTTTACCGTTTTCATTAATTATTATTTGTTGGGTGTTTCCGCGCGATGTACAAAAGAACGTTGTTCGAATATTATATTTTTTCACGTTTCACGCTTTTTCCCGCAAAACGGTGTTGGCAGAGAAAACCTTGAGTCAAGACAATCCGTTCACCACTTTTCGCCTGAATTCAAAAACTGCCTGTTAAGTGGTTAGTTTTTATCTGTTTTTTTATTATATTATAAAAGGAGGCAATCGAACAGAAGGACCACTTTATGGTGAATGGTTGTTACCTTCGCCCATGGACATCCACAGTAACGGAGGTGTTCTTTGTTGGCCTTGAGGATAAAAGTCTCTGTATATTCGACGTTTGGGGAAAATGATCTACAATATGACTTATAAACATTATAATGACATTTCTATTATATGCGTACATAGTTTAATTTTCAAAAGCTACAAAATTCAATTAACTATTTAGTAATTATGTAAATATATATTCATACATAAAGCTTCAATCTGTTAATTGTAAATTTGATAATTATAATAACGATTAAATGTCCAATATGTATCTGAAATATTGCACTAGAGGCGTGTAATTACAATACTTCATCGAGATTTGTGACCCATTTCTATTTTTTTATTTAATTGACAGAGAGAACCTGTATTGGTTATGTAGAGTAGATCATAGTTCTGAAAAATAAGTCTTTCAAAGAGTAATGTCAAAAAAATATCTTAAATTTTTTTATGATTATTTTGGAATTAAATGAAAGATTAAATTATTCTGCATTTATTCTTTTCCATTATTGTATTCCAATTATGACGTATGTTAATGTGTAAATCTACTACACGCCTTTTTTCGCAGCAGAATCTAGTGTCAGGACATTCCGTTCTCCATTTTCCCCCTGAATTTGAAACACTGCGTGTAAAGCGGCGGAACTCAATGCCAGTATAAATCCTCCATTGAAAAACAATAATTCATAAATGTTAAACTTTACATGTATTTTAAATATTATTACAAAATAGTACCTTCAACATTTTAGTACGCTGCGTAGCACGTCACGAGCCGTCAGCGAAAGTGGTCATACTGTTAATTTTTGATATATTGGGTCGTTAGCCTGCAGCCCCTAACAGCGCGGCGCTACGGTGGAGTAGCCAACTACTTTATTTTAAGTGATGCTAAATTATACACTTACTGTTAACCTTGTATTCGTAACACTTAGTAAAATGATGAATGAATGTCGTTTACGCAGGAATTTATTTTACAAAATATGGAATTTAGATTAAGTTGAGCTATATGTAAAAGTTTTCGGTACAATTTGAATAAATGATAAAAAATGTAAACGAAACTAAGGCATTTCTTTTATTAAGTGTATGAACAACGTTTTGACAAATAATAAAATATGTATAAAAGTTTTCAAAGAAATTTCATTACTACCTTCTATAATATTACTCTTTTATTATTAAAGAATGACTTTTTTATTAAATACTATTTTGTAAAAACATGCTCAAATTAATCAGATCTTCTAAATCATGTGCGTTCAACTACCTTAAATTTTCTCTATAATCTACTAAAAGATCTCAGTCAGTCTGTTTAGTTCTTGTGTAGTGCGCATTTCAAATGCAGCATTAGTAGTATTTTTTAAATTTAATTGCGCAGAGAGATGAACTCCCACAGAGAAGGTGAATGTTTAATCACATATACAGAAGCCCTTAAACCTACACTTTTGTCTCAAGCCCCAAGCACTGTTCCGAGCCTTTCTCGGCAACGCGATGGGCCCCTGCTTGGTAAATACTAGAAGTAATAGTTATAAGGTAAGTAATAGTAAGTAGCTTCTTCTCACAGCAAGTTCACTAAGTAGCTTCTTCTCTTTTATCTTCTAAAACTCACATACAATAATTACTACAGTAGGTATTTTAAAAAAAACCTCCACTATCCTTAATACCAACAAGATACAAGCACTTAACCCATGCGCTATAACAAACATTTTATATTACAAGCCATATATCTGGCGTACAACATTAAGTAACACAATTTACGCTATCCAGTGTTAATATTTTTCCATTTCCTGCATCGTATAACGTGATTAATGATGCCGTCTTATCTCATGCAAAAGTAAGCGGAGTCACTACTGGCCAAAAGGTCTTCGTGATAACCGTCGATATTCATTTGGAGTTGTATAGTATACTGTAGTTTGTATATAAGTACACTAAGTAGATTTATATAAGTTTGTCTTTTTTTTAGCTTCACACTAAGGGAACCTAGTGTTAAGACACTCCATTGTCCACTTTCCGCCAAATTTGGAGGCATTGCGTGTTAAGGGGCGGAACTTAAAGCCGCGATTTGCCTCGACACACGACACACGCGAGTGAAGGAAATGGAACTATTAAATCTTCTAAAATGAAAGTAGCACTTATTAAAGACTATATTATATATAAATCTAAGTATTGTTATTTGCAATATATTCTTAATAGGCATGTATTTTTATTAGTTTTTTTTTCTATTTATTATGGTTTAGAGTTGAAGTAATAAAACTTTAATTATGTCTAAGAGTAAAAAATTCATATTTTCATATTTTCTGAAAAATAGATACAAAGTTAGTTTCATACTAACAAATCGACCAAAAATCGAATTTACAATCAAATCAATATTACGAAGTTATTCTTGAAAAAAACTCTTATTTAAAACTTACCTATTCATAATAAATAGACCGTAAAAGTTATTCAAAAGCGATAGTCTCTTCTACTGGTATTTAAAGTATAAAATAGACATTTAGCTAAAATATCTAGCCAGGTGTTTGGAATAGGTAACTAACTGGGTCCGCGTAGCTTGCGGTAACATCTGCCGGCGAGGGGCAATGTTCACATGGCCCGTTTTTCATTTCGAAATTCCGTTAAAATTTAGTTTGTTGTTGACGTGACGCCACGTGACGTGTCTAGCTTAGAGGATTCCATGCTTTAGAGTGGATGAGTAAATTGAATATGTTTATAAATGTCTATATAAATCAAGATTATTTATAGATTTTTTTTAGAAAAGGGTTTGAGAAGACAATCGGAACGATAACTGATGCATGGCTACCTTTTAACATTTAGAAAATGTATAAAAATTTGAACGTAGCGGGTTGGAATCCCGCACCTAAGTTTGTGAATAACTTTGTTTTAAAATGTTAAAAGTATTTAATAAACAGCATTATCTCTTGCCAAAGGATTGTTTGTAGAATAATCTTTAGGTAGTAGAAATTTGTAAAAATCTTCACACGGATTGTTTTCATTTTGAAATTCAGCTAAAATTTAGTTTGTTGTTGATGTGACGCCACGTGACGTGTCTAGCTTTGAGGATTCAATGCTTCAGAGTAGACGAGTGTTTTGAATGTTTATAAATGTCCAGATTAATCTAAGATTTTTTAGAGAGTGAAAATTTGGATTTTGTAGTGTGTGTGAATACATTCGGGATCTACCTAACTCATGTATGATGTATGTAATTGACTTACAATAAGTTCTACAGAAAATCTTAGTTGGAGAAATAATTATAGTTATAATGTAGCTGGTTTCCTTTATTGTTAGGCAAGGTGATAGGAAATTCAACAACAAGCTGGCTGACACTACAAGGCTATCAACATTCTGTTAATCTTAATATTTTTTCTCAGAAGCTAGATATATCAACTTATCCAAAATAAAACGACACTTCAAAATTTTAATCAATCAATAACAATTATCGTAACCAATATGTAATTTTTTAGGTTATTTTTTTCTTATTTACACTTGTAAATATTTACTTTCCAAGTCTGTTAAATTATAAATTAGTCTTTTAGCTTCCACTTACGTTAAGATAAATAAATTTCTGACTTACATTATACACGCGTATTTTGCCATTGCACAAAAATTACATCACACGAGTGTGAAATAACGTGTATTCATTTAAATATTTTACAATAAAAGTTTCAGTTTAAGTTTTTATTGAGAGCATCTCAAAATTAATCGTATTTCGTGAACATTCAATTTATGGACAACGGGCATTGTTCTGAAGTCGACGATAAGCCGATTACTATCTGAGTGGAATTGCTGCCTCCGTAATTGGGGGCTCGAATGCAAAATAATTAGTTGGTAATTACCGAGCCAGTGCTCAAGCATCACCTTAAGTGAAAATAATTCGACGATTTTTGGGTACAAATTATTTTAATTTTTTGTAGAAATTATGAATTGAGGCTACTGTACCGCAGTGTCATACCGTCATATTTTATGCGATGTAGCGTTGGCTGTGGGTTCGATTATCACTTGGAGAAATGATTATATTTTAATTAAATATTTTCATTTCTTTATTCTGATTATAAGTTTTGCATGTAATGTCTTGGATTAAGGTAGAAAGAGGAGAACGGAGTATTTTAACACTAGTTTCTCTGAAACTGACGAAAGCCGTCCAAGTGCTCTATAAGCGTTCTACATCCAGCTACGTCAAAATTCTTATAATATGTCTATTACGACCTATTTTTATGTTAGCCTATTTCAATTTTTTGCTACCCAAAGATTATTCTACGAACAATAGTTTGAAAATGTTGTTTATTATAAGTTTTAATATTATTATATTTTAACTTTAACATTACTAAAGTGTTATTCTAAAAATGTTTTTCAATCACGTTTGATTTTGACGATGACGAAGTTATTGTATAATTTAACCAAAACTTACATCGAAAATATATATACCTCTAACTACTAAGTACTACAAAAAGTCAACAGTCATCGAATATGCTTATTGTAACAACATCTGTCGCTCAGTAGACATGTTTGTGTGCTTTCAGCAAACATATGTTGGACAGCGGCTATTGCGAATGTTTCACTTAAATCAACTTAACTAGTATAGTGAAGTCCATTGATAGCTTGAATTGTTATTAGCTTTACGTTCACGTTCACGTTTTCTGCGTAGCAGGTTAGGTAAAAGAGAATTTAGTGACGTGACACTCCGTTCTCAAGTTTAAGACCGAAATAGAGATATTATGTGGTGTGCGGTAGAATTCAACGCTGCTTTTTATTTTAGGTAGCAGAGCGAAGGAATGAAGTTAATTTAATTATAATTATTATCTAAGTGGGAATTGAACCCACAACTATTGCATTTGTATTTACCTACATACTATACATTGCACCACGATAGCTTCCTAGAATTGTTGGTATGATAAAAAATATTAGATATAGTTTTTCTTGTAAAATAGATTATGTTCTGCTTGTTGTTTTCTTAAAGTTTCAAATTTATTAAAGCATTATAATATTTAAATTTCATTTCTTCCGCCACTCAACACGCTACATCTAAATTTCGGTCTGAATATGGAATACGGACTGTATTGACACTAAGTTAAACCGAATTGAAAAACGTTTAGCTGCAAAACATATATAATCATAAGCAAAGTCAAATGATTATTATATTTCACACAAATCCTGTCACTCGACACCAATCCTCTTATACAATACACAGGCAACATTATACTATTATATAAGACGTTATATAGTTTTTGTTGGCATATAAACAATGCGGACGTCCGCGCCGCTTCGATACAGTGATGAGTGATGACGCGTCACGGCCAGAACTGTTTGTTCCCTAATATATCACAAGTACACTGTCGGAGTTCTACAGTAAATATCTTGATAATATATTATGTATTGATGTCAAGTTTCGCCACTTAATGTGTAGTGTCTTGGTTTTGGGGGGTAAAGTGGAGAATGGAGTGTATTGACATTAGGTTCAAGGAGAAATGTGAAGTTAAGAAAATCTTTTCTATTAAGTAAAGATGAAAAACATATAATAATATTAATGAACAATACAAATAAAAGATGAACAATAAATAAAAACATGGTGATCGCGTGTCGGCATATACTGTCCCGTTGTGATGACCTATTTTTTTTTTAGCTTTACGCTGTATCCTGTACACAGCACGGCAGGCAGTAGGAACCTAGTGTTAAGAAACTCTGATCCTCATTTTCATTGAACAATTTTTTGTATAAGGTCTTGTCTTGTTGTCTTTTTTGAGCCAAACGAGCTTAAGGCCCAACCTGGTGTTAAGTGGTAACCTTCGCCCATAGACATCCACAACATTCAAGTTATGGATGCGTTGCCAGCTTTGGGAATGTAGGACAGAAGGAGGGAGGAAGGATGGGAATGGTGGGAATAGGGAGAGCTGGCTTACATGCCATCGAACCGGAACACATCATAAGATATTTGGCGGTTCGTCTTTGACATGATAGTGGTCGCGAGCCAGTCGGAGAACGAATCTCCTACCACCAAACCAAAACTTGTTGTCTTGTCTTCTTAAACTAAAAGGTTTATTTTATTTTACAGATATGTTGACTTATAAGTTAGGAGCAAATCAGCGAACAAAAGGGTATCTTATAATAATATTATATCGAATAAAACAAAAGTGTAGCTGTTTTCCACAATTTTGATACTTAACTTATATTTTACGCTCTCTGCCCCCTTGTAAAGTGCAGCGTCTGCTAAAGTCAAAGCATTTATGGATCCCATCTTAATTTAATTAATTTTAGTCACGAGGTTATATTATATATGTATGTGTATATTCGTACGCATTTCATATCAATCATTAGTTATTTGTATATGGAAATCGAATCTATTAGATAATATGATGTGTCAAATGCACGATATGTTTGCTGTTAGAGAGTGAGGTCTGACGGTTTCGTAATGTAATTCATACAAATAAATAAAATTAAGATTATCTGTTTGTAGTATTAAAATAACCGCATTTTTACAAAGGCATATAAACATATATATATATATATATATATATATATATATATATATATATATATATATATATATATATATATATATATATATATAAACATACGAGGTAGGTATACTAAAATAGCACTATTTAGAATTTTTATCTGACTATTTATTTGATCCGATTAACCTTTCTAACGGCCGAGTCCATTTTGATTAGATTTTCATAGAATAGAAATTTATTATATTATGTTATTTCATAACATTGTTAGTTATAAATATATAAAGCCACGATAACCTTGCATTCGATTTACTTTCAAATCTCTATATCACACTATCAAAATCAAAGAGACGTAGTTTATAAATTTGAAAAATAAAGATAAAACAACAGGGAATTAAGGAAGCTTGTTTTTAATCCCTAACGCAAGAAGTAGTGCTATTTTTTAAGCTTGGCTATGTTTGGTAAAAATTGATCCAGCAATTTGAAGAATATCAAGGTCTTTTCCAAGTAAATATCAAACATTTCTAGAATAAAATTCAATATCTTTTTGTTTACGTTTGATTATTCTGTATTCTTTGCTTTTTTCAATGTTGCGTTAGCTATCTTAAAGGTTTTTGACTTAATTATATATTTATAGCAGATTTTTAGTAAAAACTAGAATTGAAACAATGTATATATAATGTTCATTAAATTCCTTTCACGTGTTACTTATTATACAGTTGTATATTTAGCTCTAACATATTATAAACATGCTAAATGTTCATTCAGATATTAATAAGGTACGCATTTTTCTAAGTCAATCTTTTTCTTAGACTTTTTGTGGTTTTAGAAGAATATATATAAATAAAATAATATTAAATTAAAGAGTTGCAACTCCAAACCAAGGAACCCCACGTCACAGCGCGCCGTTTCCACTAACACTGCCTTCTGCATCCGGTTCTTGATCCAAGTGAAAGCCTCTTAAGGGGCTTATCGCTATTAAACCGTAAACTGAAACGACTATCCGTTCAATAATACTTGCATCTATATTCTATATAACTTACCTACAATATATATTTATTAATCATAACGTACCTGCAATCAGAGTACAAAAGGTTAAGTTGGAACGTTAAACATATATTTTTAAGAAAATCATTAATTTGTAATAAGAAAAAAGTATGTGGTTGCACGTTCCGCAAGATGTGATCGTAAGCACGACTGGTCGTAGGTTCGATTCCCACTCTCTAGTGGGACTAGAAATATTTCCAATTCCTTCATTCTGGTATTGAGGCAAAGCGTGGCGTTAATTTCCGCTACTTAGCAGGCAATGCCTCTGAAATTTGTTGGAAAATGGGAACTAGAACACTAGGTGTAGACTCCCTGCTAAGATACCTATCCTGCTATGTGCAAGATACAGCGTGAAGCTAAAGAATTATAATATTTTTGTGTTTTTACATTATCTTATATCGTAATAGCTTACTCTTGATTTTACGAAATATTTTTTGTTTATTAAAGCTTAAGTTCATTAGTTAAGTGACTAAGACCTTGGACTGAAAAATCACATCTTTAATCAAAGTTAATTTTTACATTCTACATATTGTACATATAAAAAATATTGTATCATTATTTACAAAACAAGTGAATGAAACTTCTACGGAAGAACGTGATATCCTGACACATATACTGATATTAAACCTATAACAAGACTGATCTCATCAATTTACAAATATTCAAAGAACATATTAAGTATTCTTATATAATTTATCTTGACCCGTAAGTGTGAACGTAGTTAGTAGTAGTGGTAGTTCGGCATGACTTTATCTAGTATAGACGTAATGGTTCTTTTTTTTGTATAAGTATATATTACTATTTATTATCAAGAACATAATAAACTTCCAGTCGTTCTCTTCTTCTCGTGGCCAGTCGTGGTCCAGTGACACAAGCGTGTGACTGTAATCGGCTGGTTGTGGGTTGGATTCCCACTCGAGAAGTGGAAATATTTAATATTTCCATTTCCTTCGCTCTGGTGTCGTTCGGAGTTCGGAGTTCGCAAAGCGCGTGTTAAGTTCCGCCACTTAACACGCAAAGCCTCCGAATTCGACGGAAAGTGGGGAACAGAGTGCCTTAACACTAGGTTCCCTCAGCCTACCCTGCTGTGTGCGGGATACAGCGTGAAGCTAAAAAAAAAAACAATAATAATAAACATCCCCAATCCATACAAGAAAATCAAATAAAAAAAAACAATACACAAGGAACACGCAATACATTAGTTTTCTTATAAAGTTAAAGTTAACGAAATAACAGAAACACAAATAGCGTATATAAAACAAAATAGCTGCAAACTGTTTCGACGTTGGCTTACCGAAGATTTGTACCGTTTCTGTTATAAATCCAACGATCCCCGCCCGTTACGCCTCCAGCTTACAGTGCTGGCGAAATTTAGAGCCACTGTGTACTACTTTGTAAGGAGAGGCGGGTTACATACTTTTGCTAAACAAATTAGTGAACAAAAGATGTTCGTGTAGCTTCTGTACGGATATAAATGCATGGATGTTGAGAAATTAAGTATATTTCGAAGTTATAGGGTTTATTTAGTAGTTATTAGGTTTTTGAATGCTTTGCTTGTGTAATATTTTAGTTTTTTTTCTTTCATAATATAACATTTTTCCCATGTAACAGAAGCATTCACCATTTTCTGCCTGATGTTGAAACTTTAAAAGTCTAAAAAATATATTATAAAGAAATTTTATTTAAAGTTTAATGTATGTTCAAATATTATCTTAGAACGTCTATTGACATATTCAAAGGTAGACTAATATTTTTTTAATTTCAATTTATTTTACTTCAAAGGTCTAGTTCAAAAAATATATATTTCATATATTCAAGATAAAAATAAAGTATAAAATTATTTTAACACACCATTTAAAATAAATAAAACAATACAATAATACAGCAAAATGCATATTTTATACAAAAAAACATGAACAATATGTTCACAGTGTAGACGCCGCCTAACCCGTGCAGTATTTAGAGGAACTTGGTAGTACTTTATCGTTTAGTGATATATAAATTTGTTTAACGACGCACCGCAGAGCCACTTAATTCTATTGTTTAGTCGAATACGCAGCGGCTCCGGCTTCGGGATAACGCTTGGCATTAAATAAACTATGTATAATCATGTAATCATTTATAGTAATAGCTAATTGTTGTATAGATTATGAATTGCAACCAGTAAGGTAGTTTGTGTGTATTATAAATAGTAAAGTTGTATTTTTTTCAGTTTCTGTTTGATTTTGGGAAATTCTCTCTTAGAGGTAGGCAATGTGCAGCGTAGACCTCCGTCACTTAAAGCAGCCGGGTTTAGGCAGAATGATGTGTAACTGCTAACTAGCTAACCTCTCTTAGTGTATACGGACTAACCAAGGAACTCATTCAAGTAACTCATTTTACCATACCACCTTATAATACTTAAATTAAATGAAATTATAATTATAAATTCCTCCCATAAAACAAGTTACATATCACGAGTTACAGATTAATGAAGACTTACAGCGACTTGCGTTGAACTCATGTAGAAAATAAGCGTATATACTGTATAGCGCAGTGTACACACTTCACACTTGAACTATTCAAGTAATTGACAAATTTCTAAGTAACTTATGCTATGGAGAATGTTTTTTATTTCTGAAGATAGCTCGTATATAACTAGCTTATATACATATATAGTATATTTATATCATCTTTTATTTTTTTTTCTTGTCCTATAAGATCCATTAGGGTAGTGCCTGGACACTCTGTTTTTCTCTTTCTGACACAATTTGAGACATTATGTTTATGACGGAAGTCAACCCACGACCATCGCGCTTACAATCAGACGCTACTCCTGTACGCCACCAATGGCTTTTATATAAATTTCAATATATGAGCCAGTCGTGGCACAGTGGCACAAACGTGTGACTGTAAACAACTGGTTGTGGGTTAACTTCCCACTACAGGAGTGAAAATATTTATATTTTCATTTTCTTCGCTCTGATGTCAAGGCAAAGCGTGACGTTAAGTTCCACCACTTAACACGGAATGCTTCCGAATTCGGCGGAAAGTGGAAAACATTAGGTGCGTGATACAGAGTGTAGCTAAAAAAACCATTTCATTCATCAGAACAAAATGTTTTTTATATATGTACGAGTATGTAACTATGAATGTAAACCATGTATATATGTAGCTTTATGTGTACTATGTTTGCCTACAATGTGACGTAAGTGGATTTTTACGGCCACGGAAAAGTTTTACCCCATTATGGTTAAGCTAATTGTACGACTGTACGTGTACGTGTAAGTCAAGCTCCGGTTAAGTAACATGATTATGAATTTCACTTTCACAAATATTTTTCATAATAACTATTCTTTTAAAGAGTAGTTTATCTTCTTGTTGTTATTAATAACTTTCTTTCGTTTATATAAATAGCCATTTATGACCTTTTTTTTAATAATGTTATGTATCATTTTAACATTTTGCAAGTTAAGGAGATTCGCAGCAAGTCTATTTTAGTGACTTTTGATTTAAGCATAAAATGCATAATTTGTTTCAAATAATAAGTAATATTATTTGAAATTGCTTATAGTAAATACTTAATAAGTAATATGTAATATTAGATCTGCTTTACGCTCTGAATGATGAAGAGGATGCCTCACTGTATATGTAATAGTTCCGCAACTATCACGTGTATCTAGGCATCCTGATTAGGATTGTACTGGTATTTCGGTTTAAGTTACATTCCGATTAAGTTACTTTCTTTTCAATATGTGTAAAAATCACTAAAACAAAAGTCCTTTTTTTTTTCTAAAATATAGTTTTCAATTCGGTAAGTGTGTAAATAAGTCTTTAAAATGATAAGAGTTAAAGATTTCATTACCTGTAAAAAATAACGTAACTTTTTTATATACTTCTTTACTATACAAAAAAAACATGGCTTCAGCAAATAAGTAAAACAAAGAAAATTTATACTTAAATATTTTTAAGCCTAAAAAGTATTAAATAATTTAAAGAAATTGGTAATTATCTTTCTCAACATAAATATATTAATTCACTAAGATCCTATAGTTAATTTTATTAGACTGCTATCTATTTACAAAGAAACGTGAAAATTATATTTAAAATAGCTTTCCAACAAAGCTTCATATCACAGATGTAGTTAGGCCCATTGTACTCGATGGCACCGTTTTTGGGGAATCAATGACATCAATTTCAGTGTAGCGACTGATACTGACATTGGCGTAAAACGCAAGTGTTCAATTGGTAAAGCCTATTATGGGAACTGTAACATATTAAGTAGGTACAATTTACGCACTAAATGAGACCTCTATTGTCATAGAAATTCTCTGTATGATTTAAGAGATTATTAGTATTACTGTCATTTAAAAATCTAATACTCTTGCTATCTAGCATCGTTTTTTTTCGTGATGTGAAAATCTTGAGTGGATGAAGGTTTTATGATGCCATTGTTTTTTGAAGCAGAATCGCGCTATGCTTCTGGTTATGGCCTCAGGGATTCCTTTGAATCTCATTACCCCCTATATACATATATTAACGTTGCAAGCAACCAAAAGCCTTTTGCAGATTTGGAGATGCCACATGCAGAGTGCCTCTTTTTCCTCGTGTATGCTTTCATAAGAGTTCTAAGGATAAAAATGATGTCCATAGCCAGAATTGGTTAATTCTGGTTGAAATCTATATTGATATACACAGATAGTACACTCTCACCAAACCTGAGGTCCATCGAATTTGATGGTATTACTAATGATTTAAATCCCCTTACGACTTTCATAATGTTTAACACTTCCTCTAGCTCCAGACCCAGGAGTAGAAAAGTTGTAGTGCAGTCGATCCATTATGAGTACACCAAGACAGTGCAATGATTATCACGATTCGATCAAAGTGCCTTATTAGGTTCCACCGCTTTCTGATTCTTCACGTTTCTTCATTTCATTTGATATTATTGGGACAATAAGTTAAATATTTCATTTACTCCTCAAGGCCATTATTAAAGTCGCCTACTATGCAATACTGACATAGTGTAGAATATTTTGTGTAGGGTGATTGCTTTTTATTTAAAAATATCATTTATATAAAAAAAATGATTTATAATTTTTTCTCTCTTACTGGAGATGTATGAAGGTAATAAAATCAGGATTATTTGACATCAGACTTAACAGTTATATTATTTTAGAAGATCAAAACAACTAAAATTGTAAGAAAAGCTCACTTATTTCCTTTAATACATATAAAAAGAAAATAGCCTTAAGTTACGATTTTCTTCGTCAAAGCATTCTGTCTATATAATAAGCATTTAATATACGAAAGTAATAACGTGACACGGTTTTTTAAACGTATTCAGGGCGTATAGAGTGAGGCACTGGCAGGTGCCGCTACGGCCAGCTGTTGTGTTTTTATTAACTAGAGTACCTTATTAACATACTTGTGCATGTCTTAGAAAATTCCACCTTTGACAAGTATTTTTTAATATTATTTTTTAATTTATTTAGTTTTTGTGATGAATTTTAATTTTTTAAACTTAAGCCACTTTAGAACTTCATGGATTGACTATATATAAAATAAAATTAATGTAACTATTATTAATAAATAATAACCTCGGAGGCCAGTTGTGGCGCAGTAGCACAGACTTGTGCACTACCCTGACGTGTGCGGGATACAGCGTGAAGCTAAAAAAAATTTAAAACCAAAGTAATTTTATGTAATAACACAAGAGAGCTAAGTATGTCATAATTTTGTTGATTCAGTAACTACTTCTTAGTTTCCCCTAAATCACGCTTAAACTATTCACACTGTACAAATATGTTACAGACATAATGCTGCTTACAAATTTGTTTACATTAAAATACAAAATAAGCAAGCAAAGATATGTTAAGTATCTCTTTACATTACAAATATACTTTAATATATATATAAATATTTATTTATTTAAGTTTAAACAGGTTAACGCACAACATTTTAAGGTGCTACATCTTACACATTTGGATCATAGTTACACGAAAGAACGAATAGAGAGAAGAGAAACGATAGAGAAAAGAGGGTAGAGGTCACAATAGGTTCTCCCTGCTACGCTTACATCTGTAAGAATGAATGAAGAATGTTATAAAAACTTGATTTTAAATGAATATTCGGTTATCCTTATACACCAAAATTATTCGGTTATTCTTATATACCACATTAAGACTAAAAATGTAAAATTTTGTCTGTCTGTTACGCTTTTAAAATTAATATATCTACCTGATTTGAATGGAATTCGTAATAAAATAGAAGAGGACCTGGGCCAAACATAGGCTACTTCATTTCAAAGTCGATCTCTAAAAGGTTGAAATAGGGAATGGAAGTTTGTATGAAAATTCTAGACTGTTTGACTGATTTTAATGAACTTTCTCAGGAACATAAATAATGACGCAAGGTCAAACATAGGGTATTTATGTTTTTCAAAATCTTACCCCTAAGGGGTTAACATAGAGGTTGATTTTGTAATGTAATGTAAAATATAAACCACTTAAGTGTTCTCCATACTGTCCATCGAAAATACGAAACAGCTACATTTTCTCACACGAACAAATCCACTCGCAATTCGCTAGTTTACAACAAAAGAAAATAAAAATACAACGAAAAACGTCAAAAAACCAGTACAAAACAAGAAAATACATAATAATAATAGTTGTACAACAAAATATTCACATTAGACGGAATCATTGGCGAAGTTGGGCACTAGCGGATTTGCCGCGTCACCGGCGGCGGGCGGGAACAAAAAGTTTTGACTTATCGCCGGAAACCACATTTCGTAAACATGTCTCTTACCGGCCATCTTGTCCTAATGACGCCCGCACTGTAGCTACGTATGTATACTGTTTACTTTGATATATTATTATGATAGTTTCATGTCATCATAAACATGTTATTGGAAGGTAAAAGGTATATTTTTTTTTGGCGACATTTTATATGATTGTTAAAGGACTGTGTAATGTTGATTTTTCATCTTGGTCATTAACGTAACTATGACGATTCACGATTCAAATTCAAATTTGAAAGAAAACTTTAAAGTGTTTTTGAATTTGACATTTGAAACTTGATTCTTCTGTATAAATAAAATTATCATTTAAGAATTATAAAATTAAAATTTAATTATTAATACAATTTAATATAATTAAAGTAGTAGTTTCACGCTTAATCTCGCATCCTAATACTAAAGAACCTGGTGTCAAAACACTCCCCATTCCACGGGACATTGATATATTGTGTGTTATTGTTATATAGTTTAAAATATTAAAATAAATCCCTGATTGTAAGGATTTCTACAGTTACCCAATCGCAAGGAATACTCGCACGGTCCTAAAATAAACAACTTTAAAATTTTGCTACCAAAATATAATCATTTTTTTAAAATAATGTGAGAATAAAAACAATCTAATATATAATAAATATGCAAATATTTGAAAATACTTTGACATCATGAAAAAACACATTAAAAAAATCATAATATGTCGCAACAGTTTTTCACTTCCCCGAGTGAAAAAAGAATTTGCAACCAATCGCGTTTTCGTGTTATGATAGATTCAAATCAACTAAGTTATGTTACTTATTTTATACAAATATTTTTTTCTCTCCGACTAGTCTGTGGATAAATCATGAAGCTTAAAAAGGTATATACTAATTATATTTTAGAAAACCTTTAAAACCACGCTACTATAATATTAAGAAATATACACATGTATTTAATTTAAAAGAATCACTGCTTCAAATAACATACATACATACACTCGTAGAGCATTACAATTATATTTACACGGGGCTTCCCCCATAAATGTAGGGCGTTGCCAAGCACCTAATGAATAGATTCCACCATTATTCCTCGAAGAATAAAATGAAACCAGAATACGAGTTAATTAATTTAAACCTTAGTACAGTAGAGTACAGCGTGCGTCGCTACTTCGTTACGTTATGGAAGAGTTCTCTAATTTATTGTATAAAATGTTTTACTTTTAGGAACTGGCGAGACATTTAATTGTAGGCACTTGCCTAAATTGAGTCTTTTTCTTGTTAAAATTGTGTATTGAATGGAATATTTTATTTAAGTATTAGTGGGGCCTGTCGTGGCGCACTCGAGGAGTGGAAATATTTAATATTTCCATTTTCTTCGCTCTGGTGTCGAGGCAAAGCGCGGCGTTAAGCTCCGCCACTTAACACGCAATGCCTCCAAATTTGGCGGAAAGTGGGGAACGTAGTGTCTTAACACTAGGTTCCCTCTGCCTACCCTGTTGTGTGAGGGATACAGTGTGAAGCTACTCCTAGAAGTATTATTTTAGTTATTCGACTTTCCTTATGTTTTTGCTAATCTTGTTTGAATTTTTTAATTAGTGTCGATTTCCGGCGTTAAATAGGCAATATCTCAATTCCTGGTAAAAAATGTAGAACGGAGTGTTGGAAATACGAGAACGATATGTTGGAAAAAGCGTTAAGCTGAGTTTTCTAATTCACTTGTATTTGTTATTTTAATCATTTATTTTAATAACGTTTTGTAGTAAAATTAGTATGATTACTCTTTTTTTTACTGTCTCAAGTAGAAATATTGCATATTAGTCTCTAAATATCATGCATTATTCTTAGATTTTTCTGTTAAATTATTTTCAATTAAAGATTATATCTTGTGTGGCATTTAAACTTCTAATATGGTTAAATAAAAACTCTTGCTAAATTAAGTAAGGTATAGTTAAACTTTTACTATGGCAAAACCGATTTCCTCGCTTTCTTAACTAAGCCAGTTTTACATCAAAAGGACATTTCAAAAAGCATTGCTGCGTCCCGCGAAATGCTCATTCAAACAAAAGATTCACACGCAATTTGCTTTCATAACCAATTCCATTGTTCTACAGAGAGAAGTACCTCAAATGAGAGCCATCCGTGTTCCTCGTCAAAGACAAAATCTGAGGCTATCGAGCGAAATAGGCAATTGTAGCGATTACAGTAATACAAATGATAGCCGTCGGAACAGCCGAAGTAACTTTAAGCCAGCCATTACGAGTTTTAATTAAAACATTTTTAACCCGACTCAAGGGTTGAGAAAATTCAGTTCAAAGAATCCAAACTGACGCTTACTTTTGAGCTCATTAACGTTGTTTTATATATATTTTTTGAAGAATATTATTTTATATAATTATTTTATTTTATGTTAAATAAAATGAGACGAGATGAATGTAGTAAATCTTTCTTGAGAAGTTTGTGTACTTTGCGATTGTGAAAAAAAAAGACGTTAATACTTTTTAGTGTTTACTTGGAAAATTATATTTTTATATTGAATTTTTCCGTAGTTTCAGGCATTCAGGTCGGTCTGTTTCATTTCATTAAAACTTTCTATAATATTTAATTTAAACCTGTTTACAAATCGTGATGCTTGTTTTAGGAGCTAATTACTTCAGGCATATTTTTTCTCCGTGCTTTTTCTACTACTAGTGGATAGAGCGAACGCCGCGTTTGATATTTATTTCCTTATTTAAAATATTGTAAGATATTGAGCCTACCTGATACCTGAGCGGAACTTAACAAGTTAATAGTAAAAGACATTTAGAAAATGTATAAAAATTTGAACGCAGCGGGATTCGAACCCGCGCCTCCTGAGTACCGTTCAGGCGCTCTCACTACTGAGCCATGCGTTCAAATTTTCAATTAAGTTTTCAGTTAAGTTCAAAAGTTCAAATTTTTATACATTTTCTAAATGTCTTTTTCAATTTTCCTAAGTGTGGAATAGCACTTTAAAAATGTTAAAAGTAAGTTAATAGTAATTAGTAAAATTCTAAGGCGGCGGTATTCGAGACTGATTCATTCTAAATTAAAGATATTGTCAACTAACGTGTGTAACTGTGTGCTTTTAGTTTTAGTGGTTTTCGATACACAATACATTCTACATATTTGTTTTGAGAATTTGCGTTTTAAGTGATTTTTGGAGTATTTTCATTTTAAGTGGCGGAACTTAACGCCTCGTTTTACCTCGATACCAGAGCGAATAAAATGGAAATATTAACCCACAACCAGTCGTTTACAGTCACACATTTGTGCCACTGGGCCACGACCTGTATTCAACATAATTTAAACTATCCCACTGCGCCACGCCATCCTCATTATATATTAGACATCTAAATGCGACATAACTTTCATTCCCACACATTTCCGCGTCCGCGTTAACAATTTAATAATGATAGTAATATATCTATGAAAGTTTGCAACAAATGAACACGAATAGTCGTCACTTAGCGCGCCGCAAGTGTCACTGCGCGTTCGTTAATTATAACGCAAACTGTTTCGCGTTTACACTTTACATTATAGATAGATACGATTATATATTGAATAACTTGAAATTGAACAAATATTATTAATTATTAATAGGAGGCCAGTTTAAGTCGGTAGGCGGACCCTGGCTAGGCCGGGATAAGTGCCAAGTAGAAGAATAATACGACTGGACTCCTAGTCGTGGCGCAGAAGCACAAAGTGTAAACGCGACTAGTTGTGGATTCAATTCCCACTTGACGAATTGAAATATTTTATATTTCACTTTCTTCCCTCTGATATCGAGGCAACACGTTAAGTTCCGACACTCAACACATAATGCCTTCAGAATTCGGCGGAAAGTGGGGAACGGCATGTCTAAACAGTAACGAATCGATGAAATTTTAGAATAAATGAACACGAATAGTCGTCATTTGCCGCGCTGCAAGTGTCACTGCGCATTCGTTAATTACAGCAAAAGTACACGAAGATACGATTATATACTTACTCAGTATATAATTATACACTTACTGAGTATATAATGGTATCTACGAGTTCCTATGTATATGAAATGGAGTTAATATCATTCATTATTAATAGTAATATAACTGATCAACAATGATTATGTAATTATGATTATATTAATATTAAAATGCCATCGTGGTGCAGTCGGACAGCGCTTGACCACACCACTGAGGGAAATAATATTTCTTAACTATTTTTATCCATACTGATACATGGGTATCTCTAGCTATAAGTCACGGTTTTCAGTTTTGTCCCTGGATACTTAATTGTTTTAATTTTGGGCGAAAAGCTTAAGGATGGAGTTTTTTGACATTAGATTTTCCCTGACTACCCTGCTATGCCATGCGTAGTCAGGGAGTACTAAACTACTAGACTATAATAATATGAAGGTATATAAGCTACTATATTTTCCTTATTTTACTCTACTAACAATCTAACAATCAAACTATCTAACAATCGATCTAACACTTATCGTATTATCTGAATAATACAAAAAGTTACTCCAGTCCTATACAATTAAAGGAAATCTCGTTTAAAAGTAACTTCTTATTTGCAACAACACGCTTTAACTGCTGTCACGTGCTGAAAACTTTTGCCATCTTGAGACTATGTAATTACTGGTTTCTCTTCACACATCTTTATTTGTATGTAAAAAAGATAATATATAGTGGCTTGTGTGTCCTTTCTTCACAGTATTTTACACTATACTTTAACTAAAAGTTAACATTTTCTAATTAAACGGAATTGAATTTTATTTTTTGTTTTTTTCGTTGTACGCATTTTCCACAAGCAACAGGTAAAAAAAATTGCGTAGTGTCGAAACACTTTTTTTTCTTTCTGTCTAATTTCTATACAAATTATTCTATATAATATATTGAGTCTTGTGTGCCGAAATTGGAATAAGCTTTGTTTCACAATTTGAGGAAAATTTTCTATAATATTAATTCCCTTGAGTGGGGATCGAACCCACATCAATTGGGCTTACAGTAAAACTGTATCACGAGGACGTTAAATCCTCTAAGTACTTCATAGTACTAAAATGGTCTTTAGTAGTTTTCTTGTGTTATTAACACACTTAGAATATGAAAAATATTTTTTGAAAATGATATAAAAATTTTACTTAGCTAACTACAAAAATAAGTTGTAAATAGCGTATAAAAATTTCGACGAAGCGAAATAAAATGCATGGCTAAGCAGTCAGAGCGCTTGGACGGTTTCCAAGAAGAGCAGGTTCGATTCCCACTGTGTTCAAATTCTTATACCTTCTAAAAATGTTTCTACATACATTTTTAATAGATTTTTGTCAAATTATCAAATAAATACACAAGAAATACGTTTATATCAGATTACAGGCTATTGAAGACACGTTACGTTACTCAAAATCTAGTCCAGTTAATATACTGTTACAAAAGCTAGCAACATGCACTGCTGTATAACTAACGAAACAAAAGCCGTCACAAGTTTGTTTGTTTGTTCGCTTGTTACGTCTCAACGCCTCCAGTAATCCTAACTGAATTCCCACTCATATGTAGCTTTTACTTAAATACGAGTAAAATAAATATTTGAAATAGTGATATGTGGGATGTAAGTTTATTCATTTATATTGCAAAGCGTTATAATTGCAAAAATTATGATTAGATGTAAATTATGAATTAAAATTGAATTATTAACATAAAACTTCTCCACGTTTCCAGTCAAAGAGAATATAGTGTTTAATACACTACGTTCTTCACTTTCTGCCCGAAATCGAAATATAGAAAATTAATTTCAATATTCCGCCTCACTATCTTGAATATTGCCATTTTGAGTTTAGAATAATGTCACTCATCTAACCATGCATTTTCTTCACGCTCTAACCGCGTATAAACAATATCAGCTTAATCAGTATAAAAACGTCAAAATTGAGCTGCAAGATTCTCTAGTCTTAGAAGACCCGAACAAAGTTTGTATAATAACAGTTGTAACAGGAAATATAATAAAAACAAATCACTTTCAAACATTAAGATTGGCTAGGTAAAAGCTTTGTAGACAAAACTTTATAGACAGTTTGAAGAAAAATATTATGAAAAATTTTATAATAATTTCCTAATTATCAAACTACTACAAATATAGATTGCACTATTTTATAGATTTATTCATTAAAGGCAAGCAACTGACATCTTTCAAGAGATTTTCAATAGTGTTAACTTAAAATAAATTAAATATATTAAATTAATTAATATTTTAAATTTAAATAATTAATTAAGTAATATTATAAATAAGAAACTTCCAGCTGCAATGGCCAGTCTTGGCGCAGTGCCACGTACGTGTGACTGTAAGCAATTGGTTGTGGATTCGATTCCCACTCGAGGAGTGGAAATATTTGATATTTCTATCTTCGCTCTGGTATCCGCCACTTAACACGCAATGCTTCCATAAATCTGCGGGAAATAGGAAACGGAGTGACATAATACTAGGTTCCCTCTGCCTACTCTGGTGTATGCGGGATATAGCGTGAAGACAAAAAAAAGCAAATAAAAAAGTGGATGTCGAACATGTAATTTATTGTTTTTTTTCATATGGTACACATTTTAGCTTTTGATATATTGACAGTTTTTTTGGAAGCTTTTTAATTTAAACAGATCTTACGAAATCACAAATTCGTATTAAGTATGAAAGGAGTACTCTATAACATAACTGTATTTATAAATAAATATCTTATCTTTTGGTGGCCAGTCATGACCCAGTGGCACAAGCATGTGACTGTAAACGACTGGTTGTGGGTTTGATTCCCACTCGAGGAGTGGAAGTATTTAATATTTCCATTTTCTTCGCTCTGGTGTCGAGGTAAAGCGCGGTGTTAAGTTCCGCCACTTAACACGCAATGCCTCCGAATTCGGCGGAAAGTGGCGAACGGAGTATTTTAATACTAGGTTCCCTCTGCCTACCCTGCTGTGTGCGGGATACACCGTGAAACTGAAAAAAAAAAAACTTATCTTTTAATCATCACACTTTAACCCTAGCGGGGTAGTCAGAGACGATCTCTGCATACTTCTTTCGTATATATAGTACACATAAAAATATTATTATATCAAAATAAGTGAAATCAAAGTTTAAGTGCGGTAAAGGAGCTTTTTTATGGGAAAGCATAAAAGTTTTGATTTATCGAAACGCGACATACGTATGTCTCCCCTCCCCCCAAACTGCCGAAGTCGAAGTCGACGTCAGATGTCGTTAATTATAATCACGCGAGACTTGCTTGTGATAAGTTATGTTCATCAATCATATTCACTATATGTAGGTATGTATGTATGTATGTATGACTGTGTATGTATGGATGGATGTGACTTACATATGTGAGTGTTTGTATAGTTCGTATTAACACTGTATATTATGTCTTTTTTTTGTAGAAATATAGAGTAGCAAGAGAGTAACTAGTGTTAGGACACTCCTCAGTCATCGTGATAAATAAAGGCCAAGCTGAGTGGTGAAACTCATTTATATGGTACTAGAGCAGATTTTTTCTTCTCTGACTATACTATGAAAATACTACAAAATTTCTTCGAGTTAGAATCGAACCCGTAATCACGTTTACAATCAAATGTTATAATAATATATAATGAGACGCCCTCTATTTCAGGTCTATAACCTCTTGGCAAAATGTTGATATTAAAATGTTCATATTAAAAAAAAACTAATTACAAACCAAAAACTTAGTTTCTGCTTTTTTTTAAGTAGTAGTAATTAATAGCCATAATGCTAAACCAAAAATGAACTTTATAGAGAGGGAGAGAGAGGTCAAGTTAAAAGCTATTAATAAAACAAAGAAGTTGTGCAATTGTAATTGTATTAAATACTTTTTTCACGCTTCACGCTTTTTCCTGCATCGTAGGTTACTTTGAAAGAACCTAGTGTTAAGACACCCTACTTCCCAATTTCCTCCTAACTCGAGACATTGCACGTTGAGCAGCAAAACTTTACATCAAGCATCATAATATGTATCACATATATTTATTATTTACACCACCCACTCTATATAACTTTCCAAATTTCCTAACCTAAAAGTTCGCTGTTAAGCGATAAAGCCGCCTTTTGTGCCTCACATATTTGTTGTTATTATTTCTCTCATAGTCTCCGTGTAAATATTTTTGTAGTGTACAAATAAATAAACAAATAAAATAAATAAAACGAAGAAATTAATAGAATTTTAATATGATAATTTCCTCGAGTGGAAATCGAACTGACAAATATTTAAGTTTACAATAAGACAATACCCCGTTGTACCAAGATTTCAACATAATTTAAAGCAATGTGTATTTATATATCTTATGATATGTGTATTTATTAATTTATATATATGTATTTATATATGACAACCATATATCGAACATAGCATAGCTATGACATGAACGTCAAAATATCAAGAGGATTTCAACATAATCCAAAGCATTTTGTAAGTATTTTATATAAGTGTATTTATATATTTTATGTTATTTGTATTTATTAATTTATATATGTGTACTTATATATGACAACCATATTTCAAGCACTACATAGCTATGACATGGACGTCAAAATATCAAGAACAGCTCGCCGCCACCGGACAGCGACACGCGACACGCGACGCGCGACACACGTGTAAGTCTACATAATTAATGCTTAACGTTTCGTCACTGACAACCGTTGACGAGGCTTTAATGCTCATTTAATAGGCTGTTTCATATTAAAAGTATGTACTGGTATATAATACTTACTTAAAGTTAATTAAATAAAAAAAATCATGTTAAGGATTTAACGTTTTACGTACCAAATAAATGAAAAGAGCCAATCATAAAATGAAAAGCCATTCTGATATTATAAAAGCGATTATAGTATATAAGCGAAAGTATATAAGAGATCTACAGGAGAGAAGGATAATTTCTAAATTATATTTATTTTTTCGCTTTGGTGACAAGACAAAGCGCGGTGTTGAGTACTGCCACTTAGCACGCGATGCTTCCAAATTCGGCGGAAAGTGAAGAATGGAGTGTCTTAACACTAGGTTCCCTCTGTCTATCCTACTGTGTGTAGGATACAGCGTGAAGCTAAAAAATTATAAAAAATATATTATTAATTTAAACTGAACCATTTTTGAAATGTTGTCATGAATCCACAACGAGAACTGTGTAGTGTTCAATTACGTCGCAATATCCACGGGCTTCAAATTTCCTTTTGTGCTTGAATTTTACATCAAATTATTTTTAAGTGGCAAGTTTTTAAAAGATATTTTCTTTCTTTCTAGTCACTTTTTCTACCTCCCTCCATTTTCATTATATAAGGATATATGTAATGCATTTAAAATGAAATGTTTTATGCTTATACGTTTAAAAAAATGTCAACCAGTCGTGGCACACAAGCACAAAGTGTGACTGTAAAGCGACTGGTTGTAGGTTTGATTACCACTCGAGGAGTGGAAAATTTAATGTTTTCCATTCGGCGGAAAGTAGGGAATGGAGTGTCTTAATACTAGGTTCTTTTTGCCTACCCTGTTGTGTGCGGGATACAGCGTGAAGCTAAAACAAAATAATAAAATAATGTCTTGAGTATATAATTCGGTTGGAAAACGGAAAACAGAGTGTCAAACGCTAGTTTCTCTTTCCTTATGCTGAAAGCTGAATAAAAATTAAACTTCTATCCATTAACTTCTTTTGAACAAGTTCTATCTATAATTTAATTGTGTCACTAAATAAATTAGTCACTAAGTCACTACATAACACTATTTATCTTTAAAAGATTTCAATACCACAAATCTTAGCAAAATATTATAACAATTCACTCTTTAACGAATAAACCGTACCTGACTCAGCTGGAGGAAAATATCGTTTTAGTTTCGCCCTACACAAGCCAGTAGTACACATTACACAAGGGTTTCGTATGGCCATTAGAGTGGCTTGCTCGCTCACTTTTCCACACACGTACGTTATTTGACGTGACGTCGAACTTTAATGCACGAAAAGTTGATATTTCTTGATAAACTCCTTTGTAATGTATATATACGTTGTAGAATTGGTGCGTGATGTGGTGGCAAGCTACCACATCCAAGTAATTATATATATCAATTGGCAACACATTAATGTTAATTTTTACATATTTTTTATTAATACGTAAAAGTAAAGTAAAAATATATATTTAACAAAAAACGCCGTCGTGGCTTAGTGGGATAACGTCTAAATGTAAACGCCATAGTTGTGGGATCGATCCTTGGAGAAATGATAACATTTAACTTATTTTCATATTTTCATTCTGAATGTAAGACTAAGCACAGTGCTGTGTTCTACCACTCAACATGCAATGTTTCAATTGTTGTTGACGTATGATTACGTTGAAGTAAAATAATTGGAATTCCCCCAAGTGGGAGTCGAACCTATACCCAATCACGTTTACAATCAGACGTATTGTGTCACTGTGCCACAAATGGCAAAAGTGTTTTTACTGTAACATGCCTCACTAATTGAATTTCTTGTATTCCGTACATATAAAGAATTATCCAAACTTATGTTATAAACGCGAAAGTCTGTTTGTCTGTCATTGTAGCAATATAATGAAACAGCTACGTAGTTTACGCGCCGAAGCCGCAAGCGGGCCGCTAGTCATTGAAAAATCTGTAAATTACTAATATAATAAAAGTCTCGCTGAGTATCTTGCGTCGGTTCTTATTAGGTCTGAGGCATTAGTAATGAACAATTGGTAAATTATTTAACATTTAAAAAAGAAGCATCACATATCACCTATTTGGAACAAGTTTATTTAGTTTTGACTTTTTTTAAGTATGTCTAGATATGAATTGAACCACAAACATCCTTTGGTCACCCAAACAGCCCAACAAAATATGTCACTCAAAAAGTCTATAACAACAAAGGATATAGAGTGTATCCGTTTAAAAATAAACTCGCAAATATTATTCGGTGGGAAACCTTTACATACTGATACGACAAAGCTGATCTCCGCAAATTGTGTTTTGAAGAACGGAAATTAAAAAGGGGGATGATGTGGGGTGATTTTTTATGACGCAAGCCCCTTCAAACGTCATTCACTGCATTTAGACGTTTTAGATTAAGCGGGTTTAATCTACGTGTTTGTTATTTTCACGCATGTATTGAGGAAAAAGTGAAAATATAGAAAAATATGCAAAAAAAGTGGTAGCAAGCCAAATCATGTTATATAGATTTTTTTAAATATTACTTTATTTGAAGTGAATACTTAAATTGTATTTGATATTATATTTTTATAGAGCTGAATTAAACATTGGAATATTTTATATAACAACTTTCTCGATCGAGGTCATCGTGACTTAGTGGAACAGACAATGGTTCGAATCTAACCCTCGATGAATCCGACCCACGATTCCCACTCGCAAAAAAGATTATAAACAAAATGTACTAAACAGTAGATTTTCCTATGTTTGCTCTAAGACAAAGCGCGGCGTTAAGTTCTGCCAATCAACACGGATGCGTACATATCTCGATTTCGTATCATTCAGAAAGCGGATAACGAAGTGTCATGGCATGAGGTCTCTGCTTACCCTGCTATTTAACATAGTTATATATCTTTCAATAGCACCAAACCATATAGTAGAAATATTTTTAATAGAAGAATTCTTATCTAGCACCACTCACAGACTCAAAGCTTGAAATCCCTCTCATTCGGTAACGATTCCGTGTAAAACAAAGGGTGTCAGTGTTAACGCAAGGTGAAGATTTACTCTTGTCATTTGACATTGAAAGCTGTAGAGCTGTAGACGCTTGAGCTTTGTCGTGCTGGATAGAACTGGTTTTTATATAGTCTTAGGTTTGATACCTGTATATTGCTTTTAAGTGAAGTATTTTCTACTTGTACTATTTATGAGTAAATTTTTAAATATGTTTTTAATAATTAATTATAATTTTAAGTAGACGTAAAACTTACTATGTAATTATTTTTCTGCTATAAGCTCATCGCATTGCCTAAATTCTTTATAGTTTTTTTTACCTTAAAGATTTTTTTTACACAATATAAATCTTCCTTCATTAATTGATTGATATAAGGCTAACTGACTGACATTACTGGTGTAGACCACTGAAATTTTCTCAGTAGGTTCTTTAGGAAGTGTAGGGGACCACTAAGAAAAGATTTCTTGAGATTGATGATACCCATGAGTGATTATATAATTGTTTGAAAATCTCATTTAGAAACGAAAATAAACAGAATTTCATATGTCACAGTTCACAAAATAATAATTACAGGTTACAGTACTTATAAATTATCAATCAATGTAATTGTGTAAAATAATGTAGAATTCATTAGTGTTTACCATTTGAATAACTTAATATTTGCACCTTTTAGTGAACTTGTGATATTATAAAGTAGAACAGTGTCAAAACATGTTTAATCATAACTTAGCTGCAGTAATGTTATATGCACTAACAGGCTATCTAAGTTAGTATTCCTGTGCTGTGCGTTCCCGAGATTGACTTGAGAATAACTTTCTAAGTATTTTAATACTAATATCATAAGTACGTGTTAATATGAAGTACTAAGGTGTGTGTATAATGAAACTGTGTATGTATAAACTTACTTCTTCTTCTACTTTACTTAATAGTTAAGAAGGAAATATAATTTATCGTCAACATCAACAACATGTAGCTTATACTTCTTTAATTTATTTGACTTGCGCTCTGGCGACACCTTCGATAAATAATGAAACTGTAATAATGAAACTGAAAAAATAATTAAATAACTGAACTGACCTGGACTGAACAAAGTGTCTTCACACATATTTATCTATCTAAGTACATATGTACAAAAATACAGACATAAAATTCATGAATATGAATAAATTACATATTACTGTAATTATAAATTCAAACAAAACATAAATATTTGTAAGTAAGCCCCACCATCATCAATCACGGGCGGGACAAACCTGCCTTATCTGTGTAAATCTGAACCGGCGCGCGTCCGATTGCAGATGAGACCACTTTAGAACTTCACTCCACTTTGTAAACACTTTACGGTTACTTTGTATTGTTTAATTATCTATTAATTATATTCATTAATTATTAGTCATAAACGCCATAAAAGTGTGTTTTGATGGTTTTGGGCTTCTTATTCAGTCAAAATGTTAGTTTTTAAATAATGATATAATATTGCTGCAATCTATTAAATTTTTCTGCAGTGTTAAGTTGTGTCACTAATTTCCATTATACTTTTTATATAAATTTATGATATTGGGGTTGAGTGGCAGAACTTAACGCCATATTTTCTTTTACTAAAGCGAAAGTATAACAATAATTAGAGTATAATTATTGAAAATGTACCTAATATACATACATACATGTGTATGTATGTATGTATGTTTTTTCACAACTTTTTTTGTGTCTCAAAGGAATCTAAGTTTATCTGGAAAATAATTAATTTTATTTATAGTAAATACATTAGTAATAAGTACATTTTACAACTATAGATCATATAATAGCATTCATGAATTTCAAGAACACAAGAGTAATTGGATTCTAAAAAAATTTGCGATGCCCTGAACAGAGTTTCGCTAAAATTGTCGCTTTTACAATTGGTTAATTTGCATATTGGTTAATTACCTAAGGTTATTGGTTCCATGAAATTCATGCATTATAAAATAGTGAGAAATATTAATTTGAAAATATATTTATTTAGGAATCTGTATAGCTAAACAAATTTCTACAATTGATTGGAAATGCGACTCCTCGAAACTAATTTTCGCTGAAATTAATTGGGAAAACTATTAACATCTGTTCATCGAAAAGGTGAAATATATTTAGATATAAGAAGAAACAGGTATTACTTCAAATGATTTAAACTTCTAAATGTATAAACATTAAGAAAAACGTATAGCATTCTTTGTTCTATATTCTTGCTTCTAACACATTCAGTACCAAGTACCTAATGTCTTGGACGTAAAGTGGATAACGGAATGTCGTTTACTAAGTTGTCTCTGACTACTTTCCTGCATAGAGGAAAAAGTAGTATAGTAAAACAATTCAAACAAAACAAAATCACAATTTTAATACACCGAAACCCAAATATATCACAGTACCTCTGCAGATAGCACGCGATGTGATACCGTGGGATGAATGGAGAATACATCAATTTCATTGACCACATTCCTAGCGTAGAGTAAACTGTTACTTATGTCAGTTGTAATACGACCTACTTTGAGCTTACCACCATACTTTGTATTCGCGTTGAGATTTGATTCGCCGCAGTGGGAGGCTCTCAAAGGCTGCGAGTACAAGATGCACAAATTTTATTTCGACCCACTCACAATTTCGTTATGCTTGAATAAAATATATTTTGAATGCATGAAATATAGTTGTTTTGCTCATACGAGTACATCGCTTTAGTTTATTTGTTATTTGTTATAGGAAATAGATATGGCGAGAGATTTGCTCGAAATCAATATATTACGGATTTGGGGATATCTAGCTATGGTTTTAGTGTTTTGCAGATTTAGTTTCTATTTTCGAGAAAAAGATTTAAATAATATTAGCAATATTATTAACATGGTGTATTATATGATAGGGCTATTATATATACTTATAACTATTAACTACTAACCGTTTTTGTTTTTCATGTGTAGATACGAGTAGATAATGCAATTGTAATTTGTGGTGTTTGTTTATAATACTTAAATAACCGCTTTTTTAATAAATGCATATATATATTTTAAATTTCTAATCTGTAGAACGAGTAAACTAATTATGAAGGAACTATTATAGGCGATAACTAATGTAATAAGAAGTAAATTCGGCTGCTTTTATTGTAGGAATATAACTTTTTTGTTAGCAGCTAGCTAGTATACCATAAAACTATATGTACGCTTAAAATAAATTAAAAAAAATACTCTCTAAATACTATATTTCTATATTTATACAATTAGGCAAATATTGAATAACATATTAAGTTATTTAAATATATAGAAATAGATATTTGTATGTACAAAGTTAGTACATATAATGGAAAATTCAAAGTATGTTCACAAATATGTTTGATTTTACAAGTGAATTGAAATGAAGTCGAAATGGAATTCTGGACATATCTATTCAAGAAGCTTCCAATTTAACAAAAATCGTTTAAGGTGACTTCTGAAGTTGTTCAGCAAATTATATTTCATAAAAGAAAATTGGAGTGCAATGGCTCAGTGCGTTTGAAAGTTAAATTTTATATATTTTTTATTTAGTAGCTTTTTCTCGCATATCAGAGTCAGAGAGAATCTAGTATCATCATCACCATCAGCATCATTATCATCATCATCACCATCATCACTTTGTTCTCGATTTGCCGTCGAAATTGTAGATATTTTAACGAAATATTTTTATAAATAGTAGAATTAAACTTCCAGTAGTGGAAATAATATTCTAATATTATTAGTATTTAATTGCTATTTTAACATATATATATAGTATGTTAATTGTATAATGTTACATGAGTATTTGTACGATTGTATTAAGTAATTATTGAAATTGACTATTTTAAATTATTTTCATTATGGTGGCCAGTCGTGGCCCAGTGGCACAAGCGTGTGACTGTAAACGACTGGTTGTGGGTTCGATTCCCACTCGAGGAGTGGAAATTATATTTCCATTTTCTTCGCTCTGGTGTCGAGGTAATGCGCGACGTTAAGTTCCGCCACTTAACACGCAAGCCTCCGAATTCGGCGGAAAGTGGGAAACGGAGTGTCTTAACACTAGGTTCCCTCTGCCTACCCTGCTGTGTACGGGATATAGCGTGAAGCTATTTCATTTTTTTTTTTTCATTATGCCCTATCTCCGAAAAGTGACGAAGTACATCTACTAGGTTCGGCAATATCTTAAAAATGTATGGAAAGAAAAGCAATACAAAGAAAGAAATTAATATAAGACTAGGTTCTCTAAACTTGCTTACATGAGACATGCAAATTAAAAAAAAGTAATATCTTTTAAGTTCAATAAGATGCAAGGGCAACAGTATAGAAATATAATTTTAATAAACTATACAATATTTTAATACCTATTTAAAAATTTTGTCTCTATATTTTACTTAAGTATCCGTTGAATATTTGAAGGGTAGTTCGTAGCACTGCATCGGGTGTTCTATCAGCGTGACACAACAGAACGCGTCTCCCCATTATTATTTATGTATTTTACGTACAAAGGTACAAAAGCTAAAAATATTCTGTTCAATGCATCGCAACAAACACGCTCCTTTTCTATTTTAATCCGAGAAACACTCGTTTTACATGTTACATTTACATTGTCTCTGTAGGATATTATGAAAGTTGTTTGAATAAATTGAAATTTTTCGTTGAATTTTTCTTGAGTTTTTGCTTAACACTTAAAAGATTAAAAGAGAAGTTTATAAATAACATGGCTTAGCAGTCAAAGCGTTTAGTTTTCAAAAGGAGTGGATTCAAATCCCGCTGTTTTTGAGTTTATATATAGTTTCTATTAATGTTTTTAATTTTTCATAACGTAAGTGTGCGTATGTTATTTGAACTTACTTGCTTTTTTCAGTTAAGCTATGCAGCTTTATAACGACGTCTTACATTACTGCCATTAATGATGACGAAAGTTAGTGTGTTACGTTTCCATACAACCCTGGGATAGCTGAATAAGTTCAAGTAATTTCTTCAACAATGCATCGGATCCAGTAATTACAACAATGGGACATGTACACTATAAAGTCAATTTACTCACACCCATTGTTTAAATTATCTTGGATTATAATTGTAAAATAACTATTCACTCTTGTTGCCTCTCATAAGGCAAGTAGTCGCTATGTTAATTTTAAATAGATCATTTAAAAAAATGATTTTTTTGGATCCTCCGCTCCGAATCCTTAATTTTGAAATTATGTTTGTACAGCAAAACACGAAGAGCTTACGCCGCGCTTAGTTGAGAATATTTTTATTTAATATTTACTTTATTATTTACCAGTCATTTTAGCATTTTTTATAAAAATAACTTAAATAATAATTTAAACAATATGAAAATTCTTACTAAATTCTTCCTCCTTGTTTAATAAAGTAACAAAAGCTCTTCCACGAGATTAGATACGAGTACATTATTGTATTAAGAGTTCAGGCGAATATCTCTAAGATGGCATCCAATTTTGCTTTAAAATGCAATGTCAAAGAAAATTTCTATGCAGAAATTAGTGAAAGCTCATTTGTTTTTAGCTTATTATACGTTGAGAGGAGCTTAATTTTTATGTTAATGAAACCTCGAAAAATGTGAATTTCTTATTATTTTTCTAAAATAATCGTGGCGCTTTGGCGCTTTGGGATAGCGTCTGACTGTAAATGTGAATGGTTGTGGGTTCGATTCCCTTTCAGAGAAATGATTATATTTAAAATATGTTAATTTCTCCACTTAGGAGCCATTAAGCACAGCACACACATTTTTAATTCATGAGAAAAATTAAAAAAGGAATGTCTTGGCACTATGTTCTCTCTGACTACTCTATGTATGTGTAAAATAACGTGAAGTTGTATTTTTTCTTAACAACAGCGAGGCTCGTCCGGACATAACTCATATCGTATCATAAATAACTGCAGTAGAATATCGACGGCACGTGACTGGGTTACGCACTCAGTGCTGGGGTATTATAGTACTACAGCTACTTTGATGAAATGGATGAAATTTTGGTATAGATTTTCAGTTCTAATATGATTTAGGCAGAGAAAGTGGTGACATGTTAGTCCATTCTCTACTTGTTGTTTGATAAGAGATATTATATTTCGATTTACTTCGATCAAGAGGAAAAATGTACTAAAAACTAAATAATTCGCATAACTAGGATTAAACTAGTTTTAAGAAACTTATCTAAAACGTCGATCACTTGACGACCCTAAGTATTGGTTATGGCAAATTAAATAATGTACGAAAACGAAATAATAATTTAACCCATAGTCGTCATGTTCCACTTAACAGTACTTAGTAGTGGGTTACTTTGACGAATAACCTCTTTGTCTTGTATTTTTAGTACGGCAGTTGGAAATGTTTTGACATACTCATAATTTTCTCATATTTTTCAAAAAATAACAAAATAAAAAGTAAAAAATATAAAAGTATAAGTAACCCATTTCATTCCAACCGCAGTCCATAGAGAAATAAGATTTGAGTATCTTTTAAGCTATTTATTTGAATCGTCAAAAATCCCAAGACGATCGCCGTATCTGATGCGAAGATATTTTTCATTTGTTTATATTATTTTAAATTTCATATTATTTTACCTGTCTTTGAAAGTATTACGGGAGAGTTATGTGAAAAGGGTCAGTATAAAATGTTTATGTTCTCCATATAAACAGTTCATGTCCGCGATTGAAATATATCGCTAACGATATGCTTTATCAAATCAGATTCAGATATAATTGAAAACAACAAAAAAAATATAAATATTCCAAAAAAATATTTAAATACAGCGGGTTACAAGCCCGCGCGTTTTAAAAATTCTCCAAAGTAAGAGAAAAATCTAGTTTTAAGTATATTCATGGCGGCACTCAACGCCGTGCTTTGCCTCGATATCAGAGTAAAGAAAATAGAATATCAAATATTTCAATTTCTCGAGTAGGAATCGAACCCAGAACCAGTTGCTTTTACACACTTTATGCCCACAAGCCACGACTGACTTCAAGTCACTCCCTAACAATAATTCCCTAGTATTAATTGTATTAAATAGAACTGATATATACCTATAGATGCAAGAATGAACATATGTTTAGTATACAGTATCGATTCTTACTTCCATATATCACAAAGTATTCAAACATTTCCAGGAATACGAATATAAATAATATGAAAAGTCAAAAGTCACACAAGTCGAGTCGCTAGAAACGTGATTTTCGCATTTGATACGCGCCGCCATAAATCAAATTGTCGACGTTTGAACCGATCCGAGGAAGACAACACTCGTGACACCAACACCGACCCGCTCTGCGATGTCAATCGATACTCACTTACTAACTATTTCCTTTGAATTTCCGTTAATACTTGAAATAACTTGTTGTCTAGCTTGGCAGGTTGGCAGAGATATTAATGTAATAATGATTATAATATTTTATTATAGAAGAAATTATAATTTACACTAATTAACACAGTTATACTTAGATTACACTCTTTCAGGCAAACAATCACAAAAAGATTTACTGCAGGAGAATTCAGAAGATGCATAAAGTTTTATACAAGTACCTACATACGTATATACGAAGACACATAATGTACTTACACAAATTATATAATGAGATTCAAATATACCTATAATTTAAAAAGTGTTCTTAAGAAGAACTTAGTGGTAAGTTACCCTATATTTTTTTTATTTCATTTTACATCTATTTCATTAAAATTCTAAGGTATACTTAGTTCCAAAGCTTGTGTTTATTCCCTACCTAGTGAGTTTGAATATGATGAAGGTTAGTTGGTTGGTTCCTTCGCTTACATTAGATATTAGGTAATGTAACACCACGCTTTCCTAGACATTTTCCTAGACTAAGAAAAGAAAACCGTCACCAACCTTAAATTTAGTCAATTGCCTGAGCGAGAATCCACAACCATTTACAGTTACCGACTTATTGCGTCCTTACGGTCTTAAATTGCTGTTATACTTTAATTTAAAACGGTAGATGGGACGTAATTAGCCCAATAATTTCTGTCTTAATTAATGGAAAGGCTTCATTGAAAAAGTTACAAGTACTAAACAGATACCGTAAAACTTTCTATAAGTTCAATATTCGTATTGAGATATTTTCCAAGAATACCGAGAATGTAGGCAAGTCTAAGGTGTAGTATGAAGATGTTATTAATATTAGTTCAGCGTAGCACAGTGTTTGATTTGGCGATATTGCCAACTTCTGTTAAAGTTTGATACAAGACTCAATTTTCAAAGGAAACATTTGTTTTATTTCAAATATAAAGTTATTGTATGTGCCTTCGAGAGGTCATCGTGGCGCAGTGGGACAGCCTCTGAATGTAAAGGCCATGGATTGTGGGTTCGATGCACACTCGAGGGAATGAATATATTACATATTTGTTTAGTGTTGTACCTTAAACAATGGAAGTGAACGTTAACTGTACGGAGTGAGTTGATATTAATTTCTCTCTGATTACTTTACTACTCGGGAAAAACCCTAAAGTTGTTTTTTTTGTATTTCTTTTTATATTACTAAGTTATTATAATTATTTTCTAATGCTGAAATTAATATTGATATTTAATATCCATTAAGGGTGCTTATAAATCGTGCAAACATTGAAAAAATCTAGCTCACTATCACTCAGTAAGTTACTTTAATAAAAATACATCTATATAAGAGTTTTATGCATCATTACTATAACAAAGTTTTATATACAAATGTGTTAAACCTACACTTATAAAACACAAACTGCATTAATAACATTTGTGCCACGACGGCGTCAAGCTTATACTTAATGAGATATTCAGAATAGAGACAATGTATTCTTAAATAGGATACCCGAGTACACGAGTACACGAGTACACGAGTACACGAGCACAGTGAGCTCACGAGACAGCGCTGGGGCGGAAGCCGCGAGACTAATTAGTTATGTCACAAGAACATCGTATGGAATGTATGTACAAAGAAACCTGGTTTATAACTTACTTATAATTATCGCCTTATAACTATATTTGAAGAACTTCTTTACGCAGGCTTTGGTTGGGAAGTAAGCTGGGTACGAGTTACAAAAAGTGTGATTGAGTGAAGCGAACGAAAAGTTGGAAGGTAAGTTATTAAAGATATAAAAAGAGAAAGGTTCGGTTTCTTTCTTTTTTCTCTTATAGCCAGCTACATTTCGTAAGTTTTACTTTGCTCGAGTGGCCTAAATAAAGCACACACTCTTTTTAAAAAAAACACACGTCTCTGGCATAACGTAGATAGACAAAGGGAATTTAGTGTTAACATACTGCGTTTTTCACTTTCTATTTATCTCACGCGTTCATTTCTATTTTTCTCATGCTCTCTTTCGAGAGACAGAGAGAGAGGCATATATGTTATCAAATCTGCAATATGAAAATATTTGAAATATTAAGTTTTCCCGAGTATGGGGAACTTACAGTCATCGCTTATAGCGATTGTACAAGAAACGAAGAATATTTGCAGGCTACTAAGGTATTACTGACTACAAATTTTAACCACAGGTTCTAGTTAGAAACAGTGTTGGATTCTGACACTTGAAAGACGGTGCATCTACTAGTACAAATTGTAAGTACGAATAGGTAGAAGTAACAAAACTTAATCATATGTATTTAAAAATATTGAATTAAAGTATGAAAACGTTATGATCTGGTGTGTCCAAAACTTATAAAAAATTACGTGATAAACCGATTAACAAACGGACAGATGAACGATTCGAAGTTATACGATACGTTTTTGTAGTTCCATCAAATTAGTAGTAGTATATGTTACTCAAATTATAACCGTTATACACGTTACCATAAAGTTTTATCCTTAAACTTCTCATTAGTTTTTTGCGAGAGAGTAACAAACATACGAGTATATCCTCATATATTTCCGCATTTGTAATATTAGTAGAATAGACACAGCAGGGTAGGCAGAGGGAGAGAGGCCTAGTGTTAAGACCCTCCGTTCCCCACTTTCCGCTGAATTCGGAGGCTTTTGCGTGTTAAATGGCAGAACTTAACGCCGCGCTTTACCTCGACACCAGAGCGAAGAAAATGGTAATATTAAATATTTCCACTCCTCGAGTGGGAATCGAACCCACAACCAGTCGTTTACAGTCATACGCTTGTGCCACTGGGTCACGACTGGCCACTACTGGCTACATTAATAAGATATTAAATGGTTCAAAAATTTAAAGTTTATTTATATAACACAAGGTAATTCCAAATAACATAACACTAGCTCACTATAAATCATACAGCGCCGCTTGATCCCGATCGCGATACTCGAAGACAATGTCGCTCTCAATTTAGTGGCCATAAAACGCTATAACGATGAGAAATATGACAGTTACGTACGACTTAGATATAGGTATTGTATGTGGTGCGAGTATGATGAATGTTCACACGTTTATTTTTTTTATATCCAGCTTCACGCTGTATCCCGCACACAGCAGGGTAGGCAGAGGGAACCTAGTGTTAAGACACTCCGTTTCCCACTTTCCGCCGAATTCGGAGGCATTGCGTGTTAAGTGGCGAACTTAACGCCGCGCTTTGCCTCGATACCAGAGCGAAGTAAATGGAAATATTAAATATTTTCACTCCTCCAGTGGGAATCGAATTTTTTTTTATACTAAGAACTAATAAATTTTCAGCTAATTGTAATTTTTATGTGATTTCCCCCTAATCAAAAAATAATTGTTAATATTTTTTAATTGTTATTTGCAATTGAACTTTGCCCAACCTAGCCTTAAGCCCTAGCTGGTTAATATTTTCCGTATAGTACAGTAATCAAAGAGAATAATTGTGTTATGACACTCCGTTTCCCACTTTCAGCCAAATTTGAAGGTATTGCCAGATTTTTTTCTTAGATATCAGAACGTAGAAAATAATTGATATATTTTATTTTTTTCTGAGTGGAAATCGAACTGACAACCATAGCATTTACACTCAAACGCTAGTACACATAATATTTATAATATTTTTACGTTAAGCTTTTGTCATACAATGCTTTATTTTAAAAGTACTAATTTTGCAGTAGTATTTTTAAATTAAATAATTTGTAAATGTTCATTGTCTTTAAGAATATAATAAATTAGAGAACAAAGTGTCTTAAAACTAGACTATCTTAGCATTCTTTGCTTTTTGAGTAAAGTAAATGTTGAATATGAAATTTTTGATTGGTTATTGCCAATAACTAACCAATAACTAATATAACTATATTTTATATATACATGTACGCATATTTATTATTATGAATACGTATTTTAATTTCATAATTCCAGATGTATATTATGAAAAACTAATATTTTCAGCCTCAATCCAGTAAATAAATAAATAAATATTTTATAATATTTTGTAAACGATAAATTATTTTTCTTTTTTTAACTTCACGCTGTATACCACACGTAGCGAGTCCCTAGTGTTATGACACTCCGTTTCCCACTTTTCGCCAAATTTGAAGGTATTGCGTGTTAAGTAGCGGAACTTAACACCGCGTTTTGCCTCGACACCAGAGCAGAGTAAATTAATACTAAATATTTCCACTCCTCGAGTGGGCATCGAACCCACAATATGTCGTTTACGGTAGTCACACGCTTGTGGCTCTGCGCCACGACTGGCCCCAACGAAACGAAAATACTTCAATACGTGTATCTAGAATCTTACAAATAAAAAATGTATATAACATAAAAATATGTTATAATACCATGATTGTTTATCATATAAAAATTGTAATTTTATACTCAAATAGAAGCATTTTTTATTACTTTCAATTAACATATAACCACAAAAGTTAACCTTATAACCACAATGTTTGCCTACATATTACTGAAGTGGTAAATAAATATTTAAAATTGAAGAACATTCTATATTTTACACATTAAAAAAAGCTAATATTGGTTTAATATACTTTGGTTTCAAAATAACAAAGCCGCTAGCTAGTACGCAAATGAAATTGAGTATTATGGGACATCTTTTTACAGTAGGCAGAAGGAACCTAATGTTAAAATACACCGTCTTCCGTTTTCCACCAAATTCTGGAGGCATTGCTTGTAAAGTGGCGGAACTTAACGTCGGGCTTTGAACTTAATATCATAGCTAATAAAATAGAAATATTAAATATTTCTACTCCTTCGGTGGTAATCGAACACAAGCAGTCGCGTTCACAGTCACACTTTGTGCCCCTGCGCCACGAATGGCCTCTAAAATTTTAAGTAAGAAATATGTACATATACACACATGTTAATACATATCCGTACAATAGTTGTTTATGTGTGTTTTTATATTCGTACACATAACATGTTAACACATACAATATTTGTAAACACACACATCGTGGCGCAGAGGCTCAAAATGTGGCTGTAAAGCGACAAGTTGTGGGTTCAATTCCCACTCGAGAAGTGGAAATATTTAATACTAGCGGCCCACTCGCGGCTTTGCCGCGTGAACTACATTACTGCTTCGTTATATTGCAACCCTCGGGGGTGGGATTTTGAAAAATAAAATAGCCTATATTTAAGCTTAGATTATCAACTATATTTATGCCAAAATTCATTATAATTGTTTAAATGGTTTAGATTTTTCATATAAAATTTCATCCCCTATTTCGACCATTTAGCGGTTGATTTTTGAAAAAAAAAGTAGCCTATGTTAGACCCAGTAACTTTTACTACTTTCATTCTAAATTTCATCCAAATCGGACCGGTAGATTAGCCGTGAAAGCATGACAGACAAACACACAGACTTTCGCATTTATAATATAAGTATGGACATCCATTTTGCTCTTTAAGTTTCACCACTTAATACGCAACGCCTCAAGAATTCGGCGAAAACTGGAGAACGGAGTGTCTTAACACTAGGTTCCCTCTGCCTATCCTGCGGTGCGCGGTATATTCCGCATGAAGCCAAAAAGAAAAAAAAAGAAAACATTATAATATTCATTAACAACAGTACAACAACATACTATAGAATAGTATAGAAGTGGAGTGAACAGAAGCGATTCCCTCATTAATTTATTCGCAGCACATAATTGGCTGTATAAGTTAATGTTGTGATCAACTAGTCGCGAATCATCTCCATTGAGGCATATTCCTTTGAGCTCATTCGACGTGATTAATACGCATTCACTTTGATGAAATGCTTATAATGGTGGAACGCTGTTATTTAACACTTGCCCGCTTGTTCACGCTGTTTAATTATTTATTAGTTTTACTTTTTAATTGGTTTTGAAATGTTTTTTTAAAATTATGCTTATTAAAACTAAAAATATAAGTAAAAATCTATCTATATATCTTTTTTAACCGTTTAATTATTTCCACATTTTTTTCTCTTTAAATATTTATTAAAATGTGCATGTAATATAAATATGTTGTAAGTATGCATTTATGAATACATAAATAAGTATATACCTATAAGTGTGTGTATTAATCATTTTATTTAAAAAATATTTCTAACACTTATTTCATGCTTATGCCCTTCACATAAAATTATTTATTATAGATCTCACGATAAAAGCTTACCTAGAAGAGATCACATAAGCTACAGATAAATGACCACTTATCCACATACCTATTCTGAGTAAAACTGTCAATCCTTTTATTTTTGGCAATTAAGAGTTTTATTGTTATTATATGTGGTATTTGTAAACGTAACATAAATATAAGTCTAAAACATGTAATTCTTGTAAAACATACTATTCCGCAAGAACCAAATATTTCAATAGATCAAAATTTGAAAATTCTACGATTGGATTATCTGCCAGATTTGGCCAAAAATTAATATACAGTTGACTTGTACGCGATGGAAGCAGAAACAAGAGGCATAACAGCGAAATCTCTCTACAATCTACTAAAAGATATCCTGTCTAGCACTATTATCAGTTCATTTCTAGCACGTATATCGAAGGCAGCATTAGTCTTTTCAAGTTAAGTTTGGTAGAGAGAGTAGTTAGGATAGTGGAGTCGAACATTAATGTACTCACAACATTTTACTTAATTTTTAAATTACAGGTTAGAGCAGCTTTGACGATGGCTTCCCCAACGTATTTGTGTCAAAATATTTGGTATATATTAATATACCATTTTGGTATATATTTAAATATATAATAAAAATTGTACTTAATAATTGTGGCCAGTCGTGGCCCAGTGGCGCAAGAGTGTGACTGTAAACGACTGGTTGTGGGTTCGATTCCCACTCGAGGAGTGGAAATTATATTTCCAGTTTCTTCGCTCTGGTGTCGAGGTAAAGCGCGGCGTTAAGTTCCGCCACTTAACACGCAAGCCTCCGAATTCGGCGGAAAGTGGGGAACGGAGTGTCTTAACACTAGGTTCCCTCTGCCTACCCTGCTGTGTGCGGGATATAGCGTGAAGCTATTTAATTTTTTTTTTTTTCATGTACTTAATATTGGTTAAATTTACAATTTATTCAAAAAGTACGAAGAGTCCGTTCCATTAATTTTCACGTTCTAAATATTTTGGGTACATACGAATATATTCGCGCCCTTGTACCATATACAAATACCCTCAATACAATATAAGTGTGTTAAATATTTACATATTATTGCTAGTATATACTATCAGCCACAAGTTTGGAAGCAACACGGTGAAACCAAATAAAATAAAATCAAGGACTGTTAAACAACTTTTATTGACATAAAAAAAAAAAAAGATCAGTTAGTAACTTACATAGAACAGAAAATTAACATATAATGTAACAAATCTTAAATTTTAGAATGAATATGTATGTAAGTTGTAATAATTTTAATTCTGATAATATAAAAGCCATGTTTTTCAATTAAATTCTATTAAAAACGTAAATCTGCCTTCCAATTACAGTGGTTCGTACCAGGAAAAGTATTAAAAAAGAGAGCTGTCAAGAACGTCGAGCTAATGACAGCGGAGATTTATTAGACACTAATTAAAATATAACATCTTTTTGAGTACATCAACTTTTCAAATTTCACTTTTATGAATTTTTACGTCTTCATAATTATTAAGCAGTATTTTTATTAGTTATTATCATATTTCAATTTTATTTCTATGAGGACATCATACGATATATAGATATTGACTAACTGTAAGCGCAATTGTTTACGAGGTCCATACCAATAGTTCCACGCGTAGGAAATCGTAGGTAAAGTGCAGCGTTAAATTTTACAATTCGACATGCTGTCTCGAATTCGGGTGGGATGTGAAACAGAATTTGATGATATTATGTTTTCTTTGACGAATTTGCTATATGGTGGAAAACGTAAAGATACTTGTAAGTTTAAGTACGGCAGTGCCGTTAAAAAAAAAAGGCAGTACATTTAGAGTGTGCCAAATTTTACGCAATGGTTGTTATAAATGCAAATAGGACACACGTCTTTTTTGCAATGCTTATAATACACATGCACACAGTATGATAATCATACTGGTTAAGTTAACTGGTTGTCTATGTAGACAATGTACATTATCACTGTTAAATAATTATAATAACTTGAACATGACATCTCAGTAGTACTCTAAAAGGGGACAAACCGAGTGTATTTTAATTTTCTATTACATAAAGTCTGAGAAATAGATGAATATCTTATATATCTCGTATAATAAAGATTACCCAAAATATAAAACTATTTATTTAAACATTCTATTCTATCTATTTTATATAAAAACAAGAACATATTCCTACACCGCCCCCCATAACTAATTAAAAAAATAATTTAACTTAATTTTCACGTAAATATACTAAAATATACACCGATTATATAAAAAAATTCGTCAACTCTAAGTAAGAATCGGCTTAACAAAGTAGCGACCCGGTCCCGCTGCGCCGCTCCCTGTATCCCATGAGTCCCACAGAAACTTTTCCTATGTTGATATTTAGGTCAATCCTTAACAAAACCTATTTCAACCACGATATTTTCACTAAAAATTCTGCCATGTTTGGAAAGTATTTTTTGAAATAAAACTTGAGTAACTGTCTTAATGAAATGTTTTAATTATTTTAGTTCAGCCCAATCAAAGTTCAGTTTGATTATTACATTACTATAAGTCATTGCTTTATCTAAAACCATAAAATTAGCGTTATTATGTTAATTATTAATTATTAATAAACAAGTGGCCAGTCGTGGCCCAGTGGCACAAGCGTGTGACTGTAAACGACTGGTTTTGGGTTCGATTCCCACTCGAGGAGTGGCAATTATGTTTCCATTTTCTTCGATCTGGTGTCGAGGTAAAGCGCGGCGTTAAGTTCCGCCACTTAACACGCAAGCCTCCGAATTCGGCGGAAAGTGGGGAACGGAGTGTCTTAACACTAGGTTCCCTCTGCCTACCCTACCCTGCGCGGGATACAGCGTGAAGCTAATTTATTAATAACCAAAAATTATATAAGACTCAAATCATTTATTATATAACAAAAACAATAGATATACTGTAATTAAAATATTTAATGACATTTTTTATGCATAATCAAATAGTCATAATAGATTCTACTCTGATTTAAGTCTCTGCAATCTTTAAAAACACTCCTAAATCTCAATCTTGAAGGAAGAGTTTTAGTAAAAACGCATATTTTTATATTAAATTATTATTTTTCTTCAGAAATAGTAACATAAATGCAAAATTGTTGATTTAATTATTATTTTTTAAATAAAAAGTAAATTGTATACATAGTAGATAAACTACTTTGCCATCATAAAAAATATGTAAAAACATTCTTCCCTCATATTTACGTCGAGCTGAAGGCAAAAAGTAAACGCTGTACATTTTCATCACCGTAAAGTAATTGAAGTTATATTTGATCCTTCTAACAAAGTTTTCTTTAGCAAAAATGAATGCCGATACAAATCCCCTTATTAAAAAAATTTAACACTCCCTAAATTCCTCTTCAAATGTATTTTCACAAGAATTTGTTAGAGCCTTGCTTTTTTTCATTTCGTTCCAATATATTTTATCAATCGTCAACTGTTGGGATGAAAGAATGGCATTAAGCTTTCCTTTGTCGAATTTCCTTTCGGAAACATGTTGGATTCAAGAAACAATACATCAAATGTCGTTTTGTCTTAACCCGATATAAATTTATTACTTTACGTTTTCCTTGAGATGAAAAAATGAACTGTCATGTTTATAGAAAACATACTTCCTGATAAAATTATCTAATAATAAGTATTATGATGATAATGTTTATAGTTTTGACTATATATTTATTTACTAAATTCAGCCGCTAAACAATATATAAATTAATTTATCATTTTAGCTTCACGCTGTATCCCGCACAAGGCAGAGTAAGCAGAGAGAATCTAATGTTCCCCATTATTCACCGAATTTTGGAGGCATTCCATGTTATGTGGTGGAACTCAACGTTGCGCTTTGCCTCGACACCATAGGAAAGGAAATAAAATATAAATAGCTTCACGCTATATCCCGCATACAGCAGGGTAGGCAGAGGGAACCTAGTGTTAAGACACTCCGTTCCCCACTTTCCGCCGAATTCGGAGGCATTGCGTGTCAAGTGGTGGAACTTAACGCCGCGCTTTACCTCGATACCAGAGCGAAGAAAATGGAAATATAATTTCCACTCCTCGAGTGGGAATCGAACCCACAACCAGTCGTTTACAGTCACCCTCTGCCACGACCACGGGCCACGACTGGCCACCAAAGGAAATAAAATATAAAATATTTTAATTCCTCGAGTGGGAATCGAATCCGCAACCAGTCATCTTTACAGTCACACTATGCGCCTACAAGCCTCGCCTCACATTTATAATTTTACTTCGCCCATGTTATTTACGTTATAAAAATGTATTTAATGTTATTACTTATACAATACAAATTTACATAAAGAGCAACTAAGTTTATATGTTTCGTATTCATTTGTATTCCGTACAGTTAAAAATAAAAGAGCCGACGGCATATTTAGGGGAGGGTTTTGTACTCTTATTATATATATAATATAAAAATGAAAGATACACGAGTATAGTCGATACAATCTAATATTACATTGAAACATGATATAAATATAACATATTATACTTATAAGATATATTGGAAGCTCACAATCTGCGAAAAGAGCTCTTAACGCCTACAAAATGATTGATCTCCGATAATGTGTATTGGCTTCTTAGTCTATTTACTTAACATCTTGACTTACAGTCAACACTGTATTATATGTTTTGTCTTACGTAATGAATATTTATTATCTCGACCGAGTGGAGAGAACAAGAGTCCTAATTTTTTTCATTGTTATATCTTAGAATGTAGTGCACTAAAGCAAGTCGCCGGAACTCCATACAATACGTTGTATTAACCCAGATACATACAAATGTCTTTTCGTTATTCAAACAAAATCCTCGTTTAATTGTTAACGGAAGCAAAGTTAGAAACCAAATAAAGTCGAGATCCGGACTTCCCACTCCAATTCCTAATTTATTCTCCGACTTTTTTCTATTCATATAACTTCTCGGCCTCCATTCAACTCAATACGCCTCTTCAAAACAATGTTGGAGGGCCGAACCAATTTTTAGGGATTAAAACGGTTTTATGCTATTGGAAATTCAATTGTATAAATGTACGTTGTAAGACTCAATACACGTTACCGCTTGGTTTCGTAGAAAAATAACTTTTATTGATAGAAATTATCTTGAAATAAAATTATACTTTTAATACTTTTGTATAGTGAAGATAATAAGTCATTTTAAAAAGATTTCTTATCGTAGTTAGTAGAATAAAAAGAATAAAGAAGCTGTTGATGAAGTGAGACGTTATCTGTAAAAAACCCTTGTAAGAGTGGAGTGTACTTACTCTCAGTTTATCTTAACATCGAGATGTGAACAAGAAAAAGTACTCGTCCAAAGAGTGAGCACGTCACGTGACACTTCACTTAACGTTATCAGATATCGCAGAACTTTCACAAACTTTCGTTCACTAAGTCCTTTTTATATTGTAATTGTGTTTAAATGTAAATATCGTCGATTTTAACTTTAGTAATAAGTTTCACATCACTTAATTGTTGCACACACTTGTCACTCGGCGATGTTTGAGTATTACGTGAAATGGCGCCCAGCGTGGGACTCTGCGTCGGCGAGACGCGCGCTGTCGGCCGCGGTCGGGTGGCCACTGCTGGCTGCGCACGCCTGGACCCGGGCAGCCCCTCCCCCTGCCCGTTGCAATTCGGCACACAAAAAAATCACATCAGAAGGAAACCTTTCCCTGTCACTAAGCTTCAATGATCACCCCTTAAGTCTTAAGTCTCAGATATTAGTTAACGCCAGTGCGCCACCTAATGAGGCAGTTAGCTTGAGTTATGCGCAGATCGTGTAGCGGTCTCGGCCGCTCTCTAATTTATAACGTTTTTGAATCAAATACTTATGTAAATTCAGTTTCTGAGTGGAAGGTAGGCAGAGAAGGAATTTTATTCCCATCCCGACACACTTGAACATCAAACAGGATGAGTTCAAAGCGCCTTTTTTTCTTATATTCACATATTATTTTTCCCCTCGTCATTTACGTAACTTTTTTTTATTTACATACAAAAGTTATGATGGTTATAACGGCACTCTTGTACGTATTGTGTACACGTTATGAAGGTGTGTACTCCCTGAAGTTAATGTATTTTAAAAGTCATTTTGTCGATTCCGTTTTGGGTTTATTGGTAATATAATATTGTTTACCAGTTATTGGAACTAAAGTTTCTGATATTAATTATAACTAGTGTTCCTGTTAACGCATAAAATACATGTTACCTTACTTGGGCACAACGTATATATTTCGTTATACAGATGTATATATCAAACATATAGTAGTATGAGTTAGATATTTTATTAAATTAAGGTATTTTATACATTATATTTAAAAAGATTCAACACCCTTCTCCTCATAAACTAAAGCTGTGCTGAATACTATATTTCTCCGTGCACGTAGTTTACTTAAAAACCTTAAATTTTCATATAATTAAAGATTTTTTATATATGTCCAATACAAAGTATTCTTCTTGTATTATACAAATTTTTGAAACTTATTCCAAGAAAAGATATCTTCAAAAGTATATTGTCGAGTATTATAAAACTATATAAGAAGAAAATTGTCGTAAAATGCCTGGAGCAATAGTTTATCCCACTTAGATGGAAGTGTGAAACGACTGGGAAGCACTTCGCAGTTCTTATTGTCAGTACAGTAGGTCGGTTAGACTAGGCAGGGGCGAAGAAGTGGCTTAGACAAGTACGTCTTGTATAGCTTGATGATATATATTTGTTTTCATTTGATTTCATTAGAAAAATAACATATAGACTGTGGTCATGTTGGACATTTTAGTTGAATATACAATTTTACGATATAGCCAAAAAGGCTTTTAAATGGGGAAAAAATCATATTTATTTTATATATTTTTCAATTTTTTCCCGTATAGCAGGGTCACCTAGTGTCAAGACACTCTGTTCTCCACTTTCCTCCCGAAATTAATGCACTGGGTGTTGATTAGTAGAACCCAACGACGTGCATCTCTTAGGTACCAAAGCGAAGAAGTAAATTTAAATATATTCATTGCCCCGAATGAAAACCGAACCCACAATCAACGCGCTACAATAAGACGCAGTCCCACTGTGCCACGGCGGCCTTTATATATAAATTTTTGAGAAATAAGATGTTTTAAGCTTAGAGTTATCTTGGATTTTGCCTAAAGTATATGCTTGGTAATTTTGTGTTTACAGCAAATACTCTTTCCAGCATCCATAGAGGACGAATTGTCTGTAATACTAGTTCTCCCTGCTTATCCGCAAAAAAGAATTCATTAATATGTCTACATAAAAGGAAAAAAATAATGCCTAAGATTTTTTATTGACTTTAAAAAGATACAAATATTAATATATTTTTTAAGATAAATGTACATAGTATAAATTATAAGTTTCATTCCGCATGTGCCAAATGGTATTTCCACAAGTCTCTGTTCTGGGAAGAGTCGAGATAGTTTGACTTGAACAGAGCGAAACTGGTTCAAACCTAAATTATATTAAACGGTTATTCAAAGTTCTGGACCGTATAGAGAGCATACGACCGAATGTGTTATTTTGTTATTGAAGGTCAAAGAAGACTTTCGCACGAGTTAACCTCGATAATGTAACTTTAACTTTACTTAACTATTACTTGTAAGACAAATTACGAAAGACGATTTGCTTCAATTTATTATTTTAAATATTAGAATTTATTAAAAAAATATATATTTTATTTTCTTAGAAATGCTTTGATCATATTTTTTTTAGTTTTGTGTATCATCTTTATACTGCTATATTTTACGAAATAGGGAGCGAAACCATGTGGAAACTTATATGTATATCATATAAATGATGGGTCCAAGGTCGAACTTTCTTTAAGCAAACCGATGCAATATCTCACTTTTACAGTAAATTCTTACAACATTTTAAATTACTGAATATCACTTAATTTATATAACAAGTAGCTACTTAAGTAGCAAGTGGTTCTATTTCTACGTTGCTGAAGATCGTACCATGGTACAGGAGGTGACGAGCTGCTTCTTTGCTATTTTGTGCTTCTATCAATTTATACAGTGTCAAATTTCACTGTAAAGTTTTTGTAATTTTAGAGGAAATTTATGTTACTTTTTATATGTAAGGCCCACCTTCCAGGTTGTACGCTTAAAATTGCTTATGATCAAAGTGTAGTATCAATTATTTCAAATATATTTAGTGTTGCTCATGTTGTGAGCTTTTTTATCTAATTTATAATATAATAGACATTTGTATATAAATATCAGTATTATATCACATTATACATAAGGTAGATATTTAAAGTGGCTCAGTTGTACAGAATCTGACTTTAAACGCGGTGGTCGTACTGACTTTTGTACCAAAGACAAAGCGCGGCGTTAGGTTCCGCCTCTTAACACACATTTATATATAACATGATTTTTAACTGAAAAACGAAGTGTTTTAAAACTGGGTTCTCTTTGATAACTTTGCATTGTAGGAAAGAAATCTGCTTTTTCCTTGGCTAATAACTATTACTATCTAATAATTCCTCAACATATAATTCCTTAACATATATTTCTTTAAATAACGCTTCCAAACAAAAGTATGTTTCTTTCACGTGCAAACTACAAGTCCTTCTATTTCGAGTGGAATCCTACTCGTACAGGAAAGGTCGAGGATCCGTTTCGTATACGAACCAATTGTTCATTGTGAGAGATGACGCTAGAATTTTTTGTCATCAAAACAATTATTTTTATCTGGAATTAGTTAGTTGAGGCTACTGTGGCGCAGTGAGACAACGTTTAAGTGTAAACACAATGATTGTAGGTTCAATTCCTAATCGGGGAAATGATTATATTATGTTAATTATGACTTCTTTGCTCTGTTACGTAGGCAAAGCTCAGCGTTGACCACTGCTATTAAACACGTAATTGTAAATTTCCAAATGGAAATTGGAGAACGAAGTCTTGATACTAGGTTCTATTTTACTGACCTACTGTGCTGAAAAGAGTATGAAGCTCCTTTTTATAAACAATGAAAAAAGTCATTTAAAAAACAAACCGCTTTGAAAATTAAAAACCAGCCTAGCCCATAATATTAATAAATGTATTGTACAAATAAATCGGCCTAAACCGGATAAACATCGACTTAGTATAAACACAAAGTTTTCTTTATTGCAACAGAGATTATATTTTAACTTTATGATGAAATTTTAAGACAACAAGCGGTAAGGGAGTTTAATGAGTGAAGCTTATGAGCAGCTTCAGTTAAGCTTTCTGCTATTTTGCTAATTTTATTTCAAGACGAATTATGTTTGTGGTACTTAATAATTAAGAGTGTTAAAGACCTTACTTCTTCATTTCATTCACAACCATATGCAATTTTTTTTCCTGTACCAATATTGATTTTAAATAATGACCAATATTATAATTTTAATTTCATCCTGTATTTCATACTCGTCAGATTAAATGCAATGGCTATGGGCCCAGATTTCACTCGAGGGAATATAGGCACTTATATTAATTAAAATACAGATAATTTGTCAGTTTGATTGCCAGTGTCCGTGAATTGTATACGTATGGGGCTATATTTTTTTATGACGTAGATGATATACTTACATTAATTTTAATCTTTAAATTTAAAAAAATATTTTAAATAAACAATAAACTCACCAATCACTAAAATATAAAACATTTTTTACCTGGTAACTCTAATGACATGATATACAATGGTCATAATTATTTATTGTACCATAACTATTTCATTTGAATGTGACTTTTAAGGCGTTTAGGATTCATAAGTAAATACGTAGATTGTAATAATTGTATAAGAATTTCGATGCAGCCGGTAGAAGAATGCCTCGCTTAGCACTTGAATGGTTTACAAGAGGCGCCAGTTCAAATCCGCGTAAAAATGCGTTTAAGTTTATATACTATTTCTAAAAATGGATTTATTAATGTGTTAAGTACGTGTATAACACTTAAAAGTGGCATGCATAAAGTTTAAAAAGAATAAAACAGAATCTTTACCAACTAGATTGCTAGCTCCTCGCATACAGCTCAAAGCGGTTATCAAGCCATTCAGCCACTGTGAAGAGACAGGCACTTCTACATGTGTAAAGGCATATGGATGGCAAAGCCTCACAATTTGCTTAATATCTCAGGCCTTTTTAATAGTATCACTAAAAGCTGTATTAGCTGAGGAATGTTTTTTTATTGGAGTGGTAAACATCCAATATTTTATATATGATTTAGTGTACATTTATTGTTATTAGATTTGTCAATTTATGTTATACCCAATTAAAAGGTTTCCTAAATCTTTCATGTACGTATATTAAATTTTTACTGCTGTATTAAAATTGGAGTACAAATGCGCCTAGTATAGACAGCCTTAATTTATATATAGTAGTAGATTATAAAAGTGGTATGAAGACCCTGGTTGGTTTTCGTGAAAAGATTTTCGATAACGCCCACATTAATTTATAGGTGTTAATAGATTTAATTAAAAAGGAATTATTTCAAAATAAGTATATGCTTGTAGCATTCAGATATAACGTATATTTTTAACATTGAGAGAAGTAATCAATTCGGTAGTTTCAAAGATTACCCACCTAAAATATCAAGCTCTTAACAACAATCAACAAGCTCTTATGAATTAACGGTTATCTCTTTATAACATTAGACAAATTTTATTACAAGTTTTATAATACATATACTATTTGTAAACCTGCTATCATACATCCCATACTCCACAATATCACATATAATAAAAAGTGAAGCTACACGCTCGCTATCTCGTAGCTTTGACGCTACGCCGTAGCCGCCGTAGCACTATCTACGCGACAAAAGATTCCCTGCTGCAGTGATCTAGAGAAAACCATCACAACACTAATATTTCAGTTCAAACCTTTGATTTAAATAAAACATACGATTTTAAACTCTAAAGTACAATCTTAAGGCTTATTTTAAGGTAGCTAAAGAGATATTTCACAGGTAATATATTAGAAGCGATCGATCGTAGACACTGTATTGTAGGTAATAAAGTTTACATTTGTGTATTTATTGTATCCGATTCGCACCTACAATTCGGTATCAGGTCTTTTCACAAGCCTTTGTTCCTAATGTTCATTACGTATTCGCTATACCGTTATTGAGGGTACATATAAATTTTATAGGTTTTATTGTGAGGTCGCGTCTATTGTATGGATTACGTTTTCGATTGTATTAAAAGGGGCTACCTGTTGTTTATGACGCTTTGTGGAACTTTCATTTTTTTATGTTTATTTTGAAAAAAAAAATAAATGGTTTTGGTGTCTACCAGTGGAAAGCATACTGCAGTGAACGTGATTTTTTCATAAACAATCAGTAACCTTTACTATTTTAAGGGAACTAAATGACAAGGAATAATATGATTGGATCAGTAAAATTCGAGGTAACGCATGTTAAAATATTATAAATCATTTTTAATTACTTAACATTTAAGAAACTCCAGTGAAATTTACAAAGATATTATCCTATTAAAAGATAGCTACAACAATTAAAAAGGCGAAAACCTACATTTTTCTTTTTCCTTAAAACCTCCCTGTTGCTACGCAGATGAAGTACTTGAAAGTGTCATTTAAACTTTAAAAGATAATAAGAAAAATATTGCGCCTTACTTATTTTTTGTGACCCCTGTGGCTCAGGGTGACCGGCCCAGAGTGTCTGACCATAAGCATGACGCTTGTAGATTCTAATCCCGACTCAGAGAAATGATAATATTTAATTCATATTCATATCTTCGCTTTTATAATAAACATAATAATAACGCGAAGTTGAATTTAGCCGCTCAACACGATATGACCCCAAAATGGGATAGGAAACGGGAAACAGAGTGACTTGTCATTTTAAGTTCCAAATATCTATAAAGTTGTATCTTTGAAGCCAATAATAGTTCCTAACATCAGAGTCAACTAGTGTTAGTCAAAATAACACGTTACATACTTCATTTTATGAACTCCAAGTAATATACTACCGCAAGAACTGGCGCAAAAAACTCTAAATAAATTGCTGATTTTTTTAATCAACAATATACAGATTTATTAGTGATAACTACGATACTACGGGGCCAGTCATGGCGCAGAGGCACATAGATGTGACTGTAAAACGACACGTGGGTTCGATTCCCACTCGAGGAGCGGAAATATTTAATATTTCCATTTTCTTCGCTCTGGTGTCGCGGCAAAGCGTGGCGTTAAGTTCTGTCACTTAACTCGCAATGTCGGAAAGTGGGGAAAAGAGTGTCTTAACACTAGGCTCCCTCTGCCTACCCTGCTGTGTGCGGAATACAGCGTGAAGCTAAAAAAAATACAAAGAAAAACTATACCTTTACTAGAAAAAAATACTATAATTCAGACATACTGAATTATGTAATATTTGTAAAGTGTATTTATAATATACTTACAAGCTGGTTCTGGTTCCTTATACTTTAAATTTTGACCAATATGAAATAAAAGTGGAATGCGTTGCGCTAACATAACTTCGTTACAGTAGTAAGGTGCGCTCATGTGTTGAACGTCAATTTTAAAATACCTTCTCTATAACTAAATGTTAAGCTGTGTAAAGCTCTTTAAAAGCTTTTAAAACCGATTTATATAAAACCTATATGTTTTTCTATTTAACGTGTAGCTAACTATTCCGACAGCTATAATTGACCGGGCTGCAATGCTTTTATTATATTTATACAAACAACTATACAAGTGGTTACGTGTTAGAGATTACGAAATACATTGTAAAATACAAAGAGTCACCTTAATACTACTGTTCTACTTATTTACTGTCTACTCTCTTAAACGACACACATAAAGACACAGAGAAGGTTTGATAATATTTTTTGTAAATATAATATTAAATTATAGTATGATAATAATAGTATGATAATATGATAACATGAAAATGCAACCTAAATTATTATACAGCTTCACGGTTTCCCCTCATTGCAGGGTAAAAACAGAACCTAGTATCCTAGCGTTTTGAGTGATGAAACTCAACGTCATGCTTTGCCTTAGATGCCAGGATACCAGGAGCGGAGAACAGAAATTGTGCTATAAACGTTTTTTTTTCAGCTTCACACTGTATCCAGCAGGGTAGGCAGAGGGAACCTAGTGTTAAGGCACTTCGTTCGCCACTTTCCGCGAATTCGGAGGCATTGCGTGTTAAGTGGTAGAACTTAACACCGCGCTTGGCTCTGATACCAGAGCGAAGGAAATTGGAATATTTTATACTAGCGACCCGCTCGCGGCTTCGCTACGTGAACTACCACTTTCATCCTCTATTGCCTCTTTGGGATAGTTTTTTTATAAAAGGGGGGTAGTCTATATTTGACTTTCGTCACTAATTATGTTCATGAGAAAATCATCAATACATTTAGTGCCATGTCTATATTATTTGATACGATATAGCGATAACTATTCTAGTAAGAAAACGTACGAAATCTGCTATCATATGATAGTAGATTTCGTACATATATACCATCTGGTATATAGTATTATATCTTAAATAAACTTTACGCTTTTTATTTTACTATTGTGTTACTTATTGATATTAAAAAATAGCTTTACTTGCAAATAATCAATGCAATTTGACTTTGCCAGTTTTTTACTTTTCTGCGGGAACTGTTTTGAATACCAGGGTAATTTATAAAAAAAAGAGAGATAGCCTATGTTTAACCTTGCCTCATTAACTATTTTCCTGAGAAAATTCATTCATTTCAGTCAAGGAGTTTAGATCTTTCATTCTCACTATATACTAAACATACATAAGTTTCATCCGCTGTTGCAACCTCCTAGGATTTGATTTTTTATAAGTAGCCTATATGACCCTGCATCTTCAACAATATTCTTTACGAATTCCCGTCAAAACATAACAAATAGAAGAGATACAGATTTTTATAATAATAATTTTAATGAGTGCGGATATGTCTAATACAATGTCAACTATATAATAACAAATGGCGCTACCCGTTGCAGAAAACGTAGTGACATCTGTTGTCATATAGATTATATAAATATATAGATTATATAAAGTTTTATAGACCGGTCAAATAAATGTTATGCTTATCTTATTTTATAATTATTTTAATTAGTGATATTGAAACAAATTTAGCTTCACTCGTGACGATCGACATAATTTGAATGTTTTTTTTAAATTTTATTTTTCTGCGGGAGTTATGTTGAATACCGGGATGAAAACTATCCCATATGTTGCTCTAACCTCTAAGCTAACTCCATACAAAAATTCATTAATTTCTACCCGGTAGATACCGATATACAAATGATTTACTTATATCGGTTTTTTATTTTTTCCAAAAAAACTACATGGAATACCGGGATAAAAACTATCCTATATGTACCTTTGGACTATAAGCTATCACCATACCAAAATTCATCTATTTCTGTCCAGTAGTTTTTGCGTGATTGACGAACAAATTAACAGACAGACAGACAGACAGACAGACAAAAATTCTACTGAGTGGATTTTTGGCCTCTGTTATCGATATGTTAACGCACCCAATTAAAATTTTTCTGAAATTTTTCATGTACAGAATTGACTTTTCTACTCTTTTATTATATATAAATATTTTCACTCCTCGAGTGGGAATCGAATCCACAACCAGTCGGTTTACAGTCACACGTTCATACCACTGCGCCACTACTGGCCCCGTATTATATTTACTAAATTAAAATTGTATATATATAATAATTCTACCAAGTTGGAATTGAACCCAGAACCATCTCATACACTGCCAGATACGCTCCCACTACACTACAACTTCCTCAACAGTTATATTACACTATAAAATTAAGTTCCACGTGCGAAAATAGCAAAGTACATAAAAGCTCACTTAGTAAATATACACCCGCGCCTAATCTCTCATACTGCTCCTGAAGTGTAGGTGTAATGCGACTTAGGCGCAGCTACTCTACGACTACATAGGTGGAGTTGAGCCATTCCTTTTTACAACATTATCGTACGCGCGGATTGGAAGCAAATCGTTCGTTTTATTTTTATTTCATTCCACCCTTGTAAGTGAAAAAAGCTTTGATGGTTTTTGTATGTATATAAATGGATAAGTTGTGGTCGAAATACTTCTGAATACAGACAGGATGATCTAATGAAGTGTTAATAGTATAAGAAATAAAATATTTGTTATATATCGGAAATATTAAATAGTTCCACCCGTGGGGGGCGGGTTAGAGTACAAGTCCCCTCCGTAGCTGGGCAGCGTCCTGTAAAAGGCAAGTAACCCAGTAGCTTGATGGTAGGAGATTCGTTCTCCGGCTGGCTCGCGACCACTATAATGTTAAAGACGAGCCGCCAAACATCTGATGATGTGTTCCGGTTCGATGGGTATAAGTCAGCTCTCCCTGAATAGGGAGGGGGTGGGAATCCCACCACTCCCATCCTTCCCTTTCCTCATCCTCTCTTAAGGTCGACAACGCATCCACAACGTTTCTAACATTGTGGATGCCCATAGGCGAAGGTAACTATTTACTATTAGGTGGTCCTTCTGCTCTTTTGCCTCCCTTTCATCAATAAAAAAAAATAATAATAATCGGGACTTATATTTCTGAAAAGCTTCTTTAAAAATATTACTATTTTGGACTTGAATTATATTAAATAAGAGGCACAAAACGTGATTACTATTAGCAGCAGCTTATACACGCGTTCGAATCTAGGTACATACACTTTTGTAAGATATTTTTCATATCCTAAATATATAGAAAACACTTTTAAAATAAAAATATGGGATTCTATATTCTGTTTTTATTATTATTACGTCATAATATATGTACAGTTAGTATGTATTAATGAGAAGATCACTTTAATCAAGCTGTTTCATATGAAACCTAAAATAAATTGTCTCTAAACTATCATACTACTAACGAAACATACAAATACATTAATTAATACAAGAATACAAATACACATACAATACAAATACAAAAATACATAAACAAATATCAATACAAAATAAATATTTTGTTGTAAAAGTAAACCTTATTAAGGTTATATAAATATCGTTCAACAATTTTTTCCAATATTTAGCCGTGCAGGTAGTTGGAGCGTCAAATTGGATAGTGTTTACACAGTCGACGGATTAATTTCGAAATATCTTCGACGCCTTTTAAATTATGTCGAAACCGAAGCTCTTACACGTGTCAGTTGTCACTGTTTTATTTTTTCTCTCGGCTTTTTTAATATGTATTTTTATTTTGGTAACGTAGATGTCAATAATTATGCCAAGATTACGATGTTTTTGCTATGTTGACTGTAGGAAGAGGTTGTGAGTTCAAATCTGACTCGAGGTATATTTATATTTTAAGTGTTTAAGCCGAAACAGCCAAAATTTTGTACTAAATTCCGAAACATGAATAGTATAAGACATAGCGAATGAAGTAATCAATTTGAATACAGTATGTAGGATATGAGCAAAAGTATAATATTGCCACACCTAGGATTTGAACTTGCTAACATTTTATGCTAACAAATTCTAACCAAGTTAAAACGGCATAAGCCTACAATACTTAAATCTCGTAACTATTTTGTTTACCTTAATAATATAATTACTTTTCAAATTTTCCGATATTAGTTTTATTTATTTCAATGCTTATATTCCACTAACAGTAGACTTGTAAAATAAACGCTACACTAAACAATAATGTTTTTTATATAAACAGCGTAGTTGACGTTATTGGAGCACAGTTGAAAGGTGTTTGACTAAAATATATTCGATGAGTGTGAGTTTGACCTCTTCCTCCTTTCAAAATTAAAAAATTCTTTATTTTTAATACGCCTTACTGTTTTGATTTTACCTACTTTACTTTACAAAAATTTTACTATGTTATTTTCTTTACTTTTTATTTATTATTATTTTTTTATTGAAGAAAGGGGGGCAAATGAGCAGAAGGACTACCTGATGGTAAGTAATTACCTTCCATAGACATCCGCAACATTAGAAAGGTTGTGGATGCGTTGCCGACCTTAAGAGGGATGGAGGAAAGGAGGGAAGAAGGATGAATATGGTGGGAATAGGGGGAGAGACCTGGCTTACATGCCATCGAACCGGAATACATCATCAGATATTTGGCGATTCGTCTTTGACATGATAGTGGTCCAGCCGAGCCAGACGGAGAACGAATCTCCTACCACCAAACTACTAGGTTACCCGCCTTTTACAGGACGCAGCCCAGCGACGGAGGGGAATTATATTCTAACCCGTTCCCCCACGTGTGATTACTTCTACAAAATGGTAAGAATGTGTAATTTTAGGAGTAATCTAAATGGATTACTCGAAAAATTACACATGTGTTGGAAAAGCAGTTATAAATAAAATATAAGAAGAGTATAATAATTTTATAGTAGATAGGTATAGGACGTATGTTTTAATGGTCAGGGTGGTTGTACGTGTTCCGTGGCGTGGATTCGAATCCCGCTACGTTCAATTTTTTATACACTTTCTGAAAATGTTATATTGTTTTTAAAAAAATAAGTAATATTTCCTAACATGGACATGTCAACAGCTAAACCGCTTTTATATAGAGCTCTAGAAATGAAGTATTGACAGTGTAATTGACATGATATGGATAAAACAAAATATATTTGACAATGTTGTTGATAAAACGATTTTGATATTTATATTACTACTTGTATGTCCACAAATCTCTTACTACAGATATTTATTGATATTATTTACAATTCATAGTATAAATTTAAAAAAAAAAAATATAACAATGTTTAATAATATCCTGCAATATAAGTAAAACTTTGTAATGCATATTATAAAGTAGAGACTATGAAATAAACTATAACTATTAAAGTTGTCGTGGAACGTTTCCGCATACGTATATTTGCATATTCTCACTCGAGCTAGGATTTTGGGACTTCAACTTGCTACTACAGTAATTGGCGCGGCTTCACACGATTGTTCACTTATTACAAGTTTGATCATGAAACAAGGTATTCTCAGAGCAATTTATATGTAAACGCTAACTATGTACTAAGTCTGTTTAAACGAATGCTACAGCTCCGCCGAAGTTCAGGCGTCTTCGTTGTTTAGAAGGCAGCGGTTGCGACACTTGCAGGTGCCGCTAACTTACGAGTTTGTTTTTCAAACCATTAACTGGAGCTTGGAATAATGCAGCTTTTGTAGATTATTATATGAAAATTTACAAATATTGCGTTAGTATAATATTTTTGTGTAATATGATAATTTAATTGCATTATTGACTCTTAGGATTTTACTTAAATTTTGAATACTGTAATTCTGATAAAAAAAAAATAGGTATGCCCATGACTTCTTTTTTCTGAAAGAAATGAGCAAAAATAATCTAGAGTTGCATATTATTGTGCATATTCTGCCTGCAGGAACGTTATATATTGACAAAATCCTGCTTTTAGTTCAATCAGACCAAGAAAATTTTTATATAATAACTTTCCTTATCTTTTACGGTGTTAAGTACTTAATACGCAATGCCTCCGAATTCGGCGGAAAGTGGGAAACGGAGTGTATTAACACTAGGTCCCCTCTGCCTACCCTGCAGTGTGCGGCAAACAGCGTGAAGCTTGTCTTTTTCCACAGTAAAATGTGAACCTACAAAAATATTGTCAGAAACGTCCTTATCGCGCTATACCTGTGTCTTTGCATGGAATACGTAACCTTGTATACGAGTATGTATACATCATGCTTAGAGGAACTTTAGTAAGCAATCCATCTTACTGTCTCAGTTGCTAGTTTACGTATCGTAAACTCAGAGCAAGTTCAAGTCCTGGACGAAGTCAAAAGTTGTTAAATTTTCTATATACTAAGTCTAACTAACTAACTAAGTATAGAGAGCACATGACAACAATCAGTGCTGATCAGTGTCTGGTTTCTCTTCATTTATTCATCTTCAGAATAATTTAATTTCAAAAATAAACTAAATATTTGTCCAATTACAGACAATATATAATAATAATAAATACAAGTAGAAATTATTAACATATGAAAATTATAAAAATTACAAACGACAATTGTACATAGTACAATTTATGACGAAATGAAAATAATTTAATATAAAAATGTCTCCAAGTGGGAATCGAACCTAAAACTATCACGTTTACATTATATACTTACACGCTGTCATACTGCACCACGATATATAATCTCCTATAAGATTATGAAATAACATAATTAAAAAAAAAGAAGACTAATTTAAAATTGCTATTAAAGAAATTAATAATTTTAATTTAGTCTTATACTTTTACAATTACTAGATTCTCCTCTTTTGTTAGAGTTACCAAACAAAAAATAAGACAAACTAAAGTAATATTTTTTGGAACATCTTCACAATTTGCGAGGTGTGAATGGGAGTATAGAAGCGGACGGAGCAGATAAGAGCCACCTCAGACCAATGTGCGATTGACTTTAATGTAGCTTTAGAACTGCAACGGCCATTGAAGTAGCGATCCAACTATTCTACTTATTACAATTGTAGTAATAAAAAAACTTCATAACAATGGGGTTTAGTAACGACCATCGTAGCACAGTAGGACAGGAACTCACTGCAATCGTGATTGGTTTGGGGAACGATTCCCAGATGAATGAATGATTATATTTAATTTATTTTCATTTTTCTTCCCTGATATAACAAAACGCGGTGATGAGTTACGTTAGTCAAGATGCAATGTCTCATATCAGGTGGAGACTTAAGAATCTCGCCACCTACCTTGTTATGCGCGATAAACGACGTGAAGCTGAAAAAAAATAAAGCTTAGATAAAGTAGGGAACGGAATGTCTTAACACTAGGTTCCCACTGCAAAACAAGCAGTGATAAAAGTCATGGATTCTAATATGTGTATGAAAATAATTAACTTATAAAGTTAGTTTTTTATTTAATCTTTAATAACAAGAATAACCTTTTTCTACTATATCTTATATGTTATCATATGCATTGCGAATATGTAAATAACATAAATTTATTTCAATAACTTTTTGTAAGTCTAGTCGTCTTAGGTAAATAAATATAGACATCTGTTTTACATACATTAAAATGTTTGTATGCATACATTTTAATATCTAACGTCTACACATATTATTGTGAAATGATTTTTTAGTTTCTAATGTTTTTTTTTGTATCGTGAATATATTTTTTTATTTGAACTACTAAACAAATTACAATTACATTGAAAAATTAATCAGATAATATACTGATAATATATATAGAAATACAAGCCAGTAAGTGCAGTTAGTGGCTCTATTGCAGTCGTCGATAGTAGTAGAGTAGTAAGGTATGAGTAGTCCTCCAGCTCGGCCCTGCTGCGATAAGGAACGTTCGGAAATACTACCACTGATAACTGATAACACCACAATATTACTCGTGTCACTTTACAAATACTTTTGTACTCCAAAAATATCGAGGAATATCTTTTAGTGTCTGAAATGAGAGATATATCAATCAATATAGCTTTACTTTTTTTTTCTGTATAGCAGAAAAGTCAGAGCACCGAGTGCATCCAGTTTTCGCAAGAAATCGAAATACAACATGATGACAACATGATGATTCAACGCCACGCTATGTCTTAAGTACTAAAGTGGAGGAATGAATATAATTAAAATTTACACATGGCAAGACATATATCCAATATCAAAACATGCTGTGCTCCACTTTTCCTTCTGCGTTATCATTTCGCGTTTGCAGTCAACCGCTATCCTACTGCGCCACTGTAGTCAATGTGGGTACATGTATTTTACATGTTAACTGACAGACGACTCGCAGAGGGAAATATTAGTCGAAGAAAGCATGGCATAAAGGTTATTGAGCAAACATAGTTGATTCCCTGAATTGTTTTTTTTTTACGTAAACAAAAATAACTGACTTTACATATGACACGTCAAGAACGGACTAGTTTGAATACATTTTTAATCTGATAATTTTTATGAGAATGTGTTTTTTTATAATGTGTGGTAAAGTTAAACATATTAATTATAGGTTAATTTAAAAATGAAACAATGCACTTAAATAATGTAGAATAAAGCTATACAATAAGTTTCTAATATATAGCTTTTGAAAGGTCAAGTCTATTTTAATATTTATTGTACCAAAGTTGTTAAATACATTGTGAATATTTTTGTATAGTAAATATTTTTACTAAGACAATACCACTTTCAAGATAATGAATATAATGATGATGAATATTTTTAGCAGCTTTAGTTTCACATTGTTTACTGTATATCAGGGTAGACAGAGAGAAAAAACAGTGTCGGGTTAATCCCTTTTTCACCTTATCCTGTATACCATTACGTTGCATGCAGTGGAACTTTGGTCAGCAAGTGGGACTTGTGACACAAACATAGGCTTAAGGAGACACCTTATAATACGCATTAATGTTTACCACTATTTCAACTCCTATTTGCTCATTGAACTTTAAAAAATCTTACACTAATGAAGCCTTCGAAATACGTCCTAGAAAGGAACTATTAATTCTATACAATTTAAGTTATTTAGTAGATTATAAGGATATTTCACTATTATACCTCTCGCGCCTACTTCTACCGCGTTGAAATTAACTCTAAATCTTGTCTTGGCTTAAAGTACTTAATTACTGTGAAATTATGTTATTTTGGAGTAAATCTTACTAAATGACACATCAGATATATAAATAATTGGAGGCCAGTCGTGACGCAGTGGCACGAACGTGTGACTGTAATCGAGTGGTTTTGGGTTCGATTCCCATACAAGGAGTGCAAATATTTAATATTTCTCTTTTTCGCTCTGGGATCAGAGGAAAAGCGCAGCGTTAAGTTCCGCCACTTAACACGTAATGCCTCTGAATTCGGTGGAAAGTGGGGAACGGAGTGCTATGTGCGGGATACAGCGTGAAGGTAAAAAAAATAAGAAATACACCTGCAGATTTCTAGGTATTCGTGTATTAAATTCAGTAATAATAAAATACAAAAAAATATACCCAAAGCAAATATCCACCGTTTCTATACGATTAGTTTTCCCCAAACTAAATAAGTGGTCAGCAACATAGTGGGGGCATAAAGTTGAAAAACAGTAGTTTAAAATCCCGAAGCGAACACATTGTTTTGGCTTTCGTTATTGTCTCTGAGCAGACCAATTAAAACTTTTGTGCGGAGTACAAAACTCTATTATACTATTATTAGTGGCTAACAAATTTACATTCAAAGATTTTGCTGAACACGATGCGGTTTTAGCGCTGTTTGTGTTTGTGTCTTATGGAATATAAATATATATATTTATGTATGTATGCATTTCTAAAGAGTTTCAATATTTGCATAATATTTGAATAACAAATAATACTGACTGGACTTACCTCCGGTGATGCCAATGACCGTGCAAAGTGGAGAAGGTTAAGCAGGTAGGCAGACCCTGGCTAAGGCGGGATAGGTTCAGGAAGAAGAAGAACAAATAATACTGACTGTGAAAAACGAACCTGTAATACACAGTGTTTTTAATATTACAAGCTGCAAATAAAAAAGTATATATTTTTAGTTAATACTCGTCTACTAAAGGAAAAACAATAAACAATTGAATGATAATTAACATATTTTCTACTGTAAGTTAACCTTATCACAAACGTATTAGCTATTAAATAGAAAACTTATTAAACTAGAAAATAGAAAAAATGTGAACTAAAAAGACTACATTTTACACGATTAGGCGGTAGATACGTAAGTGGTAAGAGTTTTTACTTTACAAGTGATCCGGAAATCTGCATGATATTTGCGTGTCCTATTGTAGGAAAGGTCCCACTGAAACTCGTATCCACCCTTGTATTCCCTGTTTCCTGATGCTCTTCAGTTTGCTTCTAAAACTATATAATATATTGAAAAATATACTTTTTATATGACTTGCTTCATTTAACTTTCTCGTTTTAAAACATGTTTGAAATGAAAGTAGATCTTAATATAATCAGATAAATTAATGAATTAAAAACAAAGCAATAAATAGGTGTAATACGTGTATAAGAATTTCTACACAGTTGGAAATTGGTTAGGCATATTTAAAGTATTTAAACGCCTTCAAAAAGCCGTGCCAGGTTCGAATAGTTTGTGTCTAATTTTTTATACGTTTTCTATAAATGTTACTCATTAATACTTAAAATAAATCTTGATATTTTTCTAATATAGTTAATAATAAAATTTACCCCGTGGGGGGACGGGTTAAGAATACAACTCCCCTCCGCAGCTGGGATAGCGTCCCGTAAAAGGCGGGTAACCCAGTAGTTTGGTGGTAGGAGATTCGTTCTCCGACTGGCTCGCGACCACTATCATGTCAAAGACGAACCGCCAAATATCTTATGACGTGTTCCGGTTCGATGGCATGTAAGCCAGCTCTCCCTATTCCACCATTCCCATCCTTCCTCCCTCCTTCTGTCCTACATTCCCAAGGCTGGCAACGCATCCATAACTTGAATGTTGTGGATGTCTATGGGCGAAGGTAACCACTTAACACCAGGTGGGCCTTCAGCTCGTTTGCCTCCTTCATTCCATAAAAAAAAAATATATAAACAGTTTACGTAACTCTCACTAAGCCCTATCATATGCAAAGTATTTTTACCGTCCATCCGTACATTGTACTTGAAACAACTCCTTAACACTTCCTAGAGACGTCGGTTCGAATCCCGATTTCATATTTTTATACACTAAGTTCAGTAATAACATTTTAAAAATATTAAAAAATAAACTCTATCGTCCTGTACAAGGCTAATTAATTAAAGTGTTAATAGACGAAGTCATAAAGGCGGGACAAAAACGTGAATGTGTAAAGTTACAGCTAATTGAATAACTTGGAGCTCTGCCGCGTGCCTGGAATCCCTACCTGGGATTACGATGACATTTTATTACCTAGCTTACGACGATTACTAGCTTACTCTAATATTTGCTATAGATTTGACTCGGCGTATGTGTATATAAGTTTTAAATAATATAAGCAGGTTTTTTTACGGTGTCGAAGTATACTGTTTATTGTATTTTTTTTTATCTTTTTTTATGTAATTTAGTTGCTTATAATTATCAGGTAAATTAATACTTGAAGGAAGTGTTAATATTTTTACCATTTTTTTAAGACTCCTTGTTGTACAAAATTTGTCGTCGCTAAAGGGTATATGGTGAATTGGTGTAGAAAGATTTTTTTATAATATGCAACATGTTTGAACTGTTTCAAATTTTGCTATTCCACACTATACAGTATGTTGACAAACGCTTACATATAAAGACGTATCTGTATGTCATACAATGCCAAGACATCGTGATTTAGCTTGAGGCTTTTTTTTTAATAGTAATACGTTACTCAGCACATTATATTGTGTATAATATTAAATTTAATAATTATTAAAATATATAATTACATTTAATATTAGATACAGTATAAAAAAAAATTAAAGTGATGAGAAACTCTTTTAAAAATACATATAAGTACATACGTGTTACCTATATGTCATCTGTTACCTATATGTTAAGACAACGTATCTTTTACTATTCTACGTTTCTACTAGTATATAAAAATTTACAAGATAAAATTAAATTACTTTATTTACTTAGTAAAATGAATTCCCAATGTTCACGTTTCTAAATATTCTTAAAAGCTGTAGAACAAGTTCTATTAGAGGGGAACTTTTTAATTTCAAGTTTAAAACTAAATACTGAAAGCGTGTTGTATAATCTGTATCTTATTATAGTATTTCCAGAGCCATTAGTTCCACTATAACTTTAAAACACTACCTCTATCTAGAACTTTTAAATAAATAGACTTTTTAGTGCTTGTATTTCTATTTGCGGTTTGAAATACATTATTACCATCAATAAACATTATTTTTAGATAATTTACAATTATTTTTAACACAATGGGAATCGAACCAACACCGTATAATTAGAGTCGTGGGATTAGACCGCATGGCTTAGTGGTCAGAACGCTTGGCGGCTCTTTATAAGCACCGTTTCTAGTCCTGCTGCGTTGAACTTTTTGTACGTTTTCTAAAAATATTTTTCATATTTTATGTGCGTGAAAATTACTTTAAAATTGTTTCTATTCATTAATTTGATGTATGTGTTAAGTTTATTTTATTTTGTTAAAAGTGTGCATTCATTTCGAACTATCAACATTGCAAGTTGTTAATTTATCTTAGAGAAAATTACGTAATAGGCTAATTATTACTTTTACCTAGCACTCTAATACTATATGGGTACCTTTAAAAGGCTGTCTATCTCAACTTCAAGGGCAGACAAAACATCTATAGGTCCTCTGGTGTTACATGGGGTTAAGGGCAGCACTGTGCACTTACCATCAGGTAACCTAAACCATCTTTTGCCTTGTCCTTACTATAAAAAAGATTTAAAAGAAAACGCTTGTTTGTCTTCTCTTTTCTGTAAAAAAATAAATATGTTATCTCTACAATATTATTAACATGAGAACCTATAGGAATATAACTTTAGTTATCAGTATACACCGTAACATTGTACCCGTGGGGGAACGGGTTAAGAATACAATTCCCCTCCGCCGCTGGGGAGCGTCCCGTAAAAGGCGGGTAACCCAGTAGCTTGGCGCTAGGAGATTCGTTCTCCGACTGGCTCGCGACCACTATCATGTCAAAGACGAACCGCCAAATATCTGAAGATGTGTTCCGGTTCGATGGCATGTAAGCCAGCTTTCCCTATCCCCAACATTCCCATCCTTCCTCTCTCCTTCTGTCCTACATCCCTAAGGCTGGCAACGCATCTACAACTCTAATGTTGTGGATGTCTATGGGCAAAGTCGTACCGACTTAACACCTGGTGGGCCTTCTGCTCGTTTGCCTCCTTTATTCTATAAAAAAAAAAAAATACACACTGGTCGACTACTTCTTACGTTATTACACGTCTCTTAGATGCAGAAGGTTGCAAACAAGTTTATTAAGAGCATCTGTACTATCTTCATCTAGTCCGTCTCAAGTCGGCGATAAAATGCATCTTATTAAATTCGTCACGCGACATCGCGCAGGTGCGCTCAAATTAAAAGAAAACTTTAAGGGTCGTGGTACAAAGTGTATACAAAAATTGTTATATTTTTTAATTTTGTGAGTTAAATAAAATATTATATTTTTTACGGCTATATACCTTTTCTCATATAGCAGGGTAGGCAGAGAGAAGTTAATGTCACTCTGTTCTCCACTTTTCTCCAAAAATATTGCTTGATGAGTGACAAAACTTAACACCGCACTTTGTCTTCTTATATACTGAAGTTTTTTTTTCATAATTTAAAACATTTTTATTACTTATCATTTTAATTATATATTAACATTTTTAAAGTGTTATTCACACTATTTTAAATGTCTATGACATTTTTAATTTTTATAAATTTTATAGATTTATTTACATCAAAATCGAACTAGTTATATTCTTCTTTATTATTAAAGCCATGCTTCCCATTAATGTATAAAAAATAAAAACGTGGACTTCATATAAAAGTCCCACAACAGTAGAGTAAACTGTTTCAGAGAATTGTCAATAAAAACTATTTTGATTTATTTTATACGCTATTGTTCTAAAGTTGGGCTTTGTCACTTTAGAAACAAAACTAAAACTAAATAACAAAATATATAGACAGGATGCGTAGGATTTACATATTTGTAACTCAATTTTACTTTATATATTAAATCGTTAATAAAATAGGGAAAATAATGATGGAGTTAATCATCAAGATATGAAATTCTCTTTTATTACTACTACTCTACAAATTTTACTTACTAACTGGTTAATTATTTTTCATATTTTACTAAGTGACCGACTGGTTATTGTTTATATTTTACTTAATATTAATATAACACGCAATGCCTCCGAATTCAGCGGTGCGACGAAGTGTCTTAACACTAGGTTCCCTCTGCCTACCCTGCTGTGTGCGGGATACAGCGTGAAGCTAAAAAAAATATTTTAACGCACAAAAGTTCTACTTTACTCAATTAAGATTTTGTTATTAGAAATTATAAGCGTTTAATTTAACTAAGGTAAAAAATGAAGAATGATTAACATCCTCCACTATCAAGACGTATAAGATTTACTCTGAAGTTAAATTAAAAAATATATATGTGCATACATAATGTCTTTTTCAAATTTACTTTTTTTCCCACAGAGAGAATGAGGAAGACAGAGGGTTTCATGTGCAGATATTTAGTTTTCCACTTTTCTTCAGGATATCAGTAATTTAGGTACTACAAGATTAGTTACAAGCTAGAATAAGTGCGAGCGAGTTTAAATCATTCTTAAATATATATTTTTCAATTTAATAAAAATTGTGACCCAATGTGCCTGATAAAGAATTAGTATACATGGTTATATAGTTTATTTATACATTTAAACTATAGTTGAACATAGTAAAGTAATTTACATATTTATCCCCATACAAGACAATACAAAAATTGCTCTTCAGTACAATTGAGATGCCACGTCGCTGTATCACAAAAATCTATAGAATTAAACAGTGGAATTGCTTTACGATGTGTTTAAATAAACAATATATGGCGTTCGCATTACCGGCGTCTGCTGTATAAAATAGCAATAAATAAATATAAAGTCGGGAGTCGCGTTCGCAACAAACTTCCGACTAAGTTATTTAATAACTTCGCTGACCGTCGACTACGACGATATGGAAATGACATTTACAGTGGCACAGATAAATAATCGTTATTATTATTATTTATTTATAGTATGTTGCATTTTTATATGTTTTTATGACATATCGTTTAAATGTAAGTGTAATTAGTTGTTGCTTCGCACTCATAGAAATGATTTTATTTAAATAGCTTTAATTTCTTGGCGGTGAATTCTGCCAACAGACACTAATTTCTCGATTTGAGGTGGAAAATTGAGAACGGAATGTCATAACACTAGATTATCTCTGACTATCCCGTTAATAGTTAGCAAGCTAAAGCTGCAACTGTATCTTTAACTTCACACGCCACCACGTATGATAAGATAGCAGTAAGTAAAGAAAAGTAGAATTAAAGTACTGTATATATTTATAAACATAGTTCTTATATGTCTTATAAGAAACTAAATAGAATTTAAAAATATGTAAATTATTAATTACTGTCTTTTTAATAATATATTATGGTATGTTAATTATATTGTACGGTACAGTAATATCAAAAACATTTTCGAAGTAATGATAATGTTAACATGCCTATTATACCTTTAAAAAACATCTGAGCGAATAAATATTGAGAAACAAAAAGAATATTCGCAGTAGTTATTTGATAACAGGCTTTAAAAAGTCGTCTGTCTTCATGACCTAGACTATCAAAAGCTTATATGATGAGTATCTTATATAAAGATATAATACACAAAAAGACATATATTTTTGGTCACTAATTAAATGTTTACTATAAAGATTGTTAAATGTTATACATATCTTGAGTACATATGTGTGGTGACGTGTAGGAGAGATCACTATACTTACAATTTCTCGATATGGGATGGAAAGTGCAGAACGGAGTGTCTTGTTCTCTCTCTAGTTCTCTCTGAATAGTTTGTTGTGCGGGAAAAAGCGTGAAGTTGCTAAAGAGCCTGACTGCCTTCAGTAAAATTCATTTTCACGTCCAATTTCAGCACATTTTAGTGATTGTGAATGTAGATAGTAGAATTTGTCAAATCAGACAGAAAATTAAAATCCCATCAAATATCTTAATGCGAAAATGAGAGTCAAATTCAATATCACTGACTGACAAAAGAATTGAGATCTATAACTGATATTTAGACGTCAATATCTCTGTAACAGTTTATACTTATATTTATCAAACTAGAGCTGCCCGTAACCTCGCTTGAGTGCTTGTCCTTTCCTTAAAATAACCATCACGCTAAACAACTTTTTCTTATACATATTGCAGTGTAGTTAAGATATTAGATTCTTTAAAAACAAATACTATAGGCTAAGCCCCGCTTGAGCTTAAAAGTTACACAACATTTTACCATGTGTCACGTATTTAAATAATAAAATATCCACAATTTTAAATTGATCATTTTAATATTTCTTATTTCAGGTGAAATATGGAGAGCAAAATGTCTCAACACATAGTTTCTCTGAATACCTTGCTATGTGGGAAAAAACTGATAAAGAAATTATATCTCCCCAACTTTCAGTCAATATACAGCAATAATGGTCTATTCCAGTATCGCAGCACCAAAATGAACATCTTAGTAACTAACTCGACCAACTCGACCGCGCTGTAGTGAACAATTTCAATTATTTCGTCACAGAATGCCACCTCTGCGGGCTCAGTATCAGTGCTTTCAGTCTAAGTCCAGGTTTTAATCCGCACCTAAGAAGCCGAATTATGGGATCCGATTTAGATACTTACCGCCCTCTTTGCCCCCCTCAAGGGGAAGAGATCCCCTCTTACCACCCACGTCTTAACGACAGCTACCTATTGAAATTGAGCTGTAGTTGAAATTGATTGAAGTTTACGTATTTAATGTTTACTTTGACCTATTTTAGTTATTTTACTGGATATTTGTATAAGATTTCATTAACTATACACTTAGGTCTGTATAGTCTTGTTCAAAGATCTTGCTGCTTGTTAAGTTGTATAATTATTTGTTTCAATGTATGTAAGTGTATTGTAATATGAATAGTATTCTCTGAAATTTGCTCTAATTATTTTCGTTTAATGAAAATTCAAAAAATATATATAATTGAAAGACATTAAACATTTATACGTAGTGGGATTCCAACCTGCGCCTCTGCGGAAACTGATCAAGAGGCACAGTGGATTAAATCAGTGGACAAATCTCCCACTGCTTTGATTTTTAAAAGTTTTCGTAAAATGTTTTTCAATCTTCTTAGTGTTCGAATAATATTTTAAAAATCTCTTTTGTTAGGTTCACTGTATTCCGCACACAAGGTAGACACATGGGAACGTAGTATACTTCGTTCCCCATTTTCCGGCAAAATCTTATATCGTAGAAATTGCGTGTGTGCTGAAAAGGGAAAAAAGTGAAGAAGAAAAAAGTGAAAAGTGAAGAAGAAGAAAAAAGTGCTGAAAAACGGAAATATTAAAATACTACCACACCTTGAGTGGGAATCAAACCCACAATTAGTCGCTTTTACAGTCAGACTTACAGACAGACACCACGACTAATAATTACTAATTTACCACGAAAAATAATAATTTCGCTTCCTTTAAATTTCTGATCTAAAGACGTAAGCAACAATAACTATACAAAACATAGAGAATTCAAACTCGGTAGACTCACAGCTGAAATACAATAGAGAGCTTAGATGGTGCCCAAGACGCAGGTTTATATCCAGTTACACTTGGTATAGAATTTCCTTAGGTAAAGAGGTATAAGACCCTAGCGCATGGCGCTATGTTTCATCAGAGTACAACTTTAAAGAAAACGAAAAATATAAAAAAACAAAACTACAGTTTAATAAATACTTTGTGTATGTGAGACTATCGAAGGGCAGTGAGACAGGGTTTGACTAATATTGCGATTGGCTGTGGGTTCGATTTTCTCTGGAAGTAATGATTATAATCTTAAATTAGGGTCAAAAGTGGAAAACGAATTGTTTTGACATAAGTTTCCCCCTGCCTAACTTGCTTTGCGAGAAAAAGGGTGACCACCAAAAAACAGCTATATAAGAACTAATACACATACCTACCATACATAAGTTGTAATTAAAGTTTTTACAAAAGTTATAATTTCGATATCAAGGAAGTGGCCTCTTGACTAACATACGATTTAGTACTCAAATTCAAAGCAAAAAATATTTTTATTCAAATAAACCTTTCCAAGATTTTTTTTAATTGGTGAGTTTGCTGAAACTCCTCCTATCACCAGTTAAAAAAACGTTCTGTGGAGAAAAGGTAGCAATGAAGAGGATCAAATCCGACATAATTCAAAATTTGTATAAAAAAATGTATTTCAGTGAATGCAATTGGCTCAGGATGGCGCTTTGTTCTATCGCGGTTAGCCGCGATGATTGTGAATTCGATTCCCACTTGGTGAAATGATTATGTAACATTATCATTTCTTTGCTTGGATAAGACAAAGCGCGGTGTAATGCAACGTCACGATTTTAGGCGCAAATTAGAAAACAGACATTAGGTTGTCTCTGTAACCTACTTTGTGGGAAAAAAGTGAAGATACTTTTTTAAAATTTTTATTATACAAATATAACTTTAAAATATAATAAAACTTGAATGACGTACTCGCAGTACTACCACTACCCACTTAACCGATTACTCGTTCAAAATCAGATATTCAAACGCGGAAGTTTAATTAAAGTTAGAGAGGGCTTGTACACATAATATGTTTTAAACAAACAAAACGATGTTTCATATTATAATAGTTTCAAGATTTTAAATTATTTGAATGAATCTCTCTTTACTTAAGACCTGAATACTCGTATATACTTTTTTTTAGCTTCACGCTGTATTCCCCGCACACAGCAGGGTAGGCAGAGGGAACCCAGTGTTAAGACACTCCGTTCCCCAGTTTCTGCCGAATTCGGAGGCATTGCGTGTTAAGGGGCGGAACTTAACGCCCCGCTTTACCTCGGCAACAGAGCGAAGAAAATGGAAATAACAAATATATCCAATCCTCGAGGGGGAATCGATCCCAGAACCAGTCATTTACAGTCATACGCTTCTGCCACTGCGGCACGGCCACTGGCCACAACGTATATACTTTAATTAATATTTATTTATCCATTTTATATAAAATGTTCTTGAGATCGTCGCAGCGCAGTGTGAAAACGGAATATTAATTATATATTTTAATTCCTCAAGTGGAAATCAAACACACGACATGTCGCATTTACAAACACACTTTGTGCCCCTGTGTGAGGCACGACTGGTCTTTTCATATTTAATTTCAGCTTTAATTTAATCGCCTTTCAGATAAAACGAATTATCCACAATCAGTATAAAAACTATAAAAAATGTTCAATTATTGAACATTGCATATTTTTTCATACTCGTTATATAATTTTAAATAGAAATTATTTAAAAAGACTATTGTACATTTCGATTTCCTAACCCACAAACTATTTCTATGGTAAAAACCTTTCAATAACTTGTTCGATGTTGCACGAAAGAATTATTATCCAATGATTTTCCCACAGGAACACTGTGTTTGATATCCATACAAAAAATTATTAAAATATGTGAAGAAAAAAGTGACCTATTTCATCAAAAATTAAACTATAGTAAGTTATTTAACGTTTTAAATGTATTTACTATATATATATAAGACATTCTACATACTTTTGCGTTTTTAAAGTTATATGAAACTTCTAATATCTTCTTTTGTGGGGAAAACAAAAAAAGTATTAACATTTTTTATTTATTCATTAAAAATTACGCTATGTCTAAAGGATTACACTTCAGTCCTGTACAAAGAGAAGCTACTCTCAAGACATTAGGCGGCTTGTATTTTTAGAAAACGTATAAAAATTGAACTTGGCGAGATTCGAACCCCCCGGTCTTGGAAACCATCTAAACACTCTGACAGGTGAACCATCATACACACCCTATACATTTATTACAATTTGTTTTTGCTATGAGCATATCTGCAGATAAATCGCAGGTTCGAGTCCTGTTACGTTTAAATTTTTATCAGTTGTTATTTCTAAACATATTTTTCCTATCCTAACTGTGTGAATAACATCTCCATCTCAGTTAGTCATCAACAATAAAAGAAATAAAATGAACACGATATCAAAGCCTATAAGAATTTCGACGCAGGTGGATATAGAACTTATAGCTTAATGGTCAGAGCAATTCAATATACAAATAGGTACCTTCAAATCTTTATACGTCATCTTTTTTAATTTCCTTCACGCTGTATCCTGCACACAGCGTAATAGGCAGAGGGAATGTGATGTTAAGATTCCTTTTTCATTTAACGTTTGCTAAAATGTTTTCAATTTTCTACGTATACGAATCACTTTAAAAATTAAAAATAATAGTACTTATAAATTAGGAACATTTCTATCCTATTAGTCCATATTAACGACTATCTAACATTGTATGTACTCGCAAGGTAGTACATAAATTAATCAGCTCGCTAATAAAGCTGTTGTCGAGATACAGTCTGTAAACACACATACGTTAATTAAGAACGCCGTTTTAAGGGCTCGGATCATGTCGCGAGCGAATTTAAGACAACTCGGGGTTAATGATCACTTAATTAACGAAATTTGGCAAAATATTGCTATTTTTTTAATGTTTTTATGTCTTTATATTGAGTTAATAAAAGGATATATATTTTAGTAGCAAATATACATTTTAATTATATATTTTGTTGTTAGGAGTGTTAACTTTCTCAACTTAATGTTTTTCATATAACAGGAAAATTAGATAGAATTTAGTGTCTAGAGTTGTTATTTCGCAATATAAATTTGTAAAGTATTTTTAGTGTAGTATATATAATCTCATTTCTTTTGATTCTTTCTGTTTAAAATTAAATTACTTGTAAATTGCATGCCGTCATCGATTACAATTACATCGACACTTTTAAATAATTTCCTTTTGAATAGATTTTTTCATATAAACAAAATTGTCAAAGAAATTTGTGTAATCTAATATATAGAGTGTATATGTAACTTGTTACTTTTGGTCAATAAATGTATTATTTATTATTATTTATTTATTTATTTTTTATTGTCACTCCTTGTTGTGCTGGTGATCAAAATAAATATATACATAAATAAATAAAAACATTCCGTTCAGTCAATTAAAGTTTCAATCGTAATCTTCATTCAAATAAGTTTACTTAATTGCAACTAATTATTCTAAGAAGACAAAAAGCAGTACTTTTTATCGTCACTTCATACACAATGTCAAAAAATCGAACGAAAAGCGGAGAACGAAGTGTCCTGACACTTCTCTATACCTACCTGCTGTTGTATCAAAAAGTGTGAAGCTAAAAATCAATGACTAAGTCTCTATCACCCCAGTACAAGCAACTACCCCGGCCGTCAGATATCAAATTTGCGCGCCGTCACATCAGCCCTCGTCTAATGAATATTTTATCGCTTCAGGGACGAAATCAAACGCGTATTGAAAATATTTATAGTTATTAACCCGCGATGGAACTTGTGTTTGCGGAACGATTTGTTACGTGTTAACGTTGCGTTGCTCTGATGAAGTACTTACTACGTAAAGGTTTTTTTTAACTTCACGCTGTATCCTGCTCACAGAAGGGTAGGCAAAGGGAACCTAGTGTTAAGACACTACGTTCCACACTTTCCGCCGAATTCGGAGGCATTGCGTGTTAAGTGGCCGAACTTAACGCCGCACTTTGCTTCGACATTAGACCGAAGAAAATGGAAATATTAAATATTTCCAATTAAATATTTCCACTCCTCGAGTGGGAATCGAACCCGCAATCAGCCGCTTTATAGTTACACTTTGTGCCACTGCGCCACGACTATCCCCTGGTAAAGTTTTTTCTTACAAAATTATAATTATCTTGTCATGTAGCTTAATTTGTCGGTTTGGTTTTCATTTAGCTTGATCTTCTGTTAGATTTAACGACGTTACTTTCGTTTGAGAAAAGTTAACGACATGTCTACACTACTTACTAAATAAAATAATAATAAAAAAGCTGTAAAAACCAAAAAAACTGACATTTTCTACTTTCCACACGCCACGAGGCCCTTTCTATTGCGCAGAATTGCTAAGAAAAATAAATTATTTTATAAAGTAATCACTAAAGATTTATTCTGTAACATTAAGAATCTTATTACTCACTTAATGAGACCTAATTGAACTTAAAATTCTTCTGCTTTCCAAAGTTAGTCTAAATTATTGACGACTTAAGTGTAATTAAAATACCTTTTTCTTTAAAGAGCTCTCTTTAATAGTAATTTGACTTTAAATAATTTTTACAGACTAGTTTTTAACTTAATTAAAGGTTATTCGAAGGTAAGAACCCACTTCTATACTATACTTCAAGTACGTTCAAATGATTATTAAAAATAGCAAATTAAAACCTCCTTATGTTTTTTTCAATGTTTATCGTTTAGCTTCACACAACAGAGCAGAGAAAAACTAGTGTTAAAACTTTAACTAAATACATAGAAAATTGGGAACGGAGTGTCATAACACTAGGTTACCTTTTTTTCACTCAGCTGCGTGCGGGATTGAATTTTAATCGGGGGGTCTCTTAATGGCGATTAATCTCACGATTGTATATATTTTCTTACTGTACTATTTCTTTTTTCTTATTTACTGTACTACTGCTGCGATGATAGTCTACTATGCCTACTATATTTTTTTTATTTATAAAATGATTCAACCCTTTTGTTAAAGATTTTATCATATAATCAGAGTAGGAATTAAATTCTGATTGAAAATATTTATTTTACAACTGAGTGTCATCAAATAAAGAGACTTACTGGACACGATGAGTTAAACGGTCAAGGTATCTTAAAGAGACAAAATTTTTTTTATAGTAAAGAAGCGACGGGCGAGTACAGAATACTTTGAACTTCAAATACATTCATTTGACTTTCAAAGTCATTGTAGCTAGAGAGGCCATCATGGCGCAGTGTTTTGCTGTCTGCCGTCATACGCGTTGGTGGATTCCCACTCGGAGGCCTAATTATTTTTGAGTTAATTCATTTATCAGCTTAAGTGACAACGACGAAAAGACAACAACTCGAACGCGGACCGAAAATGGAGTATCTTGATACTAGGTTCTTTCTACGTACCTTACTTACCGGGAATGCGTAAATCTGAAAAAAAAACATTACTTTTTATATTCTTAAAAGAAAAAAATCTTATATTATATTATATGAGCCATAAATATATGAAAATGAAAAAGTTGTACGCAGAATTAAAGAGTGCCAAGGGAGAGAACGTGACCTCGCCGAAGTTGCACACTAACGAAGCGTAGGGGCTCCAAATCTGAATAATTACTGATTATTATTGCCGCTAAGGGAGTTGATGGTAAGAGGTTATAATTCGTTTACTTTCTCATCTTAACTATGAGGGTACATATTTTAGTAGAATTGCCTGTAGATGCTATTAAATTGATCTATTTTGATTTCACTGGTGAACGTTCAGTGATTTATTTTAGGAAATTCAGAATTTATTAAGTGAAAAATAGAGTATTCAAAAGTAGATAAGGTCAATAATGTATGAAAACAGCGTAAAACTCACAAAAAATAACGGAGAACGGAGTCTTGACATTAGGTTCTGACTGTCTATCCTGCTATACGGTTATTATATTTTTTTTTGTAAAAAATACAAAACATTCTTTTTTGATAAAATGTTAAAATAGTTGCTATATAAAATACACAACGACAGACAGCGAACTATAACTGTAAAAATAATTATTCTCATTATTTCCGAGTGGGAATCGAAGCCAGAATAACTTGTTTGTCTAGAAAGGAGAAAAAATATCACAGTAACACAAAATTTAATAAAATATCTGGTAACGTTGTATTTTACCATTCAGCTTCATTAAGGTTTAACTTAATTTAGGCTAAAAGTGCACCGCCGTGTGGTGCCGGCTTAGAATATCACCACCCCCTCTCATCCCGTGGGTGTCGTAAAAGGCGACTAAGGGAATACAGCTAGCAGAAGATCTGCAACAGCAGCGGCGAGACCTCATTAGCGTCCGGCAATCCAGCCAGGCGTGAAGAGATGTACTTGGAGGTAGGAGACTTTGCCTACAGGCTGCGGTCTGCAGTCGGAGTGGGGTCGGTGAGTGAATCATTTCGCAGCCGGCTAGGCGTCTTATGCCGCCACTCGGAGATCGTAATCCTAAGAATCGGTGTCGTTGATCATGTCTAGCGGCCGAGGACTGGGACCGAGGGTCTTGGCTTAACCGCCTGGACCGCGAGGAAGAATACCTCTATAAAAAATCACCCCGAATCCCAAGTGGCGAAGCAGCGCGAGGGGATGCATGGCTGATGGGTAGTTCAGTCGCTACTGCTTTCCCCGTTAGAGTACCGGCCGACACTCTAACGGGTTATGCTAGGCTTACCCGGGTACAGGGGGTACTGCCCGGGTGGACCTTTTATTTCCCCCACACTCGTGGGAATCATATGGAAGAACTACAAACAAAAACCAAGACGAAAGTGCCTGAGACGGGCGGTGTTATAGACGATGGGCCTGTAGCAGGCGGTGTAGAGGAGGTGACCGAGGAGGTCACATTTGTGGCGCCAGCGCCGTATAAGGAGAAGCAGAGAGAGGTGACGAAAGCACCAACGGTGATGCCTACGCGTCTCCGTTTGTCGTCGGTGTCTCCATCGCCTAAGACAGACGATGTCCGTAGCCGGTCTGTATCTGGGCCCTCCCGTGGTCGGTTTTGGGGGGAGGCTTCAGATTCAGATGCGGAAAGTATGGTGTCTTGCCAATCGCATGTGGAGCAGTCCAAGGCACTATACCAAAAAGATAGGAAGAGGCCTCGAAATTCGGGAATAAGTTCAGGCTCTTCAGTGGAGAGCGAAGTGGCAGCGAAGCCGAAAGCAAAAGTTGCGATAAGAGGCCGAGGACGACCTTTGGCAATGTCTGCAAATTACGTTGGGCTGGCCGCGGCAAAAGAGGCGGCAAATCAGGCCAAACGAGAGGAGGAGAGACAGAGGGCAGAGAAGGAGGTGGCGGAGATTGCCTCAGCAGTGAGGTCTAGGGCCAGTTCTAGGGTCTCAGACAGGTCTTTAGAGATGGAAGACGCGTCAGATGCCCTGCTTGTGTCAGATCTGCGTAGTGTGGTCTCTGACAATGTGGCCATCATACACAAGGTCGCGACCAAGTCGGGAAACCTTAAGGGCACCTTCGTAAAAGCCCTTAAGGAGGCAGCCGGTTCCATCTCGACAGCTGTCGACACTTTGGCGAGACGGACCGCATCGGAGGAGGTGTGTCACCTGCGGGAGGCCAACTCAAGACTGCAGGGGGAGCTTGCGGAGGTCCGCAAGGAGCTTGCTCTTCTAAGGGCAGACCTAGAGCGATCTAGGGTAGCCGTGCAGGAAAAGACGTCAGGGACTGCTGTTGATATTGCTGGCATAGTGCGCACCGTAATGGTGGAAGTGGGCACTATGGTCAACACCAGGCTGGAGGCTTTCAGAGACCGATTGCCTCCAGAGAAGAGATTGCGGCCTCCCTTGGCAGCAGATAAGAAGCAGCAGGCCACAACCAGCCAAGCCGTAGCAGAGGCTGGTGTCACCACCTTAGTAGCACCGGCGAATCCTGCTCCGAGGGTGCAGAAGCCCCAGAAGAAAGGTAAGAAGAAAGGTAAGACGAAAGGGGCTTCGAAGGAGAATGCAACGGTGCAACCTACACCATTACCACCGGCACCCACTGACATATCTGAGGGTTGGAATGTCGTGGCTCGCAAGGGTGCCAAAAAGAAGGCAGCCCCAAAGGTAAAAACAGTTGCGCAGAAGGCACAGAAGGTGAAATCGCCAAAGCTACCAAAGTTGCGTCCGCCTCGGTCGGCAGTAGTTACTATTAAAGTCCAACCAGCTGCTGCCGACAAGGTCTCATATTGCGACGTCCTTACCCGGGTCAAAGAGAACATTAAACTCGAAGACCTGGGTATCAGTGACGTTCGTTTTAGAGTCGCTAAAACTGGTGCCAGGATGCTTGAGTTGCCTGGCTCCAATAATGGCGAAAAGGCGGACGCGCTTGCTCAGCACCTCCGGGCGGTTCTGAGCCCAGAGGAAGTGCAGGTGTCGAGGCCGGTCAAGTGTGCAGAGCTTAGGGTGAGTGGCCTCGACGACTCCGCCACTCCTGTGGACGTAGCAGCTGCAGTAAGCAAAGTGGGTGGTTGTCCTGTCAGTGATGTGAGGGTCGGTGAGATCCGGCAGGACATGAACGGCTTAGGAGCAGCTTGGGTTCGTTGTCCCGTTGTGGCTGCAAAGAAAATCAGCGGAGCGAGGCTCCTCGTGGGCTTCGTCTCCGCCAAGGTTAGGGTGCTGCAGCTGCGCGTCCAGCGCTGCTTCCGCTGCCATGAAGTTGGGCACATGGCAGCGAAGTGCAGCAGCCAGCATGACCGGAGTAACCAATGTTTCCGGTGTGGTCAGCCCGGGCACAAGCAGAGTACGTGTTTGGCTGAACCACATTGCCCGGTCTGCCAGGCGGCACGGAGGCCTGCTGACCATAAAACAGGGGGTTCCGCCTGTGTGAAAGTCAGCGCCACGGAAAGGAAGAGAGGTGGTAGGAAGGTTCGGGCGAAACAGGCAAGACCGGTCAGCTCAGAAGCCCCAGCCAGGCAAGAGGAGGTGCAACACATGGAGATTTAGTGATGGCATTCCGTGTGTTGCAGGGAAATCTGAGCCACTGTGCCAGAGCTCAGGACTTATTCGTTCAGAGCCTGGTGCAGTGGTCTATTAATGTGGCGGTTGTTGCGGAGCCCTACAGTGTCCCCGCAAGAGACAACTGGGTTGCAGACAACACCGGGGTGGTGGCTATTACCACCCAGGTAGCAGCGGGCTCCCATCCCTTTTCACAAATCGAGAAGGGTAACGGATGCGTCGCAGCGCTCGTCGGCGACTTAGTTGTGATCGGTGTCTACTTTTCCCCCAATAAGACTCTTGCGGAATTTGAAGAGTACCTAATCCACTTGGGGGAAATGGTGGACCGACACCGTCCAGCGGAGGTGCTTATCGCGGGGGACCTCAACGCGAAATCGAGCGTATGGGGCTCCGCGACGACGACAGTACGTGGTACGGCGCTCTCGGAGTGGGTAGTTGCCTCCGGTTTGTCCGTCCTCAATCGGGGGACGACGAATACATGCGTGCGAAGGCTGGGCGGGTCCATCGTGGACGTTACGTTCGCGAGTCCGGCCCTAGCGCGTCGTGTTGGGGGTTGGCGAGTGCTGGACGATGTGGAGACTCTCTCGGACCACCTTTACATCCAATTTGAGATCTCCTCACATCCAGCGATGCAGTCGACCCCCTGTCCAACCTCGCGTGGGGGTGGACCGCGGTGGCAACTGAAGTGTCTCGACAAGGAGTTGTTGAAGGAGGCTGCGATAGTGCAGGCCTGGCTGCCCCAGAGCTTGGCGTCTGTGGAAGACGCTGCCGTCTGGGTGCAGAGGGCAATGACGCGTATCTGCGACGCGTCAATGCCCCGTTCCGGGCGTCGCCCTCAGCGGCGACACGTGTACTGGTGGTCGGGCGAAATCGCTCAATTGCGCACATCTTGCATTGAGGCGAGACGCCAGTACACGCACTATCGTAGGCGGCGGGTACACTGGCAGGAGGAGGAGGAGGACCGGTTTTAGCTCGCGTACGTCGAGGCTAGGACGCGGCTGCAGGAGTAAATCGGTCGCGCGAAAAGCGAATCAAACGACCGACTCATCACGGGAATAGACCAAGATCCGTATGGGACACCGTACCGGATGGTACGGGGGAAGCTCCGGTCTTGGGCTCCCCCGTTGACACAGACGCTCCAACCGGACGTTCTGCAAGGAGTGTTGTCGTCTCTATTCCCGCAGCGGGCCATCTTTACATCTCCGTCAATGGCCCGCTCTGCAGCGCGTGATGAGGAGGAAATTGAGAGTGTCGTACCAGAGGTGCTGGAGGAGGAGCTCGAAGCAGCGGTGAGGCGATCCAAGGGCAAGAACACCGCCCCGGGGCTCGACGGCATCCCCGGGCGTGTGATCGCTCTAGCCCATGATATCTTGGGACCGAGAGTGCGAGGGCTATTTACTGCCTGTCTGGCTCAAGCCATAATTCCACAGCGGTGGAAGACAGGCAGACTAGTCCTCATTAAGAAGGGGGGGCGCCCGACGGGCTCGGCTTCGGCGTATCGGCCGATAGTGCTCTTGAGTGAGATCGCCAAGCTATTCGAGCGAGTGGTGGCAGCGAGGCTGATCCAGCACCTCGACCGTCAGTATGGTTTCCGAAGTGGACGTTCCACGGTGGATGCCATGCTACAGGTAAAGTCCCATGCGCAGGAGGCAGTAGCCCGGGGTAACGGAGTTTTAGCGGTGTCTTTAGACATCGCTAATGCTTTTAATTCCATTCCCTGGTCCTGCATTGTGGAGGCACTATCATACCACCGTGTGCCTCCATACCTGCGACGCGTCATTGGGTCTTACCTCTCCGAGAGGTCTGTGACCTTTCCACGGAGCGCTGGCTGGGGCTCCTGGGAGGTGTCATGCGGTGTTCCACAGGGATCGGTGCTAGGCCCGCTCCTGTGGAACATCGGTTATGACTGGGTGCTGCGGGGCAGCAACCTAAATGGGGTGGAGGTCCTCTGTTACGCCGACGATACGCTGGTGTTGGCGCAGCAGAGGACCTATAGCGAGGCCGCTATGCTCGCGACTGCGGGAGTTGCCCAGGTCGTCGGGCGGATTCAACGGCTGGGTCTGGAGGTTGCCTTAGACAAGTCTGAGGCAATTTACTTCAATGCTCCGAGGAGGGCCGCACCACCGGATGCCCTCATCGTCGTCGGCGGTGTGCAGATCGACGTGAAAAGGAGCATGAAGTACCTCGGGCTTGTCTCGGTCAACCGATGGAGCTTTCAGGACCACTTTACAGCCTTGGTCCCGAAGCTGCTGAAGACAGCGGCGGCTCTGGCGCGACTTTTGCCCAACGTGGGTGGGCCGTGCGCGTCGAGTCGTCGGCTGTACACCGGAGTGGTCCGCTCTATGGAGCTGTACGGTGCTCCCGTATGGGCGGACGCCCTGAACAGGCGCAACGTCCCCCTGCTGCGTAGGGCGCAGAGGGTGATGGCCATCAGGGTGATACTGGGGTACAGGACCATCTCCGGTGAGGTGGCGTGTGTGTTGGCGGGAGTCCTGCCGTGGGACCTGGAAGCCGTTGCCCTAGCGTCGGTTTATTTCCGGCGCCGAGGCCTGGGCACCAGGGACCCGGCAGAGTCAGCACTACGTGAGGAGGCGCGGGAAGCCGCATACGAAGTGTGGGAGTCCCGGCTGGCAACTCCATCCGCCGGCCGGTTGACGATCGAGGCAGTTCGTCCTGTCTTCCGCCGTTGGTTAGCGAGGCGTCACGGCGCCTAACCTTCCGCACCACCAACAGGTTTCTCTCGGGGCAAATGGTTTTTTCGGGAAGTACCTGTGTCCGGATCGCTGGGAGGGAGCCCGACGCTCGCTTGGCCACCATTGTGGACGAAACGACTGTCTCGAGGAGACGGCCCGCAACGCTGGAGGTGTGCTCAGCATGGGCCTCTCAACGCGCGCTCTGCGCGGCGTCCCATTGGGGACGACCTCTCCCTCCGTCCGTGTGAAGGCCCATGGTGGAGAAGTGAGAGGTCCTGGGACGCCTGTCGTCGCCTTCTGCGAGGCGGGTGGTGCGCGAGAAGGAGGCGGCGGAACGGCGAGGGAGGTTTTTCTCCACTCTCGCCATCCGCCGCCAACGACCGGGTCGCGGAGGGCCGGCACATGATCGTCGTCCTTCCGCCCTACCGGCCCAGAGGTCGGTCACGTGGGGCTAGCTGACTCGCCTCTCCACCCCTGCCCGAGTAGGCGCCTCGCGGTTTGCTCCCTTTGCTCTAAGGTATGCTTCATATCTTGTTATCTTCTATCTATCTGTAAATACAAATAATTGGATGTTTTACAATTGTTTAATATGGAATTAAGAAGATGCTCCCTTTTCAATATATTTATGAAAATCTTATGCTTAAAAATATTGTAAAATTGTAAAATAGTGTATATTTATTTTAAAACCATATACCTCTATAACTTCACGCTGTATCCCGCACATAGCAGGGTAGACAGAGGGAACCTAGTGTTAAGACACTCCGTTCCCCACTTTCCGCCGAAATCGGAGGCATTGCGTGTTAAGTGGCGGAACTTAACGCCGCGCTTTACCTCGAAACCAGGGCGAAGAAAATGGAAATAATAAATATTTCCACTCTTCGAGTGGGAATCCAACCCATAACCAGTCGTTTACAGTCACACGCTTGTGCCACTGGGCCACGACTGGCCACAAAAAAAAAAAAAAAACCATATACCTCTATAGTTTTTCATCAATAATGACATGGTGATTTAAGTATAAAGTACTATTACAAGAAATAAATATATTTTACACATATATTCATTTTTTACTTTACACATATATTCGTTTCATCATATTACTTGCCATTAATTTGGAAATTTCAGTAAAGATGTTTCGTTAACTGTTAAGTCCTCTGCATCAATTATTAACATCTCTCTTGGCCCTGAGGCTCACCTCAGAATTAGATCAATGTTGTTAGGAGATTTGTTTACATCTGAAAACTGATCAAAAGGAATTTGATATATGTATAATATTTTCTAAATAGCTTGTTATCCACACATAGCAAGTTATAAAGAATTATAATTTTTCTTTTCTTGTTATGTTTCTTATTAGTATATTTTGTTGCTATATAGTATACAAATGTATGTATGCTGTATAGTATATAAATAAATGTATGTATGCCGTATAGTATATAAATTGTGATATAGCCAGTGTTTGGTACATACATACTACAGTGACTGACTGACAATTAGTCTTGTAATCTTGAAACTAATATGTATTTCTTTATATTAATTTACACCATATATTTCAAATGGCACAAATGGTGTTTTCAAGACTTCACATAAAAAAAAGCAAATAACTTATCTATATAGGCTCTTGTATGTAACAAGTAATTAGACAAATATCATAAGGAAGCAAAGTAAACATTACGTTACAACAATATTAAAATCAGTTGTTTCTGTCAAATATAAATTCAAGAAACAAAAACGTAAAATTCTACGTATATCTTTAGAAAACAATATATTGGCATACCGTTAATACATGATATCTTATAAATAATACTTCATTATAAATAATTATTAAGGATCCTTACCTTAAACATTTTTATAATGTTTTCACACTAATGTGTACGAAAAGCGAATACACTATGGATGTTTTATAACATTCTTTACCGCTAGAACTATCTCAAATAGATTTACAGCAGTAAAAAGAGTAATATGAAACAAATGTTATAATAAATTCGTAATTCAAATTATTATATTGGATGAAATAATACAATCGTTGTATTGTAACTTGAAAGGCAAAGTTCTCCCCCCGTATTCGTTTACCCGCCAGTTGCCACAGGTACAGAAGAAAACATAAACAGTTCACAGATTAGCGTTGAACATTACGCTTCTTAAAGATTCAAGAATACCGGTAAAATTTATTATTTATTAAATTTATTATGTATAATTAATTTTTACAAAAAAAGAAAAGCGACTTCAAATAACATGTTGATGTGCGTACAAGAGTTTTATTAATAAATATTTTTTTACGTCAGTTACTTCATACTTTTCGATTGCTTAATTCATTTTTTTCTTAAATATTCTAAAATACAATAGTTTTATTTCTCCGCTCCGCTTTGCTCCACTTGGCTCCGTTTGGCGCCGCTTGGCTCCGCTTGACTCCGCTTGGCTCTGCTTGGCTCCTCTGGTGCCGCTTGACTCAGCTTGGCTCCACTTTGCTCCACTTTGCTCCACTTGCCTTGGCACTTGCCTTTTCACTTGTCTTGCCACTTCTCTAGCCACTTGCCTAGGCTCCGCTCTGCAACGCTTGCCCACTTTTAAACCTAGTGTTAAGACACTCCGTTCCCCACTTTCCGCCGAATTCGGAGGCTTTGCGTGTTAAGTGGCGGAACTTAACGCCGCGCTTTACCTCGACGCCAGAGCGAAGAAAATGGAAATATTAAATATTTCCACTCCTCGAGTGGGAATCGAACCCACAACCAGTCGTTTACAGGCACACGCTTGTGCCACTGGACCACGACTGGCCACATATAAATATATTTTTAAGAAATACATTGCATCCATCCACTATAACTTCAACAGATTACAAATGATTCAAAGCGTCATTGTTTACATCTCAATAGTTCCTTTCATAACAAACAAAAGCAAAAAAATCCTATCATGATCCACTAACGTGTATCATAAAATTTTCTTACAATCTTTAGCACTATCACATGACACTATCATTATAAACATTATAGCAATCTATCACACGACACTATCACTACCTCATGACACTATCACACAACGCCATATCTATCATATGACACTATCCAACGGCACAATCATACGACACTATTACACGATACTATTACTATCACGCGACACTGTCACTACCACATGATATTATATAACAAGACATAACATATAATATAATGATAACATATAACATATTATATAACATGATATAACACGACACTATCACTATCACAAACACTGTCACTCGACATGAACATGAACTCGATGAACTGCACATCATCAATAACTGCACATTTCCATCTTCTCAGATTCATGTTAGCTGAAGTGAGAGTGGAAGTTGTTACACGACTTAACTTCTTTAATATTATCTCCTCCTGTGAAGAGGTCATCAACACAAAAATCATGTAGAATGACTTCAGAAGCGTTCTTGTCGGCTCACTCTAAGCCTAATTGATGAATACATCTCGTTGCTAGGAACGGGGGATTAAATGATCTGTAGCATGAACAAGCGTGTGGTGTTTGCGACGGCATATTTTACAGTCTGCCTTTTTACACTTATTTGCGTAATGTCCTGAACATAAACAAATAAAACATACTTTGTAACTCGGTAACAGTTGCAAACATGCTTCACTAGTTTGTCACTAGCTGATTTTTTTTAGCTTCACGCTGTATCCCGCACAGACAGAGGGGATCTAATGTTAAGATATTTCGTTCCCCATTTTCCGCCCAATTCTGGAGTCATTACTTGTAAAATGGTGGAACTCATCGCCGTGCTTTGCCTCGACACCAGAACGAATAAAACGGAAATATAAAATATTTCCACATTTATTTCCTAAGATGGTGAAATTAAGGTTGAAAGTTTGAATGGAAGGTCACCATTTGCAATGTTAAAATGTGAAACTCTGTTTATAAGAGTATTATTAAAAATTGTGAATACGTATTTCAGCGGTTATGAAAATGGTACCACTAAGTTGACGAAAAAGGATTGAGAAATTGTAAAAAAGTAGTCATTTTCTACATTAAAAATATAAAAAAATATTCATTGGTTCCTGATTAGAAATCTAAACTACTCTACTAAGCACTTGAGGCTGCCGTAGCGCAGTGAGACAGTGTCTGACTGTAACGCGATGGCTGTGGATTCGATTTCCTCTCGGGGGTATAATTATTTTTATATTTTCATTTCTTCGCTTTGATACCAAAGACAAAACGCGGCGTTGTGTTCCGCTCCAAAGTCTCGATTTCGAGTGGAGACTGGAGGACGGAATGGTTTGACTCTAAATCCCCTCTATGCGGTCTTCTACAAAACTTTAAATTGAAGTTATAAATATTCTCATTCCTAATTCCTTCAGTAACATAATAAAAAGTTGGGCTATTTATACAGAATGGACGTGTGTCAGTCAAGAATATATTTTTTCCGGTTTTTAGTTCGGACGTTAAGTTTTAAGAAGTAAACATTTGAATTCAGTTTTCATCAAAATGAACTATTTTGGTTAATGCTTTTCCCAATAACGTGAAATAAATCAGTATATTTTAGAACAATGAGCATTTCTTTATCTGCGAGTTGGACTCATACAGATTTGATTATGTTGTGTAATTGTGAAGGTAAAATTATCAAATCTCTTATAGAAGTCATTACTTTTAGAACAAGCACCCCTAGCAAAGCATTTCTTACAAAGCTTACAACAGTGTGTTCTAAGTAACATAATTTGGTCCAAATATTATTTACTAGCGGCCCGCTCGCAGCTTTGCCGCGTAAGTACATGCATAGCTGTTGCGGTGTATTGCAACCCTAGGGGATGGACTTTTGAAAAATAAAGTAGCCTATGTTTAACCTTGGATTGTCAACTATATTTATGTCAAATTTCATTACAATCGGTCAAGCGGTGTAGATTTTTCAAACAAACTTTCATCTTCTATTTCAACCCTTTAGAGGTTGATTTTTGAAAAAATAAGTAGCCTATGTTAGATCTAGTTATTGTTTCTACTTTCATTCTAAATTTCATCTAAATCGGACCGGTAGATTAGCCGTGAAAGCATGACAGACAAACACACAGACATTCCCCTTTATAATATAAGTATGGATATTATTTTTTTATTAATATATAACAACAGACTTCAAATCCATCTCTAAGATATTTTATTCTCCTTCGATTCGATTAGATTTTTCTTAAGGATATCTGTAGCTGTATTAAATCAGAGCTGTGCTATCATGCTGTCCATCATATAGCTAAGAGAGAGATAATTGTACCTACAACAACATGTGCATGAACGTAATTTTTCATCAATATTATACCGCCGAGCCACTGTGTACTGTTAGAGTCATTGTGTACACAGTAGCTCATTTCTTATTTTTTTTTAATTATGTAGACAAATTTAATATAGTTTTTATCAAAAACTTTTTCTTCATAATTTGAACACTTTACCCTACCATTATAATTTTTTTGACAACAAAAATTCCTTGTAAAATGATTTAACGGATCTTTTAGGAGGTAAAATTAAGTTAAATAAAAATATGTAAATTACATTAATTATATTCGTACAACAAGCGTTTACGCTTTTCTAGCATTTTATAAGTGTGACAATTTGATAAATTAATATGTCATAGGATAGAGCTCTTCCCAGATTTTAATTCTGTCTTCTTTAAGATTCTTGCGCACGCTGAGCTCTCTGTCAATACGCAAGTATTTCCTGTCGTCGGGCAACACTCTCGGCCACTTTACGCCTTGAAGTGCTGACGTGTCGCCGTGATTTGGATCTCTGCAAATAGCAAATTAAGTACATAAGTTCCTACACATTAGCGCATATTCGTGCATCCACCACAGTGGGTTTATCGTAGACTCACCCGTGCTTGGCGAAATTGTACCAGATAGAGGTCATGACGTCGACGGTGTCGGCGTCGGCGCCGCGCGTGCCGATCGACGGGAAGCGATAGCTCAGTTGGAACAGGTAGATGAGGTCGTCGTGGTGCGCCGCGCCTGTAACGTTATAAGTGTACGTTTTTTGTTATAAATTTCAAATATTTCGAGACAAACGTAACAATAGAAAGATCGGAAGCGACCTGTAGGCTTTTTAGTGACCGGATCTTCGTAGTGGCTGTGGTTGCCGATGTACGCGAATTCGTAATACCAGACCGGGTGCGGCGAGTGGCGACACATCAGGTTCACCAATCTGAAACACAAGATGACATTGGAGACATAGGACGACGCACTAAGTCCGGCCGTAGGGAGTATGGCGGGCGTACCTGTGTACGGGGAAGCTCTCGATGGCGTCCTGGTAGAGCAGGCCGAGCGCGGCGCCGCTGTCGGCGTCGTCGCGCAGCGGGCGGTCGTGCAGGTACTGGCGGCGCAGCGCGCGCGCGGCGGCGGCGGCGCCCTCCCCGCGCGGCAGCTGGAACGAGATGGGCGCTATGGACTCCCACTCCGCGTTCATCCGGTCGCGCAGCGTCTGGTTGCGGAGGACGGCTGTACGGGGGTAGAGACACTCAGTATGAACAGTATGAACGTATGCTGGGGACATTATATAATTGACATAATGAATCAATGGTTTTTAAAATGGTCATAGTATGCCTGACCTCGGTTATTTCCAGAAGAACTGCACTAGCCACATTAATACATACATGTACAGAAATTTTCGGTGTATATAAATATGATATTGTATGTTGTACGTTCACATGTTTCACGCTTATTCCTGCAAAGTATATAGAACCTAATGTCAACATTCTTCGGTTTTCATTTTCTGCCCGAGCCCCAAGACCTTACCTGTTGAATGGAAGAATCACGTTTCCGTATCCGTGATGATGTTTGACTGTTCAAACACTGTCACGCTTCATCTCGATGGCCACATTCTGTTATATTTAAATCACATGTGTAAATAAATTATCATGAAAGTTAAAATAAAACTAACTAAATGCCATCCAGAATAATTCATCTTGTGTCTGACTGATGATGTACGGAACCGCATGCATTTTTCCTTGTTTAATGGCTTCGGCCGGATTGATAGATAGGAACCTCTCTTGGCCGAAGTCCTTTTCGATGACTGGTTCCCATATCAAAATTGGATCATATCCAAATTCCTGAAATTAGTTTACGTTTGTTGTTAATAGAAAAAAATAGATTACCGACCTAGTTTATAAAAATCAAATTTAAAATCATTTTTACATAAAATCCCAAAAGCGAGTCCCCCAACTGTCTCCATGGCTTAGTCTTGAGGCAGTCGATGATAACTTTAGAGTTATTTGTGGGGCAGTCCAGCAGCCGCGCCTGCTTCACCGCCAGCCCGTACATGTTGTCGGGGGCGGGACGCTGCGTTATAGGAGACCCACTCATTGAGATACCGCGGTGGAACAGCCCTGTGAACAGTAATTCAAATTTAAATTCAAATTATCTTTATTCAAATAGACGCTTGTAAGCACTTTTGAATCGTCGAATGTGCATAAAGCTACCACCGACTCGGAAGGCAGTTAAAAATTACAATTTTATTATTTGATACAATGGTTAGCTAAACTGGCATTGGACTCTAATCAAATTAATTGCACGCATTTTTACTCTTCAAATACTCTTCTACAGAGTAATAAGCCTTACTTATTAATGTATTTTTTACAAGTATAGCCCAGTCGTTTTAGGGGTCAACCTCGAAATGAGAGATAATAAGCTGTAAATTGGTATAAACCTTTGTTTTGCCATTCTAAATATTGTCTCAAAAGACACAAACGATATCGTGTGCGCGTCTTAAGATATTGAAGGTCAAAGGTCATAAAAATTGTTTTTTCGCGAATATCTCGCTTTCTATTGCTTAAATGATATTTTCTCCTATATGAAAGTTGTAGAGTATGCAATTCTCTACAACTTTTGTTTCAACTTTTTTTTCATAAGATCAACCGTTTTTGAGCTAGAGCGCGAAGAGTGCGCAGCGCACAGTCATATATGGTTTAATGTAAGGTCAAGCCTGAGTCACGGTTATCAGTACGTGGTATAAAATCAATTATTTATGTACTAATTATTAATTGTTTATATTTTATTAAAATAAGTAACTTTATTTATATTTAACTATTTAACTGTACACGATATTGTTTGTGACTTTTGAGACAATATTTACAATGGCAAAACAAAGGTTTATACCAATTTACAGCTTATTATCTCTCATTCCGAGGTTGACCCCTTTTTTTACCTAATATGACTGGGCTAGTATTTCAAATTTCTCCAGTGGTAAATCTAAAACAAGCTGTGGAATTTTAAAAATATATGCGTATACTTTGACCCATACAAGATTTATTTACTTTTTGGAGGGGATAACGTAGCGTTACAAGGTTTTCTTTATTTCTTGTTCCTATAGTATGTATATCACTGTTTTAGCAAAGCACTGAACATGTTGTCGGATAAATAAAATATTATAGTATTTTATGAATGATACTGTGAGGCAACTGTAAGTATACCTATATGTTTATAAACATATCGCAAAGAATCGCTAGCTCTAAGATTATAAATGGATCTCTCGGCTCTTTTTTGAAGAATAAGTGTCAATGTCTGTCATTTGTCTTACTTTTTTAATCGCAAACGCGGCAGAGCTAAGTTTATCTTCAAGTGTTTTAAGGTGAGAATTCCATGTGAGAATTCCACAACATCCATACTTATATTATAAATGCGAATGCTAATCTACCGATCCTATTTGAATGAAATGGATAGATGAATCAAAATCGATCCACAGAGTAAAAAGTTCGGCGGTAACACACATAAAAAAAATACAGCCGAATTGATAACCTCCTCCTTTTGAAAGTCGCTTAAAAAATCAACTTCTAAAAGAAACTCCTATTTCAAAATAGGGGATGAAATTTTATATAAAAAAACTAAGCCGCTTGACCGATTGTTTTTAATTTTGGGGATAAATATAGTTGATACTCCAACTACTTTATACTACAACAGTTTAAACATAGCCTTTATTTTTTAAAAATCTACCCCGAGGCTTGCAGTACAACGAAAAAGTACAGTGGTTCACGTGGCGAAGCCGCGAGGTCGCCTGGTTACTTATAAATTTTACTTCCACATTTCATTTTTTTAACAATCCAACCGTAAGGTACGATATTTCTAATTAAGTAAGTTTCAAGTATTTAAACGACACCTAAGCTATATAGCGTATATACATAGTACACATTGTTAGAGTACAATTTTAAGGTATGTTTGGTCGCACGTTACCTTTAGACATAGGAGATATCATATGTAGCATGACGCTAAAAGAGCCGGCACTGCATCCCGTGATGGTGACATTGTCGGGGTCTCCCCCGAAGGCCGCGATATTTCGTCGCACCCATTTCATCGCCGCCACCTGGTCCTTGTACCCGTTGTTGCCGGGCGCGAGCGCGTCTCCCGTACTCAGGAAACCTGGACATCGATGCCAACACTTATTTTTGTTGCAGTTATAATACTTCCAAAAATATATTGTACATACGAATTCAATATCCGACTAGAGGCACGGACCTCTCAGACAGACGTTAGTTACCGAGAGAGCCGAGTCGGTAGTTTATAGTGACGAGGACGATGTCTCGGTCGAGCAGGTAGTGCGGCCCCGCGAGGTCGCTGCGCCCCGTCATCGAGTAGAACCCGCCCGCGTGCATGAAGAATATCACGGGGAGGGGACCGCTGTTTGCTCTGGAACACCACAATTAATACTATGTTAATTTAAAATTAAAATTTCCAAAATAAAACAGAAGCGTTGAGTTATTCGTATATGGCTTAAGTAGCAACCTCAAATAATCTTTATTACTAAAAATTATTGAAAGGAAGTGCTGATTATGACAATTATAATAATATACCTGTGTCATGAGATTAAATAATTAACTTACAAATGTTCATAATAAAGTAAAAAGTTTTAATAAGGAGATAACAAACTATTTATAATTCTATAAAACGTTTATTTACGTAACAGAGGAAGATTCGAAGTACTTAGGTATTTGGATTTGGCACGACTAGCAAGGATTCTTCTTCCTCCAAGGCCAATTGTTTGTGATTTCTGAAATCTCTCGCGAAGGTCAATAGCTCCATAGAAACGATAAGATATTAACGTTTGACTTTTAAGCAATATTGTTTAAGCAATATTGTTGTTAACAACACCACCGTATACTTACGACTAGTTTTTTTTACATTTTCATTAGTTAAAACCATTCCTAACATTCGTAGCCAGTTAAGTTTCTGCAGGTATTTTCTAAGAGAGAAAATGACGTACCTGTCCTTCTTAAGCGGCGTGTAGACGTTGACGGTGAGGCAGTCCTCGTCCACGGGGTAGTCAGGCGGCGCGGGCAGCGGGCACGCCGGCCCGTCTTCACGCGCGTCCACGGGCGACGCATACGACAAGATCAGCTTCGGAGGCTGTCGATGAGTTAAACAACTCTCATATTTTTTTTCTAAACATAACCTACCGACAGGAGACATTACTCTAAACTTTCTACCAGGCTTTGCATAGAGTGACGCAACCCAATAATGTAATTTGTCTTATCTAAGCGGGAAAATGTTTTCTTTTTTTAAATAATTTTCATTGGAAATATCGAAGTTATTTTTTATATATAATATAAAAAGCCGTAAAATAAGTGATTCACTGACTGACTGATTCACCATCGCCTTGCGTAAACTATTGAACTTATACGCATGATGTTTGGTCACTACATTTATTTTATAGTGTAGTCGCGCACTACAAAAAGGAATTATTGAAAATTTAGTTGAAAAATGTCAGTTTTAAAGATACAAATACGCAATTTTATGTCTGGGTTCGACATTCAAAGTTTGTTGAAACCTATTTCAGCGATTATGAATACTGTCCTTAGAGAGTGAAAGAGGAATTAGATGATTGTGTGGAACTCCGTAAGTTCTAAAGTTAAGTCATGAAACTTTGTGTCTGTATGGAAGTAAGTGAAATAAGTAGAAAGTAAGTGAAATATTATAAGTATGACATTTTATTTATCGGCTACTGATTTTGAGTAATAAATGAGTAAATACATTTTATAGTATTTATGGATATTTTACTTCTAAGGCGTGAATTTTTGTTGTTTGGAATTCCAAAATTCGGGTATTACAAATATGAATGTTTATTTATTATCCGCTGATCATAAATATACACATATATATATATATGGGTACAAGAATAAATATCACTTCTGTAATTATATATATATATATATATATATATATATATATATATATATATATATATATATATATATATATATATATAATTACAGAAGTGATATTTATTCTTGTACCTAAGAGGCATCATATTTATGTTTATATTTAAAACTTATTGTTCATTTTCATTGACCACGCGGATGAAGCAGTGAGTAACAGCTATATAATTTGTACCCTAAAAAGTAAATCGCGGTATACTTATTAAACTTTAACTGGAAATGGGACTAAAATCATTAAGTTTAGAGACCGTAAGGAAAGAGGTGTTTATGCGTACCTGGAAGCGCAGCTCTCCGACGGGCGGCTCAGCGTAGCGGATGCCGCGGTACGTCTCGAAGCGTCTCCCGAGGCGCGTCACATTGTACCCGCCGCGGAACTCTCCCGAAGGGGACACGGTGACGGGCCCCGCCGACTCTGACCACCACGGTTAGCATATTTTTACTTAATATTTACTACTATAATTGCAATTAAATAAAAAAGAAATCTGAGTTTAGACATCAAAGCAGCTTGTTATACTCGTACAAGACCTGTGAAACCTCAAACTAGGAATCTGTTTACATCGCCGCGACCTTGACGTCGCGACGGTCCTCGACCTCACTCGACTTGCATTGCATCTTAATGGATACTTTTATTAGTGACAGCTGAACTACATATCACAACTAATTAGATAAAAACAGGATATCTTATTTGATAACAAACTAGCAGATCTCGAACTTAATCTTAAGCATAATTCAAACATTATTTGTATTTTCGAATTGATTTAGTATCGATATTGAATCTATTTCAGCGTGACATAAAGTGTAATCTAATTGGCATGATAAGGCAGAATAATTAATATATATCTTATGTAGAGAGACGATCCAGCATCAAAAAAAAATGTAGTAAAATTAAATTGCATATCGTATAAAATTATAATTAAAAAAACACATTTTCTTGTCTAGTGTATCTTTAGTTTTAAATGAATCGATTTGAAGTGGTGGGTTTTACGACGGCTTACTTGTATCGGAGTGTTGTGCATCGTGATGATGACTGTGGTGGTGACCGTGCGCCGCCGCAACCGCCGCCCACAGCGCGATCAACGCCGCGCAGGACAAGGTCTTCATGTTGTACGATCTATAGCACTGACAGGAAAATATCACCCGCCTCGTATATATACATACGTACGTGCGTATGTACGTACACAATACATATACACGGTGTGTTACGCGGGAACCACACAATCTTTGATTATTTAAAAGAAAAATGGCACACTTAAGTATAATATACCTATAGAGAATTATGGAGATAGGGTTTAAAGTAAACAAGGAAAATTAATGCGTGAAAACGTTTCCAGCACATTCTTTTACAGGTGTTGAAATTAAAATAGCCTACATTTGTGTAAATTTATAAGATAATAAATTTTATTTATTATGTTCAAGTGATGCAGGATAAATAGTCAATATTATGTCACACGGCCTGAGAAGTCCCGTTTTTCGTATGATTCATGAATAGAGATGCAGCATGCTCTTTCCCTTATTATTAAATACTAGCGGCCCGCTCGCGGCTTCGCCGCTTGGACTACCCAATTGTTTCGTTATATTGCGACCCTCGGGGGTGGATTTTTGAAAAATAAAGTAGCCTAAGTTTAACCTTTGATTATCGACTATATCTACTCCAAAATTCATTACAATCGGTCAAGCAGTTTAGGTTTTTCATACAAACTTTCATCCCCTATTTCAACCCTTTAGGGGTTGGTTTTTGAAAAAATAAGTAGTCTATGTTAGACCCAAGGTTATTTTCATTCTAAATTTTATCCAAATCAGACCGGTAGATTAGCCGTGAAAGCGTGACAGACAAACACACAGACTTTCGCATTTATAATATAAGTATGGACTGTTAAAAAATATGTTCTTAGCTTCATTGCTATTTCTTTTCTCCTCATGGACGCAATTGTATTGTTGAAAACACAATTCTATTATGACCTAAATTTTATTTTTTCTGCAAGTAAGAGGAAGGGGCGTAGGAATATTGTGTCTGGGAATCTTACTTAAAATAAATTAAGTATTCGTCCGATTCGAACTCATAACAATCACGTTTACTATTGGATAATATTCATCGCGTCACGGTAGGCTGAAAATTTTTCTGATTAATAATGTTATGACTCGGCAAAAAGCTAGATTTCCCATGCACACTTTACGTCCTTTGCAACAAAACACCGTCAGCGTTATGTACTATACTATATTGTGCAGATGCGTCACTACTACAGTATAGGTACAGTGCCAGTCAAAATATGTACCTAGTTGATTAAGGAACCAGAATACAAGCGATATGTTATAGAAAGTAATGTTTATTAAACATTGTAATTTATACAATCAATAATATAAACATAATTATGTAAAACATTTCCGTTGATATATTTATGTACTTACTTATAAATATAGGAAGATATAATGTGCTTGTTAGTATGTATCGTACGAGGTGGACACATTCGCGCTGTTTGAGGAAAACAAGCTACGAGATGGGAAATCCCGCGCTCAAGTACTATGAATATTAATATAACAAAATAATAAAAACTTAATCTCTCATATTAATTTATATTAATTTATTTTAAAGGTCACCGCAGTGGACATGCGTGTGACCGTAAATATGCTATGGTTGTTGTTTCGATTCCCATTTAATAAATGATTTTATTTAAATGATGTATTCATTGTTCCGTTATGCTATGAAGACAAAGCGCGGCGTTTAACCCCGCTATTCAATAAGTAAAAGCCGCTTTAACAAATTTGATTAGAGTGTATTTTTCTTAGTCATTTTCAGAGTTGCATATTTTGTTATTAAAGGTGAAGGCCGCAAACTGCCAACACAACAAGTTACACTCGAGTAAGGTTTTTTTTTAAATAAGGTATAAGTCTTCATAATTTACTTCTTTTATTTTTCTTTAAAAATTACTTATCGATCCATTACTATAACTAAACGTAAAAAACAGATACTTTACAATCTGACTATCATATATACAATTATTTTCCTTAAACTGTTTTATTGTAGTATGAAAACAAATGTAGCCAAAATCATCGCTAAATAGAACGTGAGGTACACTTTTTAATTAGCGAAAATTATAGCCGTAGATCCATACAAAAATATCGTTCGTCAGATAAAAAATCACTTAATAGTACTATTTATAAATGTAAGATAGACAAAATATTTCTAAAAAACGAAATTCTTTATTAATCAGTACCTGTTACTGTTGTAAGGTTAATTATGACGAGAATTTTTTTTGGCAGTAAGTTAGGATTAGATGTTTTTTTATTTCAACTACCCTCTAGTTAATAAGCAACCTTTTCTACTATCCAATTTTTGAATATTTTAGTGGGTTAAAATGCCATTTCTTAATCTTAATATTATATAAAACAGCGGCTGTATAGGCTTTCGTTAATAAAAACACTATTAAATTGATATAATGTCATTTATTGATAGAAAATAATTGATAAACTTATAATGAACATTTTGATTGTTATGATCGCCATACGCAAGCTAAAATAATATTAGCGCAGCATAAATTGAAGTATATAAAAAACAATGTTTCGCAAAAACGCTGAATGGCAATTGGCGGTTGCACTGCAGAGCGAGAGATTATCTGTTTCTGTGATGTAAACATAGCGGACCGCGGGTTGCGTTCCACTGGTCTAAGTCATATTAAAATCTTCAATTGTAAAGACATTGAATGTGTAAACTATAAAGTTTGAAGCACTAAAGAACTAAAAATTCCATTGTTGTATACTAAAATTATCAAAATGTATACTAATCCTTTTAAAATAAAAAAAAAAAACTTTTTGAGTATTTTATCGATTGCATTACTACAAAGAAGGCATCGTATCATATCATCATATTAGCGGCCCGCTTGCGGCTTCGCCGCGTGATCTATATCGTTACATTGCAACCCTCGGGGGCGCATTTTTAAAAAATAAAGTAGCCTATTTTTAAGCTTAGATTATCAACTATATTTATGCCAAAATTCATTACAGTTGGTCCAGCGGTTTAGATTTTTCATATAAACTTTCATCCCCTATTTCAACCATTTAGAGGTTGATTTTTGAAAAAATAAGTAGCCTATGTTAGACCCAGTCACTTTTACTACTTTCATTCTATATTTCATCCAAATCGGACTGGTAGGTTAGCCGTGAAAGCGTGACAGACAAACACACAGACTTTCGCATTTATAATATATAAATATGGATAAATTAAATTAAATGTAAGTAGTTATTTAGTCTGTCGCGAATGCCATAGACTAAATATTATTTCTTTAGCATTATTTTTTTAGGTGAGTTTTGGTTAGTCTATGGCTTAAAACTGTCGAATGCAGGCTCGGTCGACTTCCTTAGGGGCTTGGGCGACATACCTACAGGATATTGTAGAATACTTGGTGCTGCCATACTTAAAAAAAACTACTAATTAGTAGTTTTTGTAATTTATATTTTTAAGTAGATGTATATGATTTTTTTGGATGGGCTAAGCTTTGAGTATACATTATAAATAAAAAATAATAATAAAAAATAAGCATTGAATTTTAGTAACGAAGCGCTTTTAACTGATATGGTTTACGATTTATCTAAACATATTCAAGACATTTTAGTAGCATTGCCTTTTCATAGGGAAGGGCAACATTGTAATTTACAAATGGCCGATTTGCTTGTAAGCGAGCAACCGGTTACTTTTATTGTTACCGAAGTTGTTCTAATTTTTGATCCACCTTACTTACTAAAATGCTTTAGAAATATAATATAACATTTTATATGAATATTCCTTCAAACAACGAGAATGGCAAAGGTATTTACTATATTATTTTAATTATTAGAAATAGGTAAAAATTTGTATGTATCTACCAAATGGTATAAACATTTTATGTTTCAATCAAATTAGAAAATAAAATTATAACCCACTTCAAAGTAGGAATTTCTAGTCAATAAAATCTGAATAAAACCTGTAATGACATTTTATGCAAAAAAATGTCATTACAGGTTATGGCAAATGGGAACATATTGAAAATTTCTTCATACATATACCAATAGTGATGGATATTTTGTTTTCGCATCCAAATTAAAACAAGTCCAATTGTGTCCAAACACCAAACAGAAACTGAGAGTGAATCTTGCCTCTCGAGTGGCTTAGCACTCGGTTGCAGCAGAGATGTTTGCTAGGATATCTCAAGGTTTGTATTGTTATTGCTTACCCAAATAAATATTACTATTCATCTTACAATAACATGTTGATTCTAGTAATGCCAGTAATTGTAAAATGACCTTTATTAATTATCTTTTGTAATTTTTAGGATTGCTACCCGGGGGAACTGCTAGCCACAGGTACTGCAGATATAGTATCAAATATGGACAAGCTGTTTGACTGTATAAATAGCGATTCCCCAGATCGGAATACTACTTGTAAAAATATATAAACTATGTCTATTAGCAATAAAAATATTGTAAAGCACTTATTTGTTTTATTTTATTTCTTTATTATTATAAAACCTGTAATGATTCACTCTTTCAAAATCATTTGGAAGTATTGATATTTAAATCAATATTCCCATGATTTTGAAAGAGTGAATCATTCGGGTTTTTAAATAAAAAAAATGTTTTAAAACCGAATTTGAAATTTCCCGCTAGTATTTTTTAAATTTGCCGCTGACAAATTTGAAATTTGCCGCCGAATTTGACATATTTGTTTCCAGGGGGTCTATAATAGATGGCGTTAGTTTCAGTTTTGTCCCCCACTTTTTTGTATGAAGTGGACATTCTTCCTTTTAGGTAAATGTGTTCTGTGGTCGAATGTCAGACACACAACGCAGAGACCATTTTGAAAAAATATTGTGGCGTTATAAATCTGGAGTTTCACTATTACTCTTAATATTTGCTAAAAAAGCAGCTTTCAATTATCATTTATAAAGACACATGGAGTTGGTAAGTACTTGATACTTGTTTTATAACTTAATATATTTCTTCTGATCAGTGAGGTAAGATTTATTAAAGATTCTTCTTTTGATTTATAACGTTATTTGGAACATTCGAATCTAAAAGTAGATTTGTAAGCATTACAATTCCAGTTTTTGTACAAATATATACATTGCTTTAATTAATGGCATTCTTCAAATAGTCCCGTTTGCTGTCAAACTTGTAAACAAATCTTTTAAAGGAATGTAAAAACAATATTTATTGGAAGTTAGGAAAGTTACATATTAAACATGATAATAATATCATCATGTTTAACTTTAACTAGTAATCAGTATTGAAATCAACTGTGATCAGGTTAGATCACATTATTATTGCAAAAGAAAAATAAAAATTAATTTTAAATTATCATTTTTCAACACAATTTAATTTTCTGACATTGACATTTTCTGCACTAAATACTTTAATCTAAATAAAATAAAGAAACATATGCCCAAAAGCAATGTTTACACCTGTGCTATCCACCACTAATCACACACATAGTTTAGATATATGTTGAAAACCAAAACCAACTATGGTGCAATTAAGACATGTTTCACCTAACCTACAATAAAACCCATGCAGGGTTTTATTGTAACCTACCTACAATAAAACCCATGCAGGATTTTATTGTAGGTTCCTTTTACACTTAGACAAATATATGTATATTCTTTCTTTCTGGTTCTACTTGTTGTCCTACTTAAAACCTACAAACTTAATGCTGTAGGTTGCCATAGGTATATAGCAAAAAATCTAAAAGGTGTTAGGTAGAACCTCACTAAGTTTGACTCAGTAAGCTGAACTCAAATGTGTGTTAATAAAGCATGCATGATGCATGATATACAAGACAAATAAAACATTGACAATAATAAGAACAACAGCATAAATGCTAAGTTAATTTAAAGCTGTTTTGGAAAGCAAACCCAAAGTTAATTTAGTGGTGGTACTTGTACATATTAATGAAATATGAGCATCATAAAAATATGACAATTACAAAAAATATATATAATGAGTAATTGGGCCAGTCATGGCACATTAGCTTGGCTTGTCATAGTGCAATGTTTCCATTTCCTTTGCTCTGTTGTCGAGGCAAAGTGTGGTGTTAATTTTTGCCACTTAACATGCATTGCCTCCAAATTCCCCATACTGGTGGATGAAAATACCCATACTGGTGGATGAAAGTGGGGAACGGAGTGTTTTAACACTATGTTCCCTCTGTCTACTGTGATGACTGCAGGATACAGTGTGAAACTATAAAAAAAAAGTCTTCTGAATGTGAGTCAAATCCACATTCATTGCCACAGGTTGCCGCACAATGCCCTCAAACAATACTATTATGAAATATCTTATTTACTGCTGTTAAATTAGTGTTTATGTTTTCCCAGCTAGCTGACTTGCTATAACATCTTCTATAACCTGTTTTCCTGTGTATCTATTAATTTTGTTTTCCGTTAGCTAACCTGACTGCTCATTTCCTGCAAAAATTTAATAAATTTATCTTTAGCTTACTTATATTGCTATAATATTATAATTGGATCAATCAAACATCTTTATAAATCAATTTGTTTCTTTTTTTACTAAACATAATATTCAAGTGAAGTACTAAATTTAATTGATATACAGTTTTTCCACTTACACTAATCTTGTATTGTCTTTTCATCATCTGTTTCAGATTCCGATTGTTAGTTTTACTCATGTTTGGAGATATGTGATATACTATACAAATAAATAGAAATCCAAATGAGTGAACGTAATGTTTCATTTAATTCAAAGAGCATTCTCTGTGTTTAGTTGATGTTTACGTGTCTGAGTGTAATTACAGGGCGGGGAGGCGGCGGTGACGGCGCCGGGCGCGGCGGGCGCGGGCGCGGGGGCGGGCGCGGGGGCGGCGGCGGGCGGCGGCAGCGGTGAGTAGCGCGGCGGCGCGCGTCCGGCGGAGTCGCACGCAGAGTCTAACGCCCCGGCTGTGCTCGCTGTTGCAGGCGCGGCGCGGCGCGGCGGCGGCGGCGGCGACGGCGCTCCTGCGGCCCTCCGCGGCGTCTCAGTGTCTCGGTGTCTAGTGTCTCACCCCGCAGTGATCAGTTCTGCTTTCTGTTTCAGGCTAGATATAAGTTAGGTTATTGCTAAGCGCTTAGGCGAGGCGGCGCGCGCCCGCGGCCCCGGCGCGCCCTCCCGCCGCCCTCTCACAATGTACTTACTTCATTATATCATGCTGTCCCCGCGTGCCCGACGACCGTATGTGTGCGCTGCTGCGGTGTTCCACACCTACGCACACGTCTGCCCCGCAGACGTTGCTAGGTATTCTAGATTTTTTGTAAAAAGTAAAGAAGCTCATACAAACACTTGAAAATGATGACTACTCATTTGTATTGCAACTATTTACAATCTGTAATTATTTGAGTTAACTAAAAATTAAAAAAAATAAATTAAATAGCTTCACGCTGTATCCCGCACACAGCAGGGTAGACAGAGGGAACCTAGTGTTAAGACACTCCGTTCCCCACTTTCCGCCAAATTCGGAGGCTTGCGTGTTAAGTGGCGGAACTTAACGCCGCGCTTTACAATTTTCTATTTGAGTTAACTTATAAAAAAATCATAAACAAAAGGAGTGAATGTGAGAATACGACAGTCGACCGTCTCGAAAGGGAAGTATGTGAAGGAGTGGTATAGTAGTGATAGTGAGCCGCAGCAGAAGTGTGTGTGCGAGTGGTCGTGTGACACCCCGCCGCCCGCGCGCCGCCTCGCCTCACGCCTGCGTGTGCTTGCAGGCGCCTTCCTCGCCGCGCCCGTCTACGACCTGCAGCAGGTGGGCGACGTGTACACGGGTGAGTGTACACACACACACACCGCACGCACTGCACAACACTGCACACTGCACACACACTGCACACACACTGCACACACTGCACACACACAGCACACGCACGCACGTACTGACGGGGCGCGTTGCACAGGGCCGGGCGGCAAGTGCTGCACGCTGCCCGCCATCCTGGGCGGCACACAGCACACGCACGCACGTACACGCATACACACACTGCACACACACCACACGCACGCACATACTGACGGGCGCGTTGCACAGGGCCGGGCGGCAAGTGCTGCACGCTGCCCGCCATCCTGGGCGGCACGCTGCACACACACACACACGCACACGCACACGCATACACACACTGCACACACACCACACGCACGCACATACTGACGGGCGCGTTGCACAGGGCCGGGCGGCAAGTGCTGCACGCTGCCCGCCATCCTGGGCGGCACGCTGCACACACACACACACGCACACGCATACACACACTGCACACACACCACACGCACGCACATACTGACGGGCGCGTTGCACAGGGCCGGGCGGCAAGTGCTGCACGCTGCCCGCCATCCTGGGCGGCACGCTGCACACACACACACACGCACACGCATACACACACTGCACACACACCACACGCACGCACATACTGACGGGCGCGTTGCACAGGGCCGGGCGGCAAGTGCTGCACGCTGCCCGCCATCCTGGGCGGCACGCTGCACACACACACACGCACACGCATACACACACTGCACACACACCACACGCACGCACATACTGACGGGCGCGTTGCACAGGGCCGGGCGGCAAGTGCTGCACGCTGCCCGCCATCCTGGGCGGCACGCTGCACACACACACACACGCACACGCATACACACACTGCACACACACCACACGCACGCACATACTGACGGGCGCGTTGCACAGGGCCGGGCGGCAAGTGCTGCACGCTGCCCGCCATCCTGGGCGGCACGCTGCACACACACACACGCACACGCATACACACACTGCACACACACCACACGCACGCACATACTGACGGGCGCGTTGCACAGGGCCGGGCGGCAAGTGCTGCACGCTGCCCGCCATCCTGGGCGGCACGCTGCACACACACACTGCACACACACCACACGCACGCACATACTGACGGGCGCGTTGCACAGGGCCGGGCGGCAAGTGCTGCACGCTGCCCGCCATCCTGGGCGGCACGCTGCACACACACACACGCACACGCATACACACACTGCACACACACCACACGCACGCACATACTGACGGGCGCGTTGCACAGGGCCGGGCGGCAAGTGCTGCACGCTGCCCGCCATCCTGGGCGGCACGCTGCACACACACACTGCACACACACCACACGCACGCACATACTGACGGGCGCGTTGCACAGGGCCGGGCGGCAAGTGCTGCACGCTGCCCGCCATCCTGGGCGGCACGCTGCACACACACACTGCACACACACCACACGCACGCACATACTGACGGGCGCGTTGCACAGGGCCGGGCGGCAAGTGCTGCACGCTGCCCGCCATCCTGGGCGGCACGCTGCACACACACACACGCACACGCATACACACACTGCACACACACCACACGCACGCACATACTGACGGGCGCGTTGCACAGGGCCGGGCGGCAAGTGCTGCACGCTGCCCGCCATCCTGGGCGGCACGCTGCACACACACACACACACGCACACGCATACACACACTGCACACACACCACACGCACGCACATACTGACGGGCGCGTTGCACAGGGCCGGGCGGCAAGTGCTGCACGCTGCCCGCCATCCTGGGCGGCACGCTGCACACACACACACACACGCACACGCATACACACACTGCACACACACCACACGCACGCACATACTGACGGGCGCGTTGCACAGGGCCGGGCGGCAAGTGCTGCACGCTGCCCGCCATCCTGGGCGGCACGCTGCACACACACACTGCACACACACCACACGCACGCACATACTGACGGGCGCGTTGCACAGGGCCGGGCGGCAAGTGCTGCACGCTGCCCGCCATCCTGGGCGGCACGCTGCACACACACACTGCACACACACCACACGCACGCACATACTGACGGGCGCGTTGCACAGGGCCGGGCGGCAAGTGCTGTACGCTGCCCGCCATCCTGGGCGGCACGCTGCACACACACACACGCACACGCATACACACACTGCACACACAGCACACGCACGCACATACTGACGGGCGCGTTGCACAGGGCCGGGCGGCAAGTGCTGCACGCTGCCCGCCATCCTGGGCGGCACGCTGCACACACACACACACACGCACACGCATACACACACTGCACACACAGCACACGCACGCACATACTGACGGGCGCGTTGCACAGGGCCGGGCGGCAAGTGCTGCACGCTGCCCGCCATCCTGGGCGGCACGCTGCCGCGGCTGTCGTCGGAGCAGGCGGACGCGGTGGCGCGCGCCAAGAAGTACGCCATGGAGCAGAGCATCAAGATGGTGCTGATGAAGCAGACGCTGGCGCACCAGCAGCAGCAGATGGCCACGCAGCGCACGCAGGTGCAGCGCCAGCAGGCGCTCGCGCTCATGTGCAGGTACGTGCGCCGCGCCTTCTACGTATGCTACCACTCAAAACTATTTGCCCACCTAGTGCATGTTATAAAAATTGTAATTAATGAAACTTCTTTTTAATCATTTAAATTATTTATTATACCTTGTACGAGATAGCTTGATCTTTTTGACAGATGCCGATTTTTCTGATCGACATAACTTGGCAATGACGAACATATTTTTCGTAATTTAATGATTTAAAAAAAAATAACAATATTAAAAAACATACATATAACATAAAAGTCCCTAAAGATTCAAGCGTTTTCCGAATATTTTAAGAACTTTTATTGCTTCAAAGTAAAATTTTAATAGGAACACTGAAAGTACGCTAGTACAATTTAAGATCGGATGATGGTTAATGACGGGCTACGTCCACTTCGAAATCATATTAATTATTATTTTGTAATAATATTAATTATTAGTTCGATATGGTGATACAAACTCCGACGGCTCTGGTTATGATGATCTTGGCTATGCTCTTCTTCCTTAATAAAACTATTTAATTTTTACGTGCAGGATTATATTTGGACCTCCATTAGGTGATCTGAATCCCTTATTGAAGGTGGGACCAAATAACTTTTTCAAAGAAATATGGGTCGAAAATTGTAAATCTCGTCACAGTTACAAATATTTTAAAACGTTTTTTTTTGGACTACTAGATATTTTCTGTTTCCCATCACTAGCCCGTCTGTCAAAAAGATCAAGCTATCTTGTTCAGCATATAACAATATTTTGAGCATTATAAATAAGTTTTTAAATTATCTACTCGCCTATATGTCGACCTTTACTTTTAATCACGACCTCACAAAGTTTCGGCAACCTAGCTACTAATTTTTCAATGCTGTCTTGGTTGTCTTTCGCTATTCGTCTTGCAGTTTTCTCCACAAGTCTTACTGAGATGTAGGACAACGTTTTTGGACTTGTCTCTCCAGCTGATCCCACAATGATGCTATTGGATTTTAAGTCGGGGTACCGTGAAGGCCATATCATGAGTCTCAACACATTTTATCTTCTTTTTCATTTAAAAAGTCTTTGCGTAGTTTGAACTGTTCACTTTTTATTGTAGATAAGCATTTTGAAGTGAGATTTAAACATTTAAACCTAACAAAATGATTTTTAAGAATGTATTGTTTGTAATTACGATAGAAATGCAGGTGGCCAAATAGTTTTGGGCTGTAGTGTATACCTGCACCACCCACTGTGTGCCCGCCGTGATGACGGCGATGACGGGAGACTCCCGCTGCAAGCCGGTCGAGTCCGTGAACACTGTGCTGAAAAGATCTGAGCGTGCACACACACACACACACCCCTCCTGTGCTGCCTGTGTGTGTGTGTGTGTGTCTCACGTGTGTGTGTATGTGTGCGTCCGTCCGCAGGGTGTACGTGGGCTCGATCTCGTTCGAGCTGAAGGAGGACACGATCCGGCAGGCGTTCCTGCCGTTCGGGCCCATCAAGTCCATCAACATGTCGTGGGACCCCGTCACGCAGAAGCACAAGGGGTTCGCCTTCGTGGAGTACGAGATCCCGGAGGCGGCGCAGCTCAGCCTCGAGCAGATGAACGGCGTCATGCTCGGCGGCAGGTTAGTGCGAGTCGTCATCGTCTACAATGTTGTTTATTGACAAGGTATTTTACTAAAATGAATGTATGTACTATTAAATATCGTCGACGTGTTGTGTCATCAGAAACATTAAGGTGGTGGGTCGCCCGTCCAACATGCCGCAGGCGCAGGCCGTCATCGACGAGATCCAGGAGGAGGCCAAGCAGTACAACCGCATCTACGTCGCCTCCATACACCCCGAGCTCACCGAGGACGACATTAAAAAGTGAGTGTCACCAAGTGTGGGTCGACGGGTGGGAAGTCGGGTTCTCGTCGATCGCTTCTTTATTTTTAAAATCTTTTTATTCGATAATGTGAAATAATTATTTCGACGTACACGCTCAACGCTCGGTGTCGCATTTCGCAGCGTGTTCGAGGCGTTCGGGCCCATCACGTACTGCAAGCTGGCGTACGGCGCGTCCGCGCACAAGCACAAGGGCTACGGGTTCATCGAGTACGCGACGCTGCCCGCCGCGCTCGAGGCCATCGCCTCCATGAACCTGTTCGACCTCGGCGGACAGTACCTGCGCGTCGGCCGCGCCATCACGCCGCCCAACGCGCTCGCCGGCCCGCCGCAGGCCTCCGCCATGCCCACCGCCGCCGCCGTCGCCGCCGCCGCCGCCACCGCCAAGATACAGGCCATGGACGCCGTCGCCAGCAACGCCGTCGCGCTCGGCCTCTGCCTCGGCGTGCCCCCGCTGGCCGCCGCGCTGCCCGCGCCCGGCGTCGTCATCCCGCCCGCGCCCGCGCCCGCCCCCGCGCCCGCGCCCGCCCCCGCGCCCGCCCCGCTCCCCGCGCCCGCCCCCGCCGCCGACGCCGCCGCGCTGCAGCGCAAGCTGCTGGACAGCTCGCCGGACACGCTGCAGCAGCAGGAGTCGCTGTCCATCTCGGGGCAGTCGGCGCGCCACCTCGTGATGCAGCGCCTCATGCGGCGGCGCGCGTCGCGCACGCTGCTGCTGCGCAACATGGTGTCGGCGGAGGAGGTGGACGAGGCGCTGCACCACGAGATCCAGGAGGAGTGCGCCAAGTGGGGCCGCGTGGAGCGCCTCGTCATCTACAACGAGCGCCAGAGCGAGGAGGACGACCCGGCGCACGCCAGCGTCAAGATCTTCGTGCAGTTCGCGGAGGCGGAGGAGGCGGCGGCGGCGGCGCGCGCGCTGCACGGCCGCTACTTCGGGGGCCGCACCGTGCGCGCCGCGCTCTACGACCAGGACCTGTTCGACCACGGGGACCTGTCGGGCTGACCACCACCACCACCACCATCACCGACACGACGCCTTGCAGTCGACGAGTAGGGAAATGTTTGAGCTACAATTTTTACTTATTAAAAACTAACAACAAATTACTTGGCCCTTTTTTGATATCATTGTTATTAGTTATGCTTAAATTATTTCCATTCACATTCTCTATTATTATATATATCAAAACAAAGTGACTTCCACCATTCGTCACTCGCGCGTGAGCGTCTTGGATTCCGACAAAAAGTGATGAATGGAGTGACACGAGAGCTCTTATAAAGGATTTACATATAACACTTCTATTTCATATTTATTTAAATAGAAATAATTTGACTACGTCACAAAGATGTAAAATGAAATTTATTATTGTTTTAAATACATATGACAGGTTCAAATGAGTCAATTATCATGTTTAATAAAAGTACATAAGTTATGTGTGTTTTTATAAAGAGACACAGATCTAAAAGTAATTTCCTTTATTTATACCACTACTTATAATGTATCATGGTTTTAACCGCGACGATATGGAGACTACATATATTTGGGGTAACAGGTTGTTTGTTTGTGCAAACTACTACGTCAGTTATCTCCAAAACTACAAGTCTGATTTTGATACGGTTTTCAATGATAGATGCAGATTTAATTAGGGCATGTTCGTAGATATTTTATCGTGATATCTCGCCAGGGGGCGCTGCAGTGAGCATTTGTTTGTATAGAACTAAAACTACGAGTCCGATTTGGATGCAATTTTCAATGATAGACTCAAGTTTAATTTGTGCATATTTTCACATATGTGTTACGGTAACAACCCAAGAGGTGGCGCTGCAGTAAACATTTGCTTAGGCTAAACATAAGGAAATGCTATAAATTGCATGAGCAAATCTAAAAATATGAGTCCAATTTGGATGTAGTTTTCAGTAATAGGTTTAATTAGTACATTTTCTCTCATATATGTGTCCTACAGTGACAACTCACCAGGGGGCGTTACGGGGCACCAATAAGAAATATATTATTAGAAAAGTTAAAACTAAGGATTCTATTTAGATGCAGTTTTCTGTGACAGGATCTGGTTTTATTGTTGCGTGTTTTTAGATATATACTACACTGAGAACTCACCAGGGAGCGCTGCAGTAAGCATTTGACAAGCAGCAAAATACTAGAGATAGATAGTTGTTTAAATTTTGGCAGATAGTCTAGGTAGCTATTTAACAACTTGAAACTTTGTTTAAAGTTAAAGTGATGGCGGCGTGCCCCGACGGAGTCGTCCCATCTTGTTAGATATACTATTTTAGGCGGGGGATTTATAGTTGTTTTACCCTTTTTCAATTACAATTTAACCATCGTGGGTTTTTTTAAAAAATATTTTCTATTCATTGTAAGCGGTGGATAATATAGTGACGAATCTGGTAGAACATTGTAAATGTATCTCTTTTGCAAAGCGGTAGAGATACCCGCCATTTACCTTACAGAGCTTTAGTAACATTTGGAGAAAAAAATGAATGGTATTGTTTGTTCATTCTTAAATTTAATAATGTTTTATTTAATAAAAGGACAGAATTAATTGCTCTTGTAGTTTTCATGTTTTTTATTTAATTATTGTAAAGTTGGAATAAGTATAGATTATTTTTTACGCTCTTGTTGTGACAGTGACACAAAACTTAGTTTTCAAATTTATGTGAAGTATGTTTAATGAAAAAGCAAACACATAATGCAAAATAAATAATTACTTTATTCATTACAAATTACACAAAGAAGGTACAAATACACTAATTTCTTATAGTCAGCTTGTAGGTACACCAGTAAATACTATCAAGTAAGTTTTAGGGAACTTCAAGCTTTTTCCTGCTTAGTGGTATAGTCAGAGAGAACCTAGCTAGTGTCAAGACATTCCGTCCTCCACTTTCCGCCCGGAATGAAGCCATTTCGAGTTTAATGGCGGAGTACAACGCCGCGCTTTGTCTTAGGTATCAGAAGGATTCAAAATTTAAATATAATTATTTTCCCACTCGGGGGAATGCAACGCAACCGTCGAGTTTACAATCTGACGTTACACTGTGATACAACGGGCTCTAATAGCCTTATTGCTTTTATAGAATTATCTAATTAAAAATAAAATCGTTAGCTTTGGTTTCGTACAAATAATGGAAAATAACTTTCGAGTTCCAATTTGGTCGATCAGTTTCTACACATGGTACATGAGTACAGTGGCTACGCGGAGGCTGTGGTCCTGGCGGTGAACAGCAGCGGCAGGCCGCCCTGCACGAGCTGCACGATGCCGGAGGCGGGGTCGCGGCGCGGGCGGCGCAGGGTGGCGCGCGCCGGCCGCACGCTGTAGCGCGCCAGCACGGCCGCCAGCCCCGCCACCGACTGCATCATCCCGAGACGCTCGCCTGCAACAAACGCATTTAGAATAAACATTACAATACATATCTATATTTTCCATCTTCTTGTAACATTTCATTGTTGTTTCGCTTATATTAATCAAAAGTAAATGGTCAAATTGATTAATATTGATCGGATCAGTGTTATCTGATATCTTAAATGTTTTACAATGTCATACGTTTCTTATAAAGTTTAACATTGTTTTTATTTTACTTGTGATTTTTGCTAATAACTAAATAATAATGTTTTGTGTTTCAAAGAAATTTATTTTATTACGGGACCTGCATGGAACGTCAAATTTAAACTATCTTATACAATGTTCCGGGGAGACTTTGACTTGTAACTTTTTACAAGTCAAAATTCATTAGTTTCTAATATTTTAGACGTTATTGATACTACAAAAAAATAGACACACGGACAAAAATTCTACTAATTGGTTTTTCGCTTTAGATACCGATATGTTAAGTGATTTAAATAAAGTTATAGTGTAATGTATATACCTAATAACTATTTTGAGTCATGTCATGTAAAGCTTTCCAAGTTGTTATTTTTATTTATTAAGATAGCGATAGTTGTGATATAGATCATGTGTGATATAGATCACAGCTGAATAACGCAGCCGCCCTACAACGACACTATTGTCGTTGGAGGTCTTACCGATATCCGATGTGAGACATCAAGTATATACTCTAGAATTTAAACTTTTATGTCTCAACTTTTTTCAAGTTTTTACGTTGTATCTCATGAGGCTTGCTGAGCTTTGTCGGAAATAAAGCATTGTGTCACTGAGCTTTCCTAAAGCACTATATTTATATCTCTTATGGATTAGACGGGCTACTGAGGTTTTATGTCAGGTATTACCATTTTCATTATAATATAAAGCTATATTATTAAAAAAGTTTTATCGAAACAATCCAGTTGTTGCATGAAATGCGAACAACAGACAAACAGCAGGCAATAATTTTAAAATTTTGTGTTGGCTTTATCTACATGAAGACCCCTAAAGACTACTTTTTAGTTTAGATTGTATTCAATATGCTCTAGAAATGACCCTGTTTATAGTTTTATTAACGTTTATAGATAAAATAAGCTTATTTAAGTTTAACTATACGTAAGTATTTTGCTATCAAAAATAGTGTAAAGCTGAGTTTATTATTATTTAGTTATTAATTATATTTTAACATTAATAAATAGATTATATAGTAATATATTCATTGTACCCCTTCACATCTCCACGCTTATTTCCTCCTCTTAATTTCCTTTGCTTTAAGGTTATCAGAAAAATATTTCGATTATAGCGACTAGTTCGTCTTACATGTTTTCTTTTTAATGTTATTTTATTTTTGTTGTAATGTGCATTTATGAGAGTATAGTAGAGAATTATAAAGGATATTACTATTAAGTTCAACCGGAAACTTAGTCAAATATGTAATTACATACGAGTAGGTACTACAAGGAAGCAGAGCGTGTGACTCACCTATGCAGGCGCGTGGTCCCTCGCCGAATGGCATGTATGAGTATTTATTGTTTGCATTAAAATTTTCAGGACTAAATCGTTCCGGTCGGAACTCTGTAGGGTTGTCAAAGTATTTTGGATCATTTTGTATTGCTTGTGTTGGAATGACTACTCCCACGCCTTCGTCGATAGTTAAATTAAGTTCTTCAAAAGTATATTTGCGAGAGCATCCCCTCACCAAGAACCCGAGAGACGGGAATATTCTCATGCCTTCTTTCAAGGTCCACTCTAGATACGTCATCTCTTTGATAGCATCGTAGCTAAGTTTATTGTTATGCTTGGCCAAAACCCTGTCAATCTCATTTTGCACCTTTTCCTGCACGTCGACGTTGTACGCGAGCTCGTGCAGCGTGTAGCTGGTCGCCGACGATGATGTTTCAAACCCTGCAGCGAAGAACACAAACACTTGCGCCGCAAGTAGTTCGTCATCCATTTCGAGTGTAGCGACTTCCGGTGTACCGTCCGGCTTTACTTTTTCCATGGAATCTCCTACCATCTTTCCCTTTTTTTGACACTCCAGTAAAAGATCAATAAAATCGTTTCTACCGGACGGTTGATAGTTTCTCTGCTTTAACACTGAATTCACCAATGTAAACATACCTTTTTCGACTCGAGCCATACTTCTTAAGTTTTTGGACAAGTTTGGAAATAATTCCTTCAATACTATAATTAGCATTTCTCTAAAGCCAAACTTAAATATAGCAGCACCTAGTTTGCGAAAAGGTGAATTTTCATCTTGTAAGGAGTCCGCATCGAGTCCAAAACCACAAGCACCTATAAAATCGGTAGTATAGCGCGCCATCAGGTCCCGAGCGTCGATCTCGCGCCCCGCCGCGGCCGCCGCCAGCAGGCGCGCCTGCATGCGCTCTGCGCGCTCCACGATGAGCGGGAACATCGCCTTGAGCTTGCCGCTCGTGAAGGCGGGCGTCATGCGCTGGCGGAGGAGCCGCCAGACGTCGCCGTCCACGAAGAACAGGTTCTTGAGGAGAGGTTCTATTACGTCTTTATGGTGCTGGAGTCCGCGAGGGTAGAAATATGCAAAATCAGTGGTAAGAATGCGCTTCGCTATATCTAGATCTCTTATAATCAGCTGAGGGCGAATCCCGCGATAGTAACCTACGACTTTCTCCGTTGGGTACTTCCAGTACACATCCACCGCCGTCTGAGTCAGACTCTTCTTCATAAAATAATTTTTGATGTTATTGCCAAAGAACGGTATCGGTTTGTCATGTTTCACCCCCTTTTGTTGCCAATACTTGTGATTTTGCGTGCCGTATATGTAGAGCGCGACAATCGCCACTAGTATCAACGATAATGCAATCATTTTTCGTGAATCAAACTGTGTCTCAGATGTTCTTTAAACGGACGCTGTAAATTATTTATTTCACATAAACAGATTGAAGTCACTGTTAACCGTTACACTGACGGCTGCGGTACTCTCGCTACTAGAACTGATTTATTTGCCACAATGTGCGTTCGCGGCCGCGCGCTCTACCGCACTGGACTGCTAGTAACGTGATATGCGCATTATATTATCAAAAGAATCGAGTAATCTTCGTGATTAAGAAATATAAAGATATGTTAACACAAATAATTTAATATTATTTTGTGATATAATAGAAAAATGGCGTTAACCTTTGTGTTGTCAATACGACCCATTTCAACAAGCAAATCTAATGAAGTGTGTTTGTAAAAAATATTGATAAAAATATATTCTTTTACACTCGAATGTATTTTTTCATAAGACAAGTGACACATTAATTTTATTTCTGTTTAGACTACTATTGTAATTATTTGTAATAACTACAATACCTCTTTTATCCCGGTCGTTTATCCAGAGGGAAGAAGTACAAGACTAGTACTGCTATGCTGTTGTAAACTGGCAGAAGAGATTGACATGATTTTTTTATCAGCTTCACACTTCTTCTGGCACAGCAAAGTATGCAGAGAGAATCTGTCGCGATACTGTTCTTTACTTTCCGCCGGAGTTCAAGACATTGTGTGTTGTGTGTCGGAGGTACGCTGCGCTTTTCATAACTTCACAAGGAGGAGATTAAACTTCAATTGCTCTTCTAAGATTCTGTATCTTTTTCTTTCAGACACTTCTTTCAAACATCAGTTATAGTTTTTTAATTACCCGCGACGGAACGGCGACTGTATATGTGTTTGGGGTGAGAGGTTGTTTGTTTGTTTGTTTGTTTGTGTGTTTGTGCAAATTACTATGTCAATTATTTCCAAAACTATAAGTCCGATTTTAATACGGTTTTCTATGATAGGTTCAGGTTCAATTGGCGTATGTTCTTAAATATATTTTATCGTCCCAACTCACCAGGGGGCGCTGCAGTAAGCATTTTACGTGAAAACGAATGTTTTCAATTATCTCAAAAAATAGTAGTCTGATTTCGATACGATTTTCAGTGATAGATTCAGGTTTAATTGGCGGATGTTCTTAGATATGTTTTATCGTATCAAACCACCAGGTGGCGCTGCAGTAAGCATTTGTTTTTACTTTTTTTGTATTTATTTGTCTAAAACCGAAACCACTGATCCGATTGAAAAGATTTTTCAAAAAAGATTCAGCTTTGCTTGGCACATATTTTAAGATTTTTCTTTTTTTGATACGGGGAAAACTCACCAGGGGGCGCTGCAGTAAGCATTTGTTTATGCAAATCAAAAACTACTAGTCCAATTTAGATGAAACTTTCAAGGATAGGTTCAGGCTTAAATGGTGCATCTTTTCATATATATGTTATGGTGACCACTTATCAGGGGGCGCTGTAGTAAGCATTTGTTTGAATAAATTTGTGTAAAACCAAAATTTTTCTTGTATTTATTTGTCTAAAACCGAAATTACTTATCCGATTGGCTAGAGTTTTCAGAACTAGATTCAGCTTTGCTTGATGCATATTTTAAGATTTTTGTTTTTTTGTTACGATGGAAATTCACCAGGGGGCACTGCAGTGAACATTTGTTTATGCAGAGCAAAAACTACTAGTCCAATTTAGATGAAACTTTCAACGATAGGTTCAGGTTTAAATGGTGCATCTTTTTATATATGTGTTATGGTGACCACTCACCAGGGGGCGCTGCAGTAAGTACATTTGTTTGTGCAAAACTACAACTACGAGTCCGATTTAAATGCAGTTTTCAATGATAGATTCAAGTTTACTTAGTGCATATTTTCATGTATGTGTCATGTATGTTTACTTAGTGCATATTTTCATGTATGTGTCAACTCTTTAGGGGGCGCTGCAGTAAGTAGCTGCTTCTATTTTTTGTATAAAGCTAAAACGACTAGTACGATTGGAAAGAGTTTTCAGTATTAGATTCCGCTTTGCTTAGAGCATGTTTTTAAATTTATATTACGGTGACAAATCATCAGGGGGCGCTGCAGTAAAATAAGGTAAGTGCAAAACTAAAATGACGAATTCGATTTGGATGCAGTTTCAATGATAAGTTCAAGTTTAATTAGTGCATGTTCTTGGATATGTTTTATCGTGTTAACTCACCAGGGGGCGCTGCAGTAAACCCGATTGGGCAAAGTTTTTAGTATTAGATTTACCTTTACTTGGTGTATGTTTTTAAGTTTCTCTAACGTTAAGAACTCACCAGGGGGCGCTGCATTAAACATTTAATTATGCAAAGCTAAAACTACAAGTCCGATTTGGATGCAGTTATCAAAGATAGGATCAGGCTTAATTAGCGCGTGTTCTCGTATATGTGTCATGGTGACACCTCATCAGGGGGCGCTGCAGTAAGCATTTGCTTGTATTTTTTGTGTGAAACCTATTTAGATGCGGTTTCTGTGATAGGTTCAGGTTTAATTGCTGCGTGTTTTTATATGCCATATCACGAGCTACCACGCGACGCTCTAGTATAAAGTAGTTTGTTCAAAATCAAAAGTACCAGTGGGTTTTGTGATTTTCACTGATTTGGTTAGACTTAGGTTTCCTGAAAATGTTACGGTGACAATCTGCCAGGCGAAGTAATAAGCATTTGATAACCAGAAAGCATTGGGTTTATAATTTCTTTTGGATTTGCATGAAGATTAATATAAAGTATTTCGATATTATGTAATAATATATTATGTGTATCTATTCACTTTAAAAAGGTTAAAATAAAAAGGAAAATTAAAAATTTTGAAAAAACCCACGACGGTTTAATTGTAATTGAAAAAGGATAAAATAACTAGAAATCGCCCGCCTAAAAGAATATATGTAACGAGATGATGGGGACAACTTCGTCGGGGGCTGCCAGTTGCAAGTTCTATTTTAAATATAGTAGCTAACAATATAAATTTCGTTCTTAAAGTTTTTAAAAGGAATACCAGTTATTAAAACTGTAAATTCATATTAATATTTTAATGTTTTAATAGCATGAAAACCTGTGAGAAGGTTTGTGCAAACTTAAAGTAATGACAGCCCCCGACGAAGTCGTCCCCATCATCTCGTTACATATATTCTTTTAGGCGGGCGATTTCTAGTTATTTTATCCTTTTTCAATTACAATTAAACCGTCGTGGGTTTTTTCAAAATTTTTAATTTTGTTTTTTATGTATGCATATATAGCATGTTACAATCAGTCGACTATTATACCTTGTACAAGATAGTAAAGATAGCTTGATCTTTTTGGCAGAAGTCATTTTTTCTGATTGACATACATATATACACTTTGCAATGACGAACATATTATTTTCTTAGTTTAATGATTTTAAAAATATTAAATAAAAAAACATATATCAGAAGTCCCTAAATTTGAAAAATTTTGATTGCTTCAAAGTAAAATTTAAATAGGAACGCTGAAACTAATAGACGCTTGCCTAATGTTAATCTGATGATGCTAGAAACAAGGGTCGAAAAGTATAAATCTCGTCACAGTTAAAGTATTTTAAAACATTATTTTTTGGACTACTAGATATTTTCTGTTTCTTGGTCTTTTACAGGATAAGGTCCTAGATAATGTTAAGATGACAGACTTTGGCATTTTTGACAACATTACGACCTGTTTCTTTTTGGCACAAATATACTCGCGTTCACTAAAAAGAGACGGCTATACGCTGCTACGGCGTATATTGCCGCCAAAACTCACTTCATGGCGTCGCGTTGTTGCGGCGTTATGTTTAAAGTTTTTTCTATTTTAATTATTTTAACAAAGGTACGTCTAGGCCGGTAAAAGCATGCGCGTGCGGCCCCCGCTTGACTCCCGCAGGCGCACACCCCCTACAACAAACGTGGATCCACCCTAGTGGCCACTATGGGCATACCCACCATCTAACTTTCACTGTCTTCCGCCGTTTTCGCCGATTTAAGCGTCACCGTATTACCTTAATAAAATGATAAAATACTGTTGCGAATTTCTAAATTGTAATTATTTCTGACAAAATTTCCCCTGTAAATTAACCCGTCCCCCGGGTTAAGAATACAATTCCCCTCCTCCGCTGGGTAGCGTCCCGTAAAAGGCGGGTAATCCGGTAGCTTGGTGGTAGGAGATCGTTCTCCGACTGGTTCGCGACAACGTTAAAGATGAACCGCCAAATATCTCATGATATGTTTCGGTTCGATGGCATTTAAGCCAGCTCTTTCCCTAATCGCACCATCCCCATTCTTCCTACTTCCTTCTTATCTTCACCCTTAAGGACGGCAACGCATCCACAACTCCTCTGAAGCTACGGATGTCTATGGGCGAAGTTACCATCGAGTGGTCCTTCTGCTCGTTTGCCTTCTTTATTCAAATAAAAAAAATATTACTCTCGCAACTTGCCAGTTTTATTGTGGGTGAGTAGCCACAGCCTTTTTTGAGGGCTCGAATAGCCCCTGCCGTTCGCCGTAGCACGCGAGGCCGAGGGCGTGAGGGCGCGCGCCTCTCCTGCGGGACGCCCGGTGCGTGCTTCGCGGCGGGCAGTGCCGAGCGTGTCGCCTGCGCCGACGCATGTGTCCTACATGTGCTCTATTACCGAAATACTTCAAAGTTACATCGCGAAATAAACTTTGAAAAAACTATAGATACGTATTGTGATGTTTATACATTAGGAAAATTCATCTTTTTTATTTGAGGTAGGTCAATATGATTTGAGAGTTTCCTGAAATGTTAAGTTCGAGTCATAAATTAAACCAACATTTACATATCTGTAGTAATGCGTTAAAATTAATTTAAAGTAATAAATTACTATAACACACATCAGCATATACACTCACATTTATTAAATTATGTTCATATAAATTTTGCTAAGGTAACACATTATTTTTTCTAATCATTATAGTTATGAAACTAATGATAAGTCCCGAAATTAAAATAGAGAGCACTTCACGTACACTTGAAACTCAATATTACAACGTGTTCGTACTGTTATGATGAGTTATCATCCTTATTCCCACTTGTTTTAAAGTCAGAATCAGCAATTATTTGTAAAGTTTTCCTAATTAATACTCGGATGTTGTGCACGGTCGCGGATAATTACTTAAACTTAGCCATGTTAGAGCGATTTAATTTAATAATTAATAAATGCTCTGTTTTTTAATTGTATTATATAAGTTATAATATTTAAAATTACTTTAAAAAATGAAGAATTAAAATTAAATTAAATATGAACCTATGTATTTATTATTGTTTAATCATCGAGCTTTAAATAGATTTTAACTACAAATTGTTTAATTTTAATATTTGCAGTGTCCATTCCACTTGACATTTGTTGACTTTTTCGTATTTATTTAATTACATACTTGTAATGTTTGTTCTTAACAAATACAACATACCGCAATGACACTTGCCTACGGATTTATTTATTACGTTACAATTTGATATCTGTAAATCTCATAAGTCCTGTAATTAACTAATTGAATTATTCCCCAAATTGCAGTGACAATAGTGTCGAACAGACTGCAAGTTATTATATTAACTACTTACTTCATTGTGCTATGGCAGTTAGCGGATATCAGCCACCAAACGCCGTTTATTGTCAATTAGAGAAAGTCAAGGGTATTAATCTCGGTAACAATATAACTGCAAGTTAGCAATATTAGGGGTAGCGTAACGTGGGGAGCGGGGAACAAAGCAAAACGTATATTTTGAGAAGTGTCGGTAATCTTGACCCTAGCGAATTAGTAGAGTTCTAACTGGTGTAACATTGTGCATAATAATGTACCCCCCCTAACCCCTGTATTATTATTTTATATTTAACTAAATGACTCCCTCCAGCTCCCCTGTTCACTTTTGTTAACATACACAAGTAGAGCACAGCATCTACGAAGTAAATTTCAAATATTTATCTCTTCACTCTCTTGTCTCCAATAACTTCCTATATAATAAATATATTTAATATATAACGATGAAATTATACTGAATAGACAAAGGAAAAGGACTATATTTAATAAGTTTTATTTTCGAGGGTGACGATTATTTTGTAAAATGTATTAATTATAAGTTATTTCACTTTTCATTTTTTACCAAGTGTAAAGACTCTCTGTCCCTCCGTCGGGCCTCCAGTACAGCTGCGGCGGCGGCGGGGAGCGGAGATCTGCGTAACCTTTGCGCGATATTCCGGGCGCGCTATTTGCGGCGCGCGCGGAAATAGCGACGCACAGACCCGCGCCTGTCTTAGACCCGCTGTATATGGTCACGTACTCACAAAGTTCATTTTTTTAATTTTTAAACAGAGATGTCTTAATCTATTATACTATAAAATTAGTTGGAATTTCCACTCTCTTATTAAAAGTAAACTTTTAAAAGGCGGCGCCGACGCGCGGTTTAAATCACTGCGAACTGTCCGAAAACATCAAAGCACTTTCTTACAAGTACTAAACAGTGAACTTTATGCCCGCTTTGTGCATAACTGTCTGATTAATTAGATGAACTCATATAGTGGGGCGAGTCTTTGTAGTCCACGAGTGTTGTGTTAAGTTTTAACAGTCCAAACGAGCGTCAAAGAAGCCCACTAGCTATTTGTTATAAGCTTGGGAGAATTTATTTTGTAGTATGTGAGAGATTTTTCTAATAGAAATTCCCTGATAATATTTCCGCGAGTATATGCAAGTTGCCGTGTCTCCGCCTCGCTAGTGCGCCGCTCCCGCGTGCAGATGCGGCGCGCATACCGTCCACGCGTCTTAATATGTCCTGCCGATCCAGATTTGTTTCCAACTACCTACTTGCTTAAATAACGGTTACTTTATTACAATTATTGCACTTGTTTATTATGCTCATGTGTTCTTTACGCTTACTGCCAACGTCATACCAAGTATTTCGAGGGACATTTGCTTGCACAGTCTTCACAAGAACATCCGCATCAAAACATGTAGCTTATTTATATGTTCATATTGGTGTTCAGTTCTATATATGTATGGTATGAATCTGTGACTCATAAAACAGATTTAAAAAGCATTTTCGAGATAATTAATATTTAATTGTCAATTAAATTTAAGTACGTAATTACAAGCCGCATGTGGGAAAATGTAGATAAGTACATGAGCTATAGCTGTAAAGATAACGAATATGCTGTGTGTAGTTAAACAAAATTGTAGTCAAACATTTTTGAAAAATTTGAAAAGTGTGTTCAACATTGGAATTTCGGATAAATTTTTTTACCGTTTTCAAAAAAATATTTTTCAATTACACTTTTAAAAAAGTTAAAAGTAATTATACTTTTTTCATCACAAACCTTAAGTTGACATATAATTAGGACACTAGGTCCATTTTTAATTATGGTGTGGATATGCCAGTAGAGCTCAAGTCACTTCACCAAAGCCACGTTATATGGAGAATACACATACGATCTATAAAACGGAGATACTGTTACATTATGATGGATGTGCATGTTAAAAAATATCCTGTAACAATACCTACAGCGTCCTTTACCCCTAACAAAGTAGGTCCGACAACATCATTTATTTTAAATCGGTATGTCAAAGTCCAAAAATATAAGCACCATTAGTTCGATTACATTCAGTAAGGGAAAATGTCTGGTCTAGTTGGTAAACAAAAATCCTTAAGAATTTTATACTGTTTTTCATACGTATCGATTATGAAAGTGCAATTGCTTTCCTCCACCGAAAAGTCTCACTAATAAAGCCTACAGATATTACGGTAACACCCACTGAAAAGAAATGTTTTGGTGGCTTTATCCCTTACCAAATTACTTCAATTGATATTGGCCCAGTGTTACAGCATCTCACTCTAAAAGTGATTATTGTGAGTTCTATTCCAAATTCTGAACAAACAAGGTTATAGAAGGAAAATACGCGAGAGGCGTTGTTAACATTGCTACTAGTTAGTATGTGTACATAAGACAACTATGAATTACTGAAATAGTACTAGGAATTGTATCTTTTTCACCCCCACCAAGTTAATGATATACAGCAACTACATACAATTTTCTTATCGTTTCAGGTGACAAGCCTAGTCCAAAGGATGGATGAGAAAAGGACAAATCGGCGTTTAGTGTGCAACAACAAGTGATATAGTGTATTGTGAGTGTGTAGTGAGTGCGCGACATGTGTGCGAGCGTGCTGCTGCTGCTGGTGGCGGCGATGCCGGCGCTCGCGGGTCAGTACTGACATTCCTGTATGTGTAATATCTAACAGACCACCAATTATCACTTACTCCAACAGACAATACGTGCTAAGTGGCGGAACTTAACGCCGCACTTTAACTCGGCACCAGAGCGAAGAAAATGAAAATATTAAATATTTCCACTCCTGGAGTAGGAATCGAACCCTCAATCTAAGGCGTTTTACAGACGTTGTCTCACTGCGATGCAATGGCTGTACTTAATTAGTTTTATTTGTTAATGAAAAATTGCCAGTGTACTGAACCTTTTAATAATGCGACATTTAATTATTTCTTACAACTAGCTGTTTAGTTAAGTTTCTTCACCAGATTTTAAAAATATTAAATGGTTATATACTATTTGAAAATGCCCATATCATTGAACAATTATTTCTCTCTAAGACGACATTTCCTTATTTCTTAGAGTGTAATGATGTGTCTCCATCATAACCTCTATAGGTTTCAGATGTTCCAGATCCTTAATGTTCATATATCAACAAAATATGTTTATTATACTGAACAACTTTTGTTAAAATTTCATTTCTTTATTTCTTACAATTTAGCTGGCCTAGGTATTATACTATATCAGGTGTTCCATTCTTTGAAATCATTATTTATTTATTTATTAACGGAAACTGCCCACCATACTTAACACTTTTTATTATTGCATGTATTATTTTTTTTACACTTGAGCTGGTCTAAAACGGTTCTATATCAGATTTTTCAGACGTTTAATTATTATGCAGGTTATAGTTATACTTTAGCTGGACTGTTCTAGTTTTTCGTTAGTTGTTCAAAACTTTTCATTTTCACATGTCATCGCAAAATGAACAAATTGAGTTAAGGTGGCATTTCCGTATCCATAATAGATTTTAGCTGATCTATTATTACATTCAAGTGTTCTACTTTTCGAAATTAATTATATCCTAGCCCAAGTTTAGCAGTTATACAATAACCTATTCAAATCTGTCCAATAGATCAAAAGATGTGCGCCCACAAACTTGAGACAAAAAATTAAATAATCATACATACAGATTAATTATAGTACCAATAGATAAATAGATAGATATCGGTTCATAGAATCAGCTAGGAACATACAAGGGAGGATCACTCGCCTACAGATGACTGCCAGCGCGGCAGTCAGGCGTGCCCCCGCCGCCCCTCTGCCGCCCTCAGCTAAGCTAAATGCCTATTAAAGCTTTTATTGGCACCGCGCGCTGGCATGTGGCGCTGTGACGACACTGCACACATGGCGTAGATTTGTCGTGGAAGCGACTGATTTTTCTTGTAATAAATATAATACATATAAACTTCTCAATCTTAAGGTCATATATATTTTATTTAATATATTCACACTTTTTCCACCTACGGAGTGTGAAGTGTGAATGCGAAATCTCCACTTCAAACACACTTATTTTATTTCTATGTTTATACAAACATAAGTAAACCTAACAGTTAGGCTCTGTTTTCCAGATTTTTTCGAGAATATGACTTTTATAACTGTAATCGTATACGTGAAATGTAAACTGATTAACAATTGTCAAGAAAATCTCTTTTTACCTGTGTAAGTGTACCGACGCGGTACACCACGCTACGCAGGTAGCGGTGCTGGTCGCGTGCGCGCTGACGGCCGACGCTCGCGTGGAGCACGAATGATTGATTATCCTGAAACAGAGCAATTACGCCGATACTTCGTATAACTTTAACGTCTTTATCAACATGTGGTGCGGATGGAACTGGGCCAAAAGTATTACATTTGATTTTAATAGTTCGCGAAAAATATTTAAATATATTTAACGTTTCCTCTAATATAATACATGTCTTTTCCCTACCGTGAGTTCTGTACGCTTCACTTTTACTACTCTATCATAGTAATAACATTAACGATTATGTTTATTTAATTTTAACTATTCTTCGAGTGACTGTTTATATTATGTACTATAATGAACTATTTAAATTATTATGATAATGTTTTGAGTTAGAAAGTTTTGAAATAGTAACTCACGCATATTATATCTCTTTTGTTGAAAGATAAATGTAAAAAGTATATAATTATATACTCGAATGTATGCGTATTGGGTACGCGTACTAGTAAATTTACGTACTGGAACGAGTGAAAGAATGTGTGTTGTGACGTCACCTGCATCGATGTCACAGTGCGTGTGCATCTGCACGCGAGTCGTTGCCAATCGTCACGGCCCGCCCCTCCCGCGCCCGCGAGTCGATCATTTATATTTAGTCAGTGTTATTTTGTTCCAAATCATTAGTGCATTCCGCATTTCGTTTGTTTTCGCTTGGTAATATGTTAATGAAGTTTTTCGTGCGCGCTTTAATGTAAATATTGACATCGTTACACGCTACCGATAAATAAATATGTACAGATCTAAAGCTCGTTCTGTCTGCAGCTACGTGTGCCTACGAGTGCGCTTTCGCTTATGTCGTAATAGAGCAATGTAAAACAGCGATGAACAATTAGCAGCCCGCTTGTTGAGCTTATGGGGATACAGAATATCTCCAGATAATAAGTTCTATCACACTAGTGTAATTTGTTCCAACATGCAATATAATTGCGAAATTCATGTTGATATTTTATTGTTAATTTAAATCTGTATGCAATCTACTTTTTTCACCTTTTTTGTTTCTATAATAGTAATGGTATATAGTATTTAAAATATAATGCTTATAATATTTGAAATACTTTAATATAATAAAAATATTATTTTAGGCCGTCAATTTTTTTTAGCTTCTCGTTGTATTCCGTATATAGCAGGGCAGGCAGAGGGAACCTAGTGTTAACGCAGCGGTTTGCTTCAACACCAGAGCGAAAAAAATGGAAATATTTAATATTTCCACTCCTCGAGTGGAAATCGAACCCACAACCAGTCGTTAGCAGTCACACGCTAGTGCCACTGCGCCACGACTAGCTCCAAAAAATTAGCATTAAAATAAATCCGTTGCAATAAAACGTTGCCGGCCCGTTATTATGCTTAAACAATTCTTTTAAAAGTATATATTTATTTATAAAATACAAAAATTTCGGAGAATAATGACATGGCTTAAACTCGCAAAATACAGAGTTGAACTTATAAATGAGTAAACTGCGTCACCGTCAATCAGCGCAAAGATTCCACAACATGATGCAAAACATAAATATGAAGTGTATCGGCAAACAAAAAATAGAAATGACATTTTTCGTGACGTGAGTCACCGCCACGTGCCGCGCCTTACATGCTGATGCCGCCCTCCGGGGCCGGCGCGCCCGCTGCGGCGCACTTCCGACCGACAATTATGAAACAAATAAAGCTTCTCATAATTATTTGGCACCGCGTCCGTCCCCGCGGCTGTCCCCGCGCCCGACCCCGTGCCATCCGAAATAGAGGAAAGAAATTTATTTTTATTGCGTGTAGGCGAAACGACTTAACTTCCTCCGTGTCCGTGAGTCAGATCCGCGCGCTCCAGATGGTGATGTATGATTTCATCAAAGGCAAGTGGAGCGTTCCGTTTTAAACGAATGCTCGATTTTATGAGAGGCGCGAGCAAACATTTGGAATATTTTGCAGGAATGTCCTTCGCTCACTCGACACATGTAGTGGGAATCGGAAACTAATGACCACGCATTGTAGTCATTGCTCAAGTAGTCGCAACTTGTACCACGAGTCGCGCTCGGCGATCTGACGTGGGTCGTTCATCACTCTGTGAGATTGTACTCGTAGATTAGTATGTGCAACAAACACGGCGCACTACGCGTCATAAAGGAAACGTACACGACGCTTTGTTTTATTAGCGCTGATCAAAGTCGCGTCCCTCAACGTTTATGAATTAGTAAAATTTCATTCCAATTCACGCCGTCAGATCAGAGATGTGCCTACTATTATTATAAATCAATAAGTAGGGCACAGGTCGTAAACATACCTATGTTTTTTACTAGCTCCAAATTAATTTCATAAACAATACATAAAAGTACATTGTCACTTCAAATATTTCCAATATATGAAATAATAAAGGATATAACCCTAATTTGTGAAAATAAAACTAATGATATGCTACAATTTATTTCAAATTAATACATTTCGTAGTGAATCTAGACTTTAATCTATAATTTATTAATTACAAGGTATTCAATAGTTAGCTTGTAACACTTGAACTCCTGTAGTCAGCGCCGAGCGGTCGCACGGCGTCGCGTGCAGGCGGCAGTCGGTGGCGCCGCCGCCGCCGCCGCCGCAAGGTAAACACTTTTAGTAGAGCCCTTTCATCTCCTCACTTAACTGTTTTAGAGGAAAACATCCATTGTTCCACATCATACTATTAATTATTTATAATCTTTTATTTTTCTTCTCACTGTAGATTCTATAATAGTAATTTATGTAGTGTTCAAGGCACAGGCTCATAGAGAGTACAATTACCGCCGACGTAGCAACTAGCGGGGCGCCGCGGGTGTCCGAGGCCTGAGGGCGTTGCAATGTTTTAATTTGTCGTGTGAATTGTTCATTCTTCGTAAATGGGTGATATGATTTGCATCAAAATGTAAAGCTTTATTTCGTTAGCACCACTTAGAAGGGTAACGCGAACAAGCGCAGCGCCACACAAGGCGCCGCGCCCCCCGTTGTACGCACGTGCGCTAACAATGAACTGTCATCGAATATTTCAAAACAAAAAAAACACTGCGTATTATAATACTGCTCCTTAGATATTAAAATAGTCCTAATATACGAGTACAAAAGCATTATTAAAACTTCGTCTCTTTTGAACACGTGTTTGGTTTTACATAGATTTTGATTATCTTGTATATTTTGTTTTCAAAATTCCATTATTGAAATATTTGTATGTAAATTAACTTTAGGAATATTTAGTGATGTATGTGACTAAATGGTTTTGTTTTGAGTTATATAATGCTTCATTTATATTGTGAACCAATTAAAATTTCATCCATAGAATATTTTATTATTGTGACACATATAGAAAGATGTAGGTATTTTTTAAAATTTGTGTTCTATAGTGTCTGCATCAAATAATTTTTATTCAACTTCACGCTTTTTCCCTCATAGCAGGGTCAGCCGATAAAACTTAGAATCGAAATTCGAAAGTGGAGAACGGAGTATCCGTTTTCCATTTTCCGTCCGAATTGTGACTGAAACTGCGCGTTTGACATTGCGTGTTTAGTCAGTAGCAGAACTCAACGCCTCAATTTATTTTGGTCACCAAAGATAAAACGATGGTCACAATGAAAGGATTTTGTTGCCAAATAAAAAAAGACAATAATGTGTAATTAATGGTGGAAAACTTTAATTCTATAGCTAGAAATATAGAGAAGGTAGAAAATTTCCAATTCAACATGTCAGAACAGCTCGTTATAGGGAACACCAACTTATCATAAGATTTTTTTATAATAATTATATAGCTTTGAATTTCATACGTAAAATGCGAACAAATGCATATTCATAAATTTCAAAAGCTCCACATTTTCATGTTCTTTGAATTACGGGAATTTGTATAACAAGTTTTATATCCAACTCTGTCACATTTGATCATTTTAACTCAGATAGTTTTCGATTGTTATCTTTGTACATGCAAGGTAAAGTTACAGGAAAAGTCATCGGGATGACCGCGCCGTAACAGCCCATACTCAGTGCGTCAGTACTACGATAAATAACATTACATTGATTAATGATTGGAAGCAGTTTCGCGAACCGGTGACGTGTCACGGCTTACCTATCAACAGAGAGTAGTTGGAACTCGGGAGGAAATCCTGGCTGAACCCAGCTGCGAGTAAAGTGCTCCGCGGGAGGGCGCGGGGGGGCGCGGGAGGGGGCGGAGGTTCAGCTAGTTATGTATGTGTGTCAGTTTATATAAATATCTCAAAGCTGCGATGAAGCGTTGAAATGTTAATAATGCGAGGCCGCAGCGCCCCCGCGCCCTGCTCGCGCTGTCCCCGCGCACATCTCTCACGGGTTATCACTGGACATGTACCTACTATGTTTAGAGTGTTATCATTTTGTACACACAAACTTGTAGTTTTATAAAATCTTTTAATAAAATCTTACAATTGCTTAGTTTTGTTTATGTATTATAGCAATTATTTCAACATTGATTTACGGCTCCGTGAGATAGTACATAGTACGACAAGTATTTTATTATCAATTTTGGAATAACAAATAAATTAAAAACACATTATTTATTAAAGAAAATTTATAGTGAAGATAATTTTTTAATGATGTAAAACGAAGAAGTGTGTAGGCGATGCCCGCATCCGCCACTTCCGCAACACCCCACCAACTCACAGTGTAGCGGCTATTTGTGTTAATATTTACTCCTGTAATCAGCAAATTACACATGATAAATACCTTACGAGTTCTGTTACATTTAATCACGAGCGCACTACACGCGCCTTGTCTTACTCTCAGTGATGTGGTTGCTTCACAGTATATATATATTTTAATATTTTATTTGTCCAACAATATGTTCAGGGCTTTGCTAAAAACAGTGACATACACACGATAGGAATAAGAAATAAAGATAAACTTGTAACGCTACGTTATCGCCTCAAAAAAGTAAATAAATCATTTATGGGAATACGCATATAAAATAAAATTCTACCGCTTGTTTTAGATTTACCACTACAAAAATTTTATATTATTTTAACCCTAATTACCCCTAAAAACCCTAAAACCCTAACCCTAAATAATTAAGGCTTTTTATTCTTTAAGAATATTTAAAGGTCAAAAAAATGTGGAAATAATCTGATTAGAGGCAATGCAGGTTAAAAATTACAATTTCATTATTTGATACAATGGTATTGTAGTAAATAATAAAACTGTAACTTTTATATTTAAAAAGAGCAACTGTTGAGTTTCTTGCCGGCTCTTCTCAGCAGAACTGCCTTTCGAGTTGATGGTAGCTTTGTGTTTATTCGACGATTCATGAGTGTTTGCTAAAGTTTATTTGAATAAAGGTATTTTGAATTTGATTTTTTGAGTTAGTCTAGAGGATATTTACTATAGTATGATTATTATTAAGCAACTTTAAAACTTAATTATTTTGGAAAGAAAATTAGAAGATAGAAATTTCTAATTTATTTATAAATATATAACAAATGGAATTATGAAAAATATCACAAATAAACGCTTTAATCCTGTAAAATGGTTGTAGTTAGTTAGTTATAGTAAAATAAGACTATAATATATAATGTAATTATATAAAATTTATTATGAATACTCGCATAAAAGTCGAGCAGTGAGTAGCTAGTAGCAGCGGCGGCTGTGAGTAGCTGTGAGTAGCTGTGAGTAGCGGTGAGTAGCGTGCAGCGCGCACCCTCTGCGCTGTCGTAGCTCCATTCACTGTGACTCACCTTGCCCTTGATTCATTATATTGCACGCCAACATCGGGTATTCTGTCTTTAGGTCAACTCCACGAATATATTTCTTACTACAACTGAATGAAAATGACAACATGTTTATGTATATAAATGCATACATATTTAACTGTAATTGTATCTATATATATAATATGTTTTTTACATTACTTCATATAATGGCATAACTGTTATACCAACTTACAAACGGCAGTAATAATATGAATGGTACAACTAAAAGACTTACATATAACAGTCAACCGGTAACGATTTGACCGACTTCTACGCTAAAAGAGAATGTTTAGTTCAAAATTTTTATATATTTAGTAAATTTCAAAAACAACAATTATATTTATGACAATGACTTTGTAACAATAAGTTTACAGTACAGCGCCATCTTTGGATTTTAGATTTAAGCAACTCGCTCCGAGCGTTTTGTCCCTCGTCGCGCTCAAAGTAAGCTTTCAGTAGAATGTTAAGCTGTATTACCATAGATGGAGGTATTTTCAGAATATAATTTTAACACTTTTGTATTTATTTTTATTAATTTTAGGTTTAAATTTTTAAAAATATAGGCATAAAAGCGAGTATGTGTTCCTGCAGGCTAATACAATGGGGACATATATTTTAAATTGTGTTCCTTAGTAATAGATAGATAATTGTGATCCTTAGTAATTAATAAATAGTTTAAATGAATTCTTTATATTAGAGTTTATAAAAAATAATAAAACAAATTAAATTTAAAAAATAAATAAGATTTGGGAAATGAGAGGATTTCAATACGTCATCATAAAACGTGAGACCCACATTAGAAAATAAGGGTTGATAAAAGGCGCAAAACCCAGTAACTTGGTGGTAGAAAATTCGTTCGCCGACTAATTCGCGTTTACTATCATGTCTTTAACGAACTGCTCTATATCTGATGAAGTATTCCAGTCCGATGACATGTAAGCCAGCTCTCCCTATTCTCATGCATCCTCGCCACCAAGGTATCCATAACTGCTTTGGTATTGGATGGATGTCCATGGGTCAAAGTCCGTTTGCGCGTTACCCTTTTATCAATAAAAAAAGGTTTAATATTTGTTGTTTATGTATATTTTTTTACTTGTACAATAATATATGATGTAGATGCGTGTGTGTCCCGCAGGTCCCCGCGGCGCGGCCGGTGGCGAGGGCGGCGTGTCGGTGGTGGCGGGGCCGGCGTTCGCGGACGCGCAGCAGGTGGCCGTGCTGGCGCGCGTCGGGGACAGCGCCGCCATGCACTGCCGCGTGCTGCGCCTCGCCGATAGAGTGGTACGTTATAATCATATTATTGTATAAGTTGTATGGAAAGTGTTAGACTAACTGCTTGTTAGTTCACATATTGAGAAGAATCAGTGTGGTCAAAAAAGAAATCTGTTGCTGGTGATGGAGTCGTTACAATATTAAACTTAAAATAATATAATTTTATTTGAAATATACATTACATTTTTTAACCCTTCTTTGCATCGTGATGGAAATTTCCATCATACCATTTAAAAGGAAAAATAACATTATAGGACTCCACACAGACAGTCTTTTTGCATGATGATGGAAAAATCCATCATATCGTTTTTTCAATAAAAAAGCTATAAAAATAGACAAATATTTTTTTATTTATTTTTCCTGTAATGTATGAACTGAATTACAAACACATGATTTTTTTTTTTGGAAAAGTAAAAAATCATGCAAAGAAGGGTTAAACTAGGATATTTAAAAGAGTACCTAAATCATTCAATTCAACGTGTACGTTACTTGTGTGACTGCATCGTGAACAGAACACATGCCTTGTTGTTCCTTACTAGTAATTAACTTGTGATCGTACATAATGGCAGAGCGACCTAAATATAAAATATGCATGAGCTCTGGTTCGTATTACATTTCAAAGGTACAATGTCCCAAATTAGACTACTACTACACACGTGAAACTACTAGAAGCATCAAAGCGGTAGAAGCTTACGATGAAGTGTGTAGAGTGGCGCCCGAACGCCGAGCAACGCTAAATACTAAAAATACGCAATGCCAATGTCACGAGAACCTCACCTAACCCCTCCCCTCCCCCCTCTCATTCGGCCTCTCGTTCCTTACTCCCCCGTGCGGATGTCCGCTTATTTGTTTTCATACTTCCGCTCCAACAGCGACCGCAGCCTTTACTAATGAAACTTAACGCTATATTGAGCAATTATTTTTTATATTGTACCGCAATATTGACCAGTTCATCAATAACTGTATTGAGTAAGTTTAACTTATTGACTTAACGATTATATTACGCAATGCGTATTATTAAATAGAATTTGTACGATATCTCAGGCCAATAATTCTCCATATTAGATTAGTGACATTTACTCCTTCATGAAGAAACGTATTTGCCAAATATTAAATCGTTATATTTTATTGGCACTGTTAGAGCAAGCGGTGCGTCGTGTGGAGTGAAACAAATAGAAATAAACACGCGTTTAGTTTCCCGGATGAAAATATCTGAGGTATGACTCGAGGGGAAATAGATCGAATTAAAGTGTGGGTCGTTGGTGTTATGCGATCCGCGGGTCCTTGAGGAGCGTCACGCGGCTAAATGCGGGAGTCGAGATGTCGCGCGGTCGTCGACTCGCGCCCGATATAGCGACACGCTGCCGGAAGTGCGCTCCCGCTGCCAGCTACTACTACTACCTGCTACAGCTGCTAGCAGTACACCTACATTATGCTTATAAATATCTTCGCATAAAAATACTGCTTCCTCATTATGTTATTGGGTGATAATGTCAGTTGTGATTTATGTTTGTTCCAAAATAATATATAAATTTACAAATTCCTCTTTTTTATTTAAATTTACTGCAATATATAAGCTTTCTAAAATTTATCTACAGGTAGGACCATAACTGAAGTATTTTCTAGTCAACTAAAGCCGACTATAAAGATGTTTAAAAGGCGCACGTTTAAATTAACTTTGACTTTTTATACTAGACCTTATACTGACGACAATGTATGCTGACAGGTTTCGTGGGTGCGGTCCAGCGACCTGCAGATCCTGACGCACGCGGGCTACGTGTTCACGGCGGACTCGCGCGTGTCGTGCTCGGAGGGTGCGGGCGCGGGGGCGGGCGGGGGTGAGGGCGGGGAGGAGGGGGGCGCGGGGGAGGTCCTGGAGGAGCCCTACGCCGCGGGCGCCGTGTCGGTGCACACGCTGCGCATCGCGCGCCTGCGCGAGGCCGACCAGGGCCGCTATGAGTGTCAGATCAACACTGAACCCAAACTTAGCTTATTTTTCAACCTCACGGTTATAGGTAAGTCACACTTCGATATTGTATTACAATGTACAATACATATATTTATAGTTTACTGACCTTATATACGATACACAAGCATTTATCAACCGAGCCGAGCTTCAAAATATTCATGTTAGATATATTTACAAACACCTTAGGAGACTAGTCGTGAAACTCTAACATATAAGCTATATTACTGTATAGTTTCATCTATATCTATTTAGTACTTTTTGTTTGAAAGAAGAATAAACATCCATGGGTTCACTTAAACTAAACACTCACTTAAACTTACACATATATTATGAGGAGGATTGTATACAAACGAAATTTACCTCAAAATAATAATTAGTTTTCTTTAAGAGTATGTTAAAGACATAAAAGGTTCTCAAATCAGTACCATGATGTTGGCGTTCGGTTTACACCTCACCGTCCTGTACGTACAAGATGCATTGCCACTTGAAATTCAAATTAAGCGCTTGATAAGCTCGGAAGCGTCTGCATGGATTCTGAATAGCAATGTCTTTAAATGTATAGCTACGAGTTGCGACTGCGTTTAATCGGGAATAACACATGTACTTAATAAATGGAAAGTTGGGCTTTTTTAATACAAATTGATGCTTTATGCTTGAGTGCAAATAAAATACAGATTCTGGTACTTGAAATAGATGAAGAAAGATCGGTATGTAAGATAATGAAGTATGTATGCATGGGAACCTTGGTTCACATTCGAGAACGCAGTATCGATGATACTAGTGAAAGGTAACGCAAAAAGCATGAATCCCCTGAGGGCGTGTAGAGGTAGAGGAAGGGCGAGGATGAGACGAAAGAACTATCCAGAGACTGCAGAGTTTTGCGTTCCGTTCTCTCTTACTATTCCGCTAGTGACAGTGTGAAATTAAACATACTAAAGACATGTATGTACCCGTAGAGGAGTCGCTGTTGCCGACGGTGTCGGTGCGCGCGCTGGGCGCGGGGGGAGGCGCGGCGGGCGCGGGGGTGGTGTGGGGCGCGCTGGGCGGCGCGGCGCGGCTGGCGTGCGAGGCGCGCTACGAGCCCGCGCCGGCGCCGCACGTGCTGGCCGCGCTGCCGCCGCTGCGCATACGCTGGACGCACGACGCGCAGCCGATAGACACGCAGGTACGCCTACCTACGTACAGGGCCACTCACTAACGGTTCACCAATGTGAACCGTTAGTGAGTGGTATAGCGTTAGTGAGTATACAATTATCTGCAACCACTCCTACCACAGCAGTGGCGGGGACGACGTGGTTGCCGGACGAGTTGGATGATGAACGGGTGTGATAATTAAAGCTGTTGTTCAGTAGAATTTGAAGACGCTAACTATTTTAAAGTAATGTTAATAGTAATTTATGATTTTTTTTTTATATTTTTCTCTATGAATTTTATGTCTTAGTTTGAGTATTGTTTTTTTTTATATGTTTGATATGTATTATTATGAATTGTACAGACCGTATATCTGTAATGTGTTAATAAAATATATATATATAAAATGAAAATGTATAGGAACAGTTAATTTTAAAACATAGTTGTTGAGCAAAGTAGTATATACACGTATGAGACCTCACACACTTCATTAAGCAGTAAGGCTATAACAATATATAATGTGTCGCGCAGTCGTCGCGCGGCGGCGTGTCGCTGGACACGGAGCGCTGGGCGGCGCGCGCGCTGTCGCGCCTCACGCTGGGCGGGCTGCGCGCGCGCGACGCCGGCCGCTACGCCTGCGAGGCGCACGGGCGCCGCGCCGCCGTCACGCTGCGGGTGCGCGCGGACGACGACTACAGCCTGCTAGGTTAGTATATACTGCCTACTGTACTGACGTCGAGAATGTCATGCTGAATAATATTGATTTTTTTCCCAAAATAAAAGAGGACTCCAAGTTATTATTTTTATAGCTTTACGCTGTACCTCACGCACAGTATGGTAAATAGGGGAAACCTAATATTCCACTCCGTTCCCCATTTACCGCCGAATTCTAAAAGCATTGCGTGTTAAGTCGCGGAACTAAACGCCGCGCTTTGGAAACATTAAAAATTTCCACTCCTCCGAGTGGACAACCAGTTGCTTTACAGTCGCACTTTTGCCTCCTGTGCCTCTGCGCCGCGACTAGATTTAGAGTTATAATACTTCATTTTCCGTTTTCTACCTCAAATTGCGTATGTAATAGTGAAACTCCACACCGTACTTCTACCAAAGTGAAAAAACATTGTCCTCTCCCTTCCGTGTGAAAATAAAACCCACGATCGATCAGTTCTTCAATTCCGTTATATGAAATTTTGAAATAAAAATTTATTTTAACATCAAACTTTCTACATTTAAATAACCTCAATTAGATAACCAAATTTATTATAGATCACCAAAAATATAAATATATTATACGATATGTAAATTAACTAGGATATTTTTTATTTCAAAATTGTAAAGTCGTCACATAAAACCACGAAAGATAGAGGAAATAAAGTAATTTTAATAGAAACAATATAAAGTAACTACCTATGTCACTTTCAGTTTCAGACTACTTATCTCTCATTATTACGAATACTGACAAGCAACTGCTGTTATATCTGTTGTTATGTAAATTATAATTATTTATGAAAACATCTGAATAACATTTAAAGCTAACTGCTTTAAATGTTATTGTAACTAGTTAAAAAAACAAAAAGTACATTAATTTTGTTTTAAATATTAATTTACTCATTTACGAGTATTAATATTTAAAACGATGGCTTACATCAATTTATTGATATTTGTTTTTATTAAAATAATTATAAAATATTTGTATTCTCTGAACCAATGGATTCCGCCATTCGTCAGTTGCTAGTCGGTCGTTACACGTGTACAGTTTACTTATATTGTATCTAATGAGCACTCGCTAGTTATTTAGGTCACTTCGAATAATAAAATTAAAAGAGATTTAACTGCGAAGGTCTCTCAAATAATATATGTAATTTACTGATCTTCCTCATACATTCGTCTGCTCCGGCGCTGGCATAGTTGCCGCCGTCTTCGTGTCGCTCGCGCTAACAAATCGGTACCCACTGTGAACATTTTTGTGTAATTTGCCAAAGAATTCCGAAACCACAATACAATGCCGGTCGGCTTTTTAGAGCGGACACGTGGTTTGAAAAACTTTCTCTTCAAACGAATATATTTAATGAATGAGTAATTAAAATATTTTTCGTTTTGAAAGTGTTTTTTTAACTTCACGCAGAACCTAACGCTACGCTTTGCCTTGACACCAGAGCGAAGAAAATGAAAATATTAAATATTTCCACTCCTCGAGTGAGATTTGAACTCATAATCAGTCGTGTAATAGTCACGTTTTGTGCCTCGTCGTTATGACTGCCCCCTATTGTTATTCACTCATTTAAGAAATTGAAATAAACATTTTTAGAAAACGTATTAAAACTGGACGCTGCGGGATTCAATCCCGCGTCTTTTGGAAACCGTCCAAGCGCCCTGACCACTAAGCCATGCGTTCTTCTTCTTATACGCTTTTATTATAAATTATTTTTTTAACTAAGATATATTTGTGTAACAGAAGCAGAAGGTGAGATGGAGCGCATGCAGCGCGACGAGGTGTCGTCGCGGGCGGCGCGCAGTGTGAGCGTGGTGAGCCTCGCGCGCCTCGCGCCGCTCGCACTCGCGCTGCTGCTCACGTGACGACCGGCGATGACTGTATATTAGCTAAAAACTGTACATACACCTGTAAATATATAAATAGTATCTATATATGTCTCGTTTTATTTACAAATGTCAACATAAGTTTATTGGTATTATACTAGGGGCGCGACCAGACCCTCAATTTGGACTCGCTGCGCTTTCGAAACTCAGGTGCTGTTCTGACTGCGAATACATATTGAGCGAAGTGAGCAAATGAAAATCATATATTTCGGCACGTGCAGTTCATTAGTAGCTAAATCTCTCTCGCGAAATTTTTTTTCCTCATAGACTTCAATGGGGAAACTGTATTTTGTGATAACTCCTCAAGAACATCAATTGTTTTATTTTTTTTAAAAACATCTCTGTATTGGCAAAATATCAAAAATTCGTATTCGTCACAAGGAGTGCAAACAAAGCCTCAGTAGAGCGCTTCGCTCACTTCCCTAAAATATTAAAGTATACAAGTATCTATAAAGGGAACGCAAAAAGCAAAGTTGTCTAGATCTAATGATTCTGAACATACTGAATTTGAATTTGAATGTTGTTTAAACTTCTCGTTCAAAAAAAAAATTCTTCATCTATGAAAATGTCAATATAATATTGGCACTCACTGAAGACTGATCAGATGATTATAGCGTCACCAGCATGTTGCAGGCAGCTGACTACAGGTAGCTGGCTGTCGTCCGGCGCCGGGTGTAGTGTAGGACTCGCGCCACTTCTATGCCGAGTATTTCCCAACCGCAACGCGCACTAGAATAGAAAATGTAATCACGAACGCTTTATTGTCACATTTCATTACGAACTGTGTTTAAAGAGTAATGTTTTACGCTCACACGTCATGGAACTGATGACAAAAATAATATCTACCAATTATTTAACAGTTAATAGTAATTTATTTTTTGTATCTGTATGTAACTATTGACATTACTATAAAAGAATATACATTTATACGTAAAAATACATCTTCACCCTTTTTCCGGTGTAACAGGGTAGTCAGAGAAAAAGAGAGCCTGATATGAAGACACATCGCTCTATACTTACCCTTCGGAAAAAAACGAGCTGAGGGGCAAAACTCCACAGCACGCTTCGTCTTAAGTACCAAAGCGAAGAAATGAAAATATAATACATAATTATTTCCCCGAGTGGATATCGAACACAACTGTGTCACTGGGCCATGACGGCCTCTACACTTTTAGGTACATTTTTGCGTGAAAAATTAGATAAAAGTGAAATTAAATGTTACATAAACATTTTATTTGATTTGATTGAATTAGGATCAAAAGAGGAAGTCATCCAGCAGTCGCCTGTGGGCAGGCGTAGTGTTACAGGCTGTGAGGCAGCAATCTGAGGCATGCTAAGTATAGAGCGAGCGATCTAGAATAGCGAGCTATTAGTAGAGCTGTACGGCTTTAGTTTGTTTGTAACGTTATGAACTCTTGCATATCCGCAACGAGACCTTTTTACCTTACTATGTAGTCCGAGCATCAAATTTAAATAATAATAGTTTAGGTTAAATTTGCATAATAATTATAATTTATACCTACCTTTCTGTGTTCACAGTACGATAGCGAGCCGCGAAGATAAGGAATTCTTAATGTAATGTACAGTAACTTCTATCATATAAAGACTAGCACTGGTACATTATTTTTTAAATATACACATTTTTTTTAGCTTCACGCTGTATCCCGCATACAGCAGGCTAGGCAGAGAGAACCTAGTATAAAGACACTCCGTTCCGAACGTGTTGATACGAATGATTGTATTTAAATAATCTTTATTTCTTTGCTCTGTAATCTAAGACAGAACGTGTTGATACGATTCGCTACTCCAAAAGAAATGTTTCGGGTGAAAAGTGAAGACCAGAGTATCTTGACACTAATTCTCTCTCACTATCCTATTATGCGAGGAACGGCAAATAGTACATTACAAATAGTACTACTTAATACTAGAAGCCATTTTTTTTTCTAAATTTTAATTCATGTCAAATATTAAACTTTCCGCCAAATTCGGAGGCATTGCCCGTTAAGTGGCGGAACTTAACGCCGCATTTTACCTCGACACCAGAAGAAGAGCGAAGAAAATGGAATTATAATATATTTGCACTCCTCGAAGGGGAATCGAAGCCACAAGCAATTGCTTTACAGTCGCACTTTGTGCCTCTGCGCCACGACTGGCCATGTATATTATATAATTGTTCACTTTTTGTTAGTAATCTAGCTAGGAACGAACGATGAGTATGGGTTCGATTCGCACTTGGGAGTACGGTTATATTTCCATTTCTCAGCTCTGCTAAAATTCAATATAACTTTGTGTCACACTAAATATGTTATATTTCATTTTCCAGCGGAATGTGGTTCTCTCAGACTGTAAAAAAATATATTAATATAAAAATTTTAGAAATGTGGCAAACATTAATCTCTGCCTCAGATACTTACCAGATATTTTTTATTTCCTACCGTTTTAAAAAGAAAATAGGACTGTTTGATACGTTTCCCCTAAACGTCCTTTCATTCACGCTACTAATACATTTAACTAAAAACATTGTAAATGGGAACGGATCGTTCTGTTTGTATGTCAATAGGAATACGTTTAGAAAAAGTGCTCAGAACAGAACACGAGTCCGTAAATAACTCGGAATTGGACAGTTTCGTCAATTACCAGCGACTGAGACTTTGTTTGCTGTTCGCAGAGTTACGACGCACGACGCATTAGTTGCTTTGGATGAAGCTTTTTCAAAACAAATGCTTTTAAAATCGAGGTTAATTTCTTGTGATTTAGGTTTCGATGCCATCACAAGCGATTTAAAAGATAATCTCAGCGTTTTGTACTCACTATCTAATATCTCTATCTCTGTTTTATACGCTTTGTTGTAACGATTGTAGAATATAGAGCTATTTGCTTAATAATTGTATTCTATTTAAATAAAAAATAAATAACTTTATAATGACGGAGAAATTACTAGAAAGGACTGTAATTTATATTACTGCATGTAAAGTACTGTAATTTATATTACAGCAATACATGTAATTCTAGTAATGATATAAAAAATATCATATAAATAGCGTTTGATCGACACGTTGTTGACTCTAGCCTCTAGCCAAGTAACTAGTTGGTAATTATGAACTATAGAGAGATGGCACGCGAGCGGCGGCCGTTGGCAGTGCGGCAACTGTCACTGACACCTACAAAAAATGAGGCTTGCCTTCCAAATATATTTATAATATCTTACAAATGTCACATGATGGCCTACGGACCCGCTGGCGACTGTGGGAAGTCAACGTTATATTCTAGTTGTGGTAATGGCTCTACATATGTAACTCTATAACAATAGTTTGTTTACCGATGACTTAAGTACTTATGTAAGTGCTCATTAATTTACTATTTATTGTAATGATACAATAAATAGTAAAATAATGAACACTTACACAAGTACTTAAATCATAGATGACTATTTGAGTACACTTACTGACAAGTGCATTTCTATTTTAGTGTTTATTATACGAAGTATATGCGGCGTAGTGTGGCTTAGCGTGAGAGCGTCTGACTGTAAACGCGATGGTAGTGGTTTCGATTTCCACCTGGGAAAATATTTATGCTTAAATTATTTTTATTTCTATTAACTACGAAAAATTAAGAAATGAGTTTCTTGTAATTAATTTCTCTCTGTTATGCGGGAAAAAACGTGATGCTGTTAAAACATCAAGTGTAGCAAAACTATAAATGCAATTTCAAGCTTCACGCTGTATCCTGCACACAGCAAGGTAGACAGTGAGCCTAGTGATAAGACGCTCCATTGGCTATTTTCTGCCGAATTCTGGAGGCATTGCGTATTAAATGGCGGGACTCAATGCTGAGCTTTGCCTCTACACCAGAGCGAAGAATAAATAAGAGGAAATGCAATTTCCAGACTCATTATAAAGAGAATAATTTATGAAATGTGGCCAGTCGTGGCCCAGTGGCACAAGAGTGTGACTGTAAACGACTGGTTGTGGGTTCGATTCCCACTCGAAGAGTGGAAATTATATTTCCATTTTCTTTGCTCTGGTGTCGAGGTAAAGCGCGGCGTTAAGTTCCGCCACTTAACACGCAAGCCTCCGAATTCGGCGGAAAGTGGGGAACGGAGTGTCTTAACACTAGGTTCCCTCTGCCTACCCTGCTGTGTGCGGGATATAGCGTGAAGCTATTTATTTATTTTATTATTATTAAGAGAAATTTTTGTTACTGATTATTTATAATGAATGAACTCTAAAAGTACCTACTATAATATTTTTAAATGTTACAGTAAGTTACGATTAAAAGATTTAATGATTTATTAATAAAACAATATCTATAGACGCGGTGTTGCAGTAATTATGTTTTTATGATATTTTTATATTATATTCAATCACATTATTATATATGTTATTCACAAACTTACAACACCTTGTTGTAACAACGGTATAATACTCTTAAGTCTCGACGTAGCTATGTATCGTTATTGTACAGCTGAGCAGTCATTCTATTATATATTTTTTCAGTTTTATTATAGTATAGATAATGTACTTTCCTTAAGTACTGAGTGTGATGCTTGTAGGATTCAAAAATCAGAAGAATATGACACTCAACCGTTCAAATCATTGCAATTTGATTGATGTTACAATTAGATATTGCGTATAATAGCGGCACAGGAAATTTAATATGTTTAAAATTAACGTTCAATATTCAATAGGCTGTAATATTGCAGTAGCCCGCGGACTGACACTAAACAAGCTCTGTTATTTGCAGCATAACGGGAAGTAGATGGCACGTTTTGATACGTTCTTTCTGGGCCATAATGATAATTGTTAATAAACATTGCCAAATCTTTTGAAATGTTGAATTCACAAGTCACGATGACGTATGCCTATGCCGGCGGAAAACTGCCCGATAAGCGCACTTGTTGTTAAAAGTATTCATAATTACTGATTACATTTAGAAACCTTACAACACAATAACTTTCTATATTGTGCTCGCGTAATTTAAATATTTACAGTTATTTATAGTCCTCATATTTACGTCAACGACGTTTAATCGATATGGTCTAGTTATCATCCAACAAAATTATTCACATATTTTCATCTCTAAGAAAAAGTCTGATTTCAATAAGTTCGCTTCCCGCTGGAACGGGACTTCTTACATAACTTACAAGCATAACATTCGTAATAGATCGAATGTATTTCAAACATTACTTTCCACTCTCCACGAAGGAGGTAAATATATTATATTATTAAGGTGATAAGGTGAATGATTACGTATTGGCCGGTATCGTCGTCGCGCAGGTGGCTGTCACTTGTAAAGATAACATCAAATTCCGCGAAAATTGGATAAATAGGATGAATAATGAGGACGTGAGAAATAATAGGAATGACGACTTAATTATAATCTCAACGTAATACTAGAGTCACGATGACTTAATATTACTTTATCGCATGCAAATACTCTTTGCGTACTAGTTTAAATGTTATTATTCTTGTAATTGACGAGTAGTAATGGAGTGTAAACGTCGTAATATTTGTATACATATATAACTATAATATTTATATAGTAAATTTAACAACACTTTCCAATTATATCAGCTTGAGCATATTTCGATTACATTGAGGTTTTTTTTTTGACATCATTTCACTGCAGCTCTCGTATCATAAACTGTCAAAACTTGCCCTGTCCAGTCTTTTTCCGCAAATGAACTTTATAGGTTCTAGTGTCTCCCTCCTTGCTGCATGATATCTCATAATATTTCGGGATCATCTAAATACGAGCTGAACGGATGTCTAGAACATAATTCCCGCAGGGTCGATAATCAAATGACAAAATATTAGCCTATTCTAAAAGGCTATTATGCATTCTAATAGTAACTTTATTACTAATTATAGTCTTATTTATTATATAAAAACACTTTTTTGATAAAATATATGAATATTATAAACTTCTATCGCAAAGGAAGTCATTATATTATTTTAAAACGCCATAAAGGAGTGTGAGCTGCCTCATTATGTATTGATTGGTAACAACAACACTCGATCAGGTTTTGGCTGGAAGTTAAACAAAACTAAAACTAGTTTATAGTGATGTCACCTTGACACGTCTAAAATAATTGTTCACTACGCATTAGAATGTACTTTGCCTATAAAGAATTCTTTTTTTTAGCTTCACGCTGTATCCCGCACACAGCAGGGTTGGCAGAGGAAACCTAGTGTTAAAACTACTCCGTCCCCCACTTTCTGCCGAATTCGGAGGCATTGCGTTGTTAAGTGGCGGAACTTAACGCCGCGCCTTGCCTCGACACAAAAGAATCGAACCCTGAAACTGGGAACAACCAGTTGTTTACAGTCACACGTTCGTGCCATTGCGCCTGGCCCAAAACATTCCCCAAAAGAATTCCTTACACATTAAATAATTTGAGGACAAAATCATCATTTTATATGTATTTGGAAAGTACTCAAAAATGTACTGGTTCGTGAAGCATCCTAAAATAAGATAAAATAAAAATGATATATAAAGAATACAAGGCTATTCGAACCAATTACAAAACGGAAAAGGCCTACTTCTGCATTATCATGTGAAGGTTAGTAGATACAAAAAAACATTCAATAAACAAATATACAGGTATACGGTCAATAATAAATATTTATTCAGATTATAAGATAAAGAAAGCACCAATAAAAAGTAAAAAGTCAAATAATTTTATGCAAAATAAGAAGTTACAAGCTTCATTTTTTGAACGTCAAATAGTTTACCACCGGTTCACTAAAGTTAATGTCTCAGACCTGAGAAGAATCGGCGCAAGAAACTCAACGGGACTTGTTTTTTTTTAAAGTTATTGTTATATACAGATTTATTACTGACAGTGATACTTTTTTATCACCATCAACACCCAAGCAACAATTTTTATTATGATTTTATCACCATCAAATTGTAACGAAATAAGTATTGTCAAAGAAAAAACTTTAACATTTTTAAAGATTAACTTGATATTATTATATTGTGATATAATATACGCATTCAATTGTCAAGGTTAAACAAATGGAAAATTTAGCAGCAGTGTAGTTGTTATACTGTTTTTGGACCATAACATTTTTTTTTTGTATCTCCTAATACTGGTTTTTGCTATCGAAATAGACAAAAAACATTCATAATATATGTGCATGTATAATATAATATTGAATTAAAATATTTTTTATTGTATATATTATACATGTGATAAGGACCAACATAACATAATGTAAGACAAATGCTAATATTGATGTCTTTTGTTATAAGCTTTTAGGCCGATTCTGTTACATTTTTCTACCTGATTTTAAGTTTCTGTGGTTGTATTTATATTTTATGTTATTTCGATATTTACTTTATCTTTAGGTATACATATATATAAGCAGTAGATAAAGTAGCGTTCGTTATCTTGTAAAGGGTAAACACTTACTTATTGTTAGCACTATCTTACAGGTACTTAAAACTAAGCGACATATAATGTGCGCTTGCATTTTGTAAAATACTTACTGATTTATTTATTTTCTTTGCGTTCCTTTTGCTACATTGTTTTAAAGTAACTTTCAAATAATACATTTTCCTTATATACATTATGTATTTATTTTCTAAATATTAAATTAAATTAAGAGTCATAATATATCGCTTCCTTAGATTATAATAAGTAGCATAAGCAATAATAATGGTAAATGAAGGCAATAACATCAAAAGTTTTCATTTTTTATATTATTTTTTAAAATGTTCTTATAAAAAATAATATAAAAAATATGTCTGTACTGCAGTAGTTATGGGCTCTACATAGTATAGATATTACATATACAAATTAATATATTGATAACAAATTATAAGCACACAGCATGTTCATCAAAATCTAACCAAAATATGGAAGTTTTTAAGTACTAGTAATAATCTGTACAGAGAAGATAAAAGAAGAATTTGGCTGAACCTTATACACGCGTGTAAATTCAATTTCTTTAACGTACACACGTACATTAGTACGTAACTTGTTTATGTGATTAGTTATAATATATGTACAGCAGAAACTCCACTATCGGGCCCTCAGCTATGCGTTCTATTATCCGGATGTTTGATTATCCTAATGCCTAACAATTAGTCCGGTTAATCGAGTTTTTACTGTATATCTAATACGTGGGTCCGGAGAGAATGCGCCGGCTGGAGGGAGAGAATGCAATCAGCTCCAGTACTGTTATATTGTATACTGTATATCAGTCAAACGTTGCTGTCACTGTATAAGTACAAGTGAGGAATGTGTTTTCATTGTATTTTGACTATCGACCTGGTAGACTGGAGTTGAAACATTTTATTCTATTAACGAATATCATAGATTAAATTTCACACCTTCTCTAAAAGCTACAACCAATTTTTCGAATGAGAACCAGAAAACGGAGAAGCGTCAATAAACAACTGCAGTCCCTTTGATTTTAATTGCTGTGGACATCGTTAGCAATAAGATCGCATCTTAAAAAAAGCTTTATATATTTGTATACTCTGTAAAATAATGTTTTATTTTACTTAATTACATATTTTTTTAATAAACTTTTTAAACCAGCAAAACCTAGTTATGTATTATAAAACTGTTTACTATAATAACATAGACCTGTCCACTTTTTAGTATCAGAAGTATTTGCTTTCAATGTTCCGTAGTGTACATATCTATCATACTTACATACATGTATCGATATCGGAAATATGCATCAATATGAATTTGTGTACTTTTGTCAATTATAGATTACCAAATGATGAAATATTGAGTAAATATAAAGCAAATTATGAAATATTGAATTAATATAATATACTCGTATATTATATTCTTTATTTCCTTTAACAAACGAAACGTTTTGTTTACTTATTTTTTAGAACTTACTCGTTGATATACAGATGTGTCTGTTGACGACACAATTGTTTACACAACGACTGTTCGTACTAAAGTAACTTCACTAAACAGTGACAAGGTGAGCTTGATACTTACAAAAATATTTGAAAACATTTATGGACGTTTATTTTTCTACCATTTCATCTGGGATTTTTTTCTAATTCTGGCCTTTCCTATAATAAAGGAGAGAGTCCATTAGGATCACTTTCCCTATATGTAAATTTTAATTTGTCTGTTTGTATTGACTGACAACTATTATCATAAAAACATATATTTTCAAAGGAAGCATTATATAAACAAACAAAAAGTTATAGCGATTACAATTCACGATACGAGTCAAAGTAATTGCTCCCCGATAAATTTCCACGTGAGCTGGTTCAGACGTACTCCTGTATGACGAGTACGGAGGAGTGCATAAGTGATTATATTTGGTTCCTTTGTCACACAACTCCTTTTGATGAAGGCAAATGCACGACACACAGGGGACGAGCAGTTCGTGGAGTGCCCACCTTACGGAGGAGGAGATGCTTTGTTACAAGAATTTTGCTATTATATTGTCTTGATACGATTAAATTATTCACAAAAAATATACATATATTCAAATATTGTTATCAACATACGAGTAAAGGTAACTTATTTCAACATAATCAATATCGGCTGCTAATTGCAGTCTACATGTAATGTAGAGGAGTTACGACTATTTCTTACAACTAGTGCTAATTGATAGTTACTTGTAGTTCTTAATGGCAGAGGTGAGCTCACGCGTAAACAAAAACATACCTAATACATACTCGTATATATTAAGTAAACCTAAATTTTCTGTTACTTCTGATTTTGATAAAGACGAATAATTATTTATGTACTTTTAGATTTTATGGCAATTTTGTTAAGCCTTTAAACATGGAAAGTGTAGTTTGGCAATGCGTTGTGTTAATTCTGCCTCTCTACATACAATGTCTATTTCAGAGTGTAGAGCGGAGAGGCTTAGCACTAGATTTTCTCTTCCTTGCTATGCGATGTTTGCTATAACTGTGAAGCTTCAAAAAAAAACAATTTTTTACATATATATATTTTGAGATTAGTATGATTTTTCCTTAACATAAGGAGTCCGATGTTTTTGCTAACCCACAATGATATATTTACATGCTTTACGCAGAGTGGAACAAAAACAAAAAGAGCAAAAACATCATTTTAGAAGAGATCAATTTTAACGTTGTCAACATTGTAATTTTGTCATTATTTTAAGGAAATTATTAAAATTTAAGTATATACAATATTGAGCATTCAGAAGAACACATCGGTTAAGTTGTCTCACAATAAATCTCCGGTGCTTTTAAACCGTTCACATTCAATTATAGCGCGAGGTGAGCGCTTGAACACAAACACCACAAATTTGACCTCATCATATCGTTATTGTGTAAGATTAGAGTCCGTCGTCGCGCTCGCGTACACTTCATATCGTACTTTTACACGTGAAAAGTAAAAAGTTATTTTTTTAATGATAATATCGTTATCAAAGCGAATTGTATTATATCATTATAATCTAATATATGTTATCTCTCTTCTCTTATCTTTTAGACAATCGTGCCGCAGTGGAACTGCGACTGACTGTATATACCTACGAGATAGTTGTGGGTACGATTTTTGCTCAGGTTCCCTCCAATTACAGATTCCTGATTATATTTCATAAATCATTTTATTCCTCCTCTTTGGTGACAAGACAAGAGCAGTGAAGTTAAGTAAAGTGAAGAACAGTACATTTTGTCACTAGGTTTTCTGCCTACCCTGCTATATGTGAAAAAATATACAGCTGAAAAATATCTTACCTTATCCTCTATCTATTATTAGATTATAATTTTGGAACAATATAATGTTATTGTAGATATCGAGTTACTCAATAACAGGTGTATCAAAGTGTAACACGAGTAATTCCGTGGAAGTAGTTACCGCGAGGTTAAATATAGTTGTTACAATAACGACTAGAGATTCCTACCACCTAAATGTACATACGTCTACTACATCATATTTTTTTGTTTTAGCTTCACGCTGTATCCCGCACGCAGCAGGATAGGCAGAGGAAACCTAGTGTTAAGACATTCCGTTCCCTATTTTCCGCCGATTTTAGAGGTATTGCGTGTCAAAACTTAACGCCGCGCTTTTGCCTCGATACCAGAGAAGAAAATGGAAATTTTAAATGTGGGAGTGCGAGTGGGAATCGAACCCACAGCCAGTCGTTAACAGTCACACGTTTGTGCCACTACACCCTGACTGGCCCCACACTAAAGCTACCTGTATATATATATAAACCAAAACATTTTTAGAAAACGTACAAAAAATTAACGCATCATTTAGCGATCAGAGCACTTTAGCGGTTTCCAAAAGATCAATTGGTTTCGAGATATCGAACGATAGTTCAGATTTGTTTTTCATCTTATATGTACTATTACTATATTACTATACCTACTACTATTCTTTCGTAATATCATTTATTGTGATGACTGCGACGAAGCTTTAAATAGTAAGTACGAATAACATAATTTCTATTTACACCTTACTCAAAATATTCCTTCTTCAAATAGAAATATTTTGACATTAATCGTTAATTAAGACATTAATATTGTCAGTCCTAGAATAAGAATTAATAATACACAGTTGACACAAGTCAATGGCATTTTTGGCATTTAAATAAAATAATATAATTATAGAACTAGTAAAATATAACGAAGAGTAGAAATGCGTGTGATATAGTAAGCCTGTCACGGTGCCAGGAGGCAACAGGCCAACGTCACGCAGTGTTCCCACGCCGTCACCCATCCAAATACTGACTGCGCCTAACGTTGCTTAACTCCGGTGATCAGTCGAGAACCTGTGTATTCAACGTGGTATGGTGACATACTTAACTTTGGTGATAATATAATATAGTTCAGTATTAAAAAAACGCAATATTATAAAGACTTTAACTTCACAACTAATACTAAATGGCAAATATGAAATGCGTGTCGAGTGGCGGAACTTAACGCCGCGCTTTGTGTTACCAAAGGTGGCAGAAAGAAGTTTAAAGTCATCTTACCGACGATTAAGTATCGGACCTACAACTATCGTGTTTAGTTTCAGATAGTCTCTATATTTGCATAGCGTTCAGAATTCTCATAATTTAAAACAAAACAATAAAACCATTAAATGAACATATTATTTTATAAATGTAATAAATAATATATAATAGTTTATTTACAAAAAAAATAAAAAGTGAAAAAAAAAATAAAAAGTTTTCTCTCCGGCGGGGAATCGAACCCCGGTCTCCCGCGTGACAGGCGGGGATACTTACCACTATACTACCGAAGATTGTGACGACTAAAACGAAATACTCGAACATACTAAAGCTTGTTTACACTTTGCTAAGAGTTAAAAATTGTTTTCTTACAGCTGTCGACACAGTGACTGCTTTTTTATCGCATAAAATTAAATAAGCAAATAGATTAATACATATTGTAAACATGATATTATACATAATTGTTAAAGAATGTTATATTCGGAAGTAACTTCAGTTTAAGTTTGGGGCCAGTCGTGGCGCAGTGGCACAAGCGTGTGACTGTAAACGACTGGTTGTGGGTTCGATTTCCACTCGAGGAGTGGAAATATTTAATATTTCCATTTTTGTCGTTTTGATGTCGAGGCAAAGCGCGGCGTTAAGTTCCGCCACTTAACACGCAATGCCTCCGAATTTGGCGGAAAGTGGAGAACGGAGTGTCTGAACACTAGGTTCTCTCTGCCTATCCTGATGTTTGCGGGATACACTGTGAAGCTAAAAAAAAAGAAGAAAAAAGGAAAAGAAAGTAACTTAGTGTCTAGACACTCTTTTCTCCATCCTTTGTCCAAATTCGAGACATTACGTGTTAAGCATATTAAGTTCACCACAACAGCGAAATACAAATAAAACTAAATAAGTATCATTCCATTGAGTGGGAATCGAACCCACAATTAATCACGGTTACACTCTTACGCTGTCTCACTGCGCCACGATGGCCTTTTATAAATATTAAGTGTAATATAAATAATCAGATAGCAAAGTAGCAAGAGGTGAATGGCCAGAGCTATCAGATCGCTTCCCGACGGGTTTGGGAAGTTTTGCGCGTAACAAAGACGTATTTGCCTTTAGACGTCTGTCAATAACGACCGCACTGAGCCTCGTCGTCGGTGGCGGAGCGCCGGGACCTCTGCTTTATGTTTACTAAACGAATTATAGAATATTTGCTCGCGGTTTATTAGTTAATGTGTTTATTTTATTGAAATAAATATAGATTATTAAAAACAGTCATTAACACTGCTTGAGAATAAAAACAATAGCAAGTAACATTTGAAAAGGATTGCTATTATAAAACGTCAGGAGCAACCGTTTTAATACGAAGTGCAGAGTAAATGTAATATGAATAAATTTGCGAATACTTCGATAGGAATACATTCCGTTCTCCACTCTCCGCCTGAAAGCAATATGTGATAGAATAATTCATCAAAGTGGGAAGGATTTATATAAATTATATATTCTTAAACGTCCTAGAGAATCTAAAAGGTCTATCTAGAGACTGTTTAAAGAAAGAAGTACCTACATTTAAATAGGCAGTAGGTATAGTATTACTTCCTCAGTGACTCACTGAGCCGTATACAGTGACGTAGGAGCCTCTGTCCACGCTCCACTTTCATCGTCATATCTGGAAAAGTAGATATCATAGAGATCTTTATTAATACAAACATAAAATTACTTCCACTTGAAATGAACAGAGAAATATGGTATAGAGTTGATTGTTAAATTTTTAATACATACTTTTGATTAAGCTATTCCTTTGAATTATAGAAATAATTGTAGAACAATAAATATTAAAATACATAAGTTTTCTTATAAGTATAATAAATATTGAAGACTCTAACAAATAGTAAGGCATTCAGTGTGTACCTACAGTACACACGCAGTTTGCAAGCGGTAGTCTATCTCGTATCTGCCACTTCCCCTAATAGCCAGTGTCTGTTGATAAAATCGAGCGCCGTAACTCTTGCCATTACCATGACAATGGCCGCGAAGCCGCTACAGTGTCTGCCATCGAGCCGACTGCCTCGTTACACGGAATAAATAAAGTAGGAAGGCCCTCGAAGCCTGAGCGTTCCTTGACAAACTTTTGTATTCATCGTGACCCAATAAAATGAATTTTATATGTATTGACTTAGAGATTACCCGCTTGTATCGTGTTCGTGTCGGCGAGCCGCTCTCGAGAGGCGCGATGACAACGTAATTGCTTATAGCCTTTTATGTTTAGCTTTATTCGCTAGATAGTATTCTCGCGCCTCACCGATGCTCAAATACAATTTGTTCTGTCGGATCGCGACGCGTCATTGTCAGAATTAGGCGCTTTTGTCCGCTGAAGGGTCTATTAGCGGGGCCGCGGCTGCAGTTCACTCGTAAAACTCAAGTTCCCATTAAACTTTTTCCAACTTGCCTTTATTAAAGCGATTTGGAAGCGTTATCACATAAAGAACCTCGAGAGCATAAAGGAACAAAAAACTGGAAATGATGAGAAAGTCGAATTTAAAGATTAACTTTAAATGTCGTGTTCATCTTCATACTGGCTATAATATTAAGTGTTGTTTTTGTAAATGTATAACAATAAGAATTTATTACATTAAATAGAGTTTACCTAAGGCTGATTTATTTAGGTATTAATATTTCACGACATTATAACAACGTAGTTCATGTGGAGAAGTAATAAGTGCATACTTACTGGCTGCAGCCGAGAGGGATCGAAATAAAGTTTCGATATCAAAAATCGAGTGTCGACTGCGACCGCCTCGGCAAATTGCCGTCATAAAGCTCGTCGCCGCCGCCGGCCGCGGGTTGGGGACGCCTGCAACTTATACAAACGTTTACGTCCACTCTGCACTTTATTTCATTCCGCTTCAACTCGAACAACAAATAAACTGCACCAATTGCAGAATTATATAACCCGGGCCCGCCCGCCCACTGCGCCCCGCAGCGGCGGTCACTCTATAGCTTACGAGTATCAAGTACGGTAATTTATGCTCAATTACTTATTATATCATGGCATTATAGAAATTATATATTTACACAATTACGTAAAACATTAAAATTAAATTTAGATTTTGCTACGTCACATAAAATTCATTTCATTATTATTGTGAAGCCAGTCGTGGCGCAGGGGCACAAAGTGTGGCTGTAAACACGACTGGTTGTGGGTTCGGTTACTAATCGAGGCGTGGAATAATTTAATATTTCCATTTTATGTGCTCTGGCGTCGAGGCTACCGCGGCTTTAAGTTCCGCCACTTACCACGCAAGGCCTCCAGAATTCAGCGGAAATTGGGGAAATAAGAGACACTAGGTTCCTGAAAGGCTCTGCCGACTCTACTGTGTGCGGGATGTAGCGTAAAGCAAAAAATATATTGTGTTTTAGTGATTATCACAGCCTCTGAGATTATTTTGTAAATATCTAATATCGCTATGTAATTATAAGTAATTTAATATATTATATCTTAAATTGTCTTACATTCAAAACGAAATGTGTATTTATTTGTCACCTCTTTGAGCAGCAATTTCACTAGCAGAGTATTTGGTAGTATACAAGGCGTGGGCGTCCCGCGCCGTCCGGCAGATTTATAGCCACGAGTGGGTGACGAGTAGGGGACGACGCGGCGCGGACGGCTCATCTGGGTAATGTATTTGCGAATTGTTGGCATTCTGGTGTTAGCGTAAAAATCTGAATAAAGATGTTCTGGTGTTAGTCATCTGTCACGATGTGAGACATCAGTGACAGATTGCGTTTGAAATGATCAACCACTTAGGGTTATTGCTATGAGATCATTTAACAATGTTTTTTTTTTATTTTACTTTAAAATGATAGATTATGTTTAAGCGAAGCACAAAACCTAGCAACTTTTGTCAAGGAACCATTTTCTTGTCTCCTAGAAATTTTCTAGATTTGTATTTATATTTTTAAAATGTCAGCGGAAATTTCTCATTATTCAGAACAATTTTTAGTAAGGCGACATTAAAACAAAAGGAACAAGTATATTTTGGTAATCTTTTTTATAAAGTGTAGGTATTTTCAAATATATGTTGTAAATCAGTTGCAATCAGCCATTAAATATATGAACACCAGTTCAGTATTTTCTTAAGTAATTCTGAAATAAGCCTACTACAATTTATTAAACTATTTATATCAAAACTATTTAAATTAGTGACATTAAATTAAATATTCTTCGAAAGAAATTATTAGGAAACAATAAACATATGCGACGAAAATAGTTACAATATAAGCTGTGTGTTGTAGTGTTACGTAGGTACCTACTGAGGTCTGTAAATCAGAGGCCGCAGGAATGCGAGGCGACGGCGGAGACGGCGGAGACGGCGTTACATACAAATTGAATCGCAGGATTCTTTGTCGACCCTCTTCACTGTAGCATGTAATACTGAACGCTGCAGGTTACGACTACGCTAGTTCGTGTAATAAATACTTACCAACTAAAGGGACTCTCTAATAATGTACATACATGTAGACTGTAGATACTTGTACAAGGTGGGCAAGTTTTAATCAACATGATTGTTAAATTCAAATCGTTAAACTGAATTTCTTTTTGCATTCTTGATAATTTAAGGAAGCTTAATGCGCTTTCATTATTTGTTTTACATAGACATCATTATTATACTCGAGCAGAGATAAATTAGTATGAAATCACTTTGTTATTTACATTTCTATTATTTCAGATATATTAGGTTTGTGCATTCCTTAACGCGGCACTTGCTAACCTTCATATTGCTAAGTGGAGGAAATAAATATTTCTCGGTCGGTAGTCGGGGAAATAAGTAAATCCTTCGAACCCTTAAATCCTCAATCGTGTGTGTGTGTGTGTGTGTGTGTGTGTGTGTGTGTGTGTGTGTGTGTGTGTGTGTGTGTGTGTGTTGTGTACGTATAAACCCTGCTCCAGACTCCTGATTGCCTGAGCCTCTTTAAATATTTTTTTATTTGCTAATATTTATTTATATTTTGTAAGTTACCATCACGTACATAATATTTCTTAAACAAAAAGGCGATGTTTCTGTCCGCCAAGCCCCCGGAACCACTTCCGGTTAAAGTTCCGTTCTCAAAGCAGCGGCAATTCAATTCTTTAGTTGCAAAGCGGACGCCCCCTTCATCATCTTAATAGTATCTCTCGTGAATTATGAGTATGTATTACACCTGCGATGATACTCTCGTTATTCACCGGAGGTGTGTATTATATTTTGTTCCTTCATTATCATCAGGCAATAATAATTTTAATTTTAAAAATTACTTATTCTTCTACACTACGTGTTTATTGAGTTATCAGTAATTTCTTTAGTGATTTTGTACCAGTAATATAATAACATGCTTCAGCATGTGAGTTTCAACTCTAAATAATTAATGTTGAGAAGTTTGTAATCAATCTAGATTAAATAAAAAATCGTAATAAAGTAAAAATTCAATATTTATCAAATGCTATTGACGTAACATAGACGTGACACTTTGACTTTCGGTGTATTTATTTCAGTCGAAAAGCTGCATCTGCTCGAGGGAATGTGTAGGTTTTAAGTATTCATGTGAGGTACTCGCGAGTCACGACTCACGACTCACGAGTCCGGATCCGTATTGGCCGAGTTTACATACGTGGAGCCGTAGGTGCCGTACAGGTGACGTCACGAGAGGAGAGCCTGTACGACATTTGTATATGTGTATAATACTTATGCTTATACCTACATATACTTGCACACAACAAATACAAAGCAGAGTTGACTGCTGAGTGAATGAAAATAATTGACTTTAATCCTTATTTAAAAGAATTAATAATTAAGAGGATATGTATATGTCGTGGCCATATCGTAGATTTGACGACTTCATGATATCGTTGACAATATCATGAAATGGTCGCAGTTCATGAAATGACCAATTATCGTTTGGCCCGATCATGATGTCGTTTAACGAAATCAATGACAGCTTAACGTTTAACGATATGGTCAACTAAACGCGTGGCTTTTTCATGAATTCGTTGATATTGTTTGACCAGATCGTCAAATAATTACTTAAACGACTGATAGAGGCGCTAGAAACGCTTTTTGTATATCAGCTGTTTGTAACAAAGTCAACATTTTAGTTTTAAATATGTTTTTTTTATTAAAAGCGGAATTAATTATTCTTTTATTTCAAGTAATAAGATTGTTCCTATTAAAATATTGTTATTTATATAAAATCATTTTAATTTTATTCAAGTCGATATGCAATATAATAATAATAAATTTAAGAAATTATACAGTAAAAAGTACTTTTATATACTAAAGAATCTATTAAATAGAAAAAGCTTAACCTAACCTAACCTATCTTATTTGATTTTAAGTATCTTCACACAAAATAAATCTAATTACGTAAAATATTTTTTAGGTTAGGTTAGGTTAAACTTTTTTTAATAAATAGATTCTCTAGAGATTGAAAGTGTTTTTGTCTAAAAACAAAGTCATTATATATAATGAGATCGTTATACGCACATATTCTAAATTTATATTAAATATATTATAAGAACACTTTATTTTACGATATGACCAAACGTCGATGGCGAAATCATTAAACGTTGACGAATCAACGATATCGTCAAAATCAGTTGGTCATTTCATGAACTGTAACCATTTCATGATATTGTCAACGATATCATGAAGTCGTCAAATCTACGATATGGCCACGACATATACATAATTAAGAGGATATAGACAGCAACGAAATACAGGAAAACAAGCAAAATTAAAAAATAACAAATAATAACTTGGAAGAAAGTATTTAAAACTTTTTTCATTCAAAACAAACTGTTTCATAGATATACCTATTCACTAATCTCCTCAAATGATTAGTAATATATGCGCAAAGAAACGTAAATTCCTTTTATATATCTTATAAATAAAACATTCTTGTAGAGTCAAGAATAGAATAGTTGAACATACACCAAACCGCATAAACAAATACGTTTAGTAGATTTGGTTGAGGCGCGAAGTCGGAATAATATGTAGTTGTTGCAATATTTGAGTTCGCCATTACTTGTTGACGGAGCATTGTTCAGGTGCATTGTCTGTTTGCGCGCGTTCGAGACGTCGGAGCCGCGGCGCTGTAAATATTGTCCTGGGAGGAATCTTCCTGCAAATGCAAGATATGTGTATTGTACCAAAAATAACTGACAGTTTTTCGATGTTCTTGTCTATGATGATTCATTTAAATTTGTATATTTTTTAGAATTTTTGGACTAAAGAAACCATTTTACTTTTGCTGCACGTTAATTATTTTTTTTTACTTTATCAGTATTGAGGTATTTAACCTTTTAAATTTATAAATAAAATGTTTGTGACTTTATAATAATAATTTTAACTCAGAAGGGGAAATTTGAAATGATATGAAGCTAGTAAAAAATATATAATCAAATAATTTTGTTCAAATTCTCCCGTGTAAGCTACACGATTATAGCTGCTTCGTATTTTTGACGGCATGCGTTTTCGCTCGTTTTACATAAAATAGCTTATATATAACCTGACGTCATAAGCTATCTTTCTCAAAGAATTAATTGAAATCCGTTTTTCTTCCAAACTTTCATCTTCTATTTGAACCCTTTAGAGCTTGATTTCATATTTTTATTTCTTATTTTAAATCTATTTTCAGTTTAAATTTCATTAAAACCGATCCTATAGTTTTGCCGTGATAGCCTAACAGACAGATTTTCACATTTATAATATTAGTAGGAAAGTATGGTGAAGTTTCATATCAAGTCGTTTTATGATTGTTGAAACAATGTGATGCGCGTGTACTGAGCTATGAGCTTATAATCCTCCGCAGCAAGCAGATTATAATGATCGAACTATAGGAATAATCGTGTTATATTATATTTAGCAGGAAGCTTTCCTACTTATTTCGTGGAGTCATCAATTAGTGCGACATCATAATGGAAAACGTTTGAATTAAGCTACTTTTATAGCAAAGAAGTCGCATTCATTTTTCATAAAGTACACCAAAAATTTTTTCTTTCATGTATTAGATACGTGAATAACATTTTACACTACAGAAATTTTAAAAGAATTTCTTAAAAAATAAGGCTTCTAAAGGCATTTTCAAGATCACAAGGCTTTATTTATTGATTAAAGTAAATAAAGTTTGGCTAGCAAAGTGGAACAACGGCCGCCTTACGCAGAACACAATTGGATTAGTTTTTAATTTGCGTCGGAGGCTGTCGATCCCCGTTACGTGACTTCATGGACGCTGCGATTTGACTTCATCAACTCAACACGCAAACATACCTCAAAGTCAATAGAAGCTTTCGTGAAAACAAAACTTTGCTGTGATAAGGTGAAAGGTTATTGATACAAACTTTTGATGGTTTTATGTCATAATAATTTATAAGTGAGATACATAGACACATAAGTACCTAAATTATCTAAGCTTTAAGTACTGACAGACATGATTATTGCGTGTTAAAACTACACATAATTCTTTGATTCGTATATCATAATCATTACTCACCGGTCACTCTAATCCTTCTACGATGGAGAACCGTTTAAATTAGTGTATATCAAGCTAAGGAAAACGTTTACACATTTTCTCTTTGTATTTTCTCTTAAATTAATATCCTAGATAAACTAAATTCATAACCATTACATAAGCCGCCGATCTCATTTCGCTTGACATACTTTCGTTACTAAATATTTAGTAATTTTATTTTATCAAATTATTATTTTCTTAATAAATATTTGAGCGTTTCTTTTCTACGTTTATCATTTTCTTTGTTGTTTTAATGACGTTAAGTTTATTTTAATTTGCAACATTTTTCGTGACGGCGATGGCAATACTAATAATTGCAACACATATTTTCATTAAAACGGAAAAGGCTCGTTAAGGCGTATTTTCAAACGCTCATAATTAGGCCGCTGCTAAATAACGACGTCAACATTCTTCTCGACATTCAACCGTATAATAAACATTTTGCTCAGCATTTATAATTACGTACATTTGAATATGATTAAGAAGACATTGAAATTCTATATAAATATATTTTTACAGATATTATATCGTGAAAACGTCGCTACTGCGCTGAAAGGTAAGGTAAGTAGATGATCGTGCAGGCATGTAGTTAGTTAATTTTGGCAGAATCAGAGGGTACTTTAGGGATGTTAGACCTGCGTGGATCTAGTCAGTCACTGTTGTGAAATACTGTTGTGATTTCGTAACACGATCAACAATAACTAAATATCGTATAGTTTATTTAGCACAATACTGTTTTATCGCTGACGTTTGCATTTAAATTCTGGGCAACTCTAAAATATAAGCAAAGCTTGTATGAAGTAATTCAACCGTAAAAGTAACATGTTACATCGTAGAGTGAAGGTGCATTGTACTCATGCGTGTCGTTCGTAATTTGTTGGCAATCGGGTAATTCCAAACGTACGCGAAGACTACAGTAAGCACAGTGTATGCGCCTGTTGCCGCAGACGGGTCGGGGCTATTACTTGTGTGTATCATTCTATGTATAAATTTGTTTTGATATTACCCCGCGCTGTCGTGATTCACTCACATTTCCCGCTGAATGCTGTCTAGTCTTCATGGGGCCGCTCACCTTGCAATTTGCATTAAAAATTCCGAACTGCGTCAGGATTCTTTCCATCAACTTATTGGCTATGGATTTTATTACTTGTTTTATACACGCTTTGAATTAAAATGCGAAGACTAAAAGCTAAGAGATTAGCTCCCAGCTAGCGTGCCCGGATGGCGGATGGCGGGAGTCGGGCCGTCGGCTTGGTGGCAGACATTAATCCTTCATTACGTTTGGTAATTAGACGGTAAAGGCTATTAGTGGGATTACTGGGTGGGAGTGCTTCAAAGAGATTTGTTACGCGAGCTCGAGATCGATAAGTGGCAGAGTGTGCGTAGCGGGTAGCCGGTAGTGAGCAGTACGTCGCGACGCTAATGCCTCGCAATCGACGCTAAGTGGAAGACAATAGCGAGCCCGCACCTGCATGTATACGCCACCGCTCTAGATGCGGCTTTATCGAGATCTTTTTGTTTACGCATTTTCAATATGTAAGGCTAACTAGTCGCAGGCGAATCTACTTAAGTAAATGTATTACTTTTTATATAGTTTTAAGCTACGCTATTATAAGTTTTAATTAATTTCTTTACTAACCATTTAATAAATATCAAAATTAAAAGAAAATAAAAATTTGAAGACAGCGGGCGAGGTTTAAGCGCTCTAACCGCTAAGTCATGTGTCTACATCCACGTGCTTTGTAATTGTTATAGAGGTATGTTTACAAATGTTTGTTTGTCAGAGCTCAGAGTTGTACAACACTCTCTACACAGTTTTTACAAATTTCTGCTAACCAAAGATTTCTACAAATAATTGTTTTGAACAATTTGAAAGAGACAGAACAGGAACTGTGTTCTCGATTTGAATCCCACTGTGTTTAAATTTTTATCCGTTTCCTTAAAAATATTTTTCACATCCTATGTTTGTATATAACAATTTAAAATGCTAAAATTATCGAACGTTTCTGTAAAATATATATTTTTATATCATAATAACCCCTCTGATATGATCAAAAACTGATAGCAAGTGTCTCTTCTAGCACATCTCCCACTATCAATGTAGATAAGTGTGTGTGATGATCGCACCTCGCGCCCGCAGTAATAGTGTACGTAATATCTTCCTTAGCTGCAATATTACCGATCGTTATTACCTTTATATAACTATTATCACCACACTTTAGGTAGTAAGATTGTTACTTCTTGACTAAACACTATGCTTTATTGTTTAGTATTTTTAAAGTGTTATTCTCACGTTTAGGACATTTAAAACAAGAATTTTGACGTCGCCGGATGTATAATAATGTAACAATGTTTTAGCGGTCAGAGAGCTTAACGTAGTGTCAATTAACTATATATTTTTTTATAAATTTATAATGATTGGAATGGATGGTAAAGAAGACTAAAAATGAATTATTTCATCACCTGTGTATTGCAAAAAGAGTTCTAAATACTCTGACAAACATATGTATAACAATCAAATTAAGCTCGCTTGATTTTACCGGAAATGACGATGAGGAATGAAATTTGTACTAGGAAACGCTCTTGATCTATAATAATGATCAACATAACTAATTAGCTAAAGATCTTTTTCATTCCTTTGCTATTTTTTTATATTCGTAATATAATATAATTGTTGTTGTGTTGACAGAATATTAAAATTTTGTATTAATATTGTTACATGTTTTTGTATTGATACAGTACGTAAATTATATTTATTTAGCACAAGCGGGAATTGAATGCACTATTATTTAGAGCAATAAATTTATTTTAAAAATATTTTATTCTGTTACATGTCAATTAAAGAATAATTGGATGGCAGACGGATTGTGGAGTCTTGTTTATTCAGATTTGGCTGAAATGAAAAAAATAATGTCAAAGTATTTACACAAACAAACGGATAAGCCCCATTCTCAGATCATCAGAGAGTCGTGACCTAAAAATAAATAGTATCGACACAATTATGAAAATTTGTGAAGCTGTAATCTCCGAGAACTCACAATAAGCTCACGGCTTTGCTGCAAGATTAATAAGAGGATAAAAATTTAATTACAAAAAAGCACAGAGTAAAGGAAAACATCGAAGCACTCGATAAAATACTGTGAAAAATATGAAGGGAAATTAATTATTCTAAATGTAATTTATTAACGTTGTTCAGCTCAGCTCAGCCCCGCTACAGACACGGCCGCGTCACGCGACTAAATAACTTTTTTGTATTTCAATTTTCATACACTTTTGTCCCCAGCACGTTTAAATAATTAATTCTGCATCATTTTTACATAATTTAACCTACACTAGGTTCAGAAAACACACATTTCGTAATTAAAAAAATGTAATTACATACTTTAAGATAAGTCTTTTTGGGAGATTATAATCAAACGTTGAATTTAAGCATAACTTAAAAAAATGTTGACCATTACATAATATAATACTTCAATGGAGAAAAGTCAAAAGTCAGTTAGTATACAAATGTATCACACCGATATTTGTCTGCTGTTAAACAGTTAAGCAGCCGCCTGTAAGCGAATGCTCATAAAATTGTTTTAAAATAGCAATGATCCGTAACAAAAACAATCGAGAATAGAGTTTTAAGTTGAAAATTTCGGAAAACAGATAAGCACATATCAAAGTAGTTTGTTCGATAAATTTTAAAATGAGAAATCATGTAGCACGAGGGATGAGGGATGGCGGGAAGTTGGGAAAGTTGATTTTGATGCGAACTCGAGCGCAGTTCGGGAAAACATCGCATACATCAGCGTCGGTCGGAAACTTTGGACAATGCTTACGGCCGGAGTTGCTAATAAACTACTTGTCTTGAATTATACGAGTATCCAGCCTCCGGAAGTTCTCCACGAGCAAAGCCCATGTAATATGATGACGCGACGTGCGCCGATCACGTTTTGTAATCAGTCGAATAACAGGTTGCCAAATTTGATTGTAAATAATTACAATAATTTCAAAACAATTATTCAATATTTTAACTATTTTATTTCACACCCTTATGTATTATAAGGAAGGTTACTCATAATTTACAGGTATTTATATACACATCCATAGCAATCTCCTCACCTTCTGTACAACAATATAAATCATCGAAACGCTCTCTGCGATACTTTCCATGAAAAATATACTCATATTGGGAATTTTGTTGGGTTTCAAAATAACCTACGTTACAATTTACCCGAACTTAGCGTAAGAGGCAGGTACGTCAATAACCTGAGGGCGGAGATTGAGCGTTTGACCTCTTCGAACTTCTTATTTCAGTATTAAAAGTTAGTGACCTGTCTAGGCGTTCCTGTGATTTAGTGGTTTTTATATGCAAAAAATATGAATTCAGTGACAGTGAAATTAAGTATCATTTATATAGGTTGCACCAATATCAGATTTTTTGTTTTATAATCTAATAAGATATTTAAGTAAGTACACACACTATTGTAATTGATATTTAAGGATTATTCTTAATTGTAGTTACAAAAATCATAACAAATCAACGTTTTTCAGAGTATAAAGTTTTATTTTTTGAATTCTCCCTTATATCAGGGTAGGCAGTGGGAACCTTGTTTCAACACACATGTTTCACAATTGTTACTGTCAGTGTGACAGTGTGACACTGATATTTGAGCGCCACGATGGTCTGAATTTTGTTTTATAACCAATATTCAAGCAATGTACTCTTGTGGGACGTTAGACATATCACAAGTAGTAATATAGCAAATGGCTAGCCAGCCAGCTACTAGGTAGAAGGCAGTAGTATCACCTCTGCAAGCGCAGATAAGGCCGACGCCCGTGACGCCGTGACGCGCGAGCAGGACCCGTTTAATTAAAACCACTCTTACATATTTACGACCGCTTTGAAGCTCTTTGATACTCGTCGCACTCCGCCACCACACCGCTACTATAGACACTAGTTAACTGGCTTACGTATGGTATATTGCCAGTTTTATTACATATGCTCTACACTACCAAATTGTCCCTATATTACGGTTAAGTTGGGTATGCATTACAATAATATAATGTAGCTTGCTAAAGTTATGCTTATATGTAAAATGTTATTATTTTATTTATTTTATTAGTCTAATTCTTTTAGAATACGGATATCGTAAATATTGTAGTAGGTAGTAAGTAGCAAAATCAACGTGCATACCTTGTACATGATGATATAATTTGAATGAACAATAAATATTAAAGAGAAACATTAAATACTTGATAATTACAAGGAAGCTCGCCGTCAGCCAGCACCGAGCAGCGCGGGAGGACGCGGAACGGGTAACTTTACCAATTTTTCAGAACGAGGCCGAGGGATTAATTTATTTAGCTGGCGCATAATGAAATTGCTCTTGAACGGCTAAATATTGAGATTTTTTACCTTAATTAATTAAAAAACCTTCATAAATAGAAAACAAGTGTACTCGATTCAGTTTTCGTAAGATTTTATTATATTTAAAGTATCGACGCGGGTCTACGGTACTATTTATTTTTATCTGTATCAAATATACTATTATTGTTAAATGTTACTAAGTCAAGTCGAAATAGTATGTAGTAACAAATTTTATCTGTAAAACCATTTTATATATTCTTAATTCACTTAAATGTATTGACTCATATGTTTTTCCATACTTATTATTACAACTGTGAACTACAATGGTTCATAGTAATGGAAACGACTTAGAAGTTACGAGAAAATCGATTATACATACTTATCCTTTAATTTTTAGAACTTTGAAATAAGGACACTTGACCTTTCTACAATAAAACACAAAAATGTCGATAAATGTACCTTTTTAAGATGTTACGATCAAACATGTATAATGAAAACATGTATACCCGTTTCGTTTTGTAAGGCAAAGCCTTTAGCGCCCATTGCGTCACAATCTCTTTACGTAATTTCAAAAAGCAGTATCTGTTGCAGAAAACTAAAACTGAAGCTAAAACGTTTAATACTTGACCTGTAGTATATTTTTTATTTGTTGTAGTGAGTAGTGAGGTAAGTCGCAAAGCCGGCCAGCACGGCGCGCGGGGCGACTAACAAGCGGCTTAAATCACAGCGTCCTCGCATCGTCCCACGTCGCGTCGTGTCTTTGTTCTACTTACCAGTACTACTGCTGCGCTTTTTACAATCACATCTAGATTTATAGCGTACATATTCGAACGTGTTTACGTTATCGTAATGTATAAAAACGTAAGTTTTGTACTTAGAGCCTTTGTAGACAGTATGGTTTTATTTTATTCGCTTATTATAATGTTCAGAAATACGCGGCAAGAAAGGTAGAAGAAAATTTCGTTTGGTATTTGGTAACTCACATATATGATAGTGTAGATACTGGTCCTGTTCACTTGATATTGCTCCATTCGCTTTGACTATACTCATTCAGAAGAACTATAGGCCAAAATTTATTCACATTTCATTAAGATCAATATATATTGTAGTAATAGCTGCTGAGAGAAGAAGTCAAATTTGTTGAGTGTAATCAAATTGACATATAAACAGAGTAGTGAAGTGTGACTAGGTTTACTTTACTGCTTTGTTTCTTATTTGCTATTCAAAGAAGAAATAGTTAAATTTAGTACATATTTATGAAAAATAATAATTATTATTTTTTATTTATTAGGCTAAAAGTATAACTTATTTGAAGCATATAATGTTAAATCTTAGTACAAGTGCGGCGCGCGAATGCGGTGTGACTCATACAAAGTGTGCCTCATACAAAGACGCGTCGACGCTGGACTCTGCGAGTTGGCAACGGGCAGATATTACTTTGATAGGATTACATCGCACTCCGCGCAGCGCCGCCTATTGAGAATATGTCCTTGTTACAACGAGGAATTGTTATTTGCTGGTATAACTTGCTTTACTTGCTACATTAAAATATATAAATCGAAGGCCCCTACGCACTGTTATAAGTGCAAAAACATAACTTTACAGGACAACAATCGGACGTGGACGTTATTAAAGTAGAAAATTAAAAATAATTTAAATTAGGGAGCTTTAAATTAGTATTAGGAAGTATTAAAGCTCTGCCCGTAAAGTTGTGATTTACACTTGAAATGAAATTGAAATAATATTAATTTATTTATTTAGGAACACCAACAGTACACATATGCAACATTTATATTAAATATACAATCAAAAGTATCAGATATTAATGTTGATGAAAAAATATATATATCAAGATTCTTTTCATTATCTATGGATATGAATTTATCATCATTCTGTATATATATTAAATAAAAATATAAGTGTCCTCATATTTCAGTATATACTTTACGTCGAAAATCGAGACATTGTGAGATGCAGAACTTAAAGCCACGCTTCGTCATGGGTACCAAAGCAAAAATAGTTTACAACATAATAATTTACTCGAGCCCCCAACCATCGTGTTTCCAGTCAGACGCTGCCCACTGCGCCACGACGGGTAATATTGTTATGAAACCTGACGTATAAATATGTTTTGTGGCCGTAATAATATTAAAGCTTAAAGGTTTCATATTAACTCCATTCCCCTATTGACGCGCGTAACATATTATATCCGTAAATAAAACTTATAACTTGCACAAAATATTATATTTAATATAGCATCTATTAATAGTGAGGCCAGTCTTGGCTTGAGGGCACAAAGTGTGGCTGTAAACGCGACTGGTTGTGAGTTCAATTTCCACCCGAGAGGAACTGAAATAATTCATTTTTAATATCCTCGGCGGTGTCGAAGCAGAGTACGGCGTTGAGTTCCGCCACACAACACACATAATGCCTCCAGAATCCTGTGGAGAGTGGGCAACGGAGTGTCTCAACATATGGTTCCCTCTGCCTACCGTGCTGTGTGCGGGATACAGCGTGATGCTGAAAAAAACTATTAATAGTGTTATGCACAGTCTAGTTCGGACATAAGTAACATTTTCTTTTAAATAAGTACACATGTATTTCCTCAGTGTGTGTATTTTTAATAATTAGCAGTGCCTGACACTCTATTTGTACTGAAATAGATATTTTTCTTTTATTGACTTATTTTTTTTCCAACTATATTTTCATCCAAAGTCAACCGTTTTTAAATTATCGAGTGTCGAACATACCAAAATTTCCATATCTGAACATTCAAAGTTTCACATTTATCTTTGACTTGGTTTTTATTCTTATTTTTTTGCCGTACATAATTTTTATAATATATAAATGCTAAATATTTTCTTATGTCCTTACAAATATGCGTCACCACGCATTACCGAACGTCTATATATTAACTGTATCTTGATTGATCAATTAACGTTACGTTTTTCTTTAGTTACACAAAAAAACCTATAAACATTGTTTTTGGGGCCGGTCGTGGCAAAGTGGCATGAACGTGTGACTGCAAACGATTGGTTGTGGGTTCGATTCCCACTCGAGTGGAAACATTTAATATTTCCATTTCCTTCGCTGTGGTATCCGAGGCAAACAGCAGCCTTAAGTTTCACCAATTAACACGGAATGCCTCCGAATGCAGCGGAAAGTGAGGAACGGAATGTCTTGACACTCTGTCTACCGTGCTGTGTTACAGCGGGATACAGCGTAAAGTTAAAAAAAAAACAATGTTTTTTAGACAATAAAGTATATAAATAAAGATCAGATTATTAATACTTATACTATACTTTTTATACTTTTGATTAATAAACAAGCGATGTAACATTCGTTTTAGTTTTAATCGAGTACTTAGTTAGTAGCGTTTATACCGGGGGGCTTTCACACTTGTATTATTTCTAGTTCAGTGATCGGGTTCTAGGTGCATACGCTACTATAGTTACATATGTTTTAAATAAATATGAATTTATCTTTAATATAGAAAATTTTAAGAGATGTCATTTCAGTGGTAAGTCCTTAACGTTGCAGTTAGAGTGACCAGGGGAAAAGAAAAGACATATTTTAAATTTTATATTGATTTTTCGATAACAAAAAGTTAATGGAAAAATGTTGCTCATTTGTATAAGATAATTCCAATTAGACTGATGATTGTACTGAAAATCATTATTGATTAATAAAAAAATAGCGTATATAGAAATATTTAATTTGGTTTTAATCATTAAAATTTTGAACAAATCTCAGAAATAACCATATATTATAAACAGTTACACAAGACTAAAACGTTATAAAAAAAATACATTTATATTATCGTGAACAGTAACTTAATACGTTATCAAATGTTTACTTTAGGGGAGAAATGGTATTTCTATCTATTTAATTTAAATATGTCGAATGAAAACTTTATTACAATATAATAGAAATTTATAATACATATTATGTAGGAGTATGCGCATTTACAAACACTTCATGACCAGTAAACAACTGCATAACAGTGGATCATGAGACAAAAATGTAAAATGACTTGTGCTATTATGTGTGTTATATAACACAATGTGCAGCGGGCAGGGCGCCGCCGCGTTGCCAAATTAGAAAGCCTCGACTATGTGTTGTGGCGCAAAGGTCCCTACCCGCCGTACATGGCGACGTGTTTCAGCCTCTCCGTACAAATAATATGGGCCAAATTTCAGTGAATCTCGACGCCTTTATGATGCAAGTATCCAAATAATAGTGGTACATTCAGGCAGGTGGAAACGAAGCCACTGTGAGGAAATAGTGAATCCAGCTTCATAGCCCACACTAAGAATATAATAATATCTGCTTTCTTAAAAGTGTGCTATACATTACCATTATATTTTGCCTAAACGAGCGTCGCATGAGGAAAAACAAGCAATGTACTGGACTCAACACAATTAGTCGATATGTAGATATAATATTTGTTAATTTTACTCGTGGTAGCGGTCGCGGGCGTGTGGAGGGCCGACACGCTCTAACGGACAATTTCGTTATTATATCATGCAACAATTGTTGTTGTATTAGCGCTTTAATAGCATGGGAGCGCTGAGTCTCTCTAGCGCGGTCTCCGCCTCGATGATCACTAGCGTTTCTCTTAATACATATAGAATTATCTGATGAATGCCCCTCTGCCGATTCGATGAATACATCCTGTAAATGTTGTGAACTGTCATTAATATACATTTATAGGTTACATATTTATTCACGTATTACTAAATTTTACTAATTTTGTTAGTTGTTATTCATAAAGTAATAATTCATTTTCGTGGTACCTCTATAGCTTATAATATATTGTAAATTTTTCTCGTTTCTACATAATAAAGTAAACTCCATATACCATTTTCCGTTCACTAAAACACATAAAGCGATGAAATAAGCAGTGGATTTTAGATAATGAGATCGGAATCCATACTCATCGAGAAGGCACAGTTAGCTAAAGCTTACTCTACTAATCATTTCGATTGGATAGAAGCTGGTGTACAATAACGTTCCGGCCAAATAATGTATAGATTAAGCCGCCGCCTCGTTTAGCGCAGTCGGATAACACAGAGATAAGCCAAATTTGAGTTCCAAGTGTGAAATAGCGGGTGCCAAACACGAGGCTTATTTAGCGCAGACTTGATCGCGGGCGAGCCATCCATTAGCCCGTGTAACGACGGCGCCGCCGGAGCACATAACTCAACACAAACGACTCTACGTAGCCTCAAACAATTTATTTAGGGGCTCCTTAAAATTTAAAATTACCATTTGATTTCGCCATTGTTCGCGGGAGGAGATACTGTGCGAGACAAATGTGCACTGGCTTTGTTGAGCTGGAATATAATAAAAATATAAGGCGATAAAGTGGTTAGATTTATGCTTGCCCGCCCTCCGCCGCCCTCCGCCCTCCGCCGCCCTCGCCGCGCGCCTCCTCGGGGCGCAACTAACCTCTCGCGGCTCAGAAACCATCATTTATGAACCACGCTATAAATATGTGAAATCTAAACACAATTTATTGCTTACACTAGTTGTAGTTATATTTATTAGTTTTCTATGAAATACTATACAACCTATAAATTATCCAGCTTCTATATTTTGAACTTTGAATTTTTCATGTTGTTTGGTTACGTTGTGATTTGATTCACAAATATTTGATGTCAGATTCAAATAAACTAAGTATTTGAATGTATTGCAAACAACATATTCATACATTTTATATACAAATATATACGGACGTGCATTTATTTAACCAAGTACTTATCAGGAAGATATTCCTACGTATAAGGGTAATAACGAAATAATATTTTACGAATGCATTTGCGTCACAGCAGTTAGTGCGACTTCAGTAGCAGCAACAAGATACACTTGAGATTTTTTGAATTTTGTTAAATCATAATTTTACGAAAAAAAACATAACTTTGAAATAAAAGAACGTACATACGTATTGCTTTGAAGTGCAATATTCATAGTGTCTTTCTTTTAATTTAAAAATACACGACAAAACTACGTTTAACTTAATTATTATGGAAAAATTAAGATATTGACAAATATATTTATTAGTTATTTATAAAATATTTAGTAAATGTTTAAACATAACGTTGCATCGAGCTCGTGCTAGTAAACAAAGCTCTGGCACATAAAGCATTAGCTAATTGATAAACGTTTGGTGCTCGTTAAAGCCCGTTTTACAGAATAATTAGCCCCTCCATGAAAAATATATTACGCGAAAGATCAAACAGACAATTATTTACTTTGTACTCTGCTAATAATAATGCAGTCCGTTTAATGCTGTCTAATTACTATGTGGGAAATTTTATACTTTACGTATCTTTAACATATTATAACATATAGTATTCGTTGAGAAAACTTATTGTTAATATAATTCTTTCTTTAATCTTCGCCCGATCTATATATAATATACCTACTACCGTACTGACACACCGTACCGGCATATTGGAATATAGCGTAATGAATACAACATACTGGTACCAGACCATAGAAAAATTTTTTTTTATATGGTCTGGTACCAGTATATAAACGAATCTCTACGAAGTCCTATTTCAACTAAAACTACCACGTTATCAACTGTATTACAATGAATATTAACAAAAAATGTGTCACATGCATAACATAAGCTTTAGTTTAGCTCACTTTAAGTAGTATTTCATCCCACCATTAGTCCTACAGTGAGCGAGGCGGGGCGGGCGGACGGTGCGAGCAGCGGCTTTGTCAGCAACTTGATTAAAACGTATACAATGAAATGTAAATCTTTTAGTGTCCTTCCAATCTTCGTTACTACTGTAGTACTGCTCTGAAAGCAACATTCTTCTTCAAGCCACACGCTTTCTTCCTAATAGTACTTCCTACGTTGCAAAAGGTTTGTAACTGTTTCCGGTTTTCTCCTGATTTTGTAACAAAAATGTAATCAAGGTTATGTGGAGATATAGAGGATGTCGTGGAGTAGAACAATGTCAGATTGTAAATGTTATGGTTGTAGGTTCGAATCCTACTCGGCGAAATAGTCATATGTTATTTTCATTTCTTTGCTCTGGTAGCTAAGGCAAAGTGCGGTATTGTGTTCCGCTACTTAACATGCTATGTCTCAATTTCGGGAGGAAAGTAGGGAACGTAGTGTCTCGAGACACTAGGCTCTCTTTGACTACCCTGCGATGCGGGAAGCTAATGCTAGCGCTGCAAAATTATAAATAGGGTTAAAGCTATGTATGAAAAATAATAAAGTGCGTGAATAAAAGTAAAGTCAGCTGCAAGCACTGATGCGGCGTGTGCCTCGTGTAAGCCGGCCTTTTAAAATATTTCATATTAACGCGTAGCCAAAGCCTTTGCTGTACATTTAAATAGTACAATGTTAAAATGCTTATTTATTATTGAAACATCAGGATGTTCATATATTTGTATCATTATTTAACCAATATTATGTGGTAAATCTGTTATTGTCGGTAATTCTGCCTTTAAAAATTAATAACTTCTATACATACTCACATGAATCTAACCATTTTCACTTTATCATATTTCATGATAATTATTACATGATATTTTCTACAGAGATATTAATAAACAGGAAGATGACAATAATTTTAAAGCATATTTAGTACTTTAACTAGGATAAGGTAACTATTTTAGAAAGATTTAGATGCGGCATTGGGTTCCAACACTCAATACTCTTAAATAATATATTTGAAATTTATGTTAAACTCAAAACAGAGTGAAGTATCATTGCTGCCTTGTCTGCATGCAAAATTCTGGGAAGTATGAAATCAAAATAAATGTACATAGGGAAATGAACATGGGAAGTAAACAAAGTGAATTAGAGCGAACATTACGGTAAAACGTAGTTGTTAATGTAACGTGCAGTTTTAGGCGATCGCGTGGTTGTTTGAGGATTATAATTAGGTAACTAAAGGCGGAATAGCTTGTCCGTGGTATAATGTACTATGTAACATCTATAGTACCATTTCTGGTGTATTGTCAAAAAATATAGCGACAAATTTATATAAAAGTATTCAACTTCAAAATATTATTTAGAATATTTTGTGTGAAAACGAGCACCAAGTCATTAAACGACACGCTTTTCTATATAAGACAAGAAAAATGTTAATGTCGTTTCACAGACGTAATAACGAATCATCCACCCGTTACGTTTCGTAGAATCTTCCTGCATATAGTTACAGTAGTATAAATGTCACATTTACTCGCAAATTCATATAGGGCAGTGCCACACGCACAGTAATGATAAAGCTTTTTTTTCAGTTTCACATATCTCCACTTTCTCGCAGAATTCAAGGCATTGCGTGTTGACTAGCGGAATTCAAAAATAATTTGAACATAGTCTCCAAATGGAAATCGAATCCACAACCTATTCCATGCCAACCAACCATTCAGTCTCTTTACTAAAATTTACTCATATTATGTTCCTGTTATTTTATTAAAATTTAATAAGGTTGTATCAAATAATAAAATTGTAATTTATATATTTGAAAACAGCAACTGTTTAGTTTCTGGCCGGCTCTTCTCAGCAGAACTGCCTTCCGAGTCAGTGGTAGCTTTATGTACATTAGACGTACGTAAAAGTGCTTACGAAAGTCTATTTGAATAAAGATATTTTGAATTTGAATATACATAGTTGTTGTATAGTTCATTTTCAGCGTATAAACATGTAAGCATATCAGCGCAACTTTACATTTATCTGCTATACATTTGTGTGTATTGTAGTATAATTAGGACCGCGATAAAGACAACGTTATCATCATCAATCATTAACGCCATAACAACTCAGTTGGAACGTATTGAATTAAGTGCGATGGTCGAGGAATCAAATCTTATTTGAGGATCTTATATTTATAAAATAATTTTGTTTTTTCAGATTACGAAATAAAGACTTTTAATTTCTTGTCAATATACATATATCTATATATACGGAGTGCATTCATACATTTTATAAATTAATCATTGAACAGGCAGAAAATAGAAACCAATGAGATTTATGCCTAGATTCTCTCTGCATTACAATAAAGAGGAAGATAAGTAACAACAAGAAAATATTATATAAACAACGGCGTTAATTGCAATTTAGGCTTTTCTATATCTATATCTATATGTATACTATTGAATACACAATAATGAACGCATCGAGCCCGCGCCCCCGCGCCCCCGCGCCCGCGCCCGCGACCCGCCGCGGCATTGTTGCGCTGAATTACGCCCGTAACGAGGTTTTAACGTGGATTTTACTGGATTTCGCGTGTAGCGGCCAAATACTATACGTAAGTGTGTTTATATGACATCCCAGTGTAACGTTGTGACGATATATTTTGCATTAAATTACATATAGTATGTGTATATTTTATTTGAGGTGACCGTGGCGGTGGTGTGGCAGAGTCTGAGAGTGGCGTGTGTACACGCAATATGTCTCAATTTGCACTCAAGAGAATGATTATGTTTAACATATTTTCGTTTTTCCGCTCTGGTACATAAGGTAAAGCGGGACGTTAAAATCCGCCTCTCAACAGTTCGGGCGGAAAGAGGCCAACGGAGTATCTAGACACTGGGTTCTCTCTGCGATGCGGGAAAATGCGTGAAGCTGCAGTTTGTATAAGTTATCTTATCTGTGAAACTTGTGTTTTAGCAAGAATATTCGTATAAATACTTTTTATATATTTGTACCTATCAACTATAATATAATTTCAGTAATATCTTATTACCCCATCGATAACTACTTTTGAAAAATCAATAAAAATCTTTATAAAATATTATGAAAGGCATTTTTTTAAAAATGTATGTAATTTGACGTAATATTTGAAGATAAACATTGTAATTTGCTGCAGATCGAGCGGTGAATTAGAATTTTTCCATTTTCCAGAAGAAATCTGTCTAGATTCGAAATATCCGAATAGAGGGGTTCGACTCATTACCTGTCTTCGCGTAATTCGTATGCATGGAATATCCGCGTCATTTGCGACCTCAGCGGGCTCGAGCTGTCGGCACGTTGCGGGTTCCGTCGCAAACTGTTTTTTGTGTTTTTTCTATAAAAAACTATCTTCACGCTGTATCCCGCACAAAGCAGGGTAGGCAGAGGGAAACTAATATTAAGATACTCCGTTCCCCACTTTCCGCCGAATTTTGGAGGCATTACTTTTTAAGTGGCGGAACAAAAAGCGGTTACCGCCACACTTTTAACTTCTACGTCACAGAGTGAGACCAAGGTGTTTGTTATAAACACGTCTTAGTTTTGATTTTTCCTTAAATTGCATATTGTAAATCCTGTATTTATATGTTTTTTATAAAACTAAGACTTATTCAAACTTTGAAGTTAAGTAACATGTAACAGTCATTTATTTTTTAACTTTTTCAACCGAAGTAAAAGAAAATTTGACTTTTACACATTTATAATGCTATAAAAATAAGTTTAACTCTGCAGTTATCAAAAGGAACCCGAGATCACAATTCCAGTGGGGAAGCAAAAAATCCCGTCGCTGTAAGCCGCCGATTGCCGCTATCAGCTGAATCCTACTAATTTACAAGCGCCCGATCTTTACCGACGCTAGGTATATACTACTATAGTATACTATATGCTGTACGGCTGGTCATGAAACTACATCTTATTTTGTGCATGCAAATATAAATTTAACACCATAGTGCCGTGGTTGAGAGGTATTTGACAGTGGTCACGTTGATTGCGAGTTCAAATAGCGCATTCGTAGATTGCTGTTGTATATATATTGTTTTATATTTTTTCCGAATAATAGTTAGTCACAGAGAATCTAGTGTTAAGTAACTCTAGTTAAGCAATTAGCATTGTTATATTTACATTTTCCGTTAAGACAAAGCACGGCGTTGTGTTCCGCTACATAATACACAATACCTTAAAAGTGGACAGAAAGCGGAGGAAGTAGTCCTAAATGTTAATTTTTAAGTTAATTTAAATGTTAAATTACGTCACATAACACGGAATTCGTTGAAAAATGGAAAGCGAAATGTCCCTCTGCCTACCCTACCGCAAGCGCAATATAGCGTGAAGCTAAAAAAATGTGCACACAAACCACATGTTATAATTGTAGTGTAGTTTTTGTTTAAAACGAAGGTATTATTTAAATAAACGAAAAAACGTACGGTTGGTTTTTAAGAGGTCGAATCCCACTGCGTTAATTTTTTATACGTTTTTTTAAAATGTATTTTATTTAAAATATCTTAAACGGAAATAAATTAAATGAAATATAACAATTTCTTGCTTAGGAATAAAGTTCAAACACCTGCACAGCAACAATTTAACATTAAAAACTGTACCTCGTTGCAGTTTGTAGCTTTAGATGTAGAAATATATCGGTTTGTGACAATAAGACGCTTATACGTCAATTTACTTACAAATATAACTGGAAGCTACATTTAGCTTGAAAATTATCTAAACTTAAATGATTTACATAGATTCATAGACGCGATCGTTTGACGACAAAAGCCGCAACGGCTCATTGTTGGGTTAATACCGGGCCATCGGGAACATTTGTCGCTCACATAAAGCTCACGCGGAGGCATCGACGCGAGCGGGGCTTTGCGTAACGGCAATCTAAATCGCGCATTTAATTAGTATTATTTCACGTACAATCTGTCAGGTTGTGTTAACTATCGCCTTAGTGGGCCGGGGCGGCGCTGCGGGGCGCGGGGAGACGCTGTTTAAACTCATATTATCAGCAAGTGTGTATTTCCATTGTATGTCGAACTATTGTCTAAATTAAGCAATTATAGTTATTTACTAGGTATATTTTATAGATAAAGCTATAAATACATGTCAGCAAGTAGTTATGTAACTGAACCGAATTTGAATCAACAACTTTATAAATGCGATAAAGCGTAACTGTGGAAGTAAATAATGTGTAGAGTATAGATATGTACATTTATTTGTAAATGCCTATTAAACAGTCTCAAGCTCTTTTCCTAAGAAAAGAGATTTTTTTTTATTAAACTTTGTTTTCCATTTTCCAGTCCAGGAGACTTCAATGTCACGCTTTCTATTGTGCACACGAGTTGAGAAGTAAAATACGTAAATTATGATCATTCCACCGAACGACGTATCATTCCACAAGCATTCACGGTTACAGCCGATGCCACGTTGCGTCCCGCTCAAATAATAAATAAAACAATGGATATGCGGCTAACAGCGCGCTAATGTTCCCTGGATTTACATATAATTGCAGGCCGTTCCCCCCCCCCCCCCCCCCCCCCTGTTCCCCCCCCGCCCCCCGCGACCCTCCGCCGTGTTTTATGGCGACCCTGCTTATAAGCCCTTAATATATTTTCTTTTCATATAATGATCCGTAATATAGAATATTTCCTTCTATACGAGTGGGTATGTTTCTATGAAATGAGCTGACCGGCTAAGCCAGAGCTATGCTATGCCTACCAGTCATATGATGTAGAAAAATGGGAGTGAATAGTATAAACATCTCTCCTTTTACCACTTCCACCTGGAGACGTGGTCAAACAGAAAAGCGGGCTTCGTCTTAGGTACCAGAACAGAGAAATTTCCCTTGAGTTCAGATCGGAACATCAACTAACCGAATTTACAGTTGTAAAATTCCAATTTAAATGGTGTTATCGAAACCAAGGAATCGATAACGTATTTTAAATATAAATAAGAATCATCGTGTATACAAGCTAGTATAGCGCCATGCTTTTTCTGCAAAGCAAGATAAGAACCTAGAGTCACGACACTCCTCGTCCACATTATATTGACGTTTCGATTTCAGGAAGAAATTATTTCCCTGAGTGGGAATCGAACTCCACAATTACCTCGATATGTCACAATAACATGTTGTTACATACATACATACATACGTGACGAATGTACTTCGTTCATAACGTTTGGTAGAAAATATATTTCGATATAATATGTTCCTAACTATCCATAACTGACAAGAACTTTAAATAAGTTACAATTTGCTACAGCAGGTATTACTTGAAAGTGCAGTTTATCTTTAAACTTCAATTTTGAATAATACACAAAGTTATAAAAGTTGTCCAGAATTTAACATGAACTGTAATCGAAAGTAAATGTAAGCTATAACATTGAGTATAATTGCATCGTAGACAGTGGAGACTACAGGAACAGCGGGGACAGCGGGCAGCTCAGTCGACGACGCGACAACGATTATATGGATTCAATTATGCCATTAACTGAAGTATACTGGCTCTAAGGCTGTGCGAGGACGCTGCCTTCAGCGATGCACCTGCTGCTTTAATAGAAGGAGTTCCATGATTTTAAGCTTCAAGCTCGTAACGTTAATATTTTCCATTACCTCTGTACTTTTAAAATTTTAGTTATTTTCGTCCTTTTCATCGTTATTATTAACTACTTAGCTGCACTGGCTTACGTAACCGGAGTAAATTGTCATTTTTTGCAAGTGTGTAAGTAGTATTTAGTCGGTAAGTAACTAGCAAATGAGTTTATAATGCGTCGCAAGTACATTTGCATTTACGTCAGTGTAATAAGACGAGCGGTCGAGCGTTCGTGATAAACGATTCTAAGTAAGATATATTTAAATGTAACAAAGACTTAATCCGCTCTCGAGGAATTACAGTCGATCACGAACCTCACAATAAAGTAATACATAAAATGCAAATAGTTAACGAACTGCAATTCAGAACTAGGAATCGTCTTAACCGACCGCCTCCGAGTGGCAACTTTAATTAAACCTAACTTCTGAGATGACATCCCACTCAAGATAATTCTAGCCATCTATATTGTACAAAGCACAAAGGAAACTGAGCCTTCCTGCACTTTGTTAGAGACGAACAAGCCAGCAGTAGCAGGTGGCAGGTTATTATAACTGTTGCGTCCTGCGGCGCTAAATCTGAAACACGATCTCCGCTGTTCCGTTCCTGCAAAGGCGCAAACTCATCGACAATTACTTCATATCTGTTACTGATGTGATAAGACAATGCGGAATAGGAACGATTCTCACGTAGATTATATATTTAAATAATACCTTATTTGTTTATAATCCACCAATAAAAATATTAAAATCATAAAATGTGAAAATGTTAATTTAGGAAAACGTGGAGGAAAATAATATAATAAAAGAAAACTTATAAATTTAAGGCTTCAAATACATAAAATTTCTTTTTCTTGTGAACAATATGCAAATTTTTATTTTTATGAATAGAAGTATAATTAGAGGGCAAAAGTTTAAATTTTTTAGAAAGATATCTTTAGAGATATGTTTCCATTTTAATATTTTTATGTAAATTTGACTTGTGTAGGCGTTTTCTCGTCTCAGAACATACTCGTACATATCTACATAAGTTCACGGTATATATTCAAAATGTCTTTTAGTTTAAGAAGTAAAAAATGTCTAATCAATAATTATATAATATCAAACTTATGAACTAAAATAAGCGTAGTAAGAGGTAGGTATAGTAAAGTAAGGGCACGAAGCGTTAATTTATTCTCGCGTGTCAAAGTTGTCAAAGTTTGTATCATCCTTCGGGGCATTTCTGTATAGGGATTTTGTAATAATTTACATAATTGTCAATTCCGCGCCGACAATTAGCGTCTCCGCCATTACGGTAATTGCCTTTTTCTCTCCTCGAAATAACCCTTCTCATTTTAATTCGGCCTCATTACAACCGGCTATGAATGTTTTATTCGGAACAAAAATGATCCATTGGAATTTCATTAGGATTTCTTGAAGAGCACTTTGTTTTGAGGTTTTGTTCATTATGGCTTTGTTTGTTGGAATTTCGAGAAGTGAAATATTTTTTGTTTGTTTATCGACGCCGGCTCCTGAAAGTGGTACAGCAATACAATGAGAACGACACTCATTGTACCTTTGATTTTGACATACAAATTGATAAACAGATAATGATACAAAATACTAGTTTTACAAATCAATATTCAATTTAAATCGAAGTTTAAATTTTAATATTAAAAGTTGTTTATATTTTTAAATGATACATTTATTTACAGACATTTATAGACTTTTATAAATAAACCACCATACGTACAGAATGCTCTGTAATAACATAAAAAAAAGTAAATTGCGGAAGCTTTGCCAAGGTATTGGTTCTTTATATTCACTTTAATCGTTTCTCGTTGAGAAAAATGCTTTAAGAAGATTATACACAATTTATTCTACAAAGTACTAAAGCGCGTTCTGACTTCAAATCTGAAACAAACTGTTATTGATATAGAGCAAGTTCTCTTCGGCCGATTCCATAAACTTCTATTGGTTTTTCTTTGTAGCTACAAGAAACAGCTGGTGTTTTCATTATGCCTTTTATATTATTGCCGAGTCTCCGCTACGAACAGACAATGCAACATTACTGTCTAAGGATTATTGTTCGCCTTTATACATTTTTGTAATGACTTGTTCTTCAGTAAAATACGTTAAATTATTGGTTGTTAGATGACCTTTTGCGTCGTAGGACTGAGCGCCGCATGGCACGGAGTCAGATCTGTTTTCATTCGGGGCTGATAACGTCATAAAATATTTATGGGTATTCAGTACACGAGCAGCAAATTATCAGACGACCGAGGTGCAGGGGCCGGTCGTGTCTGTTACCAAGCGATCAGTGAAGTCAAGTGATCAGTGAAGATCAGTGATTATGATTATATGTCAACTTTGTACTATATATTTTAAGTTTCCAATCCTTACATCTGAATTATTAAGCCATTACATCTGAATTATTAAGAAATTTAATTGGTGAAACAAAACAAAAATTAAATTATGTAATAATAAACTGCAGTTGATATCAAAATAAACAACGCCTTAGCTGTTATAATGACGCGACGGGACATAAATGTTTACTTGTTTACTCTCCGCGGCCTTCCCTCAAGGAGCGTTCACTACAATTGTGTGTATTTCTTTAAAACATTATAAAAATGGTGAAAAACATAGCGCTTTAAAATGAATGGGCAAGAATAGACTGTTCTTTATTCAAGAAACAAAAATATTCGTAAAAACACTTACCTTTGCTAACGTTTCCTTATACCTAAATATGTATCTTCATTAGATATATTATCTACAAAATAAAATACAGAGACGTGGCACAATGGCAAAGTATCTGACTGTAAAAGCAATAGTTGCAGGTTCAATTTCCACGCGTGGGCATGATTATAAATAGTTTCATTTTTTCGGTTCCTAGACAAAACGCGGCGTTGGATTCTATCACTGAAAGCGTAATATCACTACTTCAGGTGGAAAGTGAAGAAGTGTCCTTACACTGGATTCTTTCTGACTACTGCGCGGAAATAAACGTGAAGCTGCATCAATGTACTTATATATAGATTTAAATTAGTTAATAAAATATACTATGCTTAGATTACAAAATAAGGTATAAAATAGTTAATTAACATAAAACTAACCAAGTCAAGTTAGTCAAGATACTAAAGATGAACAGCAAAACGTTAGTGTAGGTTATGACAAAAATATTTTTAAAATGTGACAATGATGGATTGTCTGTCGACTTGTTATGATCTTTTGATTTGAAACATAATATTTTAAAGGGTTAAGTTAGTATAAAATCTTTAGAATACTATAAGAAGACTAACTCTCGGTGACTACGAGAAAAATATTTATAAATAAAGCAGTAATACAACGTATATGTAAAGTGAAAAATAACAAAATTAAAAATTTTGAAAATACCAACGACGGTTTAATTGTAATTGAAAAAGGATAAAATAACTAGAAATCCCCCGCCTAAAAGAATATATGTAACGAGATGATGGGGACGACTTCGTCGGGGGCTGCCATTACTTTAAGTTTGCTAACTTCTCCTAGGTTTTCATGTTGTTAAAACAGGTTTAGGAAAAAATTAAAATATTAATATGAATTTACAGTTTTGATAACTGGTATTCCTTTTAAAAACTTTAAGAACGAAATCTATACTGTTAGCTACTATATTTAAAATAGAGGTTGCAACTGGCAGCCCCCGACGAAGTTGTCCCCATCTTCTCGTTACATATATTCTTTTAGGCGGGGGATTTCTAGTTATTTTATCCTTTTTCAATTACAATTAAACCGTCGTGGGTATTTTCAAAATTTTTAATTTTGTTTTTTATTTTAAACTTTTTAAAGTGTATAGATACACATTATATATTATTACATAATTTCGAAATACTTTATATTAATCTTCATGCAAATTATAAGCCCAATGCTTTCTGGTTATCAAATGCCTATTGCAGCGCCTGGCAGATTGTCACCACAACATTTTTAGGAAACTTAAGTTTAACCAAATCAGTGAAAATCACAAAACCCACTAGTAGTTTTGATTTGGAACAAATTAATTTATACTGGAGTGGTATTTTGGTACGTGGTAGTTTGTGATATGGCATATAAAAACACGCAACAATTAAACCTGAACCTATCACAGAAAACCGCATCTAAATAGGTTTCACACAAAAATACAAGCAAATGCTTACTACAGCGCCCCCTGGTGAGGTGTCACCACGACACATATACGAGAACACGCGCTAATTGAGCCTGATCCTATCGTTGAAAACTGCATCAAATTCAGACTCGTAGTTTTAACTTTGCACCATCAAATGTTTAATGCAGCGCCCCCTGGTGAGTTCTTAACGTAAAAAAAACTAAAAACATACACCAAGTAAAGGTAAATCTAATACTGAAAACTCTGTCCAATCGGACTAGTAGTTGTGGTTTTACATTAAATATTACAAACAAATGTTTACTGCAGCGCCCCCTGGTGAGTTAACACGATAAAGCATATCCAAGAACATGCACTAATTAAACTTGAGCTTATCACTGAAACTGCATCCAAATCGAATTCGTCATTTTAGCTTTGCACAAACAATATTTTACTGCAGCGCCCCCTGGTGACTTGTCACCATAATATAAATTTAAAAACATGTACTAAACAAAGCGGAATCTAATACTGAAAACTCTTTCCAATCGTACTAGTCGTTTTTGTTATACACAAAAAATGGAAGCAGCTACTTACTGCAGCGCCCCCTAGAGAGTTGACACATACTTGAAAATATGCACTAAGTAAACATACATGACACATATATGAAAATATGCACTAAGTAAACTTGAATCTATCATTGAAAACTGCATTCAAATCGGACTCGTAGTTTTAGTTTTGCACAAACAAATGTACTTACTGCAGCGCTCCCTGGTGAGTGATCAGCATAACACATATATGAAAAGATGCACCAATTAAACCTGAACCTATCGTTGAAAGTTTCATCTAAATCGGACTAGTAGTTTTTACTCTACATAAACAAATGTTTACTGCAGCGCCCCCTGGTGAATTTTCACCGTAACGTAAAAACAAAAATTTTAAAATATGTACGAAGTAAAGCTTAATCTAGTTCTGAAAACTCTAGCCAATCGGATAAGTAATTTCGGTTTTAGACAAATAAATATAAGAAAAATTTTGGTTTTACACAAAAAAACTCAAACAAATGCTTATTACAGCGCCCCCTGATGAGTGGTCACCATAACTTATATATGGAAAGACGCACCAATTAAGCCTGAACCTATCCTTGAAAGTTTTATCTAAATTGGACTAGTAGTTTTTGCTCTGCATAAACAAATGTTTAGTGCAGCGCCCCCTGGTGAGTTTTCCCCGTAACAAAAAAAGAAAAATCTTAAAATATGCACCAAGCGAAGATAAATCTTTTTATGAAAACTCTTTTTAATCGGAGCAGTAGTTTCGGTTTTAGACAAATAAATACAAAAAAAGTACAAACAAATGCTTACTGCAGCGCCCCCTGGTGGTTTGACACGATAAAACATATCCAAGAACATCCACCAATTAAACCTGAATCTATCACTGAAAATCTATTGAAATCAGACTATTATTTTTTGAGATAATTGAAAACATTCGTTTTCACGTAAAATGCTTACTGCAGCGCCCCCTGGTGAGTTAAGGCAATAAGACATATCTAAGAACATACACCAATTGAACCTTAACCTATCATAGAAAACCGTATCAAAATCGGACTTATAGTTTTGGAAATAATTGACATAGTAATTTGCACAAACACACAAACAAACAAACAAACAAACAAACAAACAAACAAACAAACAACCTCTCACCCCAAACACATATACAGTCGCCGTTCCGTCGCGGGTGAAAAATAATCATGAATAAATTAAACTTTATTGCGCGTAAATTGTATGAATCCGTACATATTTTTGATTCGCAAGAAGCCGTGTGGCCGCTGTGAGGCGCGTGGCGCGGACGGAGGGCGGAGGGCGGAGGGCGGAGGGCGGAGGGCACTTCTTAAAGTTCCGCAAAAAAATGCGGAACGAAACAAAATTTGATCCCATTTATTATATCTTAGAATTTTTTTAAGGCTTCTGTTATTTATTTAGCCTTCTATCATTACAGAAATTTGAAGCTTATTAGAAATCGTCTTACCGGCGAAGACTTCAATACCGGTACTTATTAAATGTCGACTTTCCAATTTGTGGGTTTCAATTTATAATAAAAAATGTTTTATATGGCCACGATGAAGGCGTCTGAAAATCGTCGTTGTGTTCATTTAAAGGAAAGATTGATTTAAACTATTTTCATTTCTTCGCTCTGATGACTAGACAATTTTGTCTAGTCATCAGAGCGACGGCGTTGAGCTCCACTACTTAACATGACTTGTTGCGGATTCATGCATGACATGCATGAGTATCCTGAGAGACAAGATATGTTTTAATTTCCTCAACCACCTTTCTCAACTATTCAGTTTAACTGCATTAAAGTTTTATAATATCAGCAAACACTTAATACTCATGTCCACGAGACGGAAATAGAACAATGGTAAGAATTAAAGTAGAAAACTAACAAGAGTTAGTGAACGTAAGTTGTCGGTGCGAGCTGCCTAATCCCGGGCTCCCGGGCTCCCGTCCATGTCTGACCTTTAATAAATAGCCTGCTTGGACTGTCCTCGTGTACTCGTGTACTCGTGGAGTGGAGAGCCTTTCTATCGGGTGATATCAATGGACTTCATATATACGTCTCTGTATGAGTATCGACAGTCTCTGGGAATTATCTTTTCTATATTCTTGGAATAGGATTGTCTTATTTTATGACTACTGCATGACTAGCGATGACTACTGCATGTCTAAGTAACTAATAGAAAAGTATCATATTATTATTGTGTTTGAGAAATTGTTAAAAATCTACATTTATAATGTAGCTTCGATTGTTTTGTTTGCAATTAATACCAGTTAGTATTCGTTTTTTATTTTTGATTATTTCTTTTTGGTACCAATATGAATATCTGAACCAGCACAGATTAGTGGCACTGCATCCAAATTGATTGCGCTCATATCACTTCGCCTTGGCCCCCTGCCCCCCCCCCCCCCCCCCCCCCCCCCCCCCCCCCACTCGCCCCTCGCGGTCTTAATCAACAATACGGCTTTGTGGAGATCAAACACGTACGCTCCCAGTGATTACTGATTCATTTGTGTCTAAACGACGAAGGAATAACAAATGAACGAAGCGTTATTGCAATCTCTATTAATTTGTCAGATGATTTTTTTTACTTTTTTATTCCAATTTCTTGCCACGAGTATATCTCACTGACGCAGGCAAAGTGGAATAAAACTAGTGAATAGTCATTGTTCTCTGTTTTGCAGGTATTTAGCGATTTCCAAACATATTTATTAGGTGGAAAGCGGTCCGGCAACTATCGCGTCGTTTCATCCCGTGGGGGGACGGGTTAAGAATACAATTCCCCCCGCCGCTGGGTAGCGTCCCGTAAAAGGCGGGTAACCCAGTAGTTTGGTGGTAGGAGATTCATTCTCCGACTGGCTCGCGACCACTATCGTGTCAAAGACGAACCGCCAAACATTTGACGATGTGTTCCGGTTCGATGGCACGTAAGCCAGCTCTCCCTATTCCCACCATCCCCATCCTTCCTCCCTCTTTCTGTCCTACATCCCCAAGGCTGGCAACGCACCCATAACTCTAATGTTGTGGATGTCTATGGGCGAAGGTAACCACATAACACCAGGTGGGCCATAAAAAAAAAAAAAAAACGTGTACGACGAAGCTTAATTGAGTTATTCTTAGTATTGATAATATATACTCTTAATTACGACTTACAAAATATATTAATTGTTTTTTGTTTGAGTTTTAATAAAGGCCTTTGTGGACTTGTGTCGAAAAGTGTCTGATTGTACACGCCATGCTAGCGGTTTCTTGATGAATGATTAGATTTATATTGTATTTACCTGCTATAGCACCTAAGAGTACAAAGATCTGCGTTGAGTTACGCCACTCAACACGTACTGTGTCGATTTCCCGCGAAAAATTGAGAATGATGTGGGATCTCTCTGTCTACCCTGTAATGTAAAATAATGCATACATATAAAGTATTTTTTGAATTAATTTAAACTCAAGTAAAATTTTAAAAACGGTTACCGAATAAGCTGAGCACTATGTAAGTTAATTAATATCTCTTCTATATACAGATATATAAATACATATACATTTGTATATAGAAGCATATAAGCCGTACACCGTACGTGATTAATAGTGTTTTTGTATTTGAAATAAACGTTATTTTAAATAAATTGTATTTTATTGGTGTTCCAAATTCATTGCTCTAAAAACTATGTCAGGCATTGAATTAGACTTCAAAGTGCTATATCCAACGCACATATTTTATTTGAAATCAAAACAAAAAACATGTTTTACATTTACAAGCTACAAATATAAAAACATCAGCTACACAGTACACAGTACACGGCGGCCATACGAGTACATCGCTTACATGCGGAATGCATGTTGTTAGTTAACTTCATTATAAATCATATGTGACAAGTTAAATAAGAAAAACTTGTATAAAAAGCAATTTTAAGTATTTTTGCGTATTGCAGGAGAATCAGAGAGAACTTAGTGTCAAGACACTCCGTCCTTCACTTTTCAACCGAAATTGACATTGAATGTTAAGTGGCGGTTGTTTTAGGTACTAGAGCAGAGAAATATAATCGTTCCACTAATGGAAACGCACCCACAACCATTGCATTTACAATGAGAGATTTTCCTACTGTTTCATGACGACCGCTTTTATACGGAATTTTTAATAACATTTATGTAAGGCTCGTTCAATGGAACAACGATGTAATTACAAAAAAAGTTTATTTGTTTTGCTTGGTATTTTTTAATAGTCTTTGGAAATCTCTTGCAAAGTTACATACAATCTATTTGATCTATGAATAAGTAACATACATAAGTATTATGAGATTCGTCACAATAATTGAGAATATATTATATTTTTAACTCTAAAAATTCTCCTAAAAACAGTTAAAACGTAATTATTTCTCTCAGACAAAACCAGGACGCATCACTAGCACAATAATATGCAAAAGTTCGAAACACCGGCGTGCTTGAGCGGAATAAGCTTACGCTGGTATTTAGAGGTGCGCGGTCTATCTCTTACAGACAATGTGCAAGTACTTGCAACTAACAAAATGCAGTGTTCGACCAAAATATTATACAAGTTTGCTGTTCTTAGAGAGATCTTAGCGAGTGTGGAACTTCAAAGTGCGAGTAAGACCGGTATGAAAACTTTATGTTTACTGCTTATTACTTATTGTTAGCAGATAACTCGCAAATTTAAGTTGAATTATTATTATTAGGTTACAGTGGCGCAGTGAGGCAGTGTCTAACTGTAGACGCTATTGGTTATGGGTTTATTTATTTACTATGGACTTATGGTTCGTACCTTTTTTTTTTTTAATACTTTTTTTTTACTATAAAATGCATTTTATCAACATTGTCACTACTTAAAACTAAGGAGTATAAGATATATCGTAAGATAAATTAGTTTTTCTAAATTTCAATTGCCTTTCTTACAACTTAGTTCTGGGTTTACTCATTTTTATATCACACTGATATTTTTATATTTGCAGCTTGTAAATGTGGCACAAAAAACTCAGCGGGACGGTTTTTGAAGAAACTTCATTTAATATATCAATACTTTGGTATGTCTAAATACAAAAGCTTTTAATGCTACTTATACAAGAATATATACAGACATTGTGTATGAGCTTCGGATAATTCGCTGCATTCTCTTTTTAATTTGAACAATAATTATTTTAATTATACCCAAATGAACATGTCCAAGAGAAATTATGAACAGTAATTAATTCAAATAATCATGCAATAATTTATTATTGAAAAAAGTTATTTAAATATAATATTCGTTAGTCTCGAATACTCATACACGTAAATAAATATAATACAGACATTAATACATGACATACAACGTCACATAGAATTATGTAATACATAATTAAATTAAGATATAATTAATAATATTAATCAAGACAGAAATATCAACGTCACGCAGTGTTCCCAGGCGGTCACCCATCCAAGTACTGACTGCTCCCGACGTTGCTTAACTTCGGTGATCGGACGAGAACCGGTGTGTTCAACGTGGCGTTAGCGTTAGCGACAGAGACACACAAGACGAACAATGTGAGTTTTAAATGTTATATTATAAATGAATATAACTCAGAATGTTACAAAAAAATGGACAGTGTATTAAATAATACATCATAATAAATAAAAGAAATAAAAAAGGTTTCTCTCCGGCGGGGAATCGAACCCCGGTCTCCCGCGTGACAGGCGGGGATACTTACCACTATACTACCGAAGATCGTGACGATGTAATGAAAAAACATAATCGTATAGTTATAACAACAAAATATAATATTTTATCTAATTACAATAATATAAATAAAACGAAACCATTTTAAAACATTTTTTAAAATAAGGTCACGCAGTTTAGTGCGTAATTTCAAATGCATTATTTTAAAGCAAAGGTGAATACTATTTTCAATTTAAATTTTCAATTTTTGTTAACCTCAAGTAAAAATTGAACCCACAATGCGTCGAAGTCAGAAGCTGTTCCACAGCGACGGTCTTAACAGGTCTCATTTAGCTCACAAATTTTAATTCAAACTAACATGCGAATGCGGCAAGATAAATAAAAGCCTTTAAAAATGTTCTCATACATTATAATATAGTAAAGACATTTTGGTATTTTGTTACAAATTTGGGAACAAATGACAAAATATAAAGAAAAAAATCAAATATAGTGAGATATTTAATAGATATGTGTATTGTAAGTCATTTCAGTAGTCGTCGCACTTTGTTAGCTTAAAAGCGTTTAATCTGACTTATTCTTATGTATGTTTGGACTCCGCAAAGGGGACGGAGCAAAACATTTGTACTACAACTGTAGTTCATTCGGTAAGTGAACTATATATTTACTGAAATCCTATATAAGGAATCCCAATACAAAGTAAATTATTTATATAGAAAAACAATTATAATTTGACGTAGCGAGGACCCAGAACGGGTAATATGTTTTTTGAAAGTTGTAATAATAAAGTTATTCAAAAATATTCAAAGATGTTATTTTTAAGTCCTTCCTAACAAGAAATTTATATGAAGAATAACAAATAAACTTGACTTACTGAAATGAAGACAAAATTTTCAAAAATATGAATAAAATCCAGTTTTTCAGGTTTACGAGAAACAAAGTAAAACAAAACTAAGAGATACACTCGCAGTCGCCGCGCGCACTCTGCAACCGATTTTTACTAAGATGACTTGTTTTTGTAAGATTTATATCCGCAGGCATCTTACAGCTTTGTGAGTTATAATTTTATTAAATTTTTATGGATTTTGGTCGCTTTATGTATTTATATAACAATGAGCCAGAAGAGAAATAAGCGTTTTAAAAATTATATTTTGAGCTAGATAAAATCCCTTACCTAACCCGGATGACATCTAAATTAAAAATCCCGTCTGTAAAAATACAATTCCGAAGTTTTAAATACGATTCTTTAATAGAATTAACATCGTAAGCTTTTAAATATTCATTTTTGAACTGTTATTTAAACACTTAAGATCTGAATAACATTTTTCGAAGCTCCAGATATCATACGACACTTGTAGGACTACTCTTGCAGGACAACATGCGACACTTCGATAAAAAAGTAAAGAAAGTCTATCAAATTGCAAGCGTAGGTTTTTCACGTGACGTGCCTCCAGTCTCGACAGTCGACACCTGACACCTGACACTGACACCTGATACCCGACACCTCTGCGGTGAACGACCGCTGTTATCGGTAACTGATAAACGTGGACGTCGTCAGTTTGCGGGGATTAGTTCGTGAACGAACACAAATAGAGTATACCCGTCATTACACACTCACAAATCCTTTTGTGCGTATTTTTGTACGTAATATACAGGGATATATCGATTTTATTTGTAAATATAAATAGTTATAGAAGATAACAGTATGACGTAACCTCCAAGTGAACAATGAAGATACTTAAAGTTGTACAATAATTTATTAGGTACTAGTAGTTACCTGCAACTTCGTTCGCATTGGATCGCGACGGTTTTCGTTGTTTTTTATTGTTTAGCTATTTTTTCGTGAATATCCGGTTTTCCATCAGATGTTCTAGTCATCGTAATCCATTATAGTCTGAGCCCTCCCTAGGCTTAAAAGCTATAAAATAAAAAAAAAAAAAATATTCAAATTCGTGTAGTAGTTACGAAATTGTGCAAAAGTTACTATTTCAATAGATACATGTCATAATGTTTCACATATTTTTCTTATTAAACGTGTATAATAATTACAAAAAGAATCGAATCGTCACTTTTGATCAACCGTCAATATCTGTACCATGTCTAGTTCTCTTACACGGTCACTTTTCCCCCGACGTTAGCATACAACCGCTCTAATGAAACGTCGACAGGCACAAGTAGCGAGGGCGCATAGCAAGTGGCGAGTGCGAGAGGCGCAACATGTAATCACACCGGAGTTTCAATAATTGTTGTTTCTATCAGCTTCAATTGAAAGTTGGTCAGTTCGGAGCGCCTGCATTAGCATGCATCATACCGGCTCCGGCTGCTGAGCGCTACTGGACGCTCATTGGAGAGTTCGCCGTTAAAAGACGTACCTCGAATTGTACCTCGAAATTGGATTCGGTTTTAACAAAGTTTCATTGAAATGTTATCATCATTGGAAGTACGAGTACAGTGTTCTTGTATGAAATGTTATACTTTATAGTATTGTATTATTCAAGTAATAGCTTCTTTCAGCATGCAATGTCTCGGGTGAAAAGTATATTGTAGTATTTTATAACCCAATTATATAAGTAATTTTATGTTGATGTTATATAATTTTATAATGATTTATTATATATTCATTCATGTTTTATCGTAAGAGAAATAATAATATAACTTTCAAATGAAAACTGTAATAATTCAACAAAAAATATTAGCCCTAGACAAATGTAGAAACTTTCAATATGTTATTTCGTTTCAAATCAGATTCTCTCCTACTGAAACAAAACATGTGGATTCGTTACACTGTATACGTAAATATGAACACAGAGTATTAAAGTTTAATTTGAAAGCTATTAAAAAGCTAACGACTTCAAAATAGCCGCTATTTCATTGAGGAGAGTATCCAATAACATGCGACGAGCGAGTAAGTACAATTGACGGGACACTTAATTACCGATGCGCCATCACCACGTCACGCGCGGGACATGCCGCCCCAGACCGCCCGCCCTGCCCCAGCGGGCCCTGGTCTTAACCAATTGCAACGTTTGTCATGTTTCGTCTTTATTTAATATTACTCTAACAACGTAAAACAGAAATGAAAATTAGAAGGTATCAGTATGCTTTCTCCATTCGTACTCACGCCTTTTAGAAACCTTCCAAACGCTTTTTCCCGAAATTGTTTTTGGATTTATAAAATTCTGAATAATAATTTAAAAATGTTTAAATGAAAAATATTATGTATATAACTACTATAGGTATGTATTTAAAAGGAGTACATAATACAACGTGGTTAACAACCGGACACTGCAGCTCAAATGTAAATGATTTCATTTCGCCGAGTTTATTCTCGATATTAAACCCGTACACATTATTTAACACGGCGCCACTTCCTCTTACTCCGCGGCGGCTTATTATTATGGGGAATGTAATTAATTCTCGTCGACAAAAACTGTTCAGTTGCTTTATTATTTTCTGAGCGTACGTGTTGTGTAACTTTCAAATTGGTCCAAATAACAGAAATTCTCGTTTTAGTTATTTTGTGTCGATGTCGATATAGTCGTATGTTTTGCTAAATAGAGTTCTAACTTTAAATAGAAATAATATAAGGGCAGCTTCAAGCTTTTCCTAGCTTAGAAAGATAGGCAGATCGGACCTAGGGTCAAGACACTCCAATCTACGCTTTTTGCCTGAATTCCAGACAGTACAGCCTGATTGGTGGAGCTCAAAGTCTTGCTTTGACTTACTAAAGCAGAGAACAGAAAAGTTACACGAGAGAGTATAGAACTAATAACCATCACGATTACATTCATACGCTGAATACTTAGAATACTTAGAACCCTACCCTATAATATATAAAATTTGATTTATTAGACAATTTCCAAGATGCGTGTGTTCAAATCCTGCGTTCAAATCTTTATACATTTTCTAAAAATATATCTCAAGAATAATCTTTGTAAAACTATCTAAAAGTGTGAACAAGCGCCACGTTTCGCAATCTAAGACAGCCCTGTTAACTGTTTGTTGTAAAAATGCGGTAACTTCCGACCGCAGGGAGCTCCCGTCAGAGTTGCAAACTGCTTTAGTTGCTTAGTTGGTCGCGTCACACGAGTCGCCCGCACGCGCTGCTGTTTTATGTGGGATATGACTATCTGTATATGGTAGGTATTATATGGGTAGTATAAATAGTTAAAAAAATATAATAGTATTTTCTTCATATCCGGAGTGTGTGATCCGCTTGGTATATATATATATATATATATATATATATATATATATATATATATATATATATATATATATATATATATATATATATATATATATATATATATATATATATATATATATATATATATATATATATAAATAAATAGCAAACGCTCTTGATGAACAATTGTAAAAATCATATCATAAAATGCTGGATAAATCTCTCTACAGACAAAAAAAAATCTTACAAGCAAATAAAAATTACAACGCTGCAAATTGCAACGCAAATGACACAAACCACATTAAATTGTAAGTAGTTTAAGTAACAATTTTTAAAACAAAAAGCATTACGATATTTTGCATAAAAGTACTGATTAACCGAATTTTACCAAATATACCTAAGAAGCGCCACAAGGAAACTGGTTTTCGAATAAAAAAAATATATCTAAATCGACAAACTCATAACATGCTTCTTTTTGCGTCAGAACAAACCATATTCAGATCAGCTTACATTACTTATTTACTTCCCAAAGCTTAGATATTGTTTTCTAAAAAGAATAAAGCATGTCTGTGATGGCAAGTCGCTTTTCACCACTGTAACGGTCTGAGCGTGCGCCGTCGCTATCCACAGCCGAGTCCCTGCTTTTTACTGCTTTTTCCACCTTTATTAAGAGGACTCGTTTGATTTAGAGCTATGAGCGCATTCAAATCACTATTGCTATTGAAGAAGTGGATGAAAAATATAAATTGAAAGGTTTTTAATTATCAGCGAACGAAGGAACTAAGTATGACCCGTTTCAGAATTTGCTCGAGTTGTTTTCTAGAGACTAGATTAATCAATATTCGCGTTTTGTTACTTATGTTTTTAATAGTCAGTAATTATGTAGTTTTTACATAATATTGTCAGTTTAAATGATCCTATTAAAAATATCCTAGTCTTAAATAGATTGTTAAACAAATTGAGATTGTTTGTCAACGTTTTATTTGCCGCTGTACATCTTTCTTGTAGAATCACGAAGAAAGTTTTTTCAAATAAAGTTATAAATTTCAAACGTATGAAACTAACAAAACCAAAGCCACACAACTTTTAGCTGCGAGCAGCGCTCTGAAGTTAGCGACAACTAGTTGCGGAGAAAATGACAAAGTTTCCGTTCGAACGCCGCGTCGAGCTTTCATTTATAAGCTTATCTGAGGTATGTAAATATTCGCAAATATCAATGTGACTCGTTTGACGTTTCACCTTAGTTCTAGTTTTATAAGAAATTTAAACTATACAAATAAATAAAACTGAAATGTTTGCTTGTAATATTAAAATATGAATATGTTGTATATACGGTACACACATATATATACCAAAATAACATATTGTGTCAGTCTGTCTTTTTTGTTTCGGCTCATCTCTGGACGGCTAGACAGATGTTGACGAGACTTTCACTACCAGATAACTGATGTAATGGGTAAGTAACCTTAAGTACTTATATTTTAGAATTATAATTTGTTTGTTAAATTTACACAATTTGAAATTAAACTACTTATGCAAAATAATTGTATATATTTATACTATTTGATAGTCTCCCGGTGACCACGAACTACTGTAAAGTGTTCCAAACGTCGAATTTTCTAAAATGGATTTTCGAATATAATAAATATACGCCTATTTCAAAATTTTTTGACTAGTGTTTACGAAAAGTTGTGACTGTTAAGCGACTTTAATCTTTATTAAACAAAAGACATTTATAGTTTTTAATAAGTTGCCTACAAAATATACTGGGCTATTTATTGGTATAGAATTTTTTTATAACTTTTTTACATAGTTGCGTGTGCGGTGATAATTTTTTAAAACGATTATAAATATAATTTAAATTTGTAATATTGGGGCCTAGAGTGAGAGCGTCTCACTGTTATGAGCACGAAGGTTATGGGTTCGATACTCACTCGGGGGAGTTATTATAAATAAATTATTTTTATTTCTCCGCTTCGATGAAATGTGGTATTGAGTTTTTTTAGGCGTCTTTGGGTGGAGAACAGAGTGTCTTGAGATTAGGTTCTTTCTGACTAACCAGCTATACGTGTAACTAAAAGAACAACGTGAAGCTGTTCTAGCAGATATGGTCTATCAACCCATAGCTAGGTCTATCGAGTCATTGTATAGCTTATAGTATTTACTGGTGTAAGAGCATTATATTTTTGGAATCCTTATAATACATATAGATGTTAATAAAAATAAATTAAAAAATATATTAAAAAATGAAAAATCAAGTAAAAAAAAATACAAGTATATTATGTAAATCAAACTAATTCGTTTATTACTAAATATCATGTTAACTCTCAAGGGAGACTACGTGATGCAACTAGAAATAAAAAGAAATAAAATAAATATAAAAGATAACAAAATAGATAAAGCCACTAAATTAAAATATAAATAATTATAATTACGCAAGAAAGAAAAACCAACGTCACGCAGTGTTCCCAGGCGGTCACCCATCCAAGTACTGACTGCGCCCGACGTTGCTTAACTTCGGTGATCGGACGAGAACCGGTGTGTTCAACGTGGTATGGACGTTGGCGACAGATACACACAACATGCACAATATGAGTTTAAAAAGTTACATCATAAATTAAAATAAGTTAAGAATTTTACTATAAAGAAGATATCAAAAATATATGTAAATAATAGTAAATAAAAAAAAAAAAAAAAAAAAAAAAAAAAAAGTTTTCTCTCCGGCGGGGAATCGAACCCCGGTCTCCCGCGTGACAGGCGGGGATACTTACCACTATACTACCGAAGACTGTGACAATATGTTGAAAATACTTAAACTATATAATAACTGCTGCAACAAATTAAAATATTTTATTTACGTACAAGCATTACAATATAACATAATCGTTTTATTTATATTTATAAATAAATGATTAGAACGAGGGCATGCAACTCGCGGCGCACTTTACAGCTCGATGCGGCCGCCAAAAGTTTATTTACACATACTTATAAATGCGTGTCTGCCTGTTTGTCTGTCACGCGATTCATGGCGAATTTACCGGTCCGATTTGGATGAAATTTGTAATGAAAGTAGTAAAAGTTACTAGGTCGAACATTGGCTACTCATTTTTTTAAAAATCTACCCCCGAAGGTTGCAATACAATGAAACACGCGTGTAGTTCACGCGGCGAAGCCGCGAGCGGGCCGCTACTAATTAAATAGTTTGACCTTTCACCCTGTAATAAAGTTAAGTTTAGTTTTAACGTCTGGCGTCTCCAATTTCAAGTGCATTACATATTTTAAAGCAAGGGTGATTAGATTTTACTAATTTGTTGTACTTGCTTCGTGCTTTTGCATGTCAAGTGGCGGAACTTAACGATACCTTTTGTATTAAGTACCAGAGTGGATGTAAATGAAAATAACACATAATCATTATCTTAAGTCCACTTAAGATCGAACCCACAATGCGTCGAAGTCAGACGTTACTCCACTGCGACACGACGGCCTTCAAAGATCTCATTTAGCTCACAAATTTTAATCCAAACTAACATGCTAATGCGGCAAGACAAATAAAAATCTTTAAAAACGTTTCTTATTTTTAATACAGTAAGATATTCTAATAATATTTCATACGAATTTAGGAACACATGAATAATATAAAGAAGAAATACAATTTTATCTAGTCGTTACGATATAGATAAGGTATACGATATAGGTAAGTCATTGCAGTAGTCGTCGCACTTTGTTAGCTTAAAAGGGTTTAATCTGACTTATTCTTAAGTATGTTTGGACTCCGCAAAGGGGATCGGAGCAAAACATTTGTACTACAACTGTAGTTCATTCCAAATCATCCTAACGTAATGAGGAATGATAACATAAAGCAATTTATTTTTATACATAATCAGTTATGATTCGACTACAATGCTTTAAATATGTAAAAAAACACCAAGTGTAGATGTAAATTTTTCTGATCGACATAACTTTGACTTTGATGATTTTAAAAGTTGTAAATATATTAAAAAAATACATATAACACAGAAGTCCCCAAAGAGTCAAGTGTTATGCGAAAATTTTAAGACCTTTTATTGCTTCCAAGTAAAATTTAAATAGGAACACTGAAAGTAATAGACGTTGGTACAATGTTACATCGGATGACGGTTAATGATGCACTACGTCCATTTCGACAATTTTATTGAACACGAAATAATAATTGAAGTTCGAAAAGGTGACACAAGCTCCGATGACTCTGGTTACGATGATCTTGGCTGTGCTCCTCTTCCTCAATAAAAACTACTTTAAAGAGAAACGTATTTTATTTTTTAATTTTAATTTTTAAATTCAGGAATATTCCTGAACCTCCAATAGGTGGTTCATACCGTGGGACCAAACAACTTTTCCAAAGAAACATTTATCGTGTAAATCTCGTCACAGTTAAAAGTATTTTAAAACGTTATTTCTTGGACTACTAGATATTTTCTGTTTCCCATCACTAACCCGTCTGTCAAAAAGATCATGCTGTTTTGTACAGGATATAAGATGACTTGTTTTTGGATGATTTATGTCCGCAGGCAGTCTCACAGCTTCGTAACTTATAATTTTATTATATTTTATGGCTTTTGGTCGCTTTATGTACTTCTATAACAATAAGCCAGAAGTGAAATAAGAATTTAAAAATAACAATTCCTTACCTTAACCGGATGACATCTAAATTAAAAATCCTGTCTCTAAAAATACAATTACGGAATTAAAATATAAATTTTCAATAGAATTGGAAACGTAAGCTTTTAAATATATATTCATAGAAGTATTTAAGCATTTTTGAAATATTATTTACACACTTAAGATATGAATAACATTTTTTTAAGCTCCAGATATCATAGTCCTACATGCGACACTCCGATAAAAAATTAAAGAAGCTCTATCGAATTGCAAGCGCAGGTTTTTCACGTGACATGCCTCCAGTCTGGACACTCAACACGTGACATCTGACACTGACACCTGAAACCTCTGCGGTGAACGACATCTGTTATCGGTAACTGATAAACGTGGACATCGCTAGTGCAGGGATTAGATCGTGGACGAATACAAACAGAGTGTAACCGTCATTACACACTCGTAAACCTTTGTGCGTGATATTTATGTACCTCATATATAATATACTTTACCTAAGCATATTGACTTCTTTTGTAAATGTAAATAATGAATAATGAAATAGAAAGAAGTATCTCTCATGGGAAATGAAGAAGATGCTTCATTAAGCATCTTCTATTAAATTATTTATTAGTAACTATTTGTAACTAACTGCCCGCAACTTCGCGTGTGTGGACTTACACTTATAACTTTTGCTAAGTTGACACATTTGTTTTTACTGTTTTATTATACTTTATAGATAGATATAAGTAGCAAAAGTTGTTTATATCTCAAATTTTCATACGCGTATTATTCTTAGGAAATTTGTATAAAAACTACAAAAAGGAATTGTCATTTCAATTAACCGTCAATACCTGTACTATGTCTAGTTCTCTTACACGGTCACTTTTCCCCCGACGTCAGAATGCAACCGCTCTAATGAAACGTCGTCAGGAACAAGTAGCGAGGGCGCACAGCAAGTGGCGAGTGCGAGAGGCGCAACTTGTAATCACACCGGAGTTTCAATAATTGTTGTTTCTATCAGCTTCAATTGAAAGTTGGTCAGTTCGGAGCGCCTGCATTAGCATGCATCATACCGGCTCCGGCGGCTGAGCGCTACTGGACGCTCATTGGAGATTCTGCTCCAACGCTGCTTATTGAAACAACTGCAAGTTTTACGTTTGATACATAATCTTCGAAGACTTTTACGTCTATATTCGTTTATTTGTTACAATGTAAATTTCGTCTTTGTCAGTTGCTTGTCAAGTGAAATAAATGACATTAATAATTTAAAGAAAGTAAGGGACATCACTAATGTTTATGATGTTTTTAAAAACACAAAGAAATTCGTGAAATTTCATTTTTTTAAGTTCTATAATCTATTTTTGTAATATTTGAAATTGTTATAATATTCTTTAAATCATCATTGCTGAGATTTTTTTTTATTTTTATACATCTCAAAATAATGAAACTTGCCGCAGTACTTACTACATCGCAGAAATGAGCATAATGATAAAATGAATTATTATTTTTGAGTGTGAATCGAACCCCCCAATCAAGGCGCGCATTCAGTTCACTGGTGTCGGATACATAAAGCTATATATTTCAGTATAATAACTATTCAATCGTGTAGTCTTACAATCACAAGTTGTAACAATCAGAAACTGAATACTGAAGCTACCGCAGGATTTTGATTGAATTAGTTACTAATTTAGCACTTAGATTAAAAGTTAGGTCTCCTAGGACGTGGAAATGATCTCAGCGGACAAGTCGGTCCGCGGCTTTAGTTGACCGACTGCAGAGTTTGTCATGTTTTGCCTTTGTTTAATATTACTCTAAATATACAGTATAATTCTGATTGTGTATTGTAAATGTAGTTCCCAAGGACGTTTAATGCCCCATGCATTCTAGTACAAATCGCTCTGGTCGACTTTTAATTTGTGTAACTTTTATGTATAATTTATTTTTGTTTTTGACATTATGTTCTCTGTCTACTCTGCTATGCGGGAAAAGTATGAAGCTAAAGAAGAAAAAAATGTTAATTATTAGTGGAAATCAAAAATTATACGTCGTGGCGCCTTAGATACAGCGCAGCGTTAAGTTCCGCCACTGTCAAGGACGCAATGTCTTAATTTTGAACAGAAATTTGAAAATGGAGAACGGAGTGTCTAGTCACAACATTCTTTTTGACTACTCTATAATGCAAGAAATCGGGAAGCTATTTTTTTTTTCTAATTATAGTTATCTAATTGACTCTTTTCCTCTATCAGCTACTCGACAAAGGAGAGTCGACGCTCCGCTACAATGCAGCTCCGCCGCGGTGAAACAATTGCACTTAGTTGTGAAATTGAAAATATTTTATTTCCATTGTTTCACACTTTTAATGAGCTTACAACTTTAACTTATCTACGAACTTGGTTAGTTTGAGAATTTATGTCGTGTTTTTTTAACAAACTTTTAATTAATTAAGTAAATATTAAAGTTTTGTATTTAAAATATGACGCGCCAAATATGTTAAAACTTGCTCGCTTATTTTAAACCGTTTCATTTGATAGTTTGAAAGAATCGAGGTCACTTAAATTTATACATAGTTATAGCTTAAAGTGATAATTATATAGGAAAACCTAAGACAACGGTATTGATTACTGCCATTCAACACGTGAAAACTAGATTCTTGGCGAATCTGGGACTTCTTGACTACTTCGTTATGCCGTTAAAAGCACCTTTAGAGTTGCTTTTTATCCTTTTCGCAAAGCAGCTTGAATTTTTGTATAATCCTACCTTATATGCATATAAATGTTTATGAATCGTAATACTTTAATAATAACTAAGAAAATTTTCTAGCATTATCTAAAGTTATCTATAGTTAAAAGTATATAATATTTTTTTTTATTTTCTTGTCTATAAATATATACTTTTTTCTTTATCAAATATATCTTTGTCACTTGAATATTGATGAACACGTAATTAATACTATTTCAAAGGACCTTAACTATAATACTTAAACAATCTGAACTTTATACTACGAATAGAGAACATAAAATTTTAATGAATCATGCTTTTGTATGTAGGACATGAAGGTCGCTAGCTCAGGCTTCAGGCTTCAGGCTTCAGGCTTCAGGCTTCAGGCTTCAGGCTTCAGGCTGCAGGCTGCAGGACAACACGACGTCCTTTTTGTGTTCGCTAACTACCGCCCGGGGACAGGTTACTCTCATATCGCACGACGCCCGAATAGAAGATACTGAACAATTGGCTTTTTGTCTTCAATATTGAGAAATTTTATTACAGGTCTGACTTAATAGTAACATGTCTGCGAATATTTTGACTTAATTAAGTCAAAGACAAAAGATTTTTTATACGCGTTATTTATTTCTTTCTACACCTTAGTCGTTTCTTTTTCTTGCTACGTAAAACGTAAACGATAATAATTTAGTGTTTTATAATTTTGTAACTGAAATACTAACAACAGAAATAAGTTGTAATAAGCGTACAAAATTTCGACATAGCTGGTAGGAAAACGCATTGCTTAACGGTCAAAGCGTTTAGAATTCACAGGAGGTCAGGGTTCGAATCTCGCAGTGTTCAAATTTTCTAAAATATCTTTTTCAACATTTTAACTGACACTTTACACTATAATACGTACTCCAGATGTTTTACAATGATTTTGTTGATGAAATAATCAATTAATATATAAGTATAGAGTAATATGCATGAATATGATGCATGAAAACAATTTGAGGTTATCGTGTCGCGGTAGGACAGCGTCTAACTAAGTAGAATAGTTAAAATTTATTTGTGAACAAGACGAAGAGCATCGTTGAGTTCAGCCACTCAAATTGCAATGTCTCGATTTCGCGCGAAAAGTGGAGAAATGAGTGTCATGACACTAGTATATAGTACTCCATAACTACGCTGTTATGTGTAAAAAAATCAAAATGTGTTTTTACATATACATGTATATAGCTGAGTATCGCCTCGCTGTATCTTGTATGTGTACTGCAGCCTTACAGTCTGAGAACAAACTCTCAGTAGGATCGTTTATTACGGCCGTGGTCGTGATAGCCTCGAGTAACGGCGCTCCTCAGGGCCACTTCTTGTACTCGAGTATTCGAGATTAGTGCGAGCGCTTCATACACGACCACTCCACTACCTGCCCGTTACATCACTTTTTTATACTTTAACTAATCTTCCGGAGATAAGCTTGTAATGATAACAAATATTTTTGTTTATATGCCTTTATGGTACAGTGGTTATAATATGATCGTAAAGCATTCAATATATTAAAATATGCATAATAGTTCTGTATGTAGTTTATATGTATATTTAGTATTTTAAAGCTAACGTAATTTTCCTTTTTTACAATATCAAATATCATCACAAAAATATCCAAGCTTGTCTATGTGCTCAAGCACAGAACAAGTCAACGTTACAGCTACAGTCAGTAGCCGCAAGAATAAAATACACATACAATTGTGCTATTATCATTTAAATTATATCTTTAGTAAATCCAAACAAACGAGTTGTCTTCCCGAAGGAACAACACCCTAGGCGAAGTACGGCGGAGAGCGCTTTGGAGCGCCGCCAGGAGGCAGGAGACCGCTGAGGTGGATACACAGGACGAGCTTGTGACTACTTCTGTGATCATCAACTATGCATGATGAATTAGAATATTATAAAGCAGAAGAAAAAATATTTTGAATGAGGTCATATCGGTCGTAGCGCAGTGTGACAGCATCTGATGGTAAATGCAATGGTGGGTTCGATTTCGATTCGAAGGAATGATTTAATATAAGTTATTTCACCCCTTAGCTCTGGTATCTAAGACAAAGCGTAGCGGCAAGATACACTACTAGACATTATTCTTCTTATTGATTCTTATTCTTTAGACTAGTGTTCTTTTATTTTCGAGCAGAAAGTGAAGAACGGAATATCTTGACATTAAGTGGTCATGAAATACTCAACTATAAAGCGTAAAGCTTCATATGTTAAACGACTAGCTAGCATCAGACTATATTGACTGTATTCACTTTTTAATTTAAGCAATAATTACTTTAATTATATCCAAATGAATATGTACAAGATAAATTTAATAATTTCTCTTGTACATGTTCATATGTAGTAATTAATTCAAATAATTATTCAATAATCGATTGTTGAAAAAAAATATTGACGACGAATCATATAAAACATAATTAAATAAGGGAATCTGATTATAGTATTAATTTCCGATACCTAATTCAAAATATGTGAAGTTATTAGTATTGTAAGGTAAATATGAGCCGTGAGTGGTTTAATCACGTGCAGCTGTAATCACTCGCAACACTAATCCTAATGAAACGCAATACGCAACAGTCGCTGCCAGTACGTGGTACGTAGTATGTAGATGTTCCGATAATCATATAATTAATAAGCCTAAGCCCATAATTAATCGCGGCGGCGCGTCCTCCGCGCTCGTACTGAGTGCTCCGGATACACACCGGCCTTACACATACTACTAACAGGGAGTGCAAATGTATTGGTTTTATTGTGAAATCTGTTAACGTAAATGAGAAAACCATAGTCATGCTACTTACTTCAAAATAATCCTGATCGTGTTTAGTTTCACGTCTTAATTATTTCCATACATAGTTTAATATATCGCATGTCTGTCTTACATACATTTATCGCATTAGAAACTAACAAACAGTATATATGATAAGAACACTACATTCCACTAATCTCTAGTCAAAAACCTAATTACTATTATGCCCAAAATTATTCTACCCTTACCAAGTATTTTTCCTATAGTAGGGGAGTAGGCGTGGAAGACAAGCTTGGAACACAACAATTTCATTTCCTTACATTATAGATATGTTCTTATATAAATATTTTTATGTAATTAAATTACTACCCACTCTATTCATAAAAGCGTAAAGTTGCAAAATTAGCAGTTGGTTCAAAAAGTGAAGCGACAGCAGCTGACGACTACCCTGGCGGTCGCGACTGCACACGTTATCGTAACGATCGTAGTAAGTAATCTCGAAGGAGCGCTATAAATTTCGTTAAATCACCTCATGACTTAAGTCGCGGTGAAGATTCGTCTATGACCTTCTGAGACTTGATCGAGACTCACCAGAACCTAGCTCAATACTCACAGACTCACCTGAGACCTGCTAATTTCTAACTTTAATGAATGTCGCCTAATGCTTATCGAAACAGTTTACCTAGTTTTTGAAAAAAAAACTACTTTTGACCGGATTATACCAAAAATTATTAGTGAATTATTATATCAAAAACTGTGTAGAAATTGTGTAATAATTGCTAAAACAAATGTCTTATTAGTTTACATACTTTTCATATGATTAATTTAGAATGCTTGCCTGCAATTATTAGTGAATTATTATGGCTAGTTCAACAGCAACGTTCCATGATTTTGACCTTAAGTCGATATTTAAGGTTAAAATCACGGTAATTTAACTTGATAGTTAAGCTAAAAATTTCATCGCTCTTAGCAGCCAGCTGCAAATCAATCACGGTGAAGTTTTGTAAAGACACCATTTCTTTATACCGTATAGATCAGCTGGCCAATTAATGTTTTGAATGGCAAAATCATTTTTACTAGTACAATAAAGTACTACAAATCATTACATTTAATCATAAATTTTATAGTATACCAATAAATTCCAAGACGCTATAAAAACTATAACGTTGAAACTTGAGAAGTTAAAAAAATGTAATTTACATAGAGTAATCTAGTAGAGTTGCCAATGGACATGTTCGCTGACAACGAGTAGGTGGCGGTAGCGGGCGACGTGGCCATATCGTGCGACGCGGAGTGCGGAGTGGGAGTGCGGCCGACTGGAGCGTTGGCCGACTGCCATACATATATTCACTGTATTTTTTATCACCGCGGCAACAGAAAATTTATTCTAATTTTTACGCTCCCAAAAACTTTTTAATTAAACGTAGCGGTGGTTAATGCGGTTCAAGTGGACGTATAACCTTTGTGTACACTGTATACAGTATGTACTGTACAGTACGTACTGCACAGCCGACAGCGCTATGTTATGTAACTTGTTTTATCACAAAACAACTTCACAATATTAAATACAACATTCCTTTTAAATATGCTTAATTTAAAAAAGAAATAAAACAAATCCTAATGTTTCTTAACTTATCATAAGACAAAAAAAATATCGAAATGAGTCTTAAAGTATTCAGACAGTTCAGTAGGGCACGCCAAAAAAACTCGTAGATGGTAGATTTTTTTTCCTATTTACTTGATATTTTGGACAATTCACACAATTTCTTAATAAATTGTAGCCTATGTGTAGTTCTAATGTATAAGATATATTACTGTAAACATTCATTAAAATCCTTTAATTCATTAAATCTTACAAAAGATGGTTTTTACGTGAAAGAGTAACAAACAACTAATATGATCTTTTGTTTTCGCGATTACTACACATTTTGAAAAGAAACTATTTTGAACCAGATTAATCGCGTATATTTTTGGTATTCGAAAATACATTTTTAGAAACCCGACGTTTCGAACACTTTACAGTAGTCCGTGGTCACAGGTAGACTGAGGCGGCATTCGTCTGTCAGTTGATACATTATTGTATCAAACTACCGCCAACGATTTCTTAGTTGCCTCGCGTACTGCCCTGGATTCTTGCAGAATGAGCTGACTGTATCATGCCCTCTGGTGTGGTGATTTTGAGACTTCAAAGTTTTTAGAATTGGGTCCCAGGTGGTAGAAAGTTTCCAACCGTCTTCTCTATTGAAATTTGGATGTTTTTGTATTTCAATAGCCTCGCGGATCATTCTAGGGATATATCTATTTTCCCTAGCGAGGATATGTGGTTTATCAAACCTTATGTAATGGTTGGGCTTATCCGTAGCATGCTCACACACAGCTGACTTTGATGCACGCCCATTCTTGATATCGGAGATGTGTTCCTTCACCCTAGTACCGATGCTCCTCTTTGTTTGGCCAATGTAAGATAAGCCACAGTCACAGTCTAGTTTGTATACACCTGCACAGATTTTGAAGGAAGATTCGGAGGCGATTCGTCAAGATATATCTGCCATATTACGCCGTAGTAAACCACCTAAGTCCAATCTTTCTCGTGATGAATCTCAGGCTCTTAGAAAATTACGGCAAAATGAAGATATAACAGTTCTTAAAGCTGATAAAGGTAACGCGACGGTTATACTAGACACCGACGAGTATAACCAAAAAATGTCAGTTTTGTTATCGGATCAAAAAACTTATAAAATTGTTGACAAAGACCCTACAACAAAAATACTCAAGAAAACATCCGATTTAATATCTAAACACGCGAAAAAACTACATCTTGACATTAAATCTCTCGTGCCTAGTTGTGTAAAACCACCAAAGTTGTATGGGTTACCAAAAATACACAAAAAAGATGTTCCGCTTCGTCCAATAGTAAGCCAAATCGATACGCCGACGTATAAACTGGCTCAACACGTTGCGAAAATACTTTCTCCGCTGCGTGGCCACACAACATCTTATGTCAGGGATTCCTACCATTTTGTTAGCTAACTTAAGGTCTTTCAGTCCGCTAACAATGAGACCATGGTCAGTTTTGATGTCCAGTCGCTGTTCACCAGTATACCCATAAAGGACTGCATCAGGATTGTCAAGCGGAAGCTAGAGGAAAAACAAATGCCTATAGAATATCTTGAACTTTTAGAACACTGCTTAACATCTGGATATCTAGTGTTCAATCAAGTGTTCTATTTACAAATAGACGGCATTGCTATGGGTTCGCCTGTGTCCCCCGTAATAGCAGATATATATATGGAGGACTTTGAGGAGATGGCTCTCAGCACTGCACCCTGTCTACCAAGAATATATAAGCGGTATGTAGATGATACTTTCACAATTTTACCTACAGATAACATTTATATATTCTTAAACCATCTTAATTCTATTAATAACAATATCCAATTTACAATAGAATTAGAGGCAAATAATTCTTTAGCTTTCCTTGATGTTTTAGTAATTAAAAATCCCAATGGCACAGTAGGCCACACAGTGTATAAGAAACCCACCCACACTAATAGATATCTCAATGGTGAATCTCACCACCACCCTACACAGTTATCTACCGTTGGCAAATCTTTGTTTCAGAGAGCCCACCACCTCTGCGACGCTGAACACCTAGGGGACGAGCTTCGACAGGTGAAGAATGCCCTTCATCAGAACAAGCTGCCAGTTCCCCGCCAGCGTCGTGGGAAGACCAACAAGCCGCTCACAGTGGAGAGACAACCAGCACTTCTACCTTATGTGAAGGGAGTTACAGACAGGATTGGCAACATCTTAAGAAGAGCTTCGATAAAAACTATATTTAAGCCTAACAAAAAAGTGAGCCAGTTCTTGAGACCAGTTAAATGTAATATTCCTTTACAGTGTGCAGGTGTATACAAACTAGACTGTGACTGTGGCTTATCTTACATTGGCCAAACAAAGAGGAGCATCGGTACTAGGGTGAAGGAACACATCTCCGATATCAAGAATGGGCGTGCATCAAAGTCAGCTGTGTGTGAGCATGCTACGGATAAGCCCAACCATTACATAAGGTTTGATAAACCACATATCCTCGCTAGGGAAAATAGATATATCCCTAGAATGATCCGCGAGGCTATTGAAATACAAAAACATCCAAATTTCAATAGAGAAGACGGTTGGAAACTTTCTACCACCTGGGACCCAATTCTAAAAACTTTGAAGTCTCAAAATCACCACACCAGAGGGCATGATACAGTCAGCTCATTCTGCAAGAATCCAGGGCAGTACGCGAGGCAACTAAGAAATCGTTGGCGGTAGTTTGATATAATAATGTATCAACTGACAGACGAATGCCACCTCAGTCTACCTGTGACCACGGACTACTGTAAAGTGTTCGAAACGTCGGGTTTCTAAAAATGTATTTTCGAATACCAATAATATACGCGATTAATCCGGTTAAAAATAGTTTCATAACAAACATCTATACAAACTATCGCTATAATATGAATAGAATTATTTTTAACGTTTGTAATTGAGCATTGTGTGCATGATGCAAGCGATGGTTGTCAGTTGAAATCTAACACGATGGATTTTTTTGTAAATATTGTCCATATTAATATTATAGATGCGAAGTTTTGGGGGTGAAAGTTTGTATGAAAAACGATGACGAAAACGATATTGATATCGATAAATTCACACAGAAAGATACTTGATGGTACATGATCAAAAAAAGCTCTCTATGTTTTCAAAAACCAACCCCCTAAGGTGCTGAAAGAGGGGCAAAAAAATACTGTTGTATAGTTCGCGCGAGAGATACCGCGAGCTAGTCGCTAGTCTCTTGCGCTGTTTTTATAAAAATAACAAAAGTATAGTTTAAAAATTATTATATGACGTTGTTTTAATATAGTAAGTATGTTTAAATAGTTTGAGAGCGGCGTAATTAGAACTACTGTAGTGTAATATACGTCCACTGAAAATACAATTAAGTTCCGAGCATATAAACTCAAATGAGTACCGTTTTTGTGGCTCCATGTCATTACCGGCGTAGTTTGTGATATTTTAGAAATATTTTGTCATTTAGAAACTATGTAGCGAGTTTATAATTACTGTGTTATAACTGTAAAATAATTTGTTAGGTAAGGTTAGCAAGCATTTAAATATATGCAACTGAAAAATTGTTACGCTTTTTCCCTATAGGAGGGTAGTTAGAGAGAACCTAATGTCAAGACACTCTGTTTTTCCATTTCCCACCTGAAACCAAAGTATTTTATGTGAGCGACGGAACACAACATCACAGTGTTTCTTAGACACCAGAGTGGAGCAATAAAACTAATTTAAATATAGCCATTCCTCGGGTGGGAAACAAACCCATAATCAATCAAGTTTACAGACGGACGCCGTCACTCTATGCATATGTATGTTTAAATATTAAAAATAAATTCAATTTTAAATTCTTTTCTACACTAACGGTAGCTAAATAACAAACACAACAGCAGATAGCATAATATGTTCGTAAATCGCGTGTAAACACAGCGAAATCCAGATAATATTTTTTTGAAATCCACGCTCTAAGATAATCCCGGCTATTAAATTGAAACGAGCTCGCAGTTACCAGGACCGCTACAAAGCGAAACAAACGGCTCTCGCGAACAATGCAAAAAGCCAGAACACTGTCGTCGGACAGCGTGAGGGACGGTAATAGAGACGTACGCCGTACACGCTCTCTGCACACACTTTCATATCTACGAGTATAACGGTAGAGTCAGATTAGAGCAACTGCTTCATTATGAATAGTTATGATTTTCTTGTAGTTTTCGACTTATGTGTTGAGCTTGCTTTGTTTATAAGCTTTGCCTTACACTTGTGTAAGCTTTGAATCAACTGTTAAATAAGAAATTGAGAATCTTTGATCAAATACATAATAAGTAAACATCATTATAAAAATCTGTCTGCAATGGAATCAAACACTCAAAAATTGTTTTCTACGTCAATATATAAGTAGAATTCACTGTCTGTTAGTAAACATTAATATCTAGAGTACTGTACTACTACTATAAAAAGGATACCTCAAAGTCTTTTTATGCGATATATGTATGGGACGTACGATGTGTATGAAAATAATAACAGTCTAAAAATGGACACGATCAGGATTAACTTGAAGTAAGTAGTATTACTATGATTTTATTATTTATGTTAACAGATTTTACAATGAAATCAATTTATTTGCAGTCCATGTTAGTAGTATGTGTACGGCCGGCGTGTATCCGGAGCACTCAGTACGGGCGCGGAGGACGCGCCGCCGCGATTAATTATGGGCTTAGGCTTATTAATTATATGATTATCGGAACATCTACATACTACGTACCACGTACTAGCGGCGACTGTTGCGTATTGCGTTTCATTAGGATTAGTGTTGCGAGTGATTACAGCTGCACGTGATTAAACCACTCACGGCTCATATTTACCTTACAATACTAATAACTTCACATATTTTGAATTAGATATCGGAAATGAAAATTATATTCAGAGTCCCTCATTTAATTATGTTTTACATAATTCGTCGACATAACTTTTTTCAACAATCAATTATTGAATTAATTATAATTACTGTACATAAGTTCTCTCGTACAAGTACATTTGGATATATTTGAAGCAGTTATTATTTATATTTTCTATATGTTTATACGATTCCAAGAAATATTATTTATGCTATTTTATAACATTTTTAATATGATTACACAGCTATCGCATAGACTTGAACGTTTCAATAACCTAACCACTGTACCATAAAGGCATATAAACAAAAATATTTGTTATCATTACAAGCTTATCTCCGGAAGATTAGTTAAAGTATAAAAAAGTGATGTAACGGGCAGGTAGTGGAGTGGTCGTGTATGAAGCACTCGCACTAATCTCGAATACTCGAGTACAAGAAGTGGCCCTGAGGAGCGCCGTTACTCGAGGCTATCACGACCACGGCCGTAATAAACGATCCTACTGAGAGTTTGTTCTCAGACTGTAAGGCTTGTAGTACACATACAAGATACAGCGAGACGATACCGGGCTATAGATATATAGTATAAGCTTTTTTTGTTGTTTTCTTTCTTTGTTTAGCTTCAAGTTTTATGCTGCATAACAGCGTAGTCAGAGAAAACCTAGTGTCATAACACCCTATGTTCCATTTTCCGGCAATCCATACATTGCATGTTAAGTAACTAAACGCTGCTCTTCGTCTCATTCATAATTAAATTTAAATGATTCCACCGAGTGAGAATCGAACTTACAACTAATCGCAATTATAGTTAGACGCTATCCTACTACGCCACGGTGGCCCCAAATATTGTTATTTAGGTGTATTACTTTATACTTTTTTATATATTAATTGATTATTTCATCTAAAATCATTGTATAACTCCTAGAGTACCTCTTATAGTCGAAAGTGTTAGTTAAACTGTCGTAAAATATATTTTTAGAAAGGATTATAAATTTGAACACTGCGAGATTCGAACCTTGAATTGAATTCTTGTAAATCCTAAACGCTCAGATTAAGCAATGCATTTTACTACCAGCTATGTCGAGATTTTATACGCTTATTACAACTTATTTTTAGTTGTTAGTATTTCAATTACAATATTATAGAATATTAAATTATTATCGTTTATGTTTTGCGTAGCAAGAAAAAGGGACGACTAAGGTGTAGAACGTAATAAATAACATGTATAGTAAAAAATCTTTTGTCTTTACTTAATTAAGTCAAAATATTCGCAGACATATTACTATTTAGTCAGACCTGTAATAAAATTTCTCAATGTTGAAGACAAAAAGCCAATTGTTCAGTATCTTCTATTCGGGCGTCGCGCGATATGAGAGTAACCTGTCCCCGGGCGGTAGTTAGCGGACACAAAAAGGACGTCGTGTTGTCCTGCAGCCTGCAGCCTGAAGCCTGCAGCCTGAAGCCTGAGCTAGCGACCTTCATGTCCTACATACAAAAGCATGACTCATTAAAATTTTATGTTCTGTTATTGGTTATTAGTAGTATAAAGTTCAGATTGTTTAAGTATTATAGTTAAGGTCCTTTGAAATAGTATTAATTACGTGTTCATCAATATTCAAGTGACAAAGATATATTTATTTAAGGAAAAAACTATATATTTATAGACAAGAAAATAAAAAAAAATACATTATATTCTTTTAATATAATAGATAACTATAGATAATACTAGAAAAAAATATTGTACTTTATTTTAGTATAACATTTTATCATACAAGGTAATAAAAAGGTAAATGATAATATGCAACTTAATACTTTTAACTGCCTAGCGGGGTAGTCCTCCGATTTCGGCGGAAAGTGGGGAACGGAGTGTCTTAACACTAGGTTACCTCTGCCTACCCTGCTGTGAGCGGGAACACCGTGAAGCTAAAAAAACAGTTTAAAACAGGCAAGCAAGGTATATTTGGCGCATCATATTTTAAATACAAAACTTTAATATTTATTTAGTTAATTAATAGTTTGTTAAAAAAACACGACATAAATTCTCAAACTAACCAAGTTCGTAGATAAGTTAAAGTTGTAAGCTCATTAAAAGTGTGAAACAATGGAAATAAAATATTTTCAATTTCACAACTAAGTGCAACTGTTTCACCGCGGCGGAGCTGCATTGTAGCGGAGCGTCGACTACACTCCTCTGTCGAGTAGCTGATAGAGGAAGAGAGTCGATATAAGAAAACTGTAAACATATTAATTTTATAACTAAAATTTGAACAAAAGACAGCTTTACAGTTTTTATCGCTTAGTGGGTAGTTAGAGAGAACACTGTCTCAAGACACTCAATTCTCTACTATACGCTTGAAATTAAGATATTGCGACCGTGAAAGTTTCGGAGTTTAACACCGCACTAAAGTGCGGCGTTAAACTGCTTCGTTCGTTATCCTTCGTGCCAGAGCGGAAAAATGAAAATAATTCATAATCATTACCCCAAGTGGATATTGAACCAATAACCGTTGCGTTTAAGCAAATGCTGTCCCACTACGCCAAGACAGATTCAATTTTCAATTTTTCACTATTCATTATTGCTATTAATAATTTTATTGCTCCATATTTTTATGTACCAGCAGCGGGGTGTATAGAGAGAAAGTCAAGACACTCTGTTCTGTATTTTTTCTTTTGGTAAAATTATTGAGGCTATCTCGCAGTTTAAGAGATTAAATATCAGCGATTGGAAACTAAAAGAAATTACAAAAAGGTAAAAAAATAAGGGGTCAACCATATCGACTTGTGAGAGATCATGCTTGTAATCTGCTTTTACAATACAAAATCAGACAAAACGTATTTGACCATTATTTCTGTTATTCTGTTATTGTGTTATATTCAAAGTTAAACAAAGATAAAACATGACAAGCTCTGCAGTCGGTCAACTAAAGCCGCGGACCAACTTGTCCGCTGATGACTTGTGGGTTCGATTCACACTCAAAAAATATTTATAGATTATATTAATATATTTATTTCTGCGGTTTCATAACTTTGTTGTATGCCTACTTCATACGCCTATGCGTGCGTAGGCGTATAAAATAAAACTTTTCCCAGCTGCGATGATATTATAAATATCATCAGAACATGATAGCAATTGACAAATAAAAATAATTTATAAATCACATATTTTATAGGAAAATCCCTTGAATTCCTTTGTGTTTAACTATCAAGAAAATCATCAAATTAGTTATGACTTTAACTATGATGATAGACTAGTCTAAACACTTTGCAGTTGTTTCACTGAGCAGCGTTGGGGCAGACCGGGGCCGCTGGGGCAGGGCGGGCGGTCGGGGGCGACATGTCCCGCGCGTGACGTGGTGATGGCGCGTCGGTAATTAAGTGTCCCGTCAATTGTACTTACTCGCTCGTCGCATGTTATTGGATACTCTCCTCAATGAAATAGCGGCTATTTTGAAGTCGTTAGCTTTTTAATAGCTTTCAAATTAAACTTTAATACTCTGTGTTCATATTTACGTATACAGTGTAACGAATTAGCATTCATACTTTTATTCTAGTGCTAGAAACCTGATATGGAACGTCGAAGAAAACATTGAAAGTTTCTTTATTTATCTTTTGCTCGTTTGTCTAGAGCCGGTAGTTTTTCCTGAATTATTATAACATTCATTAGTAAGTTATATTAAGAAGAAAGTAGTTTTTTATATAATTAATATTATAAAATCACCTTTATAATTGGATAATACAATAGCTTTCTGCCCTAAATCGAGACATTGCACCCTGAATGAAGGTATTACTTCGATTATACAATACTATAAATTATAATATTTCATACAAGAACACTGTACTCGTACGTCAAATGATGATAACATGTCAATGAAACTTTGTTTGAACCGAATCCAATTTCGAGGTACAATTCGAGGTACGTCTTTTAACGGCGAACTCTCCAATGAGCGTCCAGTAGCGCTCAGCAGCCGGAGCCGGTATGATGCATGCTAATGCAGGCGCTCCGAACTGACCAACTTTCAATTGAAGCTGATAGAAACAACAATTATTGAAACTCCGGTGTGATTACAAGTTGCGCCTCTCGCACTCGCCACTTGCTATGCGCCCTCGCTACTTGTTCCTGTCGACGTTTCATTAGAGCGGTTGCATTCTGACGTCGGGGGAAAAGTGACCATGTAGAGAACTAGACATGATACAGGTTAACGGCTAATTGAATTGACAATTCCTTTCTGTAGTTATTATACAAATTTAATAAGAATAATAGGGATATATAAATTTTACATAAATCTATTGACAACTTCCATTACTCATTTTTTTAGCTCCAAGCTGTATTACGCACACGGCAGGATAGGCAGAGGGAACCTAATGTTAAGAGAATCCGTTCCCACTTTCTGCTGAATTCTGGAGGCATTAAGTGTTAGCGGTCGAACTTAACGCCGTGCTGTGCCTCGACACCAGAGCGAAAAAGAAGGAAATATTAAATATTTCTTTTCATCAATTAGGGATCGAACCCACAACCAGTCGCATTTACAGTCGTACTTCGTGCCCCTGCGCTATGACTGGCTCCGATACTGTTTAGTTACTCATGTAACATATATGTGTCTATAACATATAATAAAACAGTAAAAACAAAAGTGTCGTCTTAACAAAAGTTGTAGTTTTAAATATGTAAACGCAAACGAAGTTGCGGGCAGCTAGTAATAAATTGTTGTTATTAATAGTTTTATACAATTTGGATTTGACTTGACAGATATGTCTTTCTATTTATCTTTTTAAACATTATTTATATATACAAAAAAAAAATAATACCGTACCAGAAATAAGGTACATAAATATGGCACACAAAAGTGTCTATGAGTGTGTAATGATGGCTAAACTCAGTTTGTGTTCGTCCACGAACTAATCCCCGCAAACTAGCGACGTCCACGTTTATCAGTTACCGATAACAGCGGTCGTTCACCGCAGAGGTGTCAGGTGTCAGGTCTCATGGTGCCAGGTGTCGAGTGTCGAGATTGGAGGCAGCCACGTGAAAAACCTACGCTAGCTAATTGACAGACTTTCTTTACTTTCTTATTGCAGTGTCGCGTAATACCTGGAGCTTCTAAAAACATTATTCCTATCTTAAGTGTATGAATAACGCTTTAAAAATATTAAAATGTTTCCATAAAATTATGTTTAAAAGCTAATGAATCTCATTATATTGTAGATATGGTAAGTACTCTATTTTTACAAATGAGATTTAAATTTACATTTAGTTGGTATCTGTGTTGGTTAAGTTAGGGATTGCAGGTATAAAAAAAAACATATTGGAAAATGCTTATTTTACTTCTGCTTCATTGATATAAAAATTTATAAATCGACCAAAAGCAATATGATAAAATTATAACTCACAAAGCTGTAAGATGCCTGCAGACATAAATCTTACAAAAACAAGTCATCTTAGTAAAAATCGGTTGCAGAGTGCGCGCGGCGAGTGCGAGTGTATCTCTTAGTTTTGCTTTTCTTTATACCTCATGAACCTGAAAAAGTGGATTTTATCCATATTTTTGGGAATTTTGTCTTCATTTCAGTGAGTCAAGTTTATTTGTTTTGTATTCTTCATATAAATTTCTTATTAAAGGGCATAAGAATAACATCTTTGAACATCTTTGAATAACTTTATTTTTATACCTACTAAAAAATACAGGTATTTAATAATAAAATTTTAGGTGTGTTTTTTATATATTTAAAGCTACAGTCAAATTATAATTGATTTTTTATAAAAATAAATTGCTTTTCTCATTACATTAGGATTTCACAATTACATAGTTCACTTTCAAAAAGAAATACAGTTGTAGTACAAATGTTTTTGCTCCGGTCCCCTTTGCGGAGTCCAAACATACATAAGAATAAGTCAGATTAAACGCTTTTAAGCTAACAAAGTGCTACGACTACTGCAATGACTTTCACAATACACATATCTGTTAAATAATCACTCACTATATTTGATTTTCTTCCTTTGTCATGTGCTCCCAAATTTGTGTAAAAATGTTATCAAAATATCTTTACTGTATTAAAAGTATGAGAACATTTTCAAAGGCTCTTATTTAACTTTCCGCATTAGCATGTTAGTTTGGATTAAAATTTGTGAGCTAAATGAGATCTTTGAAGGCCGTCGTGTCGCAGTGGAATAGCGTCTGAATTCGACGCATTGTGGGTTCGATTTCCACTTAAGATAATGATTATGTATTATTTTCATTTACATCCACTCTGGTACTTAAGATAAAAGGTGACCTTAATTTCTGCCATTTGACATTCAAAAGCGCGAAAAAAGAGCAAATTAATATTTGTAATTTTCAAAAGATCACATTAATTGGATTGAAAAGTTAATCACGCTTGCTTTAAACTAATATATTTGAAATAGCGGACGCTTGGCGCCAAACTAAACTTAGCTTTCTTATAGGTGAAAGGTCAAACTATTTAATATAAATAAACACTTGGCGGCCGCATCAAGCTGTAAAGTGTGACGAGAGTTGCGTAGTCTTGTTCTAATGGATTATAGTGTAACAGAAGAGTTTTATTTATGTATATTATTGTAGTCAAATAAAATATTATATTTTGTTGTTATAACTATATGATTATGTTTTTTCATGTCATCGTCACAATCTTCGGTAGTATAGTGGTAAGTATCCCCGCCTGTCACGCGGGAGACCGGGGTTCGATTCCCCGCCGGAGAGATAACTTTTTTATTTTTTATTATTATTTTCTTGAACTAATATATGTTATTTATTTACACTCTTTAATTTCTTTTATATAAATTCTTAGTTATAACAATTTATAATATAACTTTTCAAATTCATATTGTTCATGTTTTGAATATCTGTTGCCAATTGAATACACCGATTCTCGTCGGATCACTGAAGTTAAGCAACGTCGAGCGCAGTCGGTACTTGGATGGGTGACCGCCTGGGAACACTGCGTGACATTGGCGTTTCCTTATTGTGTAATAAGAAATATAAACAATTATATTTTAATATAATGGTTTTACTTATTTTATTATTTTTATGTGTATTTTTTTTATTTTTTATATAAAAAGGACAAGAAATCTAATATGGGTTTTTAAAAATCTCCGTCACGTTCTACAACCCGATCTCTTAAAATCAGTATACTTGGCTCTCGGACAGTCAATTCTTACGTATTGTGTCCCGGTCTGGGGTGGTACCTCCAAAACCCAACTTATTCACTTAGAAAGAGCCCACAGATCATTATTAAAAGTAATGTTTTTTAAAACGTATGGATGCGCAACATATGATCTATATTCAACAACCAAAATATTAACAATCAGACAACTTTACGTTCTACAAACGGTGTTAAGAGTACATAAGTCAATAACATATAATAAACCAGACAAGAATAGAAGACGAAATCATGCAGTAATTAATTTACAACATTGCAACACACAATTTGCAAACAGACAATACAACAAACAGTCTTCCTTCCTTTATAATAAAATTAATAGGATTATTAACATCTATGACCTTCAATATCATCAGTGTAAACAAATATTAACTAATTGGCTTTATACTTTAGACTATCGTGCTACTGAAGAATTATTAACTGTACAAACGTAAGATATATTCATTTTAATTAAAAATAAATAAATGAATAAGTAAATAGGTGTAAAAAAATAATAAAATTATAAAATGCACACACACACACACACACACACACACACACACACACACACACACACACACACACACACACACTCACACACACACACACACACACACACACACACACACACACACACACACACACACACACACACACACACACACACACACACACACACACACACACACACACACACACACACACACACACACACAATGTTTTCCATTTCCATTTTTAATCTTAAAAATGAGTTAAATGTTTATTAGTTTATAATTATGTGTTTCGATATACTAGTTTATAATTATGTGTTTCGATATATGTATATCCAGGAGGAGGAGCGGGTGTTTTGAGATACAGGTTTAACCTACTTCAAAATTCCTGTTGCTTACTATTGCTGTACAAACTGATTTAAACAATAAATTTTATTTCTTTTTTAATTTTTATTTAACTATAAAATTGAGGAGATTTGTTTGTTTACATCACGTAGCCTTCCGTGAGTGTAAGATATGATTTCTCATTAGATAGATTTTTTCCTTACATAATATTTGGTAACGAGGTGAATACACGCAGACTTTATTTTTTGTTTACTTCATTTTACACTAATTATACATTTTTAATTAATTTTATCAAGTGTTTCTTGCATAGCAGGTTACCCAGAGACAGCCTAGTGTGAAGACACTCCGTTCTCCTCTTTCCACCTGAAATAGAGGTTTGCTTGTTGAGTGCCTGAACTTAACACTGCGTTTTGTCATATTCATAGGACCGGCGCTACACGGTTTTTCGAAAACTTTTCAGTAGTCTGTAGCTGCTAGTGATTAATCCTTTTAAAATGTGTAAAAATTACAAAATCCACCAACTAAAAGAAAAATATTACCATTTAATACTAGCTGTGCTCGTGACTTTGCCTACGAATTTGGAATCTGACAATAACGTTATCATTATAAAATAAAAGCTGTTAAGTTACTCCCCATTATATCAGCTATTTAGGAGTAAAAGTCTCGTCTAAATCAGCCGAGCTGTACAAATATATGAATATTTTAATGGACAAAACAAACAGACATTTTTATTTGTGTAGATTAATTTTATTTGTTTGCTGAAGTTTTATTGAATTTATAATAAAACTAGAACTAAGGTGATACGTCAAACGAGTCACATTGGCATTTACGAATATTTACATACCTCAGATAAGCTTATAAATGAAAGCTCGAGGCGGCGTTCGAACGGAAACTTTGTCATTTTCTCCGCAACTAGTTGTCGCTAACTTCAGAGCGCTGCTCGCAGCTGAAAGTTGTGTGGCTTTGGTTTTGTTAGTTTCATACGTTTGAAATTTATAACTTTATTTGAAAAAACTTCCTTCGTGATTCTACAAGAAAGATGTACAGCGGAAAATAAAACGTTGACAAACAATCTCAATTTGTTTAACAATTTATTTAAGACTAGGATATTTTTAATAGCATTATTTAAACTGACAATATTATGTAAAAACTACATAATTACTGACTATTAACAACATAAGCAACAAAACGCGAATATCGATTAATCTAGTCTCTAGAAAACAACTCGAGCAAATTCTGAAACGGGTCATACTTAGTTTCTTCGTTCGCTGATAATTAAAAATCTTTCAATTTATATTTTTCATCCACTTCTTCAATAGCAATAGTGATTTGAATGCGCTCATAGCTTTAAATCAAACGAGTCCTCTTAATAAAGGTGGAAAAAGCAGTAAAAAGCAGGGACTCGCCGCGGCCCAGATCACCGCGGCGATAGCGACGGCGCGCGCTCAGACCGTTACAGTGGTGAAAAGCGACTTGCCATCACAGACATGCTTTATTCTTTTTAGAAAACAATATCTAAGCTTTGGGAAGTAAATAAGTAATGTAAACTGATCTGAATATGGTTTGTTCTGACGCAAAAAGAAGCATGTTATGAGTTTGTCGATTTAGATATAATTTTATTCGAAAATCAGTTTCTGTGGCGTTTCTTAGGTATATTTGGTAAAATTCGGTTAAGTAGTTTGAAAGGTATCAGCACGTAATCATACAAAATATATAATATCATGCAAAATATCGTAATGCTTTTTGTTTTATAAATTGTTACTTAAAGTACTTACATTTTAATGTGGTTTTTAAGTCATTATAAAGCATATTAAAATTTCAATGTTACAAGGATTTGAGCCTGCACCTGTTATATGAGTCCACGCGCTCTGACACGCGCTAAACCGTGCGTTAAAACTTATTTTTTGTCTGTAAAGAGATTTTTCCAACATTTTTATGATATGATTTTATGCATTCTTACAATTGTTTAGCAAAAGCGTTTGGTATTTATTTAATATTTCAAGCGGATCACACTCCGGATTTCAAAGAAATTATATAATATTTTTTGATCATTAATTAACCTTCTAAAGTAGCTTTTGTCATTTTTAATGTAGGTATATTTTACTGAACCAAATAAACCAATAATATTTACCGTGATTTAGAAATAATATAATAGTTTTAAGTTATGTTTTAGAGCTCATTTGCCATAGGGATATCGAAAAACGTTTATAATATGAATGATTTTGATATTGTTATATTAGATTTATATTATATTACACTTATATTAGATACATATAATTTTAAAACATATGTAAGGTGTCTAATAAAAACATTTTATAGATAGATTAATACTACATATGGCTTAAATAAGTCACGTTATAATTCATTCTTTGCAATATATGATTTTAACAATGAAATTAGGTATTACAAGAAGTCGAAGTGGAAGATCGACTTTTTTATAGATATTGGGGCCAGTCGTGACGCAGTGGCACAAGCCTCTGACTGTAAATGGTTGTAGGTTCGATTCCCAATCGAGGAGAAGTCGAAATATTTAATATTCGCTCTGGTGTCTCGAGGAAAGCGCGGCGTTAAGTTTCGCCACTTAACACGGAATGCCCCCGAATTTGGAGGAAAATGGGGAACGGAGTGTCTTAACACTGGGTTCCTTCTCCTACCCTGCTGTGTGCGAGATACAGCGTGAAGCTATAGATATTGATATGTTCTTTAATATTGTAGTTCATTGTTTTGTTTTATCATCTATGGTTTTTGCAGCGCATGCAGTAAAATAAATTTTATGACCATTTCTTTACACCTTATTTATTACTTATTTATTACCTACCACATACAGATAGTTACACTCCACATAAAGCAGCATCGCGTGCGGGCGACTCGTGTGACGCGACCAACTAAGCAACTAAAGCAGTTTGCAACTCTGACGGGAGCTCCCTGCGGTCGGAAGTTACCGCATTTTTACAACAAACAGTTAACAGGGCTGTCTTAGATTGCGAAACGTGGCGCTTGTTCACACTTTTAGATAGTTTTACAAAGATTATTGTTGAGATATATTTTTAGAAAATGTGTTAAAATTCGAACGTAACGGGATTCGAACTGGTGTCTCTTGGATATTGGCCAATAAATTGAATTCTCATTCATTAAGATTGTTGTTATTTGAAAAATAATGTCGCAATAGTCCTACTGCAGCTACTAACTAGTCAACGTACTCAGCGTACGAATGTAAACGCAATGGTTGTTGGTTCTGTCTTCTCTCTTGTGTGACGTTTCTTTTCTCGTCTCTTGACGTTTCTTTTCTCGGTTTTGATAAGCCAAAGCAAAACCTTGAGCTCCTCCAGTTAGCCTGCATTGACTGGAGTACAGGCCGAAGCGTAGAACAGAGTATCAAGATAGTATCAAGATACTCTGTTCTACGCTACCGAGCACCAAGGTGGTAGGTCAGCTGCCTATCCTGCTAAGCTAGAAAAAGCTTTTATTTTATTTCTATTAAAAGTTAGAACTCTTTATTAACTATTTAGCACAACATACGACTATATCGACATCGACACAAAATAACTAAAACTTCTCTTATTTGGACCAATTTGAAAGTTACACAACACGTACGCTCAGAAAATAATAAAGCAACTGAACAGTTTTTGTCGACGAGAATTAATTACATTCCCCATAATAATAAGCCGCCGCGGAGTAAGAGGAAGTGGCGCCGTGTTAAATAATGTGTAAGAGTTTAATATCGAGAATAAACTCGGCGAAATGAAATCATTTACATTTGAGCTGCCCGGTTTGAGTGTCCGGTTGTTGACCACCTTGTATTATGTACTCCTTTTAAATACATACCTATAGTAGTTATGTACTTATTTTTTTAGCTTTACGCTGTATCCTGCTTACCGCCGAATTTGGAGACATTGTGTGTTACATGGCGGAACTTAATGCCGCACTATGCCTCGATACCAAGTGAAAAAATGGAAATATTAAATATTTCCACTCCTCAAGTGGAAATCGAACCCAGAACCAATAGTTTAAAGTTACACGTTTGTGCCACTGCGCCACGACTGACCCTAATGTACATAAAATTATTGATTTTAAAATTTTAAAAGTGTTATTCAAGCACTTAGAATTTGAAAAGCAATTATAGAATAATATTAAAGGTTGTTTAGCGGTCAGCGTTTTGACGGTTTCCAAAAGCAAAGCGCGAGTTCGAATCGTGTAAAATTAACCAATTTCTGTTTCTGTTTAACGTTAACGTAACATTTTTTTAAAATAATTATTTTGTGTTAATTCTTACGTGTTTTAACTTTGTTGAGATGATGTAACATTAACAAAGCAATATTTAAAATATTAGTAAACTTATATATTAAAGATATATTTTAAACTCTTTTAAGCTTTTGTGGTTTCGTTATTTAACTATAATAAAATACACACATATTGTGATTCTCAATAAATACATATAATTAAATAATTCTTAGTAATAATACACTATCTAAATATAAAATATAAATATTCAATATAAAAACGTATAAAATTCCTTAGAATATAAGCGGCCCTCTCATGCCTCACTATTATGCCGCGACACGGTCGCCACCATTCTTAGTGATTTAATTTCCTCCTCACACAAACTTACTTTATACTATAAATTATGAAATTTTGCACCTTACAGCGTTCAATTAGAATTATGATTTAGGCGTCCAGTACTTTGACAGAAAGGCCTATAATATGTGCTATTGGTTAGTTAATTGTATTTGAAGTATTATTTTTTTTTAGCTTCACGCTATATCCCGCACACAGCAGGGTAGGCTGAGGGAACCTAGTGTTAAGACACTCCGTTCCCCATTTTATCATATTTGTAATACAAATAAAGAGAGTTTTATATTATCAAAACTTACACCAATTACTAAAATTTGTATAATAAATAACAATTTTTCAGACTACTGTCGCGTTTCAGGCAGTCATAGCGCAGTGGCACGGTCTCTGCATAGACATAACAAAAACATATGAGCCAGTTCCATTCCTACTTATAAAATAAGTATAATAGGAATGGAGCTGACGGCCACATTGTATTTCGATTATTTTCATGTTTAATATGTTAACACTAAGTTTTCTCTTCTTACCCCTCTTGAATCACAAGGAAATCGTTTTAGAGGTACCTGCCCGATTTTGGAGTTGTTATTTGGGATTTCATTCAAATTTAGATTAAACAATTATATTTTAAGGGAATTTCTTAAATTTAAATTTAATTAATATAGCTTAGAATAATTCATCCAATTTCAATAAAACAAATATATGATTAACTTATTAAAACAATTAACTAATTATAGTTCAAAATAATTTCTGAAATTTTAATGAAATATATACTGACATAATTTTATATGTGCCTTGTTTTGAAATGAATAAGTCTTAAGTTTTAATTTCTAATCTTCTTTTGCTTGTTCAATGTAATTATCACTAATTGATCTTAATAAATTAATAAATATATAATCAACTTATAATAAGTTAATGATAAACTATCATAGCACCGCGGTTCGCCTTAATTAGCTTTTCGGTTTTTTTTTTTTCAGTTCATTGTGACTCTCGGCGACTGGTTGACTCTGACTTACCAAGTGATTTCTAAGCTATATTCTAAGCCTTACCTTAGGATAGGATAGTATAGGATAACCTAGCTTAGGATTTTTTTGGTTCAACCCTCATTTATAATATTTGTTTGATCATTGTAATAAAATCATCATAGGCAGAGATAAACTAGTGACACACCGTTCTCCACTTTTCTATCAAAGATTAAAACTGTTGTAATAATATCTACAATACAGATTAGTACTGGCCATCTATGTATGTTTTGTATAATATCTTATTTCAAATAAAAGTCATTCCTTGAGCTATCATCGAAAGAAACGTTGTATTTTCTTTCAAACATTGGATGTTAATTGGCGGTATTTAACACCGCGCTTTTTTTAGGTATCAGAGCGAAGAAATTAGAAATTACTATAATCAATCCCCCGACTGGGAATCGAAGCTATAACGATATTATATACAGCAAGATGCTGTCCTATTCGCCACAAAGGTCTCAATTGTGTACTGTTTGTAATCATTTTAACATAATCTTTGTTAGAAATATATCCCGCACTGTTAGTATATAAAGGTTCATCAGAGAAAATTACATTATAGAATAAATATTAACATTTGGCTGATGTTTCTGTAGGTAAGTATTATTAAACAAATTAAATAAGAATTATTAAACAAATTTATATTAAATATTAAATAAATTTAGTTTAGGTGATAATAATGTTTTCACCACTATATATGTTTTTTGCAAACTTACTTCAAAATAAGATGAGATGGAAACTTAACATTTAAGCCGCTTAAATCTAAAGTACTTATTTACTTATTCTCTATTTTAACATTAAATAAATTTGATTTATCATGTTAAAAGGCTTACTATTCAAGTTTCATATCTTTTGGTAATCATTAGTTGACTAGTTTAGTCCCTAAACCGTGGTAATTTTTTTTTTTTTTAACTATTCTATTAATAAGGCCAGTCGTGGCGTAGACGCACAAAGTGTGACTGTAAGCGATAGCTTTGACTGTAAGCGATAGGTTGTAGGTTCGATACTCGAGGAGTAGGAATATAATATTTCTTATTTTCATTCTCTTCGCTCTGATGTCAAGGCAAAGCGGGGCGTTAAGTTTCGCCACGCAAAGCCTCCTGATTCGGGAAAGGTGGGGAACGGAGTGTTTGAACAGAAGGATCCCTCTGCCTATCCTGCGTTGTGTGTGTGATACAGCGAGAAACTAAAAAAAATATTATATATGCAAAAGTTTATAAGGATATTTTTAATCTTTCACGTATAAACTAATGAATGGATTTTAATGTTTTTTTTTTCAAAAAATATAGCTTATTCATCAGAATAAAACATAGATTATATTTATAAAGCTATATCAATAAATATATTTTGTGAATTATCCAAAATATCATGTAAGTTCAAGGTTCAGGCAAGTGGCGGGCACAGTTAGTTTTTTAAAGAAAACACTACACTACACTTGTGTCAATTGTGTATTTTAAAATACGAATATAATAGGTATCTCTTTAAGTATAAAAATAAAAAGGGTTAGAGTTTTTTAAGGGGGTAGGGTAAAGGGGTTATCTTAGCAATAAGTTTTTACATTTTTCATGAAGAAACAATATATTTATGACGATACACCAAAGCGCAATAAATATAAACGTACAAATGTACTTACAATAAACATAACAAAAAAAATCATTTTATTACAATAATACCAAATAATAATAGAAATTTAAATAATTAAGAGTAATAATAATAAAAGGGGCCCGGCGAGGCGTCACGCGTCGGGCGGACGAGACGCACGGAAGGTTCTATTTAACATCAGTTCCTGCTCCTTATTACTCAGCTAATAATTATCCCTTATGAGGATTCAGATTGCCCTTTCAACCTGTAATTGGATTAACCATTCTCTTTTACGTCCGGAATCGACACGCGTGATGTGCCTACATCTCTACTGAGCGAGCTTTTAACAAGCGAATTTGAAGCTTATTTTTTGGCAACAAAGTCGATTTTAGATTAAAAGTAAAGTAAATTTAAATAATGTAATGTTAAAATTAGACAACAACCGGGAATCTAATAAACTCGTACATGTTTTAGTGAATTTCACGTAATTTTCCGGTTACTCATTGTAAGCGGAGAGCGCAGGGCGGGCGGGAGCGCGGGGCGGGGGAATGCGGGGCACGCGGGGGCGGGCGGGGAGGTCGGCGCTGTCACGGATATTATGTTACATTAAATGGCAATAAGAAGATGAGACTAGCTCACTAAAATTATGAGAATAAACTAACCATGAAGTAATAATAAATATTGTTATTAAAACACCTTTAGCCGTCGTGGAGCAGTGGGGCAGCGTCTGATTATAAACACGACGGTTGTAGATTCAATTCTCACTATGGGATTTATTATTAATTATTTTTCACTTTGATACCTACGATGCACGGTGTCAAGTTTCGCCACTCACCGTGCAAACTCAATTTCGGCCGGAAAATGGAGAACAAAGTGTCTTCATGTGGGTTTTCTCTGACTACCCTGCTATGCCGCCTATAGCGTGAAATAGAAATTGTAAAGTTTGATTGGGGCAGTGTAAAGTATGTTATTTCATTTATCAAGCTGCAATACCAAAACGTAACGTTAGTTCAGACTTAGTACTAGAAAATACTGTTGATTATAACTACTTGCTACTGTATTACTATGTTCAGCTGAATTAACAACCTAAAAAAATAGCATGTACTTTTCGACACGGTTCAAGCTTCTAACCATGTAGTCACTTGTCACGCCTGTACGAGGCTAGCCAGCCCTTGTATTTAAAAGAACATAGGACGTGAGCGACACGTAATAGCGTCGACGTAAAAACATCAATGTTACAATGAAACGGCACTTTATATCACGTAAAATTGCCGAATACTAGACCGTATTCTTCTAACTTATGCTTGTCGTCCACCAAACTATCATATGCTAACCATAGTATGGCAGTTTAATCGTATGTATGTGGCTAGCTATGAATGTGCTAATGTATTTATTATTTTTATATACGGAATAAGATATGTTTCTTATTCCGTATATAAATGATTTATTATGGTTTAGTTGTGTATATAGGGGAAAGCCTTAAATTATTAGAAATATTATAAAATATATAAAATTGATGATTGGTATAATGTAATGAGATGGAGAACTACACATCTTTTATTCTACCCCCATGTATGCATAGCCTTTTTGGCATTTCAGTTAATAATTGAGAGTTATTTTTTAATTAAACCTATAACGCTACAGATACTTGGTGTATACTCTTGTTAACTTATTAATATTGTTTAACTTAATCATTAACTTACATTAACGTGCTGACTGGTCGTTTCCCAGAACTTAAGCGAGGTTATATGTTTCTATTTTACACTTAAGTACTATTTATAATAGGAATTATCTCGCCAATTGTATGAACGTGGAATAGTTACAAAATCTTATTTCATCCTGTAGTTTTTTTAACTGGGACTACGGTAAACGAAATTCAGTACACAAATATTCAAAACGTACGCTACGTTTCGAAATTGAACGATTCTCAAATGGTTAATATAAAAGGCTCAAACATTAAGCTATCTGAAACTGAATTTATATAAAAATATGTACACATCCAATAACTAAGAATAATCAATAAGAAGAAAGTTAGTTTATTCTGTTCTAGTTTAACTCTTATTTGGACTGATTATAACTGCACTTACTGGCCTGTTCAACATCACAAGAATATTTGGAATAGAAAATTTGAAGTCATTTAAAATGAGTTAAAACAATTTTGTCTTTTACTTATTACTAAACAAAAGTATAATTGTAAATTGTAATATGTTAAAATTACATTATTGCCAAATTTTATTTATTAGGCAGTTTTTATTAGATTCTTCTTGGATATAAGGCTTATAATAATAGCTTAATTCATAACACTTGCCCTCGTACCGTCTAAAATCAATTAATCTAACTTAATGCACAGAATAGTTATCAAAACTACACAGACTTTGGACTACTTGTAACGACTGTTGTTGAAATTAGATCGACGAAACCGGGCGATGTCTTAGCACGCCGCCGCCGTCCAAAACCCGGAGACTGTCATCCGCACTCACCAACTAAACTGAATAAAGTGAGAAATGCTTAACACAGGCAATCTGTGCGAAATTGATGAAACTAAAATATTCAGAATAATTTTAAAGAAAAAAAGCACTTAATTCTCCTAAAATGAAAGAAGTAAACTAAAATCGATATTAACAGTTAATTTCTAATAAATAAATAAAAATAATTTGTTTCGCCCGATTGATCCATAGAAAATGTTAGTGTGTTAGTAACAATATTTCCTTATAAATTATGTTAGTTTTAGTTAGTCATATATGAATTTATTTTATTTTATTATGCCAATTATTTTCGCGTTGGTTGTGGGTGCGATCCCCACTCGAGGGATTGATTATGTTTCAATTATTTCAATTTCTTTGTACTGATGACTCAATAAGCAATGTATCAATTCGGGTGGGAATTGAAGAACAGCGTATACATTAGATTCTTTCTAAGCTACCTGTTATGTGGAAAAAGCGTCAAGCTAATAAACACATAAATTACATGGTCCCATATAATATTAAATATCAAAAATTGTGTCTTCTAATTTACACTGAAAACCAACTCTGCCTAGTTCCCAAACAACAAGGGAATTCGTAGTACAGATATACATATATATTTGTAACTAAGTGTTAAATATATATTAGTACAATATCACGGTATCCAGTGCTCGATAAGGCTATCCTCGCCTCGCCTTAATGGCCGATAGGTAATGGCGGAGAAGGCGACAAAAAGCAAGGTGCGCGGAGAGCGTAAATCAGCCGGCCGGGCTTCGGGACCCACCTAATATATTTTTTGTCCCGTCCACGAGCCATGAAACGAGACATCCAATTTATATATAAAGTTGTTCACCTTATTCTATTACACGGCAATGATACCACGAGAATGATAAATGTTTTACGGTAAAGTAAATAAGAGAATACTGAGATGAAGTCTATCAGTTAATGTGAGATATTTGAAAATATATGTGAAAAGGGAATAGTGGACATATTTACGTATTTATTTATATTCTTCATTGCACATTATTTAACGGTAGTTATGAACAAAAGACGGGCTTAACGCTAAAAAAACAATATACTATATCAACGTATAAAAAGTTGAACGTAGCGGTATTCGAATCCGAACTTCAAATCCTTGGGGTTGCAAAAATTTGTAAAAACTTCTTCACAGAGATACTAATATTTTTTTAAATTAAGCGCATAAGATTTTCTACGTAGCCAGATGTATAACATATAGGTTAGCGGTCACAACGCTTGGACAGCTCTCAAGAGACATGGGTTTGAGTCTCGCTTTTAAAATAAAATAATAAGGGAATAATGTTCGATCTCTCTACTCATTTCCTGCGTTACTTCCAATCTATCAAATTATACAAATTATACGTATTAGAACTAATAGAATATTTACATGCTATAATACGGATTGGTTGAACAGGAAATGCGGTATTAATCAAACGTCAATATTATAATAATTAAAGTAATGAGCGCACGTCTCTGGCAATCTACATGTTAATTACAATATTAAATTAGTGAATTGATCGTTGTAGTCGCGGATAAAGGGAACCCTCAATACTGTTATACCTATGTTTAATGGCCAATTTAACATAATTTTTAATGTGTATCTATCTATCAGGGTAGATTTATACTACATACAATTTAGTGAAGGTAGCTACGTCTTTCATTTTTTGCGTAAATTTTGTGTGTAGCGCAACTTAACACCGCACTTTGCAGGTTTTTAAATATATATTTTTTTTCATTTTCGGTACCTATATATTAAAACTGTAACTTAACTCTAAAACTTTTATTCTTTTCTTCCTTAATATGTACTAGTATTTTAAACAAAATTAATCCCAAAATTAAACAAAATCCCAAAATATACTTTCTTTGTCTAAATAAAAATAAATACATATACATTTAATGTATGTACACATGTTAGTATAAGTTTTATATAATTATATACACAGTCCTAGATATATCATAATCTACACGTGGATCACAAAGGTATCTCGACTCTGGATAGTTATATAATCTATTATTAGATTTTTTCTTCAAGTTATAAATAAATACTATACAAAAAAAATGAAAGTCGTCGTGGCGCAGTCGTATGACAGTATGTGACTGTAAAGCGATGTTTGTAGGTTCGATTCCCAATCGGAGAACGATAATATTAAAATTTTCATTTCTTCTTTCTGGTACGTAAGATATATCGCGGCGTTGAGTTCCGCCACTCAAAACAAAACGGAATGTCATGCCGAACATGGAAAACGGAATGTCATGCCACTCAATCTTTCCGACTACTATGACTATATGGGATAAGGCATGAAGCTACTACAAAAAAGTAAATAAAACATATTTAATAGATATTAAATATTTAATCTAATGATTAATAGAATTAAACGAATTTAGTAAATTAAACGTATTAAATAGAATTAAATGTACCGTCCATGCTTCTAAGATCCGCGGCACGAGCGCTCAAGGACGGCTCTTTTGTGAGTTACCGGCGCGGCGGGTCGGAGTTCGATTCTGCCATGATTAATGTTCTTATACAGTGCCTTCCTGCTCTAGTAATGTACGGCCGAAATAAAAACATTACATGTACGTATATTAACCGTTCTTGAGGAAGTTGCCTTTATTGTTGGAAAGTATAAGCGGTTCTTGTAATACTTCTTATGTGTTACTTATATACTTCGTGTAAGACAAATATTTCTAAAAAAACGTATGGAAATTTAAATGAAGCGGGACTCGAACCCGTGGCCCCTGGAGACCGAACAATTTTATAAATTTTCTAAAAAATATATCTAGGTGGTATGTGTCTCACTGCGCAATTTTTACCAGTAGATGTAAGTTTTACTGAATGTAATAGGTTCGATTTCAGAGCGTGGAAAGTGTGTAAATGAAAGATTTTATTTAAGTCTTAAATTGTCTAAATATTTATTTGAAATGCTAAAATTTTGTATTATAAAATTTTGTAATAGTGATATAGGTACATGTAAATATTTTCTAAGTATGAATATTTTTTTAGCATGTCGCTGCATCCCGCATACAACAGTGAGGATGGCAGAAGCAGTGAGGATGGCAGTGAATAATATTTTAAGATATTATAAAAAACATTTTTTAATTAAAACTAATTTGATACGTTTTCTTTAAATGTCTTTTTCAATTTTGCGAAGTGTAGAATAACACATTAAAAAAGAAGTTTAAAAACATTTTTTAATTAAAACTAATTTGATAAACAAACATATTTTGTCTCACAATGAAGTGGCATTTCCATAAGCAAGTATTAAACTTTAGTATTCGTCTCATCTTGCTTACAATAAAGATTATTTCATCTACAATGTACATATAGTCTAGTCTAGTAGTAGCTAGTAGTACCTAGTAGTAGAAGTAGTCTGCTGGGAACTATCTCTTTGCAGTTGAAGGCGACGCTAAAAGAAAATCCACTTGACACATTCACACCTCATTTATGTGTCACTATAAAATATTGTTATAAAATCTTGGGGAAATTTAACTCTTCGTATGAACATTTTTAAAATATATTTTCTTATTACGCCATATTTTTGCTTTTAAAATATTCCATTATAATATTATTCACATTAAATTATACTTGTAACTGAGTCTGGTCGCAGTTACTTTGATAAATTTTGTTATATACCTTGGTTAGGGATTTCAACTTGGGACCTTTAAAGTTAAGTAACTACATAAAGATATTTCTTTGCGTAAAAACAGAGTTTAGTCAGACAGAAATTAGTGTCAAGCCAAAGTTTTCTTTACTGTACTTTTCTATTTTTGGACAAAAAACTTTACGTTCTTTTTGTTTTTTTTTAGCTTCACGCTGTATCCAGCACACAACAGGGTAGGCAGAGGGAACCTAGTGTTAGGAGACTCCGTTCCCTACTTTCCACCGAATTTTGAAGGCATTTCTTGTTTAGTGGCAGAACGCTGCGCTTTGCCTCGACACCAGAGCTAAAAAAATGGAAAGATTTCCTTGTCATTAGGTTATTTTTGAACATCCTGCTACGGGGAAAAATGTGAAGATGGCATAAAGTAAATTTTTATGTTGAATCCGGAATTTGACCCCGTCTTCTTGTTTTCTGCTTGGTACTGATACAACTAAAACAAACATGAAATATTGATACATTGTAGAGAATGTTAATTTATTTCATCAAGTGGTAATCGAACCTATAATCATCATGGCATCCATCTGTTTAGAGAAAATTATAATTATAAAACTAGTGTTTTGCTTACTTCAAAGTTATAGTCTTACAATAAATCTTAGAGTATTTTACCTTTATTCATTATTCAGCTTTCCAGTCTGGTAATACGACTACATCTCATTGATTAATATCTAGAATGATAAACTTTGAAAGCAACTTACAAGCGACGCGACGCTCTGAAGATTTATTAACTCAATAATAAACTGTTTATAATGTTAATGTTAATTTAAAGAATAATTGGTAAGTAGTAATTTAGTGTAAATGAAGTGCGGCGTTGGTGTCACCAAAGAGAGTGACGCATACACGTTCTGTTAATAAATATACCCTACACGATGCAAAAGACACAAGAAGGTCCCTCGTCCCCTTAATGTTTAATGTTTATTATAAGTTTGTATTTAGTTCTCTCTGTACATTTTAAAGAAAATATATTAAATATTATAAAATTAAGTTATAAAGTAATAAAATCATTAGTAGATTTATAAAACTCTATATGTATTTTTATTTTACATTTATAAATTTTGTAGTGTCTTACATTCTTTTTAGTTGGTAGTTATAGACTTTCTATGTTTTAACAGTTTATTCAATCTCTTAAAATATAATTTTTATATTAAACTGACTTATTTACGTCGTGCTATTTTCATTTGACTGATATTTTTTAAGTAAGTTGTGGTCTAACAGGAAGCCCAAAATTCATATGGGTTCGACTCCCATTCGTGGGACAGTATTTATTCACTTAGTCAGTATATATTCTCTTTGGAAAAACTTGTAATGCTGTAAACAATATTGCTTTCTTTAACACAGTGCCGTGATTGGCATTTGGCTTGGCAGAACAATTAACGATTATCAGTTTACAGCCTTTTCGAGAGAATATAAGTTTGGAACGAAAGTCTAATATCCTTGGTGTAGCAAGATGACTTAATATTTTAAAATGAGTATAGTGAGGAGATCGGAGTGACTAACTTACTTATATTTGTCATATGTCTAAAATGCGAGAGGTATTATTACATAGTACAATAATTCTTATTCCTATTTTGTTACCTGTGTACCTTAGCGCAGTTTAGATTTGATTTAGGACGACACTCGCTGCCTAGTGTTGTCACAAGTGTAACATTTATGTGACCATTTTGCTTGTAGCACACAATATATAAGTGAATAGTGACAACAAAATTCTAACTACAGTTTAACAATAAAAAAAATACTTACATATTTTATAAATAAATTGTTACCCTCCTAAAAATGACAAATTTTATTTCTTTGCACAAGAAAACAATTTCTGCATACACAATAATGGGCGACGCGCGTAACTCGAGGGGAAGGCAGGCATAATCGTCGCGTCAGACGAATCTTCCCTGAGACGGATGCTGCAATTTTTATCCACTTATGGCTTAATCTATTTTTCAGGCTTACTTAAGCTCGGTTTACAATTATGTTCACGCCTCGGTGGGAAGGGCGCCGCCCTCCGCCGCCCGCCCTCGACGCAGCGCCAACGCATACCTGAGATATAAGGGCGAGGAAATGATAATATTTCTTAGAAATGTACAATATTTTTAAAGTATTCTTCAAGAAGGCTTACAGTCGACGTTCTGTGATTCTTAACATACATATAAAATATATTTTTTATAAAATAATTTTATCTGAAAACGCTGTAGATGATGTTATTTTGTGTGCGTTATTTACGCAGCAAAAAGTAGCTCATTTAGATGCTATGCCGGTCTGTAGAGTAAAGATAATTTCGTTTTTTCGAAAGAATACAAATATTGGTTAATTGGTATTTTAAAGTCTTCATAACATATAAAAAAATCCATGCACCAAGCATATCGGGGGTATATCGATACTACAAAAATCATACTATCAAAATAATCAAAACTGAGTAGCAAAATAACCATAAGCAAAATTAAAACCACACTAATAATAAATGTAAGCGTAATGAGCGCCGAAATATCAAACAAGTCGTCGAGGGAGCGACTGGATGTTAACTAACATAACATAACTAGGAAGTGAGCTTCTCAATTACATGGAACTACAGCAATTATAACCTGACACTCTTATCAGATGGTGTCGAGTGCAGCGCGACACGGGCGGTGTTAGCCGACTGCGAATTAGCCGATCTGATTACACAGATTTATGGAAATGACCGCCGACTCAAATAATTGCTACACTATTTCCAGTTTTGATAACGCTTTATTGTTATTATTAATATAATTTAATATTTATTAGTGTTGTTATTATAATTTGAAAATATGTTGTTTATGATTCAGCCTTTAATTGTTAATGTATGGTGCTTGTTTTGAATGTTCTTCCCGGATAGTGATAATTCTTTCCCTATCCCCAAAATTCCCATCCTTCCTCTCTCCTTCTGTCCTACATCCCTAAGGCTGGCAACGCGTCTACAACTCTAATATTGTGGATGTCTATGGGCGAAGGTACGACTTAACACCAGGTGGGCCTTCTGCTCGTTTGCCTCCTTTATTCCATAAAAAAAAAAAGATAGATGAATTCTAGTGTTTGGACTCTCCGTTTTCTACTTTCTATCCGAATTCGAAACAGTAAGGGTTGAGTGGTAAAATAGTTAAGGAATGTCCTTGACTTTGGTTTACTCTAACTACCCTGTTTTCCGAAAAAAGGTATCAAGGTGCTTTATTTTCTTGTATAACTACAAAATTAAGTAGTAGTGAACTATGTAACTGTTTCGTTATATTGCAACCCCCGGGGGTGGATTTTTGAAAAACAAAGTAGCCTATGTTTAACCTTGGCTTATCAACTACTTTTATGTCAAATTTAATTACAATCGGTCAAGCGGTTAAGAATTTTCATATAAACTTTTATCCCTTATTTCGACCCTTTAGAGGTTGATTTTTAAAAAATAAATGGCCTGTTTGACCCTGTATTTTTTTCTACTTTTATTCTAAACTTCATCCAAATCGGACCAGTAGATTAGCCGTGACACACAGACAAACAGACAGACCTTTGCATTTATAATATAAGTATGGATTGCTAACCAAGTCTAAGTGAGTAGGAATACTCAGTTGCAGATATAAGCATGTATATTATATGTCACAAGCATTTCCCGTTGAATGGACATTAAAATGTACACATCTAAATCCAGTCCTCCCTTTGTTTGCATTTGATTTGCGTACATTGGCTCAATGCAGCGTTATTTTAGCGCACTTGCACCATTACTGGGGAAATAAAAGTGCACGTTGTGTTCATTGTAATAAATAACCGAACTCACTATATTGTAAAATGTTTTACTAATTATTGTACACTTTTATGTATGTACGATGTGGTGTGTATTTATGAAGCTTTATAGTGCTATGTAAAGATTGATTAGGAGGGTATTGTTTAAATATTTTTTGTATCTCATACAAAGTAGCCAGAATCTAGTATTAAGACACATTTTCCGCCGAATTCTGGAGGCATTGAGTGTTAAGTGGCGGAACCAGAGCGAAGAAAATGGAAATATTAAGTATTTTCACTACTCGAGTGGGAATCAAATCCACAACCAGTCTACGCCACGACTGGCCTCAATTTACTTAATTGTAAGTAATAAAATACTTTTGTTGGGCTCTCGTGGCATAGTTGTGCGCTTGATTACCACTCGGAGAAATGATTATAGTTTAATTATTTGCATTTCTCCGTGCAGGTGACAAAGCGCGTTGTTGAAGTCCACCTAATGCGTGTGAAAGCGTGTAGGTACAAAAAAATAACAGGTACAAAAAAATAACAGCCATTGCAAATTTTTATCTAAAAAGTGCAATTTAATATTTTAAACTACTATTCCAGACTGTTATTGTATTGTCTTGTAAACATTGTGTTATTTACACCATTTATGTTATTTACCTTTTACAATTAGAATAGTTTTGCACCCAGCATTGGATGGAATATAAAATGACACAAAATATTACCAATTTCACATATAAAATCGATAATTATAAGGTACAAACGATAATGCATATCTCATCCAATGTTCAGTGGGAACAGGACACGACGCAAGAACGTAGAAATGTCTTTAGCGATCCCGCGATCCCGGAGCGCTCGTAAATCAGGGCGGGCGGGGAGGTGGTGCGGAAACCAATCCCGTTCGATTACGCCACGACACCTGCCTGGTGTTGACTCGGCCCGAATTAATCGCCCGAGGCCTTCCAACCCTTTGAGATATGTCCCCGGGATCCGGGATCCGGGATTCAGGGGCAGAGAGCCGGGACTGTGATGAGGCGCATCACTAAATCTAATGCCTGTTGAAGAATACGGCTATGGTTGGAATAGGATAGTGTTGACCGTTTTATTTGCTCAGGTCGGGTGTGCTAGTAATGTGGGAAACATGTTTCAATATTTAAGGAAAAAAATTGTCACAGACTTTATTGATGGTAAACTCAAGTGTGTACTTTTAAATGGTTGAATGCTATAAAATGTTAGTATTATCACTCCCGTCGACGCTGTGATTGGCTCTTAAGGCAGTTCCTATGAGAAGAGCTGTCAAAAAACTCAAATTGGTTTTAAATATTGTTTTTATACAGCTTCACGCTGTATGCATGCAGAAAATGAAAATTTTAAATATTCCCACTCCTCGAGTGGGAATGAATTTGTGCCCACAAGTCTCGACTGGCCTCAAATATTGTAATAAAGTTACTTAAATTTTGTAATTTCCGCAAATCTAATTAGTACCTAAATCGTTACGCCCAAATACAGAAGGTTATCTCTATACATAGTATATATTGAATGTCTGTGAACGTTAATGGGAATTTAAGAATATCTTACTTATAAAACATTTTATACCTTATATTAGAAATTGCGGAAATCGCGTTGGACTCGTGATCGAGAGCTCGTGGCGACCATTAAAGTACATTTGTAAAGATTAGTCCATACAAGGAATACGTATTTTATGCATTAAAGGGAACAATAATGTATGTTTTTTTTGACGCTTCACGCTATATCCCGCACAGAGAGAGGGAGAGGGAACCTAGGCAGAGGGAACCTAGGCAGATTTAAGATACTCCGTTCCCCCACTCTGTATCCACAAGTCACGACTGGCTCCAAGCACAACAATAATATACCTTAATAAATTTGAAAAATTAAGTCTGTATTCATATATAATTAGAATCTCTAGTAATTAATTATAGTTTATTATGATATCCTGTAACTTACTTAGCTTTATATAATTAAATATGTTCCGCTCAAATCCCTTATTATACGTTTAAGTTTTAACGAAGAATATATAAACTAAATATTTTAAACATTTCTAAAGTGTTATTAAGACACATATTAAAATAAAAAAAAATAACCAAATGAATAAAAGGACCATAAACGTATGGTTTACCCATCAGTGCGCTTGGACAGCATCCAAAAGGCGATACTTCAAATCTCGATGCGTTTAATTTTTTTCCGGTGAATTAGACTAAACAAATCTCGTAATTGAAAAAAAAAATCATATAAAAAGCCATGCGTTCGGATCCTCTTCGCACGGTGCGGGTTCAATCTCGTTGCGTTTATATACGTTTATATACGTTTTCTAAAAATGTTTTTCAATTTCCAAAGTGCGCAAACAACACTTTAAAAATATTAAAAATATTGTAATCTTATTTGGCTTTGTATTCCATTATGTATGAGAGCAAAGTGAGACCTAAGACTTATCATCTCGGCTCTGTCCTCAGGAAATACGTTCGTTATCAGCGTCCCGGGCGCTACATTAAGCGGCGCGGTCATATCGAGTACACCTAATTCCACTTTACTTATCTTTTACAAAGTTTTCGTTCGAAAATAGTATTTTTATAAGAAAACTTAAGCATGTTGATGACAAAACGTGCACAGGAGAGTCGTTAGATGTTATAGTCGAAGTGTTTTTACTTAATACGCGTTCGGGGCGTCCTTATGTCTGTACGAGACGTGTAACAATGAGGTATGCTGTGGTATCTGTACGTTGTATTATTTAGACGTAATAGAATAAATTCGCACCGTTATATTTGTTTCAACAGATTTATTCGATATTTAAAGGTTTTGAAATTATAATGAAAAAATATTTTGTACTGACTGGTTGTATAGTCGATGGTAGAGGGTTTGATTCCCGCTTGGACCAATAAAATATTTAATATTTATAACATTTTCATTTTACCGCTCCGATAAACAATATAAAATAAACTTGGATTGAGGAGGAATTTCGAAGAATGGAGTGTTGGTCTTTGTGTACATTTCTATGCGGGAAGACACTGTAAGTCAATCTGTTCTTTACTAAGTTTCTAAAGCAAAATAAGGAAAATCTTATAAAATAATTAGGTAACTCTGTCCCTTTTACACATAGTAATAAATTATGAAATAAAAAATAAAATATAAAACGAAATGAAAGCCATGAACCAATTTAACGTAACGATAACAACAAAACGGCAATCGCAGTACAGCGTCACTAAGCCCGCTAATGAACAGAGAAATAATTACTCGCTAGAGTGGATGTTTATTCATAGAATGTTTTAATGGCGGCGACCAATTACGCAACCATTGTCATTATCGAGAGCTGATTGTTCAATGTTCATATAACACGCTTACACGTTTACGCGTTTACACGCCTACACATTCAAATGTTTACACGTTTACACGCTTATATGTTTACCCGTTTACACGCTGACACGTTCACACGCCTACACGTTTTACATGCTTACACGCCATCCAGTTTACACGTTAGCACACTTACACATTCAGACGCCTCCACATTTACACGTTTACATGCTTATACACTTACATGTTAACTCGTTTAAACGCTTACACGTTTACTCGTTTACACGTTTACACGTTTACATGCTTACACGCAAAAATATTTATGAAAATATATTAATTTTGTAAGCACCAACATTTGAATCTACTACTCGTATATGGTTGGGTGTTTAAGCTAACTAGTTAATTTAAAAAAGGTAACATTTATGTGTGATCTTTCCTTCCGTTTTTGTTACAGCTGTTATAATAAGTGCAAAGGTAATGATTGAAAGTGATGCTAAGTGCTCTTCAACTTGCCTTATTTTCTGCATTATCAGATGATATACATTTATTTTTATGATAATATAAATAATAGATGTATTGATAATATTTCTCAAACACATAATCTGTTTAATGAATTTTAATTAATAAAAAGAAAATATCAACTAGTAACTTATATAGCTAAGTTATAACTTTTTATGAAATCTCCCAAACCAAAATTAATACTTTAAAATTCGGAAATAATAAATTAGAATAGATTTCTTAACATTGATTTAGTAACATTAAATAAATATTAATATTACAAAAAATCTTCTATCATCGCCTAGCATGACCTATTAAATGGCCAACATGCTTTACAAACACAGGCACTGCTATTGTACTCGCATTGTCGCTGTAACGGTGTAATCGACAACGTTTCCGGATCACTGTGTTGTTTCAAACCAAATTTCAGCCACATTCGTGTTTGTAGCTTTAATTTCAGTTTTTAATTAACTTTCATCATTATTGTACTTAATTCTATAATTATTATATTTTTATTGAATTGTATTAACTTAGTTACTTCTATGAAATGGTTAATTTTTGATTGCATTGTTTGTTTTGTCTATTAATGGTACCTAATTATAGATTGAATGAATACACAGAAATTTTAAAATATACATAGTTATTAAGTCAAGCAAAATTTACTCAACGATAAAAAGAAAAGTGTGAATTCACTTCACTTCACTAGTGAAGTAAAGGTAAAGTTAAGTTTGATAAGTATACTGAAAAAAAGTGTTCTGTTCTTTTAAAAGATAAAAAAAACTGAATCGAAAGCTTTTTACTGTCCATAATCTATTTTCTGATAAATTAGTAAAATATGACAAATCTCAATTGGATGTGCTTGAATATATTTAAATTACACATATTCATTGCTACACTATGATAAGAAGACAAAACACAGTGTTCAGTTTCTCCTCTCAACACGTAATGTCTCATTTTTGGTTAAAAGGTGGAGGAAGATGTGTCTTGACATTTGGGATTTGCTATGCGAGTTAATTATCAGCTGATAAGCTACTTTTAAACATTTATTTTTAATTTCACCATGTATTTATACTAAAAATGATAACCTAGTGATAAAAGATAAAAGACTACCATTAAATCAAACCGTAAAGTTTTTACAGTCTTTTCCTACTACTCATCTAATAATAACTTTACTTTGGATATATAATGTATACATATATTCTAGGTAGCAGCGAGTAGGGCGCAATGTACCGAGTATGGACGACCCGCAATTAACACGCGTTAGTGGAGCTATGCTATGTTAGCGGCATTATTTACACTCATTACAGTTCTACATATACATACATATATGTATCTATGACTACCTAATATCATTTATATGTTTATATTAGCGGTGCCTGCGACTTTGCCCGGGAGACATTTAAAGACAAAAGTTTACTCTTTATTATTTCAGCTATCTGCTAACGAAACAGACAAACAAAAATAGTTAAAAAGTGTTATTTTTATATAAAGCGGTTCATTTAGTAGGTTATTGGCATTTAGCGGTTCATTAAGTGGTTATTTTAATATTACAAACAGATCCTCGAAGTTTATTTACTCATATGGATTGATTTCAGAAAAAATATTATTGTTTTACAAGCTTTCATTTAGAATACAATGTTCAGGCGGAATCTCGAAACTCAATTTTGAAGCATATAACCTTGACCAATAGAGCTGAAATTTTGTATACCCGTTTAGTTCTGATGACAATGCATTCCAACAAATGTAAGAATTCACGAAGAATAACTCAAAAACCTTGATCTTATTTTTTTATTTTTTATTTATTTATATAGATAGTGATTCGCACACGGTTTCGCCCATCTGAACTTTAATTTTCATCTTTTATTTTAGTCCCAGCTTAGGGGTTAATCTTCATAAAATAGGTAACTTATCTTTGACTTTGCGACTCTCCTCCTGAGAAAAAATATTGAAATTAATCAAGCGGCTTAGATTTTTAATACAAACTTTCACTTACTAGGGGCAGGTTTCAACTATTTTTATTCCGAATTCCATCCAAATCGCGCCGGCCGATTAGCCGTAAAAGCGTCACAGACACAAAACAGAGAGATTTTCGCATTTGTACCATTAGTATGGATGAATTGAGGCCTTCTTGACGTTCTGGTAAAACGTACGGCCATGAACACTATGATCATGAACTCGATGCCCACTTGGGGTGATGCCTAATTTTTTATTATTTGTAATTCCCCCAAATTGGAGAGCGAAGAGTATAAGTACCACTTTTATAGTATCTCCGTGTCTCTTTGAACCCACACTCCTCGTTTCAGATAAGGTGCATTTTGATTTTGGACTAAACTTTAAAATCCTTTATATTGCTTTGTGAAATTTCTTACTGGAAATATTTAACTGGGCCAGTTGTTTAATAAATGTTTTTTAAAACAATCATTTTAATATATTTCTCAGAAAATTGTGTACAAATATTTATGATAATTTTATTCTAGAATATTAAAAGCAAGTGAAGTATTACTGTGAACATTGTTTATTTCATCTGCATGTCGGGTCCATCGTAATGACCACTATTATACATTTTATATAATTCCCGGAACAGACAAGTGTATCATGTTCCACGAACATGTACTATATAATTAATATTTCACATAAGCCGAATACTTCATTAATACATAATATATATTTTAATTAAATTTGCGTATTTTGATACAGAACTATAATTTGTACGTAGTTGTATGCAGTATTTATACAAACAATCAGTTTTTTTTTCATATAAAACTAGTTACTAAGTATTATAAAGTCCAGCAAAGACAAAGACTGGAAATAACAAAGTAATGATCTATTCTTTCCGAAGTGGAATAAAAGCAAAGTGTATTTTAATTGAAGGCGTACTCGAGCATCTCTCACAGACTCACAGCCGAGAATTTTTGTTACAATTATCTTAAAATCTCAAACGTGACAGTTACAACAATAGGGCGCAAATTGAACTTCATTACAATTTCTGTAGTACTAAATATCACAACATTACTTCATTAATATTTTCTGAGCCTCAAAGTGACTCTTAATTCAGTGAAAATAAAGTCAAAAGGCGGGAAGGCCCACTAGCTACAAGAATTCGCTTGTTCTAATTTATTTCTCTGTAGGATAATATGAAAACAAGTTGAGAGAGAAAGGAAAATTTAAATTACGCCCCGGCATACAATAAATTCCTTGGAAATAGAACGACAGTCGGAAATCAAATGAGAAACTTGTGTAGACGACGACGTCTTCAACTATGTTTGTGCTTTTATGATATATTAGCGTTGTTCCTCGGCGTTGTTCCTCGGCCCCGCTTACTCTCGCCGCTATTGTTCTGTAAATATTTTGCTGTTGAGAATACAAAAGCTAAAAACTTAAAAGTAGTGTCATTTGGTTGGTTATTAATTACCCGCGCTCTCTCTAGCGGACTCCCTGAGAGATAGTGATGACTTAAAATGGCTTTTGCTTTAAAATACTTTATTCTTTTGCTTTCAACGAATTCTTTAAGTTAATGGGAATATGCAAGTGTGCAGTCATACCGAAAAATAAAAGAGATAAGTTTTTAAAGTAATAGATTTTTTACATTTTAACCAAATTCATTAATTTTTACGTGAAAGGTTTGGATTGAAAGACTTATTGCAATACATCACGAAACAATACGTTGATCAACCAGTACAAAAGAAAATGTTTTAAATAATTAACACTCGTTTGATTGAATTTGAACCCTGAACCATTTTTTGTAGCCAATCATATTCCCAAATTCCCAAAGATTCAAAGCGGTTGTAAACCTAAAAACAAATTTTACAAATAACTATTTTTAAGAAGATAAATGGTTCCATAAATACGCCCCGAAAGTGGCGTCCAACTTCCCAACTCGCTGACTTTCTGACGGCCTAACTGCTTCTTACGGCATTAACTGACGGCAAATTTGACTCTCGAAAAAACTGCGGAAAAGTTGGCAACGACTACAACTCACAGACTTAGAAACTGTTTTTGTACGTTTAACTAAGACTGGCCAAGTTCAGACGGCGCGGTGTTCGTTATCAAAGTTGCGTTATAGGGATCGGAAATTATAGGTGGAACTTATGCAATGTCGCTCTGAACCAACCGTATCTCCGTTCACGAGACCCTAGTGTGGGCCAGGCGAGAGGGTAGTAGGGAGGGAGAGGGGAGGAGGTCTGGAGCAGCGAGGGGGCTGTGGGGGCGAGGCGCTAAGCTCCGACGTCACGTGACGATCAATTTAGAGTTACGAGTGTAAATCGGAGAACTGAAGCTATCCAGCGGTCGTTCGTTTTATGGTCTTGGCTTTCGACGACAGATAATTTTGGGGATTTATATATCTGGGCCATGGGGACGCTTCTTGCGGATATAATAACGTCACATATTGATTTATTATGTATAGGAAGTATTCATATATTTAAAAGTATGGATGGAGTTGTGGGATGAAGTTCTCTCTGCCTATGTTATTATAAGGATAAGGAAAAAGTGTGAAGATGATCAAATATACGTATATAAAAATAAGGTCTAGTGTATATATTTATTCTAACATATCAAAACAATAAATTAATAAAGATGAGTTCATTACAAATATATTAAACAATTTATATAAAACGAACGCTAAGCAGAAGGGCACAAATCGAGCGTTCACAAATCGATGTTCGGGGATTCGATACTCGATATTTCTCCAACCCTTCCCTCATTCGCATGCAAATCGGCCTTTTTCTAAATTGCTTTATTAAACCGAAACGTGTTCCCCAATAATTGAGCCCCGTGTCTGTCGCGCGTCGTCCGCGGCGGCGGCGGCGGCGGCGGCGGCGGCGGCGGCGGGGACCGCGACGAGAGACTACGGACGTTTACTCTTTTTATAAAGCGACTTTTAATTAATTCCGATGCCATGATTTACGGAGCCGATCCCAAATACTGTGTACTGGCCTTTTTATAATTTGTGTACATTTCGTTTATTGCTACGAGTAATTTATTTAAGGACTGGACCGATTGCTAATGTGGTATCGCTGTGTGTATGTTTGTGTGTATATATGTACGCATGTAATGCCGGATACGTAAATCAATTTTATGCTTTGTTTTATTGTGTTAAGAGTTTTTGGTTTACCTCGTGTTTTGATCTTCATTCATACCTGATAATAGTTATGTTTTACAAGTGTTAAACGCCTCCTATAGTAAATGCAATAATATGTGCTTTCAGCTTTACGCTTTTTCCCAGGGAAATTAATGAGAATTTAGTTTCAACACTCCGTTCTCCATTTCACACCCGACATCAAGACATCATGTGTTGAGTAGCGAAACCCTACCACACGCTTTGTCTTGTGGATCAGAGTGGAGAAATGAAAAGAGTGAAATAAAAATCATTCCACTGAGTAAACAAATAAAGGAAACGAACTCAAAATCAATCGCGATTACATTCAGCCATTGTCCTGTTGTGTTACTAGGACCTCTAATTACTTGTATATTATTATATATGCCTTAAAATATGATAATAGTAATTGAGAGCTACCAAACTACTAAATAATATAGTATTATTTATTAGCATTTTACATGATCAATATTAGATATATATGAATTGTCATCGTAATTTAAACAGCTTTTAATCTTGCTTAGTAAACCATAGGTCCTCCTACTAGAAGGAGAATCTATGTTTTACTCTACTATAACTATGTTACTATACTTAAAGCCCTTAGACTTTTTAGAATTACACCCACATCACAATTAAGCCCACAACCATCCCCTGTAGTCACTCTCTAAACTTGCTAAATTTAAACACAATCAAACACACAAAACAGAAAATGTATATTTATTTATATTTTATCATTACACATAATAATTTATATTATATTCATGATCGTTCCAATTTGTTTGGTCGATTACACCTTAATATAATATACTTTAATACAGGCAGGACATATAGCTTACATTATATGTGTATGAAAAACCTATTTCAATTCTAAGCGTTATTTGACAGGAGTCAGCTGATGCGTAAAGCTGATCAGACGGAATGCCTGTCCGCCCTCCTCCGCCCTCCACCCGATATTTATCGCCACCCCGGCCGTATTCGATCCCAAAAATACCTTCTTGCTTATGAAATTAATGATCGAGTGAAACCAAATTATGGGCACGTAATAGAAATATTCATATAAATTTATAACAATTTTGAATACGTTTTTCAATTGTGTTCAATGTATTTTATAATATGGTCATTATCTAGTTAGTTTAGTATGAAAATGTGGATTGAGAATACGCTTAATAAGTTCATTTTATTTGCGCCATCGTTGGTCAGTCGAACAGACTCTGTAAACTCGATTGATTGTGAGTTCCATTCCCACATGGGTAAAGATTACATTTAAATCATTTTCCATCCTTCGCTCTGGTTCGTAATATAAAGCATGGCGTTGAGTTCCACCAGTTAACACTGAAAGTCTCGATTTTATGATCAAAGTGGAGAACAGAGAATAGTGACATTTTGGTTTTTTCTGAATGCCCCTAACTACTACTGCCCTACTCACTGCCACGCTGTTTTTTTTTTAAATTAAGACACTTTAATTCAACAAACATGATAATTTATTCTTATCATATAAGAATAAGTTATCATATTCTCCACACCACACCGTTATCTATTTTTAAAAATCCTCCGAGCGTGACTGAACACAAAACCACTGTTTCTACAAGCACCGCCCCACTGCACCACGATGGCTTGACAAACAATTTTTATATAGATTATATTAGAGTAGTAGTAGTTAGTCTGTAATGAAACGACGCCGACGGTCAGACACACATCGCCTCACATAACGTCATTACGTCGTCACAAAGCTCCACTAAGCAGGTCTTACCAACCTTTTTGCAGAATAAGCTCGACTTGACTGAAACGGAATCGGGACTTGTTTACAACATGGTTATATTACGTAAATAAAATGTTACTTTTAAACTGTACATGCTATGTTTTTAATGTTGTTATATATAAAAATAAAATTGTCAGAATTGTTGTGGATTGATTATTTTAATATTGTAATATTTTGTGCAAATTATAGAATATTGTGATATGACTTCTGGCTTAAATTAGGAACCGCTTCTTTGCTCTGCATGGCGGGAAGAGCTGAGCGAAGTACATATTTAATATTACTACATATATAAAAGTTTGAAAAGCAAACACTTAACACTAACATAACGTTTAACGTTCCACAGGCTAAATCTATATGCAGTTTTTGACCATTTAATTACCATTTAATTAAAAACTACAATTACGATTGTCACCAAAAAACTTCACAGCATAGAAGACACTGTGCTCGATATCCTTGCAAATATATATTCTGTTTATTTTTTAATGAAACTAGGAGTAAGTCTACTTTTGTAGCAAGTATATGATTACTTTACGAAATATTTAATAATGTCAATTATTATTATCAATTATATTTTAAAAATTAAGTTGTTTTTTTTTTCACTTTGATATTACTAAATTTGGAGAACAGAGTACCTTAACACTAGATTTTATAAAAAAATAGTTAGCCTCAAGTGTTTCAGCTGCATAAAGTAATTACAAATATTAGCTTCATTTTAGTAACAGATTTAATTTTTCATCAAGTATTGTAAATTTTGTTCAATACTCCAAAACCCGATGACAAATTTACTCTGCGATGGTTTAAGAATGTTTGATGAACTGACTATTTTTTTATTTCCTCTTTTTAATTGTATTACATTACTTAGCACCACTTAAATGTAGTTGTATATAAAGTAATTATGTAAGTATGTATGTATTAATTTTATATGTGATTATCGATGGTGACTTTTTTTCATATACAAATATATGAAAACAAGTCACTATCGATAATCTTCTTCTTCGATAGGATCTTTTTTCTGTTCTCTTTATTTATATTATTGTTTTTTTTTTGCATTGCATCCCGCTTTTTATTTGCAATCATGCACCTACACAGGTTGACTGGAAGAGATTTCTTCTAGAGATAAGTCCACCGTTGTAAACCATCTATTTCTGTATTAATTTTTCTGTATATTGTTTTTTTTTAAATACAATAAAGAATATATACATAAATTTAATAATTTGACTTAAATGAAGGAAAGTGAAGAATATGTGTATGTGTCTTAAATGTTAATACTAACTACTACTGTATACTAACCCCACTCCTTCACACTTTAATTTGTATGTACGAATCTATAAGTATTTTCCATTATCATGACGTGTTTTCGTTTTATTCAATATGAAATCACAACAATTCTAATGAAATTCTACTTCAAAACACTTGTTGTGTACAATAAGAAACAGTTACTAAATATATATATTTTTTCAGTTTCAAGCTTTATCCCGCGCACAGCAGGGTAGGCAGAGGGAACCTAGTGTTAAGACACTCCGTTCCCCACTTTCCGCCGAACTCGGAGGCTTGCGTGTTAAGTGGCGGATCTTAACGCCGCGTGTTACCTCGGCACCAGAGCGTAGAAAATGAAAATATTAAATATTTCCACCCCTCGAGTGGGAATCGAACCCACAACCAGTCGTTTACAGTCACACGCTTGTGTCACTGGGCCACGACTGGCCATATAAAATTTCTTTAATTAAAATAGTTTCAAGTATTCTCCGCCTGCATAAACTAAAAACAAATTAAATATTAATTACAAATATTTTAATTAGGTCCCCCCAGTGTCTTAGAAATGTGTATCGACTTTAAATAATTTGTTTCCACCTTGCCATTCCCGGGACTTAATGCTCATTTGTTATTCAAATTACAAACCACATTTTAGCATTCACTTGACATAACGGTATATAAAGTAGAATGAATCTTAATCTACAACTTAATTTTGTAGCGTTAATTATAGTAAAGTATTTAGTTTTATATTTATACTATGTATTAGGTAGTTAGAAAGGACTTTGTGTCAAGACATTCCACTTTCCGCCCGAAAATTAAGACATTGCTTGTTGAGTGGCAGAACTTAACTCCGCGACTGTCCTTAGTATCAGTGTGAAGAAGTTAATATTTAAATATGATCATTCCTGAGTGGGAATTGAACCCACAACCTTCGGAATACAGTCCGACGTTGTCCTACTTCACCGCAACGGCCTCAAATCTGTACTATACTATATGTTAAGGCATTTAAGTATAAGTATGGTATTTTTATTTTGATTTCACTATTAATTTATGCCTTTTAGAATTTTATTTTTAGAATACGAATAAAAGTTACAATGCAGCAGGATTCGAAATCCCACGAATTTGAAGCACGAATCTTAGGTGTATCAGGAAATTTTGAAGGATTTTTAAAATAAATGCAACATAAACATTAATACATGATTTGGCGGTGAGAGCGCTTGGACCTTGGACTTGGTTTCCCATTTCAAAGAGGCACGGGTTCGGATTTTGTGTAAAAATATTTAATATTTTCTACACCTTTTATAGAATTAAAAAAAAACAATATACATCCTTATTAATGTTTGACACGAACTTTTATGAAATATAACGCGGTAGTGCATAGTTTACTTAATACGAGACTTTAACATAAATAATAAGTAATTACTTACTATCACATAAACTAAGCCAATACATATGATTTTTTGTCTGGAAATATTATTATTGCAAAATATATCTGCTATCATAAATGAATAACTGTTTAAACTAACTTTAAAAGATCCACCTCAAATATTTCTTTTAAAACGATTTTTAGAAATGCATACATTACGTATCCTTTGACCGGAAGTCGCGCCCATATAGCAAACATAACCACAGAAGGCATTTTATTCGGGCAATGCCAGCTTCTCTCGGATCGGTTTTAAATGAATATTATATGAGGCAGCGAGCCAAATCTCCTCGACGTCGCCTCGTCCTTGCTCTTACGACGCCTCTAAATCTGCTTAAGATGTATTTGTTCCTGGTAGCTCTCATTTATTTTATATTCAAATTTAAATTTAACACAACATGGGTACAAACAGAGTACAGCGTTACATAAGCCCCGGCTCTCGTCCCGGTCTAGCTCCGCGTTGATAAATGACGAATCACTTTTTAAGTCTTTGAAAAAGCGGTCTTTATACGATCATCCTTACTTATCGCCGATTATCTGTTCCACTATAATCCAACTTCGGCTTATTTATGCAAGCTATGTAAATTTTGTAGTAGAAATTTTGTTGAAATACTTTTTAAAAATATGTGTATAAGTTTTTTAAATCGTTATACTTTTACATCGTTCTTTTTCGCTCTAGTATGACAGTAAAAAAAATATATATTAATAAATTTTGTAAACTGAACTAAACATATTTATATTTGTTTCGTTTAAGTAATGCGGAATAGTTGTGAGTTTGATTCCTCCTTTGGGATATTTGTATTATTTTTATCTCTGATATGGTATTAAAGACATAACGCGGGAATAACTGACTGCCCCCGCTTAACACGCAATGTCTCAATTTCTTGCGAAAATTGTAGAACGGAGTATCTTGATATTAGGCTCTCTCTTGACTACGATTTATGCGAGAAAAATGAAAAAAAGTTGTCTTATTAAATTAACGAAACTATATCTATGATTAAATTGTCGATATATAGTATTTTTGCAGCACTTTTCTTGTAAGCATCTTCCAAATAACACAACAATCAGTGAAATCCGACAGATTTGTGATTTTGTACAAACATTTACATGAACTTTATAAAAGGTTAGGAGATGAAAGTCGCGAAACACTTCACAAACAAACACGAGAGCTCTAACAAATCGAAGTCTTACGTCGTTTGTGAACACGCAATTAAGATTACGCAAATAAGATATAAATCAGATTTGAAAGCAAACAACTTATTCATTTACGAGTAAGTCGAATGAGATGTTTCAAAATCGGTGATCGCGATTACACATTACGTCCTCCGAATCTCAACTTTCGTGTCTATTAATTACTTTGAAACTCCGTCTCTACGTACATTTTCTATGAGCTCTACATTTGTAATAATAAGAATGATAATAGAGTGACAGTGGAGGTGTAAATCGACGGCATAAGAGCTCGGATTGGGGAGATTTTATTACAGATGTGATTTAAGAGGAGCGCGCTTGTTTGTTTAGAGATCGCGGCGCCGCGGGCTGTAAACGAAAGCGTTGCTGTTGTTGTGCTTTGTTTTTGCGAAAAAACGAATTATATTGTTTGAATAATAAATATTCTCAGCTTCACGCTTCATACTGCATAATAGGGAGTTGTTAAAGAGAACCTAGTGTCATGGCACTTCGATTTTCACTTTCCACCTGAAATCGAGACTTCGCGAGTTGAGGTGAAAAACTTAACGCCGCATTTTCTTTTCATTTCTCCGCTTTGGTACCCCTACGAGTGAAAATAATTTACCCATAATCATAAGTGGAAATCGAACCTACAATCAATCACGCTCACAGTCACATACTGTGCTAATCCGATGGACTCAATTTTAAATATTGTAGTATATATGTCAAGTGATGCATGAAGTCCGCACACTTTGTGTAACTGTTTTTAAAAGATAACGTCTTATTTTATCACCTAACACAATATTTAAACAGTTCAAAGATCAATCATCGCGTATTTGTTATGTGTTCACCAATAATAATGTAATAACAAAATGAAAGAAAATTATATATTTTTATTTATTATATAAGGAAACATAACTAGTGCTTACTAAGCGTAACTGAAATGACTTTTAAACAATCCGGGCGTCCTGCCGGGCGTCCTCTCGGGCCTCGTAAATAGTTAGCCTACAAATAGTGGCGTAATGAACATCTTCCCTCTAACAGTATATTTGGCCAGCACTTGACATAAAACTTAAATTTTACAGCGGCGGCCGCTCCTAAACCAATATTTGTATCAATAGCTACGTCGGCAGATAGGAGCGGATTGTACTGGTGGAACGGATACAAAGAGATTGTGTTTTAGGGATTACAAATTGTGGATTGGATTATGAAGTGGAAGAAACAATCAGTTTTACATATTTCAATATTTCGGTGTAGCAAATTTTTAAGAAAATCGTGTGTGGTGTGGGAAAATGTGATTACACCAATCAATTTTATGGTCAGCAAGTGATGGGTGTGCATTTTAATTTAATTTACATAATTCTTTTAATCCTTTTTTAAGTGTTATCTCACGCTTAGGAAAATTGAAAAAGACATTTAGGTAATAAAAATTTGAACACAGCGGGATTTGGACCCGCGCCTCTTGAATACCGTCCAGGCGCTCTCACCACTGAGCCATACGTTCTACTATCCGATGCGTCGAAATTCTTATACGCTTTATTACAACTTATTTTTGTTGTTAGCATCTCTGTAAAGAGATTTTTACAAATTTCTGCTATGCATAGATTATTCTGCGAACAATCGTTTGGCAAGAAGGAATGCTATTTATTAAATACTTTACTCATTTAAGTAAATTATAATAATAGATTGGATTAGATTGATAGGAACCACAACTAACGTGTATACACTGTCCCACTAACAATCATACACTGTCCCACTGTATCATGATGGACGTAATGCCTTATTCTTATTTCTCAATGTAAACTGACCATCATATTAAATACTATTCGTTATTTATTTTAGTATATCTGGTGGAGAAATATTTTTATTTTTTTTAGCTTCACACTATATCCCGCACACAGCAGGGTAGGCAGAGGCAACCTAGTGTTAACACACTCCGTTCCCCACTTTCCACCAAATTCGGAGGCATTGCGTGTTAAATGGCGGAACTTAACGCCGCGTAATAAAATGACTAATTTTATTCCTCCACCAGATAAACCAAATATTTCCTTATTACACAACCTATAGTCCTAATAACAAAATGTTCGTTCAAATAGTCCCAATTTTATTATAATAATAAATTCATTGAGTGTTTACTGTTCAGCTTGCAGTGTCCGTACACGTAGCCCCGGAATATTAAGTCAGTATCCGAGCCAATAAGAGCAGCAAACAAGTTTTGTAAACCAGATAGCGTTTTCGTGTTCAGCTTTTCTAATTTGCAGCGAGCCGTCCGTCTCAGATTTTGTCACCGAAATTAAATTTTTTTTTTGGGATGTTTTTGTTTCTTCCTCATTAAATTTATGAAGATTGTGGACGCTTAATGAAAAATGAAAATTACAAGCGATGTTCTTGTGCTAAAAGACTTTTGTAACATTTGATAATTCACAAAAGATTCTTTAGAGACATATGTAACAAAATACAGTTCCTTTAATTTTCCCGCTTAACAAGGTAGTCAGAGAAAAAATCACTCCCTTCTCCTCCTTCCATCAAAAATCTAACGCAACACTAACGCAACTTTTGTCATATCAGAGTGGAGAAATGAAAATAATTTAAAATATAATCATTATTCCTAGGGAGTTCAACCCCACAACGAATTGCCATTTACAGCAAGACGTTGCGCCACGATGACCTCGACTAGGAAAAGAATAATTTTTATTCCTCCCAAATGATATTTAAACTCACTTAAGATGGTTATCCTGAAAAACACGGGTTAGTTCAAGCTGCTACTTCTGTAATAGAAGATAAAGTGAATATTTAATATAAATCTACAGTGCATATAGTTCAATTTCAATGTAATGTTTATATAAATTTAACTGCGGTTACTTCGTTAAATGTTCGTTCAGCAAAATCAACAAGATCTATCTACCCACGAGCAAAAGTCCAGTCGAAAAGTTTCAGGCGCAGGAAGTGGGTCGCAGGAGAGGCGGCACCGTTATACAACCTGCAGGTTTGTGTAATCTTGCATGGGATTGTTATTAAAGTACGGAACTATTCAGATGCTCACTACTGTGGCCCATTGTCGTGGAATTTGTTTTATTTTTAGTAATCTAGAAGAAATATAAGAATTGGAGATACACTTGTGAATTTGGTACAAGTATATGTTGTGATTCTACTACTATCTAGCGTCGACACACTCCGTTCTTTATCTGCCGGAATCTAAGAAATCGTCTGTTTAATGGCGGAACTTAACGCCGCATTTGGCCTTCTTAACAGAGCATCAAAATAATTTAAATATAATCTTTTGTCCGATTGGGAATCGAACCCGAAACTAACAGGCTTACAGTCATTATTTCCTAAAATAATTGATCGTGATTGATTTATTCAATTATTAGTTATGTGAATAATTTCTTATAAAATAAAGATACGAGTATTATTATTGCTTTCCGATCAGCTTACAACTGAAAATTTATGTCTGTGTCAAGTTTTTCTTTTAGTAAAAAATAAATATGTATTAGCTATACATGTTGAGTATTATAATGAGTTAAGTAAATTAAAAATGTATTTTGCTTACTTACTTACAATACTTTTGACTCCTGCATGTACTTGTTAAATTTTTAACCTTTTTATTACCTTTGTTTCAGAAGTTGAACCAAAAACGATATACACCTATGTAGGTACTCGTATGTAACATATTATATACTTTTTCCATATAACCTTTCATAAATATTGTAAGCGTAAACTTAATCATAAAATACGTTACTATAATTTATAAAAACGTAGCAAACCGAGCGAAATTCCTAACCGAGGAATGTCACGGAGATACGAAGAGAGCAAACGAGGCGGAAACCCCATTTGTGACACCTCGATCATGTGGGACCTCGAATACGCCCCCAATAAAACCAATATCTGATCATAACACAGTCACCAACCATAACTGACCTCTCACATCTAAAGAAAATATATTTTTTCCTTAAAATTCTTCTCGAGTCGTGATCCAAGCAAGGTCATAGTAAGCTGGTTGTGAGCTTCAAGTCGACTCCAGGGAGATAGTCGGCCAATGTGCTCGCAAGTCCGCGATTGGACCACTTGTAATGAGCGAGGGAATATCATAATATTAGATGAGATTATATTCAAGCGTAAACATATTTTGTTACAAATAGATACACCTACGCCTATACCCGTACGTACGTATGTCAAACGTTAAAAAATATGTATGATGAACATTATATTAATATGAAAGACTTTGGATCCCTTTTTGCAGAAACTATACAGAGAAACAAGTGAAAAACTTATCAAACTTAGAGTTTATATAAAAAGAAGGAGCAGATAGTCATAGAAAAAAGCGTTGGAAATATATCAAATTAATAAGACAAATTTAACAATATCAGTTATTTGACATACAATTTTGTATAAAGTGACATACACGTTGCAAATACGCATTGCCTCGGGCGATGTACATATGTTATGCGTCAACGGGCCTAATACAGATATTTTAAATTTATATTCATAAGGATAGATTAATAAACAGCGACTCTTTTAAAGTATGTATAAAAATGTATAATAATTATATTACCCATAGTTTACAACATAATCTAAATTATCGATCCAGCTTTTTTAATTAGAATATCTAAGGGTATTGTTTTCCGCATATTGCGTGTTATGGGAAGATAGATTTCTAATTAATTTTAGTTCTACAATTCAGGTGTTCTATTTTACTAAATTTGTGAAAATTTAATTACAAATTTGAAAGAAAAATCAAAATTTGTTTATAATTTGGAAATAGTCTATTAGTATAATAAATAGTAGATTATTTTTTTAAAGCTATTAAATACACCTTTTATAAAGAAAGTCTTAGTCGTATATTTACTAGCTTTAAAAAAATAATCTAAAGCCTAAGAGTAGTATATAGAAGAGTTGCTCCCGTCAGTATGAGAACAATTCTGTCTAAAAAAACATTTAAAAAGGGAATACAAACTTATAAATGCGTAACAAGAATACAAAATATAAAGTAGTTTTCAGATTTTTTTATTAAAGAAAAGCTTACTATTGTATATAATATGAATATATAGGTAGAAATTAATGGTAAGAACTACAGATCGATGGAAAGATAAATCTAACATGCTATAACTATGTATTCTGTTCTACCAAACCAAGATATAGACAATACAAGATTGTGTACAATAACTTATTTATAACGCCCTCGGGGACGTTACTATCATCTATGAAATTAGTACCGAAGGGTGATCCGCACCAGACTGGGGACGGAGAACAAAAACCAATCCGTGTTTCCTTATTAGACGGATCTAGCCGCAGAAATCATTATCTCGTTTCATTTGCGAAACATATTGAATGTAGGCCACGCTTGCTACACATTGCAATATGATTTTGGATATAAGTGATGTTTTTGTACAATGTTTTTGTACAATGTTTTTATATGTAGGATAACTTTAGATTTCTGCTTCTGAAGATATCTAACGGAACAGGGTCTATAAACTATTAATTAGTATCCGACCGAAGGTTCGGTTTCGGTTTCGGTTTCGGCAAGTTTCGGCAAAAAAATGTAGTTTCGGCCGTAGTTTCGGTTTCGGCAAAAAAGCTGCCGAACCTTCGGCAATGCCTCTCTCTGTACTCATAAATTTTCACACGTCGTTTAGCTACATTTGAGTGTTTTTATAGCTTGTGAACTTAATCTCAAGATATGGTAAACGATTTTAATGAATTATAAATAATATATTAAGAATAATATGTGTGACATTGTGTGAATGACACTGTGTGTCACTGACGCTGTGTTTGTTCTCGTAAGTGTGGCTCCTTTCAGGGGCTGACGATTAATTTTGCAGGACCCTGGGCTTATTAGTGCTATTTAAATAACTATACAATTGTTACACAGAACTTTTATAAAATATACAGAATATAGTCAATAATTAAATATCAATAAACCTTATCACAAACTAGCATATAAATTTACCTGCAAGAAAGACACAGTTAAGTAAGTAATAGGTACTAATAGTAAGCCACAATATAAACATATTGTGGCAATAAAATATCAATTTACCTATCCTTAATGGGGATTGAGAGTCTTGAAAACTCACAGGTCCTACAGCTCAAAAATCCTCCATGTAAATCCACCCTAGGTGCCTGGGCAATGAGAACTGGCGTAGACCTGTAGTACTTACTACCTTTTTATTATTTCTAAAAAGGCGTCAAACGAGTAGAAGGACCATTTATCTGATCATATATCTGCGAAGGTAATGTTCGCTCATGGACGTCTTTAACATTAGAGGAATTGTGGATGTGTTGCCGGCCTTGATGGTGAAGAAGAGACAAGAATAGGACAACTCTCTCTGAGTTGGCTAACATGTCATCGAACTATATTATGACATATTTGGTGGTTCATTTTTGACGTAATAATTGTTGCGAGCTATTTGAATAGACGCAAACAAGTAGCTAAAATTATACGTATATATTAAAAGTTGCTCTTCGATACGGTATTTTGTGGACATGAAGGTAGAAGACAAAGCTACGCCTTGCTGTCGTGGGATCGCTCGATTATCATAGGTGGCAATTGATCTGATATACCTAGTATTAAAAACCCTTTAAGTGCGCTGTGCTATAATCATGGAAATCGTATATCTACATGATGATAATCTTGTGAAGAGAATAAAAAAATATTAATTAAAACTTAACCTACCACTACCAAACCGGGGAATTTGAAAAGGCCAATGGCGGGTTTGAACATTACAAGAAGATATTTTTGTATTTTTTTTTATATTTTTTAGCCGTCACTCAACACGCAACATCTCCATTTTAGGCGGAAAGTGGTGAACGGAATGTCTTGACTCTAGTTTCTCTCTGACTACCCTGCTATGCGGGTAAAAGCGGAGCCCTTAAAAGCGGAGCGTGAAACTATGAAAATGTATAGTATTAAATATAATTGAAAATGTAAAAAAATACTGTAATAAATTCCATATAATCACAATAAAACGTAAAAAATGTACTATTTTTTTACATGTTATACTAATTTTATGACGTCATCAGCAGTTTCGGTTTCGGTTTCGGTTTCGGCCGAAACTGAAGCCAGTGCCGAAGGTTCGGTTTCGGTTTCGGTTTCGGCTGAAAACCCAGTTTCGGTCGGACACTACTATTAATACATCCTATAAATATTACTACTACAGTGAACACACGTAAATATTATCTATACTGCAAACAATAAAAACAGAATGTTTGCACGTGCATATCTACGCAAATACTGGTAGTTTACAGGATTTGAATAAAACTTTTCTTGTTTTATAGCTCGAGACTTAAACAGAGCAAGAGTTAGATTATGATTTTGAAGACTTCTGGAGAAAAAACCCTATTGTGAAACCTAATAAATAAATGAAAGACTAACGATATAATAAAAAACAAAAGACTAATAAATAAATAAAAGATGAATAATAGTGATGAAATACCACAATCGTGAAACAAAACATATAAAAAATAAAAACTCATTTAACATGATAAGTAGAATTAGTGTGAGAAAGAAACAAAGTTGCGAGCATCTAATAAAATGATAAAACGTAAAAACATCAAAATAGTACGTAATAATGTGAGTAAAAAAGGTCACAGTTTATTATATTTACCTATTCACAATAATAAAATAAAAATAATTAGTTTTAGAAAAAAACAACCAATTAAGGTTCATTAAGAAATAAAATGTTTGAGATTTTACATCGAAAATCAAAGCGATGTTGACCTCATTACAGATACTCTCTACAGTTAGTTGGGAATTATTATTTATGTTTCATGTAATAAATCGTGTCTCATATTACGATTTCCATTCTTTGGTTGACATTTATTTTGGAAAACAACTCGAGATTTTTATACTTGTACGAATTGTTAGATAGAGTTTGAAATAATACTACTTTAACTGGATTGATCGCATTTATTTTTGATATTTTAAAACACATTTTAGAAAGTACTAACATTTCGAACAATGTGCGAGTAGTACATGGTCTCAGGTAGATTGAAGAGTGTTCAAAACTTCGTGTACTGTAAAATATATTTACAAATACCATAAATATACTCAACGAATCTGGTTAAAATAGTTTCATTTAAAAATGTCTAAGAATCGTGAACGCTTAAGATCTTATTGCTCGATAGATTATTATTTCTTCATTCTGGTACCGAAGAAAAAATGCGGCGTTGAGTTCCGCCAATCAGCACGCAATGTTTGAATTTCGGGCGGAGAGTGGAGGACGGAGTGTCTGTACACTAGGTCCTCCCTGACTACCCCGCTATGCGGATAAAAGCGTGAAGTTGCTTTTTATGAATAAGAATGAGTTTGCATATCAAAATACCATGTATTCTCACAGAAGACAGGACAAATCCCTAGTTACATTAGAAATAAGCGTATAAAATTTTCTAAGCAACAAAACATAAATGTACGGATTTAGAAACGGATTTAAACGAAAAGACTGAGGATAAATTCAGTGCAACTTTGAAAATTCGAAGCTACACACGTTCACAACTATTGAAAAAGAAAATAACTCGGGTAAAGGAAAAATTGGCGGCGAAGGGAAGAGTTCCAGAAACTTTTAACCTGCAACTATTTATTTATCGCACCCGTGGGCCCCGCGCCTGCCTCTCACCTGCCCCGTATCTGCCCCGAACATCTACCTCCTACATTCCTAACCCCAGTTAATACGATCTAAAATCATCTGACAGAAAGACCAAGACTTTCAGCCGCACCAATGAAAGTTACGTAGAAACACAAATAAACATATTTCGCTAACTTCGCCCAGTCATTAACGCTTTCTGATTCGTTATAAATATTCATTGTTTAATAAAAACTTTGCCATGAAAATGTGTTAATAGTTGTATTATAGATGTGATGGTTGCTTGTGATTTTTTATTAGATTTATTTACACACTGTTCTAGCCTATTCTTCATAGGCGAACTAAAGAGTACGAAGCCCAATTCTACAGACATTTTTCACGTTATTCCGAATATTGTTTAAAGCTTCATTTTTTTGATCGTAAAGCAGGGTAGTTTGAAAGAACCTAGTGTCAAGATACACACTTTGTGTGTTAAGTGGTGGAACTCAACGCCGCTCATACCACAGCGAAGAAATGATAATAATATTCCAATTTTTTTTATTATATTACTATCTTAGAATTTTAAAATTTAATATGAAAAACCTTAAACTATATTATGTATGTACTGTGTACTATACGTGTACGTAGATACGTAGGTAGGTAGTGACCTATTTCTGCTGTTATTGATTTCTAGTTATGGAGTAAGCTTGGATATATAAAATTATTTCTTTATAAAAGCCAATACAACTTTTATACACTTTACTTATTTCATAACATGCGGTAGACGTGATATGGCATTATTATATATTTTTAGCTTCACGCTTTGTCCTATATTGGTAGGTGGATGATCTAGTATCTTGATAGTATGTTCTCTTTTGTATATGAATTTGAGACATTTCGTGCTGAAAAGAGAATATCAACCAGTTTTACCAGAATCATAAAAAAAATATATAAATATAATCATTCGGTGACCATTCCAGTGAGGATCGGGCAAATTACGATCTCGTTTACTTTCAGGCACTGTCTCACTGCGCTACGCTTGCCTCAACGGTTAATGGCAGTGAAAATAAAAATATATTTACTATTTACTTATTTTCACTGCCATTAATAACCAACGCTGCGCAGGAAACTCGAGTGTCCAACTAAAGAAGACAGGAAGAAGAATATATAAACTTTCTAAATATATATATATTTTATAATAATATTTCGGGTTTCTGTTTATATAAAATACGATTTGAAGAGATGTCTTCTACCACGCTGAACGAATATACAGCACATGTGAAAAATATCCTTAAAATGGAGAGAGAGTGTCCATTTAACATGATTCTCTTTGTCTACCCACAAAAACTCTGATCGTTAACTTAAAAAATAAAAGAAATATATAGCATACAGTAAAATATAAAAGTTAACATAAAAAATCCAATTTGGTTCCGAAGCATGCGTAAACGGAACATAATAGGAAAACTTGAATACTTCATATTGCCCCAGTTTTAAGATATTTGCAAAGTTTAAAAAGGACTTTTGACCTGCATGCGTCAGTCCTATGTTACGATATGGCGAGACAAAGTGTTTTGCTAGAAGAGTTTCAAATTACATTCATTTAATGTAATCTTTTTAGTAGACAATCATATTTTTTTTAGGTATATTAAATATTTTAATTTTGTTTTAGTGACCTAGACAAAGCAAAACATTGAAATCTGCCACTCAAGCTAAGGTGTTTTAAATTCGGCCGGAAGGTGGAGAACGGAGTGTCTTAACACTAGATTCCCTCTGACTCCCTGTTAAGTGAGGTAAAATCTTCAATATGCAAAAAAATATAGTCTATATTACATATTAGAATATTTTTTTCCTATTGAAGCCAAAATTGTGCTATATATTTACAAGTTGAAAGTTGGTGACGGTGAAAATTCGATCACGCCCCGTATGCGGTCGCACCGGGCTGAAACTTGGACGACGCGGCGACGTGCATGAGAATCGGAATGCATTACTGTTACTTTACTTTAGAACGGGTGAGTAATAGCTATATATTAAAATTATCTAACATTAAATAGAAGTCATATATTTTTACAGCTTCATTTTTCCCACGTACCGGAGTAGTTAGAGAGAACCCAGTGTCAGGACACTTCGTCCTCCGCCTGCCGGCCGAATTTAAGACACCATAGCTTAAGTGGCAGATTTCAATGTTTTGCTTTGTCTAGTTCACTAAAATAAAATGAAAATAATTAAAATACCCACACAATTTATGATTGTGTACTAAAAAAAAACATTAAATGAATGTATTTTAAAACTCTTCTAGCAAGACACTCCGTCTTCCACTTTCCGCTCGAAATGGAGACATTTCTTTGTGTTGGGTGACGTGTGTCTTAGTTGCCAGTGAAAAGAAATGAAAATCTAAATAAAATCATTGTAAGGAGTGGGATCGAACTCACAACCATCGCTTTTACATTCAAACGCTGAGCAACTAAGCCACCGTCGTGACCTCTTTATAATAAAGGCTATATATATACTAAGTATGTTTGTCATCATGTCTAAACTAATGAGCACGCAAGCGAACCCGCAGGCACCAGCTAGTAAAATTAATCGGCGAATAACCCCCTCCTTTGGGAAGTCGCTTAAAGAACAATATATTGTGGCTGTCTATTAAAATTTCGGCTGTAAGGGAGTAAGGAGAGTGAATGGAGTGACAGCGGACTGCTTTAACGCCAGTTTCTTATTATCTATCCTGCTATACGCAGGAAATGCGTGAAGTTAATATTTTAATTAATACTTACATTGTTGACGATAGTTCCGATATTATTTTAGTTACAAGACTTACGTATCTGTCTTTTCTCTGGTAACTGTGAGCTGGATCCATTGACTTAAATATTCATTAGTCACGCAGTCGTGACTATGGGTTCGATTCCAATTCGGAAGACAGATTGTATTTAAGATGTTTTCATTTCGCTATGATAGTACCAAGTGTTTTTATAAAACTGTCTTTCTGACTAACCTGCTACAAAAAACGGCTATCTGAAAACATGTAAATCATTTACTACTTACAAAATACGTTGAAATAACTACTTGTTTGTTTATATAAGATAATTTAACATTTGTAAAATTGTAATATTAAAATCTGTAAATTATCAAAACCCACCTAAAAGATTGAAAACCACATTATTATTTGTATAACAAATAATGTTAAAATTCAATGAAATAATACGAGAAATCTTTGTTATTATTGACCATACAGAGTGTATTCTGGTTATGTTTTCCATTTACATTAAAGCGTTGAAATAAAATAAATATTTGTATACGTCATATCGTACATGTATGTATGTACACATACACACATGTACATACGTTCGCTATTTCGACTTCGCAAAGAAACGTTTTAAAAATAACAAAGCCTATTTACGTTTGTATCAATGGGTGTATCTGACACATTTGAAAGAATATATTAAAAGGAGGCGTCTCGGAGCGACTTTCCAGCAATTATGTGAAGCTCTGAGCTCATTCGACTGTGATTTCATAATTTTCTCCAAAGAAATTGTCATACTTGTGTAACGTTTTCTCTCGCGACACGTGTCTGGGCGTCGGCGTCGCGCATCGGCGTCGCGCCCCGCGAGTGTGATGTTATATTATTTCTACATTTATTTGTATTATTTCCTTATATTTCTTCAATTGAATAACTTCGACAAAGTACACGATCAAAAATTTGTGAGACTTCACAAAATTGTCTGTAATATTATAAATTTTTCCTGTTACCAGAAACCGTGGCGAGGTGGGGCCATCGTAGCGCAAACGCAAAGGATTTAATGTAAACATGATTGTTTGTCAATTCGATTCTTACTCGAAAACAATGCCATGTAATTCCACCGTAAGTTCTAAAGTTGTTTTTGTTCCCTGCTCTGCTATCTAACATAAAAGTCGGCGTTAAACCAAGAAATGGCGAATGGAGTGACTTGTTACTAAGTTTCCTCTGGCTACTCCGATATGCAGAAAAAGCGTTAAGCTATTTTATGTACAGCAATTACAATATACCTACTTAACAACATGAACGTTGTCGATTTATTTGGTTTCGGGTTAAAATGATGTGGAAAAGATTTTAAACGAAATTAACGAACGATGAATAAATATTGATGATCGCCGCACGTTTGAGATACGAATGAAAATCCAAAATGCAATCTCCGGATCTCAATTACACTCAGTCTGTAGTCTGTAGTCTGTGCTCTGTAGTCCGCAGTCCGCAGTCCGTGGCGCGGTAAAACATGTTCGTTTGGAATTTATGTGTATGTGCGATTTGTTTATATATATTTTATTTTATTTATTATTTTTTCACGTTTTATCCTACACACAGTAGCCTACTCTAGGCAGAGGGAACCTAGTGTTGAGGCACTCCGTTCCCCACCTTCCATTGAATTCTGAAGGCTTTGTGTGTATGTATTCTTAAAAATACAGATCACGGTCGAAACGTTTCCAGTTATTATACTTAAATGTAGGTCGGATGTTAGCTGATAATAAAAGCACTGGTAGCGGAATTATAAACATACAAAACAGAATTTTTGATAGAAAAATATTTACATTCACATATATATGATAATAGTGTGTCAGTTTATAAAGAAAAGTATATTTCAAGAGTTCATCAGTACACGCGGCTGACGTGGGTCAAATATCTATCAGATATTTATATAATACTAGCGGCCCGCTCACGGCTTCGCCGCTTGAACTACATAACTGCTTCGTTATATTGCAACCCCCGGATGTGAGTTTTTAAAAAATAAAGTAGCCTATGTTTAAGCTTAGATTATCAACTATATTTATGCCAAATTTCATTATAATTGGTCAGCGGTTTAGATTTTTCATATTAACTTTCATCCCCTATTTCAACACTTTAGCGGTTGATTTTTGAAAAAATAAGTAGCCTATGTTAGACCCAGTTATTATTACTACTTACATTCTAAATTTCATCCAAATCGGACCGGTAGGTTAGCCGTGAAAGCATGACAGACAAACACACAGACTTTCGCATTTATAATATAAGTATAGATATCAAAAAATTATGTCCATATATATGTTTATCGACATAAGTACTGGCGGAACTAAACGCAGCGCTCTGTCTTCTTTCTAGAGGGATAGAATGGAAATGATTTAAATACAATCATTTGCTTAAGTGGGAATCGAACCCGGAACCATCGCCGTTACATAGTCAGATTTTCATCTATCAAATGTACATACAAGTTTATACAAAATCCTAGCGTTTGCAAAAGTTTAGTTGGCTTGGCTTGGTTTGGCTTGGCTTGGCTTGGCTAATATGTAAGATCCTTTTCGAGGTAAGTCGATGTGACGCGCAACGTGACCGCGCCGCCGCCATCTGACTACGCCGGGCACGTACCGAGTTATGACTATTACAGATTAATTCATCTTGTGCACTGTTTTCATATCACAACGTAATATTTATTTTGATATTTACGAAGTGATATTTATTTTAATATACTTACACACTTAGGATATTTAAGATATATTTGGTTAATCGTATAAATATTTGAAAGGGATGGATTCGAATTCGCTCTTCTTGAGAAAAGTCCAAGTGGGCACTTGGGTGATCTATAAGCCACGAAAATAACGCGATATGACACTTATCATTAAAATAGAATAAAACCGTTTTAGAAAAAGACATTTTCTAAGTGTCAATTTCCTTAGTATTAACTTTTATTCTTTTAAAAAATTCTAAAGTGTGTATTCTACACTTAGGAAAATTGAAAAATACATTTAGAAAACATATACATTTTTTATAAAAAAACTTATAAGAATTCTGACGCAGCGTGTAGTAGAACGCATGGCTCAGTGGTGAAAGCGCCTGAACGGTATTCAGTAGGCGCGGGTTTGAATTCCGCTGCGTTCAAATCTTTTTACGTGTTCAAATATCTTTTTCACTTTTATTTTTGTTATTTTTGTTATAAATAAAAATACACAATTTAAAAAATAATACACAATATGCAATATTGAAATATAAAGCATTTTTATTAAATACTAGCGGCCCGCTCGCGGCTTTGCCGCGTAACTACATACATACATAATTGTTGCGGTGAATTGCAACTCTAGGGGATGGATTTTTGAAAAATAAAGTAGCCAATGTTTATCCTTGGATTATCAACTATATTTATGCAAAATTTCATTACAATTGGTCAAGCGGTGTAGATTTTTCATACAAACTTTCATCCCCTATTTCAACCCTTTAGAGGTTGATTTTTGAAAAAATAAGTAGCCTATGTTAGACTCAGTTATTGTTACTATTTTCATTCTAAATCTCATCCAAATCGGACCGGTAGATTAGCCGTGACAGCGTGACAGACAAACACACAGACATTCACATTTATAATATAAGTATGGATTTAGTATAACGAATCGATTTTATAACATATTTTTTTATTAAAAAAAATACAATATGTTATGTTTACGTTCAACACCTAATAAATTCAAGTATAACAATGGAAACAGTGCCCGGAGATTAATTCTTCGTAGCCGCCGTTTACAAAAAGCCTCCAAGTTTATCGTCCTCCGTGCGTGATCTCACTTGTGCAGATTTTACTTGCCATTGCTCTCGCTTTTGTTTGATGCTCGTATTAAATCAATACACGACTATCATATTTATTTATGAAATATTATATTATTACTAGAGGTCACTAAGGCGCCAGTCGTGGCGTAGTGGCACAAACGTGTTACTGTAAACGACTGGTTGTGGGTTCGATTCCCACTCGAGGAGTGAAAATATTTATTATTTTCATTTTCTTCGGTCTGGTATCGAGGCAAAGCGCGGCGTTAAGTTTCGCCACTTAACACGCAATGCCTCCGAATTCGGCGGAAAGTAGTGAACGAAGTGTCTTAACACTAGGTTCCCTCTGCCTACCCTGCTGTGTGCGGGATATAACGTGAAGCTACTAGAGGTCATTTTTCTGACTTTATGTGGTTGGTTGTGGGTTCGATTTTCACTCGGAGGGATGATTATATGTTATTTTCTTTTCTTCGCACTGCTTCTAAGATAAAAAGCGACGTTAGGTTTTGCCTCTTAACACGCAATTTGAGCGGAGCACAGAGTGTCTTGAGTATGGATTCTGCCTAAATACTCAGCTATGCGAAAAATAAGATGTGTACATGTTTAATTTTTAGAACGTCAAATAATTTATCACTGGTTTACTCAAGTTAATAGTTAGTGTGTTAAGGGGCGTAATCCAATGCTTTACAGACTGGAAAATATTGCATGTTCTTAGAATGCGAGTCGAATCCAGAACTCAACAACAATTGAGTTCTCAAGACTTGACAACTGCGATGCGATGGCGTCATTTTATAAGCATTTTGTAGTATCAAACTAGAAGAATATGGTTGCGGTAGGAAAGCTCTAAAGAATTAGTAATTTCCTTAAATACTTTAAGATCTGTTGAATTTAGGACAAATTAACAATAGGACTTGATAAATACGTGCCAATATTTTAGGCCAAATAGTAATTGATAGCTACATGACATAAATAGATCAAATAGATAGTTACAATATACGGTATTATATACATACTTTGAATTAACAATGAGATGATTACAAAGTACATTGTCTTAATTGTGTACTATATTGCAAATTAATTGTATTATATTTGTAGGTATTCAGCATTTCAATTTCGAATATAGCGTATTCTTTTTTTAGTTTCACGCTGTATCCCGCACACAGCAGGGTAGACAGAGGGAACCGAGATTTAAGTCACTCCGGTCCCCACTTGCCGAATTTGGAGGCATTGCGTGTTAAGTGGCGGAACTTAACGCCGCAAATAGAATGTTGATAATTGGTTGTTACTTATAATCAACTAATTATACTTACAAAGTAAGAACTTACTTAGAGGCCGTCGTAGTGCAGTGTGAGTGTCTGACATCGATTACATTGCATTGGTTGTGGATTTGATTTCCATTTCGGGAATGCGTATGTATTTTGTTTCATTTCTACGCTCTGGTACTTAAGACAAAGTCCGGCGTTAAGCTCCACTACTTAACGACTAAAGTCTTAATTTGAGGCGGAAAGTGGAGAACGGAGTGTCTTAACACTAGCTTCTCTCTGACTACTTTGCTATACGGGGAAGGCGTGAAACAGAATATAATTTTCCATCTATATTTATTATAACATCTACATATATTTTACTTAATAAATACACAATTCAAATTCAATGAATGAAATATTTATTTTGATCATTACAATACAAATAATTGTAATATAAGCTTAAACTAAAGATTATATCACAGACAGACTTTATATATATTATATAAAATTGTATTTTCATTGAATTAATATGTTTTATTGTTATTATTTGATAACTTCTTTCACGTAGTATCAAAACACTCTGTTCTACACTTATCTCCTGAATTCACAACATTGCACGATAAGTAGTCATACTCAACGCTGTGTTTTGCAGTATTAGAAAGGAAAGTTGAAAATGGTATAAACCCTCTTAATATACAAATTATTTTAGCATATTTAGGAATATATAACGTGGCGTAGTGAGAACGCAGTGCGCCCGATTGGTTATGGCGTCGATTCCCAATCGGAGGAATGTTTATATTTTAATTTTTCATACCTGGTGAAGAAAATAAATTGAAGCAGCTTATCCACCACTCAACACATCATGTCTTAATTTCATACGGAGAGCAGAGGGTGTATTTATATAAGGTTCTTTTTGTCTACCCTGTTTTGTGGGTAAAGGCGTAAACCTGAAAAAATGTTCCATATATTATCGAGAAAATTTGTATTTTTTTAATAAATAAATTTAATATACGACTGTGCGAGAAAGGATATAATTCTTGTTAATGATCGTAAATGACCATTAACAATGGTGAATTTATCGAAATGCACAGATATATTGGCGTAATTGCGGAAGTAAAACAGTATGTAGAAATAACTTAGTGGTGACATTAAAATTAAATTAGGTCTCTTTAAATGCAGGTATTTTAATAATCCATACTTATATTATAAATGCGAAAGTCTTTGTGTTTGTCTGTCACGCTTTCACGGCCAATCTACCGGTCCGATTTGGATGAAATTTAGAATGAAAGTAGTAAATAACTATGGGTCTCACATAGGCTCCTTTTTTTTCAAAAATTAACCGCTAAAGGGTTGAAATTGGGATGTAAGTTTATATGAAAAAACTAAACCGCTTGACCGATTGTAATGAATTTTGGAATAAATATAGTTGATAATCGAAGGTCAAAGATAGGCTACTTTATTTTTCAAAAATCCACCCCCGACGGTTGCAACATAACGAAACAAGCATGGACTGCCACGCGGCGAAGCTGCGAGCGGGCCGCTAGTATACAATAATAAATGTAAGTATTAAATTTAATAAAACTATCCTTTTTTCATCCTCATGGAGAATACATAAAGGCTAATATCAATACAAACTCCCCTTTCCTGCTAAAAATCTAGACGTTGCCCATTGCGTGGCAGAACCCACTACCATTGCTTTGGCATTGAGGCGCTGAGCCCTGCGACATGATTGTGGTAATAAAAACAATAAATATTTTAAAACTTAACATATTTAATAAATAAGCTTTTATAATGAATATAATTAATATTAATAATATTTTTACTAAAAATATCTTTGAATTTACTAGACGGATTTAAATTAAAACGTTAATCGTTGTATAGCCCTTAACCTTGTGCAGGGCAGCAGAAGTTAGAATATAATTGATTTCGACAAATGGACCACCTGATGAAGAACGATAATAGACTGACTGAACTATAAGAAAAGTTGTTTAGCATGACCTACTACGCCTAAAATAAAACACCAATGTGTGAAAAACCATGAAACCACACAAACAAAGTTGCATTCAGTTTCTAGTATAGAAAATAAAGCTTAGATAGTTATGAGTATTTCATAGAAAAGTTAGGTCGCTAGCCTGTCGGGTTGCACCTGGCTGCGTTCAAACGTGTATCAGACCGCCCGCCCGGACCGCGCCGCCCGCCCCGCACGCCCCGCCGCCCAACACGCTGTTTATTTTAAATCCAATTTAGAAGAACTTTGCACAAACTATTACGGACCCTTAATTGAAACTATGAAATATATTTTCAGTTAAATGAACTCCACTCTGATGTTATTAGTTTTGTGCTTATAGTTTAATATATAAATGTAAATTTTATAGTAAAAAAAGAAATAACATTTCATTAAAAGAAATATTTCACAATAAATTTCCACAATATACGTGTCGTTAAATAAATAAAATTTGATCTCTTTTTATGAGGCGGTATTCGATTCATTCATAATTATCAATAGGAACGAATGCAATTTAATAAAAAAATGATATTGTTTAGTAATAGAATTTATGTGAAACATAATTTTGCGATGTTGCTTCTAAGGCATGAGAAAGAAATAAAATATATTATTTTTCCTCTCTCTCTCTTTTCAATATAGCAAACATGTAGAATACGTGTCAGAAGAAATAAAAAACGGATATTTAAAAGTTATCATTAAGACACTCTTTATAATGTAATGTTAACAAAATAAAAAAGCAGCTTCACGTTTATTCCCCTATCAAATGGTGGTCACAGAACGTAGTGTCGAAACACTCCGTTTTTCATTTTTCATTTGGAAACGAAACGATGCATGTTGGATGATAGACTTTAGCGTCACGCTCTGTCTTATGTACCAGAGTGGGGATATGATAACAATTTAAATATGAAAAAAAAACATTTAGAAAGTATATAAAAATTTGAACGCAACGGGATTCGAACCCGCACCTTCTGAATACAGTCCAGGTGCTCTCTCTGTGCCATGTGCAAGGTCAGCGGTGAGAGCGCCTGGACTGTATTCAGGAGTTGCGGGTTCGAATCTGAAGGGATTTAAATTTAACTAAGTGTGGAATAACACTTTAAAAATGTTTAAAAGAATTTAAATGTAAATCTCGTTCCTTGATTGACAATCGAACATACAGCCAATCGCTTTTAAGATCTAAAGCGGACCTCAAAACTAAATTTTCTATTAATAAAAAAGTACTAACAAAATATGAAAACCCATTTATAATTGTTTAGAATTCGGACTATGAATGCATGCATAATATTTATTTAAAGCCGATTTCGATGAAAAGTAAAATTTATATTTACTTAATAAATATTCATTTTTACATATTTCTTCATATTTCCTCTGCGTTCTGAATGAAGTAAGCACTTGCATAATAAATGAGGCACATGTTAAATGAAATATGGGTTACATATTCCACTTCTTACGTACATTTATGTATGTATTTATGTTTTATAGAATACATTATTATAATTTAAGTTCCCTTAAGTCTATTATATCGCGACGTGGTAGTTGGGAACTGTCTGACTCTCTGACTCGATGGTTGTGGGTTTGATACTTGGGGTAAAATTAGCGTTTTTTTACTGTTATGGAAAAATTAAGTATGGTAAGTATCCAATGCAAGTGTTAATTACTCAAGACGGTATATCTTTTTAATATAAAGCGATAAACGGAGTGTCCTGACACTGAATTTTCTCTGTCTATCATTATGCGAGAGATACTTAAATCTACGGATATTAAGAAAAAAAACATTTTTTTGCGACTAAACAATAGTATCTAAATTTTGAATACGGAAAGAAAGTGGAGAACGGAGTGTCTTAACACTAGGTCTCTGAAAACCCTCCTATGCGGGAAAAAACGTGAAGCTCCAATAATACCAGTATAGTTAATTTGTTTGTATCGGAGGGTAGATTGAGTGTCAGTCGAGTGTCTCATCAGAGCGACGGCTCGTGTCAAGTGCGACTGTGACGCGTGATATTATTTCATTTCACTTTAATATAAAGAGATCACAAATAGGTGCCTTATATATTGTACGTAGAGAAAAACGTCGCAATTCTAAAGTTATTACTTTTCTTGTCTTATATACGTCTTATATATATATTTATTTTAGCTTCATGCTTATAATGTAGTAGACAATTGTAATATAATTAAGATACAATATTTTCCATTTTTCATCCAAAATCCATCATATTATGTTGGATACGACACGTGTTGAGTGGAACTCAACGCCGTACTTTATCTTCTTATTAGAGTAGAGTTACGAATATATATTAAGTCGACCGATTGGAAATCGGACCCACAACCAATCGCGTATTGTCATCGGATACGATCGCCTAACGAATATTATTTTGCCTGCACACTGTAAGGGTTGTGGGTTCGATTTCTACTCAGAGTAATGTTTGTATTTTATTTATTTTCATTTCTTAGGGATGTTTAATAAATAATTTATTGTTTAATAAATATCTAATTGATATATTATACGACTGCTAAAATAATTTGAGCTACTACCTTAAAAGGTAGTAAGTATTCGAGGCAGTATATTATCATTGTAATTTAGGTTAAACTCAACAAAGTGTCAAACAACGCGCAACTTACGCGGCAGGTATACAGTACCTGCGTCCTCGCCCTTACTCACCCACAGTACTTAGTGGTGGTGCAAATTATATTATAATATAGAAAATTACTACAAGAAATCTCTTTAGAATGCTTTATATTAAAAATATTATGATGTACCTACTTGTAAAAAATTACGAATAGGTATACTTTATTAGAATACTAGCGGCCCGCTCGCGGCTTCGCCGCGTGATCTATTTCGTTATATTGCAACCCTCGGGGGCGTTTTTAAAAAATAAAGTAGTCTATGTTTAAGCTTACATTATCAATTATATTTATGCCAAATTTCATTACAATTGGTCAAGCGGTTTAGATTTTTCATACAAACTTTCATCCCCTATTTCAACTCTTTAGAGGTTGATTTTTGAAAAAATAAGTAGCCTATGTTAGACTCAGCCACTTTTACTACTTTCATTCAAAATTTCATCCAAATCGGACCGGCAGCTTAGGCGTGAAAGCGTGACAGACAAACACACAGACATTCCCATTTATAATATAAGTATGGATAGTTTAATTCTTTAAATGACAACTTATTTGTAATAAGAAATCATACGTCAATCAATCATTTATATTATTAATCTATACTAATAATATAAATGTTGAAGTCTGTCTATAGTCAGAGAAAATCTAGTCTTAACACACTTCACTCCCTAATTTTTGGCCAAATTCTAGATATTGTATGTTGAGCGGTGGAGCTCAACGCCTCGCTCAGATACCAGAGCGCATTAATGAAAATATATTGTTTTAGCTTCACGCTGTATCCCGTACACAGCAGGGTAGGCAGAGGGAAACCTAGTGTTAAGGCACTCCGTTCCTCACTTTCCGCTAAATTCGGAGGCATTGCGTGTTAAGTGGCGGAACTTAACGCCGCGCTTTGCCTCGACACCACAGCGAAGAAATATTAAATATTTCCACTCTTTGAGTGGGAATCGAACCCACAACCAGTCGTTTACAGCCACACGCTTGTGCCACTGTGCCACGACTGTGGTCTACGAAAATAATTAAAATATCATAATTTCATTGGGTTAAAATCGAACCCACAATCTATCGCAGTTACAATGAAATGTTCATTGTTATAACATTGTTTTTTTTTAAATGTTACTTTCGTTATATTATGAAGATAAAATACTTCGATTTAGGTAAAATAGAAAACGCTTAATCTTGTAACCTAACTGTAAGCCGGTCGTTTAAAACCGGCCCAGAGGAGTGTTGGCAAAAAGTTGGGTCACTCGGGGCGAGGACTTTGGAAATTTGGTTTTAAGATGCTCCGCGGAACTTTAAAGGCTGTTTGAGTTTACAAATTTTTTGAGCATCTCTTTTTATTTATATTTTCTCTTCAGGTTTGTGTACTTTTGAATTTAATATGAAATGTTTGATGACATTTATGAATGTACTGTTTTTGTTTTTGTCCATAACGAGAGGGAATTTTTTAAATGTTTTTTTTTGAAAATATGGTTTTCCTTTCTATATTTAAATAGCTTCATACTTTTTCCTGCATAATAAGGTAGTCGGAGAGAACCTAGTGTTATGTTATTCTACTTTCCAATCGAAATTGAGACGTTGCAAGTTGAGTGGCGGAACTCAACGCCATTCTTTGTCTTAAGTATCGGAGGTACAGATGTATATTTATAGTTACTTCTATATACTGAAATATTTTCTTGCAATTTAATAGAACCTATTACTAGCTTATCCCCCATTTTATATTATGTTGGAGATAAAAATACGTATGGAGATAAAGGTATGTATTATTTACACTATCATAATATATCTCATACCTTGCTATAAGTAAAATAGGTTAGAATGCAAGCTCGTGTGTAGGCGGAAACTGGAGAAAAGCGTCTCGACACTAGGTCGCATAGCAATGCGAGATAATGCTTAAACCTGAAAAATGTAAGTAGACATTACGTTATCGCTGAACGTCGCGATTCGTTACGTTATGTTATATTACAATACACAACATTTTCTACATTCAGATATAAGCTTTGAATATTGTAAAGTTCTAAATGTTAGATAACTTCTCGTGGGTTCTGGCTTCAAAGTCTCTATAAATGTATTAAAGATGGTTTAAGTAACTCGAATTGTTTCGATAGAAATAACGAAGAAGTGGATGTGTGTCGAATTGTTAGGGAGCCAATAGTCTGTGAGCAGCTGAACATTTCTGCGTTTCCTCGCTGTGCCTTTTCTACTGCAGTTATTACAGTATTCTGAAGAACTGTATGACCTGAACTTTTATAACTGCACAGTACGTATATAGGCTTAAATACTATACTAATTCTTTACTCTAGAAACTACTTTCCATATGCAATATACCTGCGGAATGGCCTATCCGGCAGTCTTTCCAGGTCGTTATGACATGCGTACCTGCAAGCCGTATCTAACTTCATCTTAAAGGTCGGCGACGCATAGTTCTTCTGTTGTTAGACAGGATCATTGACAGTGTTGTTTATATACCACGCAGTGAATGCTTCTTTGACTTGTTCTTACCATAAACGAACATTTTGTCCAAATAATCTGCTAACTAAAGAATATCATTGAAATGTAAAATTAAAATTTACTTTGAACGTTTACCATAAAAAATATTTGGCAAAGCGTTAATTCATAATTTTGCTCCAAACATTTACGTAAAAATATTTGTTCATTTACAATTTGTATAATAAATGGACTCTAATACGAAAAGTCGTTTACTTTAAATTTCTTAATTTGAACAAGTCTAGAATTTGGTGATTTAATTTCATTTCACATTTGACTATGAACATTCTTGCTCAGTTCTGTGCACTCGTAAAAGAAATTACTCCTAATGAGAAGGACATTCTAAACTTAGTTAAAATTTCAGCTAAAATGAAATGTCATGCACATTTCTTAAATTTAGAGTACATTTACCTTTACGACTTCATCGCGGCGTTGATACGTACTTAGTTGAATATAATGGTCGTGGCTTCGAATTCAACTTGGGGTAAATATATTTTATAATAATTTAATTTGCAAGTATCTACTAATGTGTATAAAGCGGTACATTCCTCTTATTTCAGGTCGATTTCGGTTGGCTGAGGGTTTTATTCCAGCTTAGGTAGTGATTAATTATTCTATCTCTCCTCTGACGATTTGTTTCGTCAGAGGCAGCATGTAAGTGTCAATACAAAACATCGTAGTTTCTGGCGAAAAGATTAATATTATACAAGTTTTTTCTTTTTTTTTAACTTCACACTGTATCCCGCAGACAGTACGCTACTGTCAGGCACCCCGTTCCCCACTTTCCGCCGAATTTGGAGGCATTGGGTGTGTTGTGGCGGAACTTAACTCCGCGCTTTGCCTCGATACCAAAGCGAAGAAAATGGACGTATTCAATATTTCCACTCCTCGAGTAGGAATCGAACCCACAATAGTCACACTCATGTGCCACTGGGACTGGGCCCTTATATTGTGTACAAGTTAATCTCTAATTTCCCTGGTTTGAAATAAAAAAAGTTTGAAATTATAAAAAAATAGTTATTATAAATAGCTACTAAGTAAGGTCCTATTACTTATGCGTAAGAATAAAATATTTACAGTTTATGTACATTTAAATGTATGTATGGACTGTGATGAATAAAACTAGTTCTGAAGTCACCTCGCGAGGTAACTTGAAATTTGTTAGCGAACTCCAAGTATTGGACTACTGGAAAGTTATAGAAACCTCGTGTCCAAAGTAAATACAGTAAATTTTATAATATAAAATACATTTAAAGTGGATATTTTTGTGGTAATAATAGTGACTTAATAAAATGATAAATATTGGCTAATACATATACATTTTTAAAGTGTTATTCCACACTTAGGAAAATTGAAAAAGACATTTAAAGAAAACGTATAAAAATTTGAACGCAGCGGGATTCGAACCCGCGCCTCCTGAATACCGTTCAGGCGCTCTCACCACTGAGCAATGCACGTTTTTGCACAAATTTTTATACGTTTTCTTTAAATGTCTTTTTCAAATATTGGCTAATACATATACAATAGGTACCTATTTGTATTTTTATTTTGTTAAATAATTATTCTTTTCTTGTTTTGGTAAGAGAAAAAAGTGTGGTCCTGAGTCACGTCACTCGTCTCGTAATGGATCAAATTCGGATGAAAATTGAATTTTTTTAATCATAATTTATAGTAAGGATTTATAATATTTTCTTATATTCATTTTTATTTAATATATATGTAGAAAAAATAGCTCTGAGGTACTTTGAAGGCATCTAGGAAAGGGATAAATTTCCAGCCTATATATCGAAATTTTCAATAAACTATATGCATATACAAATATACCCTACATCTATACACCTGTATAAATATGTACATAAACAAATAAACATACGTACGTACGTATATTGAATTCTCATTTTCGCAATAACTCGTAACTCATCAAAAGGTAACTGATGCCTACTTGTAATTACAGGATTTAGAAGCCACAGCACTATAAGAGGAAGCTGTGGGCGCTGCACAAAGCGTCGTTTTAATTATGCTTAGCTCTATCTAAGGACTACCACCACTGGAGTAGGCACACTAGAAACCTGAAAAACACTTTTATCATGTTTAAAGTGTTATTCACACACTCAGAAAATTGAAAAAGACATTTAGAAGACACTTGCATTTGAAAGACACTTGGTGTATTCATCTCACACACTTCTAAATTAATTTTATATAATTAACAACTTGTCTGTGAAATATTCTTTTGAATTAAAATTAATATGCTTTTAAGAAATAAGAGCTTTTTAGTTTGTTTTTTAATGTTAGTGGCTATATTAATATTTTTGTTCGACTTAATTTCTATGTAAATTGAACGATAATTGTGAATTTGAATTTATGTTTTAACACACTGTTTTTTAGATAAAAATGAATAAATATAATTTTTAAAAGTGAGACGAGATACAATCTTAAAAATATAATGTTATTCTGTATTCCTTTAACATTTAGATTTTCTTTTTGTTTTATTTATTAGTGCTTCAAATTTTACACAATTTGAATAAATTAATATTACGACTTGTAGCTCTTGGCTACAAACTATATTAGTCAGTTTAGTTTTAATGAGTTTCAATTATTTAGCGAAAATATGTAATTTAGTTGAAAATAAATAAAAAGGCAGTGTTAAAGTGGTTTGGACACCATAAAACAATGAGTGATAAAAAAGTTGTAATAAAGGTACATGGTACAATAGTGAGTATTACTACTCACTACAACAAGAAGTTTAGGGTGTTAGATCTTCGAGAACTTAATACTTGTGGTATTGGAAAAAGATCACATACATGAAGACCTCCTGGAGAATACGTAAGACGTTGATAACAGTAAATTAAGTGAAAAGGAACGCAGACACAGCGTCTGCGTTCTTTTTCGCTTAATAATTTGACACAATATTTGTTGCTGTAACAAAAGTTACATACACAAATCTATTGCCCTAACTAACACTAACTGCATGACGGTGACATGCATAGATTTGTCTATTTTCTACTAGCTATTCGTACGCCTGAAATTTAACAAAAAGGAAAATAAAAGTTTCTTAAGTTACATCCTATTCCAACGGTTATCTACCAGTGAACGTCCCGTCAAAATCTATGCAGTCTTTCCAGAGATTAGCCGGGACAAACAGGCAGACCAAAAATGTGAAGGGTGATAAATATACATATATACTCTAACAGTCACTCTAATTTCATTTATTTATATAGATAGAAATTCTAGATCTATTATATTTTAGTACATAGCTTTCACACATACGAGTATCTCCAGTGGACAACAAGCGTAACTAATGCTATAGCGGTACAAAAGAGATGGGCAGACGCTTGTTACCTGTTTTCTGCTACAGAGATCAAGTGTTTTGTTTCCTTTAAGCAATAACTTGAAAGGATAATCATGATGTTTGCTCTCACTGTGACTGGGACCGAGTAGGCTTAGATGTGCTTCAGTGTTCTACATTGAAATATACATGTATTGTATAGAAGGTTATACTTTTATTAATTTTAACTTAAGTAGTGATGGATGGAAAAATGAGATATTATTGAAATTATATATTAACTTTACAATGTTGTTGCCCCAGTTTGTCTAATCATACAAGCAAAAATATAAATTGCAAACATAACTACAGTAAAAATAATTATTATGAATACACTTGGTACACAAGTTTTGTAAGTATAAATTGTATGATAAGCAGCTTCTCAATTTTTCCCGCATTGCTGAGTAGACAGAGACAATCTAGTGTCAAGACACATCTACCTTCACTTGCCGCCTGAAAATTGAGACACTGCGAGACGAGTAGCAGACCTCCACGTCGCGCTTACCTAAGAAGGTACCAGAGCAACGAAATGTAAATTTAAATTTAATCATTCCCTCGAATGGGGATCAAATCTACAACCATCACGTTTACAGCCACACTTTGTGCCTGTGCGCCATAATTTTTATATATTTTCTAAAAATGTTTTTCAATTTCTTAAGAAGTTATCTACGAAAGTGGGAAACGCAGTGTCCTAACATTAGATTTCCTCTACCTTGATTTCCGTACTGTGCGCGGGATACTGCGTGAAGCTAATATATAAAAATTTGAAAGCACTTCACACTTGGACGGTTTTTAAGAAGCGCGTGTTCGAATTCCACGTATCCCAATATTTTATACGTTTCCTAAAAATGTTTATAGCATTAACATAATTCCAGAAATTCCTGAAAGTGGTTATGCGGAATTATCGTTCTGTAATATATATTTTTTACCCAATATTGTAATTCATATTATATTTTTATTATTTTTATCATATATTTATTTAATATTAATATTTAAATATTATTATATAAATGTTTTTAATATCTGTCGTTGTAGCTAGAGTAGATAAGTTACTTTTAATTTTTTTGTCGAATCTCGTATCATCAGTAGGAAGTCCTCGTAAGAGGACACGCGAAGATACCGCTTCAAGAAATCGTATGTAGAATGACAACGTCCAACAACGTAGTCGAACAAAATAGTCCAACGCCGCGTTCTTTTACCAAAGAAAGAAAATATATTAAATTAAATTAAATTAAATAAATTAAAAATTCCTCGTTTTTTATAGTTAAACACTGCCCTAAGCCACCTATATAATCAAATTATTTACTATTTACTTACATACATTCAAATAACCAATATATATTAAATACATAATTCCCAATTAAAACATTGCCCACAGAACACAAAGTATAGTCTAATATAAAACAATCAGCGACGTCTTCCCAGTCCACACGAGGACGCAGCGGAAGTTCCTTCATTAAAGCACCTTTGTGTCGGTGAGGAAACGAGCCAACTTACGTTTTTGTGCGGTAATGAAGTGCAGGAGTAAACAAAGCTGATTGCAACTAACCATTGCATTGCTATGAATAACGTTTCAATTATTTTGTGTGATGGTATTGAGAGTGGTGATGACGCATCTTGATTTTAAATGTGGCTAAATTACTTTAATTAGTGATATAATTAGTGTTTTAATATGATATATAACTTGAGAATCGGTTAATATTTATGAAATATTTTTTTTTTTGTTAATTTTTGTTTTTTTTTTTTAGCTTCACGCTGTATCCCGCACACGACAGGGTAGGCAGAGGGAGCCTAGTCTTAAGACGTCGAATACGGAGGCATTGCGTATTAAGTGGCAGAACTTAACGCCGCGCTTTACCTCGGCACCAGAGCGAAGAAAACGGAAATATTAATTATTTCCACTCCTCGAGTGGGAAACGAACCCACAACCAGTCGTTTACAGTCACACGCTTGTGCCACTGGGCCACGACTGGCCACTAAAAATTACAATAAAATTATTTACAGATTCACGCTTTTATCCGCATAGTACAAGGCGTACTGGAGCGTCGAGCCGTAGGATTAAGTAGGTTAGAATCCTATTTGAGGGAAAGAAGTATTATACATTTCATATATATTTTTCTCCAGTTTGTATATTCAAGACACTATATCCGGTCTTGAACAATATAAATATGTTTTAGATTATACTTAAATTATTTTTATTTCTTCGCTCTAGTGACAAGATAGAGCGTGACATTGATTTGCACCACTTGATTTGGTTGAGAACGGAGTGTCTTGTCACTGAGATTCTCTCTGTCTACCTTGTTTTCCGAGAAACATCGTGATACTGAAAAAGAGTGAGAGAACAAAACCTAGGTGGGCTTTTTAGTAGCTAAAATACAACTTCAACATATATTGTTAAAGAAGACAAACATGTTATTACAAATTTCAAAATTCTTTATATAAATATTGTCATTCAAATTAAACGCAGTATAAAAATTGAACAAACATGTTTCTTTACAAGCCCAGAAAAAGCTCAGTTTCATACAAGGATTTTGTCTAGATTAGCTTTGTGACCATTTAATTATCTTGCGTTTCTGTGTTCTTAGTGTTTCCTACGTTTCTATATAAAGTAATTGCTATCTGACCTTTCTTTGGTTTTTGTTTCGTGGTGAATTAATTAGTTATGTTACAGAATACGGAATAATTACTACGTACCCACTAGCAAATATAAAAGTATTTGTGTATAGTATATATTTGTGTATATTTGACGAGGTAGGGAAATAAGTTGATGTTAAAAAGACTTTTAGAAAAGGTATAAAAATTTTAACGCAGCAGAATTCGAACCCGCTCCTTTTCGAAACTTATTTTATTACAACTTATTATTGTTGTTAGCCAAATAAAAATGTTTTTACGAACAATTATTTGGGCAGAGGTAATGCTAATTTTTAAATATTGTGTAATTTTTAAGTGTTACTTAAGACGTAACATTTTTTTTAGAAAAGGTTTAAACATTTGAAAATACTGTTTACTTTTCGACTATTCTCAATGACATAAATTCACAAATTATATCACGATTGACAAGCCCAACCTAAAGCGGCGCTTAGTATTTCCATAGCGGATAAATGTAAGTTAATATATTAATTTATCATTCCATCGAGTGGGGATTGAACCCACAACATCTCACTTCGCCACTATTTTTAATATTATTATTTTTTTTAGCTTCACGCTGTATCCCGCACACAGCAGGGTAGACAGAGGGAACCGAGATTTAAGTCACTCCGGTCCCTATGTTTTTATAATATGCAAACACACGCAAAATGGTAAATACAAACAGAAAACATTAAACATTATGTTTCGTTATAAGTATTAATTAACGATCTTTAAAATTCAACTGTCATAATTACTATTAATTTCTTAAAGACCTCAAGAGCAAAATTACTGAGAAAAAATTCTGGTTAACATTAAAAAAATATATTAATTTTAAAATGTCCTTATAAAAAGATGTAACGGCGACAATAACTTCGTTAATCTTCGCTGTCTCGAATGGAATATTAAATTTTCCAAAACTTTACTTTAACCTCGAATGTCAAAATATTTTCAAGTGCAGCCGCGACAAAGTCCTACTACTTTGTGATAAAATTTTAACTCGTAGACTGTTATATACAATTTTTTGTTACCGTTCTCATTAATCATCCGTTTTCGCTTATAAAAGCCAATTAAAATAGAACGGCTAAGTCCATGTTTGCTCGTTTTAATTTGCGAGCCTGCTATCTCCTGATACCGAGTTTTTATTTTTTTAACTTATTTTCTGATACAATTAATGAATTATTACCTGTTTGTTGGTTCATAAAGGCGTAATGACTTAATTAAACTACCTTTTGACGATCTGCTGTGAAATAATTATAGGTAATTGTAATGATTGTTGATAATAAATGAAACAAATGAAACTATTTATACAATATAATATAATTACTTTATTATGTCCTTAACTATTTAATCAATGTTCATATATTTCTGCTACCTGACAATAATTCTAGTGTTTGTTTCAAGGATAGGTCTTTCGACATAAATTGCATTTGTACACTTTGCACGATTGAGTTTACATTTTTAAAAGTTAGTTTTTCCCACTCCTTGCTATACTAAATCCAGACACAGTATTTGAATGTTTTAAAGCATATTTTTACCCAATGTATTGTGTATAGATATATAAGATATTTTATTTTATTCTTTGTACCCACAATTATGTTCGTCGTAAGTTCCTTCCTCCCCCAATGTTAGTTGCACCGAGCAATCTCCTTCGTGAACGTAAAGTGATAAGTGCTCAACTTGCACGTTTGAAGCGCCATAACTGAAGAACTGAACTGATTAATGTTAGTTGGCAAAACGTAATTTAATTTTATTACACTTTTGTTTTTAATGTTATGTCTAAGCGAGTACAATAAAACATGTTTAATATATAATTTGACTAAATAACGTATTTCAATACTAATAAATGTATCAGTTATACTTAAAATATTTTTTTTATCGTTTGTAGTACACCTTTTTATACAAAATATTATTTTATATTTTGTATCTTATCCTATACATTATAGTTATATTCTCCCAAATTATCCAGTTTGGGAGAATTTAGACTCAACACATTTCGTTCTGCACTTTTAGCCTTTTTTTTTTTTTTTTTTTTTTTTTTTTCGTCAGGAAATCCGTTACGGATACCAGCCCGAGTGGGGACTCGGGACGTGGTTATGTGGGACTCCGGTGAGGCAAGATGGTAACGCCGCCGTTACCCACTAAAACCTGACGGTGCTCCTTCTCGA